>JADLSH010000380.1:0-1200000 GCA_016169945.1 Trachythela sp. YZ-2020 | reverse complement strand
GAAAAATTTAGAAAAATTTAGTGATAAATATATACACAGATTGATTCATTTTTAAACACATTTATTGCTTAAAATTTCTATTACAACGTTAGTAAGGTCTACAAGTTACGTTTGCCATTTCGTGGACAATTCTTCTGTGTTGCTAGGGTACTTTATTTGACCCTATCAGGACCGATTTGATTAGACTCGATTTTAGGCACATCGTTGCCCAGTCATGTTGTTTCCCGAGATCATTGTGTGTGTGTCAATGCTGCTTGGGAAAATTGCCTTGCTAAAAGTTCAGGAGCTAGCGTTACGAGAAGACAGTAAACACAGATAATTATATTTTGGAAAACAGATTTATTTCGATTTAGAACTTACAAGTAAATATAATCTACGTGCACAAGAGAAACACAAACAACCAACTATTAAGGATCATTGTCACTATTTTCGTGTGCATCAGGATAACGTTTGTCTTTGAAAATTCTTTTCAAAAGAAATTTTCTTTTATCAATGGCAGCCTCTAATGCTTCTTCTGGGTCAAAGTTATCATTGCTCACAAATGCACCCCTCGTCTCCATACTAGACGTTCCAGATAAATATTTTGCAAAATACTTTTTTCCCCAATGACTTTAAATTTTTTGACGTTTTCATTTTGTGTCAGACTAGAATGGCCCAAGACTTAAAGCGTGCTTTTGCTTGCGGATTTCTGGGCCTTCTGCCTCAACTCTTTGGGTTAAAAAATTTCTTGAGAATGTAGATAAAATGACCATTGGCATTGCGAACAATAATAAATTTAACATTCTACAAAAATAGCAAGACATATATATGATAAATATAAAACTGAGAGTTATATGTGTTATTAGAGTGAAAGTCACTAAGGGATTAAGGCTAACAACTTATTTGCATAGTACATTTTGTACTATATGTCATTACACAATTCTATTTCAGCGAGATAAATCTAAATATTATTTTATGTATAAGGGTTATTAGACATAAAACGCAGCGCAGCTTTTCGAACAACGCACACAGAAGTTATAAACTGATATATAAAGCGACCAACATGAGTGACATTGTTATTAAAATCGAGCGTTTTTAATCACGGCGGACTGTTTTTCTGTTGTCCAAACGACAGGGAAAAGTCGTGTGGCTTTTTCGAATTGAAGCTTACGCTAGAAAACCCGTTCAACCAAGATCGATTTCCCCACGTTGAAAGAGTTGGAATATTACAGAGCAATCCAATGCTATATGCATACATGGTATCTGAAACTGGAGTCACCTTTACTAGTGCACGGGAGAACCCACAAGATGCATATGCGGAGTATATGGGAGAATTACCTATAACCTCACTTTATGGAGAAACTGTCACTAAACGATTATTAGAAACTTTAAACGATATCGTAATATAACATGAACAAAACATTTATAACGTGTGTAGCTATCCTATAGTGTCTATATTGTTAGTGTAAATATACAGTTGTGATGGTACCTAATAAAAATATTGAAACTCGTTATAGCTCTTTTTCTTTGAGTTTAAATATAGTTATTTCCTCGATCTTCGTCATCTTCATATTGCCTCGTGAATAAATCCATTCCATTGGAGTTGCGTGAATTACGCGAGGTCGTTTTATTTTTCGAACTGTCAAAAAGATACAAACACAAAGTACGAGGAGAACAGGAACTATAATTAACCAAAGCAATTTGGAGTAACTTTTGTCATTTTGCAATCGTGATGAAAACAGGTTAGGATTTGTTCGCGAGTATAAAAGCCTGAAGATTTATCCACACACCCTCGTCCCCCACAACCCGAGTGCAACAAGAACATAAGAAGAAACGAAGAGACATAAACTGTAGTCCATATAAATGGTTAAAATAGATTATTTCTTGTAAGAAATTTTTTCCAATAAATGTATTATGCGTGCACTACTAGATTTATACAAGACCATCTATAACATTTGTGAGCGTATCTATATGTGGGCATGTTATGAGTTCTGTTCCATCCCACATAGTCTTTCTGAACATTATAGTCCATTGACTTCAACTTGGACATCTTGTTTTCTTCCATGGCGCCAGAAAAAAACACACAAGTTAATGGGTACTCCATATCCGCCTTTGTCTTTACCCAGTTCCGCCAACAGCCGAAATGTAAATGTTCTCTTGAAGGCATATAACGCATTCCATTTCAATTTCTGGAGTGATTAAGGAATTTGCTCTCTTTTGTACGGTAAGAGATTGTACTAGATGTATATGGTTCGATATGGTTAAAATATGGCTGCTTATATAAGGACGCTATCTTATAATGATATTCTACTAGTTTGTGAAGGGTAAATTAATTGGCGTGTGCGGCAAAGAACATGTATTTTACCCGCTTTGTATAAAATTGAATGTGATGGACGACACATTAATCCTTTGACAGGGATAAAATGGGTCGACAAATGATAATGTTCTTTTAATTGCTGTATGTGGCATAAGACATGTATTTTACCCACTTTGTATAAAATTGAATGTAATAGACGATACAATCCTTTGACAGGGGTAAAATGGGTCGACAAATGATGTTCTTTTAATTGGCGTGTGCGGCATAGAACATGTATTTTACCCTCTTTGTATAAAATTGAATGTGATAGACGATACAATCCTTTGACAGGGGTAAAATGGGTCGACAAATGATGTTCTTTTAATTGGCGTGTGCGGCATAGAACATGTATTTTACCCTCTTTGTATAAAATTGAATGTGATAGACGATACAATCCTTTGACAGGGGTAAAATGGGTCGACAAAGCCAATTTATAGATCACAATGTATAAATTTAAGTTAATGAGACAACACATTAAATTGAGGTTTGTTTTACTATCCAACAAGTGGGAAAAGCCTGTCAACACCCACTAAATTTACAAGAAAATATTTCTGATCAAAGTTCAAAGTATGTCCAGACACGTGCAATACGAATGCAATTTGCTCAGCCTATCGAATGACTCTACTGCCAATCATATTTCAATGACAATAGGCAAAGCGCCATATAACGTCAAGAATAAAAATTCATTGCAACTTCATTGCCCATAGACTCAGACTATTTCATGGAAATATAATCAGTCGAATCGTAAGGACTGTCCAAGGGGATTATCACCCATTGGTTCAGGTAATGTCGGAGAGGGTCTCAACCTTGATGACAGGGCTCTATCGGGGTTTTTACCTCTAAGGCATTCAGTCTCTCCTAGCGGGTCTCATGTATACCCCGAGGGATGAAAACATAAGGCTAGAATGAGTCTTTGGGTTGACCAGAGTATAAATATTGGTTCAATTCAGTCTTCACGCCGAACCCGTTCTCCCACAAATTTGGCGTGTGTTTAATTTAATTACCGGTGTATTTTAGTATATAATGTGCTTGGAAATGTTCTTTTAATTGGCGTGTGCGGCATAGAACATGTATTTTACCCGCTTTGAAAAAATTGAATGTTATAGACACCGCAGTACTATGTCGAATCTGTGACTTGAATATGAATTACAAATGCAAAGCAACATGCCTCAGTTCGATAACGTTGACAGTGTTATTAATATGAGAGATTGTCGTTTTTCTTGACTTTGTGCCACCAGACACAAACAGACCAAACGGATGCATTAACTGTATGCTGTACATGATGAAAAATGAAATCAAATGCTTTGAGCCGACTTATTTATACCATTTCGATAACTTTTTAGTGTTTCTGATCATTCTATGTAACTCATTCAAAACAGTTTCTAAGTCTAAAGGTGTAGCTTTTGCACGAACAAGATAGGATTGTCTTTCTTCAGAGGAAAGGTCGTGAACGTCTGCCAAATGGTTTGATAATTTTAACAAACTTTTCATTCCACAAATCGGACAGTCTTTACGCGTTTGAGGCATGGTGTATACTGAAACATTTTTGAACTGTATAACATTTTAAATTATCCCTACGGGACTTTTATCATCCCGGAAGTCCTTCTAATTGTTTATATGACCACGAAAGTATCCCTACGGGTCTTTTTGTGTCCCGGGGATCCCGAAACACTAGGGGTCCTCCCCTTCCACCCTACCACCAGTCCTAAAGATAAGGGTTCGAGTTTACACATAAACGACAACAGACATGTGGTTTTGAAAATTTCTATTTACTAATTTACAAACTAAATATCTAATGGAATAGTGGAAACACCATCCTCCAAAACTTCGCGTTTTGGATAAAAGTAACTAAAAGCGTTTTTAACTTGGACATATGTTAACATTTGGTTATCTAAAACCCTAATAATGGATAAAACATTTATACGAAACGTAGAAATACGAGCGAAAAGTCAAGAACCTAAGCCGTGTAACAAAGTGGTTGGATACGACGCCAACGCTTTGTACCTTTGGGCGATCATGCAGGACATGCCAACGGGGCAGTACTCGAGACGAATAGCAGAGGACGGCTTCAAGAAACGGTTCAGTGGAAAAATGGCTGTTGAGTGGTTGGAGTGGGAGGCGTTTCAGCGAGGGTTGTTAAAATTATCAAACCATTTGGCAGACGTTCACGACCTTTCCTCTGAAGAAAGACAATCCTATCTTGTTCGTGCAAAAGCTACACCTTTAGACTTAGAAACTGTTTTGAATGAGTTACATAGAATGTAACTAAAAAGTTATCGAAATGGTATAAATAAGTCGGCTCAAAGCATTTGATTTCATTTTCCTCATGTATAGCATACAGTTAATACATCCGTTTGGTCTGTTTGTGTCTGGTAGCGCAAAGTCAGGAAAAACGACTTGTTAAAATAAAAATATCTCATATTAATAACACTGTCAACTTTATCGAACTGAGGCATGTTGTTTTGCATTTGTAATTCATATTCAAGTCACAGATTCGACATAGTACTGCGGTGTCTATCACATTCAATTTTATACAAAGCGGGTAAAATACATGTTCTATGCCGCACACGCCAGGGGCGGATCCAGGATATTTCGTACGTTAGTCAAAATATCTGACAATACAAGTTTGCGCCTGCGCGCAAAATTGGCCGAGCGCCGTAGGCGCGAGCAACCTAGGGGGGTATGGGGGCATGCCCCCCCAGAAAATTTTTGATTTTTGAACCTCGGAAACACCATTTGCGGCACTCTGGGAGCAGCTTCAGCCAAAAATTAACCTCATAAGATGGGACCCAATTATAGCAATTTTCAGTCTCACTGACTCCCACAAATCACTCCTTAGGGATTTAACTTCACTTGATCAGACATTTAAATATTTGAATCATTGAATGTGTGCCCTATGAAACTGTGGCTGTGGATTAAAAACATGAATTTCACAAAATAACACATGATCGTATTACACATTTACACCAAGCTATGCCATGTGGTATTGCCTTTGTATATTGCTCCATATACATTATATAAATCCAGTATAGATATAGATAATATTAAACTAATATTAGCATAATATTAGCACAAAAAGCATAAACAAACTTCCGATTCGCCTGGGTATTAAACTTGGTTCGCTGTAAATCTTATCTATAAAGTATATTATTATAAAGCGTCGAGTCTAAGTCTTGACCGCAATATTATGTAAAGCAGTTCACCTCATCACCTACGCGGGTCAATACTTTGCGCACAAATAAACAGTATGGGAGAATGTATTAATAATGTATAGGAGTCAAATTTAGTCAACATATAATATATTTACTTTAGGGCCATACAACATTTGCTCTTTCGATCTCGAACGTACTTCGGGATGTATGATTCGGCACCAAAATTTCTCCCAAGGCAAAAGCTTGTGTTGTTGATGGCGCTCACTAGCTCTTCAACAGAACTCTTCGGTGAAGCGTCTATTCGCTTCTTTAGATCAACTTCAATATCTTGAAGATATCGCCGATCAGAAAGGCCTTCGAATATAGTTCTATAAATATATTCAGGCTGATCAGGCTGACCAGGCTGACTCGCTCTGATCGGTCAAAATTATGCAGCCAATGAGAACTCAGATATTTTTTAAGATTGGCCAATGGCAGAGCTTATATTTGTGCCCCTGATGAGTTGCCCGGTCAGAACTCCCCGGAAAGTGGTCAACATCGCTGCTAACCAATCAAATGACCAGATTTGCCACCAAGTCGGTCAAGATTCAAGCGGAAGACCGCTGTTTTGACTGATCATCATATTGCTTTACAGAAACGTAAACCTTTACCGCTGAACGCAATGTAATTACTGGACTACAAACTTAAATATGCTGACGCCACTGAACCAATTTGATAACTGGACCGCGATTTGAATTCGAATTAATTAACTTCGCAATTATTTACCCTAGTCGCGTGACCGGGTTGACTACCCCTGGATCCGCCCCTGGCACACGCCAATTAAAAGAACATCATTTGTCGACCCATTTTACCCCTGTCAAAGGATTGTATCGTCTATTACATTCAATTTTATACAAAGTGGGTAAAATACATGTCTTATGCCACATACAGCAATTAAAAGAACATCATTTGTCGACCCATTTTACCTCTGTCAAAGGATTAATGTATCGTCTATCACATTCAATTTTATACAAAGCGGGTAAAATACATGTTCTATACCGCACACGCCAATTAATCTATACCGGTTCACAAACTAGTAGAATATCATTATAAGATAGCGTCCTTATATAAGCAGCCATATTTTAACCATATCGAACCATATACATCTCTAATCTCTTACCGTACAAAAGAGAGCAAATTCCTTAATCACTCCAGAAATTGAAATGGAATGCGTTATATGCCTTGAAGAGAACGTTGGAGAAACCTTCCAAATTTCGTGCTGTGGTCAGCATTTACATTTCGGCTGTTGGCGGAACTTGGTAAAGACAAAGGCGGATATGGAATATCCATTAACTTGTGTGTTTTGTCGGGCGCCATGGAAGAAAATAAGATGTCCAAGTTGAAGTCAATGGACTATAATGTTCAGAAAGACTATAAGAACTCATAACATGCCCACATATAGATACGCTCACAAATGTTAGATTGTCTTGTATAAATCTAGTAGTGCAAGATAATACATTTATTGTAAAACGGTAATACATTTATTGTACATTTATTCTTACAATAAATAATTTATTTTAACCATTTATATGGACTACTGTTTATGTCTCTTCGTTTCTTCTTGTGTTCTTGTTGTACTCGAGTTATGGGGGACGAAGGTGTGTGGATAAATCTTCAGGAAGACCCTTGGTTTTATACTCGCGAACCAATCCTAACCTGTTTTCATCTGTACAAGCGAACAAAACCTACAGTTGTCGTTCTGCGCACTTATCGATTGAAAATCCCCCAAATCAACTTCAAACTGATCATCGATTCCGGCAACAAAACTCTTGTACGAGATAATTTTTACGAACAGGTTTGTGTAAAGTATATGTTTCTTGCGAGCGCAACCACTCACGCACATCATTTCGACTTATATTTAGGTTATTTTTTTTGTTGTTGCCCTCGTTGCACTGTAAAGTTTCTCTAAACCACGAAAACTAGCTTCGTGTTTGGGGTTGTAGTAAACGTTGCTGAGAAGCGTTTCCTTCCTCTTTTCCATCGAGTTCTGATTTATATATCAAAACACGTCCACTGCAACACGTACAAAGACAGTGAATGCGTTTGAAAATCTCACGAAGTTCTATGCTAGGTGTTTGCGGCTGTCCAAAGCAATTTCCCATGGCCATGTTGACATGACAAGCTTAATATGACAAAATGAGCAAGGTGTCCTTTTGTAACACTCTTTTGAGGTATTCCTCACTGGTCAAAATGTTGTGTCTCATGTTATTTGTAATTTTGTGGAATATTATAATTTTTGAGGCATGCCCTATACGCTGCACATGTTCTGGTATATTGGGTATTGTAAACTGCGCGAACGGAGGATTCACGCACATTCCACGTGGATTGACAGGTACCCACGATTACGATATTCTTAATCTAGCGCATAACAGGATTGTGGATTTAACGTTAAAAGACATCCTCGTGCTCAAACCATTTAGGGAAGTCGATATCAGGGACAACCCATTGAATTGCACTCACGTATTGAACAGAACATTCATCTTAAGTGACTGCAATTTTATGGTCACTCCGAAAAGCACTGCGAAGAGCACTTCAAAAGGCACTACCTACCGCAAGCAAACAACGCTGAGGACAAACACTAAGCAAAACCATGAAACACTACTCCCGTCTGCACGATTGCAAAATGACAAAAGTTACTCCAAATTGCTTCAGTAGTATTATAGGTACCGATCAACCCTTATTTTGGGGGTGCCGCAGGGGCGCCGCACATTAACATACGGGGTGCCGCAACTCATTAGCATACGGGGTGCCGCACTAATTAACATAATGTAGGGGGGCAGCATCATCAACATAATGTAGGGGAGAGCACGAACATTAGCATATGAGAGTGTGCAACATAACGTTCTCGTTGCTCTGGCGTCATCATTGCTAAATCTTTAGGTCTCCAATCTGAAAAGTCTACCCAATTAAATAAGGTCTGCTCTGGGTCTGCTTCTAAGAGCGTATTATTCTTAAACTTCATCACTCGCTTGGGAGTATGTATTGTCCGAGTCAACCTCGTAGCTTTACATTTATTTAACCCATACCGAGCAAGCATATCTCGGATATACTTGTTAACTAACCCAATTTCTATGACTATGACTCCTAATCTATGAATTCTAAGATTGAATCATTGAATCCTAAGACTGAATCATTGTATCCTAAGAGTGAATCATTGAATCCTAAGAGTGAATAATTGAATCCTAAAGTTGAATCATTGAATCCTAAGAGTGAATAATTGAATCCTAAGAGTGAATCATTGAATCTTAAGATTGAATAATTGAATATCGAGCGAGCTTAGCATCATATCGAGCTAGCCTAGCTCCATATCGAGCGAGCCTACCTCCAAATCGAGCGAGCCTACCTCCATATCGAGCGAGCTTAGCTTCGAGCCGAGCTCTAAGATGTAAGAATAGGCCCGAGCTGAGCTCTAAAATGTGTGAATATGCCCGAGCCAAGCTATGACTATAGTCTATGACTATGACTATAGTCTATGACTATAGTCCATGACTATGACTATAGTCTATGACTATAATCCATGACTATGACTATAGTCTATGACTATAGTCTATGACTATAGTCTATGACTATAGTCTATGACTATAGTCTATGACTATAGTCTATGACTATAGTCTATGACTATAGTCTATGACTATGACTATGACTCTAGTCTATGACTATAGTCTATGACTATGACTATAGTCTATGACTATAGTCCATGACTATGACTATAGTCTATGACTATAGTCGATCTAAGCTCGCTCGAAATGGAGTTAAGCTCGCTCGATATGGAGCTAAGCTCGCTCGGCTCGGAGGTATATACTAAGCTTGGCTCGGGCCTATTCTTACATCTTAGAGCTCAACTCGGGCCTATTCTTACATCTTAGAGCTCGGCTCGGGCCTATCCTTACATCTTAGAGCTCGGCTCGAAGCTAAGCTCGCTCGATATGGAGGTAGACTCGCTCGATTTGGAGGTAGGCTCGCTCGATATGGAGCTAAGCTAGCTCGATATGATGCTAAGCTCGCTCGATATTCACTTATTCAATCTTAAGATTCAATGATTCACTCTTAGGATTCAATTATTCACTCTTAGGATTCAATGATTCAACCTTCGGATTCAATGATTCACTCTTAGGATTCACTTATTCAATCTTAAGATTCAATGATTCAATCTTAGGATTCAATGATTCACTCTTAGGATTCAATCTTCGAGCTTGGCTGATAGTCATAGTCATAGCCATAGCCATAGAAATTGAGTTAGTTAACAAGTATATCCGAGATATGCTTGCTCGGTATGGATTAAAGAAATGTAAAGTTATGGTTAAAAGGTGAAAAAGCTACGAGATTGACTCGGACAATATATACTCCCAAGCGAGTGATGAAGTTTAAGAATAATACGCTCTTAGAAGCAGACCCAGAGCAGACCTTATTTACTTTGTTAAAGAATATATTTAATTGGGTAGACTTTTCAGATTGGAGACCTAAAGATTTAGCAATGATGACGCCAGAGCAACGATAACGTTACAAACAAAGACTATACTTCACGAGACCAAAATATATTCCTATGAAAGCTGAAGATAGTGAAAGATTAACACCTGAAGACAGACAAGAATATGAGAGCTCTGTAAAGATATAAAAGACTCCTAAACGATATGCTCTTAGGAGTAGACCTTCCTAACGTTGTAAAATAAATTTTAATCAATAAATGTGTGCTGTGTGTACATTGTACAATATTTTCCTGTCCTATAATGATATATTCTCAATTTATTCAAATCGTCGTTAACGATTTACAAATGACTTACAAACCTACGCATAGAATTGTGTTTACATACAATGTTTGTATATCCTCGTAAATCGCGCTTAAAAATCACTGCTTTTCATCCTCTGCTACATCTAAAACGTGTGAAACTTCGTTACATTCGCTTGGCAAACATATATTTGTACTTCTCTATAAGACCTTAGCTATGCGGATTAAACTTTAAGATTTTCTCGGTTTAGAAAGCTATATTTCTGCTTGTTATTACTTCGCATAAGGCAATAATATTTTACTAGGTTAAGCGTCGCTATATTAGTTGTCTACGCCGTTTCGTATAAGGTGATATTAGATACGAGAATATATTTACTCGAAAACTATATAGCTATTGTGATGGTTCAGCTTAATGATTGTTTCGCCCAAACAAGCCTTTTGACTTAATCCCTTAATGAGTTAAGCTATTGTGCCTTTAGTTTACATTAGCAACAAATGCATCAAAATATTTATGTTTCTAACGCCAAAACGACAATGTTTGTAAATCTCGCCTGTAAATAGACTTTACTAAATAAACGCTTGAAAACTTTGTAGAAGAGGTATATCTCTAATATAAGCATTCGATAGATTGGTTTTTAATTATGTTTATGGAATTATCAGGTTTGGGGGAAATGGAAAACGCTGAACTCACCGAAATCTGAGGTTGTATAATTAATGCTTGTGCTAATTGCGTAATGCTCATCCCTACAGTATGTTAATGATGTTGCACACTCTCATATTATGTTAATGAATTTTTAATGATGTTGCTCCCCCCTGCTCCACCCTGCACCACCCTGCTCCACCCTGCTCTATCCTGCTCTACCCTGCTCCACCCCACAAAAGGGGGTTGATCGGCCTGTATATTACTACTTGCTTTGGTTAATTATAGTTCCTGTTCTCCTCGTACTTTGTGTTTGTATATTTTTAGCGGTTCGAAAAATAAAACGACCTCGCGTAATTCACGCAACACCAATGGAAATGGATTTATTCACGAGGCAATATGAAGATGACGAAGAGGAAATAACTATATTTAATCTCAAAGAGAAAGAGCTATAACAAGTTTCAATATTTTTATTAGGTACCATCATAAGTATATTTATCCACCACCACACATAATGATGCGGCAGCTCATTTTATGCTAGTGATGCGGCAGCTCATATTATGCTAATGTGCGGCAGTTCATGCGGCAGCTCAATAAAAAGGATTGAACGGCCGCTATATTACTAAAGCGACACTAAGATAAAGTTTAGATATAATTCATCTGTTCTCTGTTGATCTGCATCAGTATACACCAAATTCCGCATATCTGCATGGCCGTCAACAACGCGTTACTACTCTCGGTGCACCTCCCCTGAAACCAGTGTCTTCGGGAGTGTCTCGAGGAAGTATGTTACAGTAGGTATGGTCCTTTTCCACCAGTATATCAATGACCTGCCTGGCATGATGTTAATTGTTAACAACTCAAGAGCTGCATGTCGTGCTGACGACACTAAGATCTTGGGTCGCGTCGATTCCATTATCGATGTTGCTTTAATGCAAATTGATCTGAGTACCCTGGTCTTCCTTAACCGGTCTTACATTCAATAAATGCACATGTTACTGCATGGAAACCCAGCCCATGACACATCCATATAATACCAGGAACTTGCAAGAACATCAGTTGAGAAGGAAGTTAGTCTTACTTGAACCAAGCATATTCTTGATCGTGGTGCAAGGGCAAACAACCCAGGTGGTTTTGTTAAGCGAACTGCATGGTACAGAAATAACAAATGCAATGACTCGTCGCACGCTTTATATTTCTTAGTTGTTTGCCCAATATCGTACTAGCATGAGTATAGATCTCGTGCATGTTCTTGTTTAAGGGAATTAATGGCCTGGTTGATATATACGTGATCAACTAGATCATCCACTGCCAATGAAATATGATTCCGCCCACAAACGTGCTTGTACACTCGTTGCCACCTGTAAGTACACCAAAGAGATGATGCTAAATATTATGGCATTGAAGTTGGAGGTAAACATTTATAAATATTTTGAATGTATTGCTTCATTGAAATATAATGGTACAGGTATGTTTCCTAAAGTGAGGGTTATGTCGCTTTTATTTCAGCATATACTTTTAATCCTCCACGTCCATTAGATCACAATATTCAACAAATGGACTGCAATGAGGCAACATCGACGAATGATATAATTGAAAGAATACTGGTACTGATTCTTTATGTACCAGTTTTATGCACTTTCCAGTCAGAAACAATATGCCATCCATCATGAAACAACATAATTTTGTTTTTTTTTGCAAATGCCACAAGTCATCCTGTTACACAAGTTTTCTAGCTCCCGAGGAATGTCATTCATGTTCACTGTAAGGCACATAGTATACATCAGACAGAAGCACCAGGAAAAGAGTAAGGCCTGTTTCTTACGTCGAATTTAATTCAGACGAATTTAATTCGCTACTAAGTTCGTCGATTGGTCGAGTTCATGGTTTCATTTCAAAAGACGAATTTAATTCAGACATTAACATAATTCCAATGTATTTAATCGACACGACGATACGACGTCGTATGAAACGAAGATGGGCTAAAGACGTTTTATCCGTCTGACCATGGCGGATAAAACGTCTTGGACGAATTTAATTCATTAGACGAATTTAATTCATTTCATACGACGCACTAGCGTTGAATTTAATTCGTTCAATTAAATTCGTCTGAATTAAATTCGACGATAGTGCGACGTATGAAACAGGCCTAACACTTTAGGCCAGACAAAGGAAGAAAGTGCAACGTCTGAGGCATTCTTTGAATATGACGAAAAACAAAATATTGACAGTACAGGAAAACAGCCTTGAAAACGTTAAGAACGATGCTGTCAGAGAGAATCAACTATAGAAGGCCTATAGCACTGCATTTTCCAATGAAAATGCTCAATGGTAATTTAACAGCGATTTTAAACCAGTACAGGTAAAATATACTCAGTTCTGGTGTTAACTTTATATTTGGATATACTGTACGTCTAGAAAGGTGGTTGTATTACGCATAAAGTTTGATTAAGCAATTAGCAATATTAATATTGTTTGTGTTTTGTGCTTGGTCAAAATTACAGGGTGTATAAAAAAACGGAGTCCTGGCTTAAATTATTCTTACTCCTTCTTGTGTGGTAGCAACAATATTAAAGTTTTAAGCACAAAATTCAAGAATTTCACACGCGACTTTGAACTAACATAGTAAAATTGCACTAGACTAGAGGGGTAACAGTTTTGTATACGAAAAAATGCCAAATGTATCACAGGCGGCCCAAGCTTACGTTGCGACTATTAAATCTATATTGTAAACAGTATGGATATGGTACTTTATATAAGCTGTATATAGAAGACTTACTAGAAAATTGTGTAAATTGAGAAATAAAATTCATTTACCTTTACTACAAAGTGTATTTAACTTTTATGCGTTGGTTTGGTGTGATTTGAGCCCGTTTCGGTTTGAACATATGACACAGAGTGTAAGGGAAAGGGGAAGGCAGGAGACTGGCGCCCTCCCAGACACGCACATCGACTCCACAAATCATTCTCGTTTCACCAAGTAGTTCACCAAAACGCCACAAAATTAACAGGTCCATAAAGCCCAATAAATTTCCAATAACATACATCGTCTTCAGCAAAAACAAAGTAGATTTAGTCGGATAGAAATCGAATATTATGCCATTATTTGACAATATCTGAACTTTGAAGACTCTTACCTTACTACCGGCCGTTGAAAACCTCGCGAGAACTCGCGAATTCGAATTACACGCTTCAACATAATTGGTCGATCGAATTACTCGCGTCGAAATGTTTTAAGGTAGCTCGATACAGTTTTCAAGGCCTTTTTTCGGGCCGACTAGATGAGAAGATCTGGTAAAGATTTTACAATCCGTCATATATTGAAACCATCCTTTGATATTCCTTCCCCATTTTATGTTCTGATCATCAGAATTCTGTAAAATCTTACCCCAAAGTGCACGAACGTACTGGCGTTTCAGAGACTCTAGATTTCAAACATTTTCTGAGGGAGCATGCCCGCATCCCCCTAGTGCCCTTGTCCTTGTGCTTTCCGCATTCGATACGTGTGCATTCCTGCTAGCAGCCGGGGGCCCCAATAGACAATTTCGGGCAAAACGAACCCACAATGAAAAGAGTGCAAAATGAAATAGTCAATTTGATTGGTGGACAGAATGGAAACAATAATGGATTAATGAAGTTATCATAAAATACAATTACTGCGATAATTGATATCTGGAAGGGGGACCGGTGGAATTTAGTGAGCCCTCTTAAATCTTTGGCATGGCCCACCCCTTCATACTCATCTTTTTCCCAGTGCCCCACCCCTAAATAATATATTTTCAGATGACCACCACCCCCCTCCCCCCCCACCACATTTCCTAAAATATCCAATGTAACCTTAAAAACGCGTTATTGTGACCAAAAAGCTTTGTGGTCATTGGCTGACTTTTAATACCGTAAATATAATTGTTGCTTATAGGTATACAACTTCAACATAGCTGTAACTATGCTGTAATTATCTTGCTCAAGATGTTTAAGAATCTATTTGAGCAGCAGTTACAAGATTGAACCCAACTGCGTAGTCTGCGTGGTTATTCTATGGGTCTTGTGTAGCGGGAGGGGGGGGGGGGGTTCGGGGCATGCTTCCCTAGAAAATTTTGAATTTTAGTAGCCCAAAATTGCGTGCTTTCAGAGTGACATTCTTGCAACAGAACAAAACATTGTATCGTTTTTTTGCATGACCGTTTTTGCTAATATTACTTCATGTGGCCCACCCCTTTAAGGTCATTTTTTGGGATGGCCCACGCCCTATTTCCACCAGACCCACCCCCTATTTCCACCAGATAAAAATGTATGGTCCCCAATGCATACAAAAACATATATTTCATCAGAATGTCATGAGGAAACTGGAAAATGTTCAAGGCTTTGCATGCAGATTGAACATAAAGTTTGACTTTCTTGATTAATTAAATTATGTTTTAAGCCCAGCTGTAAAGACAAACAAGTTGTCTCCACATGTTCTATTTGTTTAGTGTACAACACAAATACATCATCCATGATCATATCAGCCATGGACTTTTATACAATATGCTGTGGCAGTGCACATGTTCAGCGGCTGTATATAGAAACCACAATACCCTGCCAGTAAACAAATGCCCAGCTCCAGGGACATTTTGCAAGAACAAATGCCCAGCTCCTGGGCTAATGCTTGGGGGGGGGGAATGCTTGAATTAACTGATGCATAACATTATCACAGCCATGGCTCATACCTCATTTCAGTCAGTACACAGTAAATTTGGTGAGTGCTAGGCACTTAGCACTCTAGCAGCATGTAGGAGCTGAGACACCTGGCAGATCTTCCAAAAATGATTGCTCTTGTAAAATTTAATTTGAATATATCAAGAGACAAATATGAATTGTTAATAAAGCTGAATGGATTACTTACAAAGTCAACTATCTGTCATCTGTCATGTCTGTTTACAAGATCTAGCATGCAGGCACTCATTTTAGTTAATTTTATGTTGTTTGTTATATAGCACCTTATAAGGGATAAGAGCGAAATTAATTTACTGTCAATCAGCAAGTTCTTGGCATAAATTGGGTATAGACAAGAAGAACATAATTTTAGATAAAACATGACACAAACCTGAGAATTGAGAAATAGTGTCGGGATGGCATCAGGCTTCAGAATTGCTCTTTCTCTGCCCTCTTCTATCATGTCTGGACTAAAATGTTTGGAGCAAATACGACTTCCTTTTGTGGGGAAAAATTTAACTGCCGCACTTCTATTTACATTCTGAACCCATATGGCATACATCTCTGGATGTTTTTTGCATCTGGGAAACTGTAAATATATTGAGATGCATTAAAATATAATGACCTGTGATGATATATGTAATTAAAATTGATCAAATTAATATGAAAATAATTATATAATATATCAGTAGGTATCAATAATTTTAATGCAGGAGTCGGTGGAGTATGTGAATTAAGCAGTAAAAGTACAAATATAAGAACTGACTCAATTTGTGATTTCAAACAAAATGTGAACGTCTAACTGACATCAACTATAGCATCTAAGAAGTATTAATATATTGCGTTTGGCAGCAAAAAGTCATGCATGGACCTTTTTTGACAACGGTAGATTTTACATAAAATCAAACCACTGCACTGTAAATTTCACAACCCCGACTTATCTCCAGATTCGTTAGTAAAATGTATCAAATACGCAAAACTAAATTATACACTTGCTTTCAGGTAAATTTTAGGTAACCATGCATGAGACGTGCATGGTTACCTAAACCATGCATGAGACCTGCATAATATACCATGCTATCTTTCCGAATTCCCAGACTGCGTCGCATTTCAGACATGTGGATTTTGTAAAAGATGTTTACGTATGAGACTGGGCCGTTTTTGTGAAGCATGCTAACATCTGTGCAGTCGTAAAAGGGGGGCAAATTTCCGAAGAGGGGACCAAACTTCCTAGAAAATATGGCCCCGGGAGGCCAATTGTCCTAGGAAATATGGTCTGTGGGACACCGTCATTTTGTACACCCTCATTTTCGCTATATACTCGCCGTATAATTATGATAATGAGATCATATCAGATTGCAGAATAGCTCATATACAGTGAGTTACTATAAATGACATGAACTGTTTACTATTTACTGCATGAATTGTTTGAAATAAAACAGGCCTGCAGTCTATAGCTAATTCTTTATAAATTTTATATTAAGGAAAATTTATATCACGAGTTCACGGGAATCACGATTCGCTTAAGTTTAAAATTTCGTTGTCCCACGCGTGGGTATTCGAGGCTTGCGTGAAAATGAAAGATTTTCTGACATTTCTGACGTCACACACAAACTATAAATACTTTCTTTTCCTGATTTTTTTAAAATTTGCATACGATACAGAAATCACAAAATGCATAAAATATGCGATTTAAAAAAAATTCCTCCTAGCCGATTTTTTCTTTGCGTGTTAGGAAGTCGTTAATTCGTTTTAGCAGGAATTGTGCTATTTTTCTTTACGTGTCAGGAAGTCGTTAATTCGTTATAGCACGAATTGTGTAATATCATCACTGATCAATTTTTACAATCATGCTATGGCTGACCTTCAGCATGCGTCCGGCAGTGTAAGTAATTATGGTGGCCAAGTTTACGGACAAAACCTGCATAATATACCTCATTTGATGTGATTTGACTGTTTGTTTTTATACAGTATAATATTAATAAGATTTAAAATAGTTGAAATAATAGAGATAATAGAAATTAGAATATAGAAGGTTTATATAGTTATTTTCCATATAATAAGTGAAGAAGAAAGGCATATTCAACGTTGTTATGATTATAATTATATGCATAATCATGCACTTGATATATGGTGCAGCATTTAAAATATAAGACATTCAAAGCGGCAATACAATATATTTATGGTATGTTTGGGTAAATTACGCGAGATATGGGGTACCTCAACATGCATGCACTTGCAGTTATATAGGTGAAAAGCGTATTTCAAATCATTCATCTCTTTAACATATACGTTTGCATTTCTATTTTTGTGTCCAACTAAGGAAATCTCACCACATGAATGTGACATGAACTATTATATTTAATGTCGAGTAGTGACTCTCAAAAAGCATGCATGCAGGTTAAAAATAGTAAAACACTTGCATGTTTTTGAGTAAACAAGTTAAATAGATTTGAAGTTTGTTCGAGCAAAAACATTCTGAAGTTAAAAATAGTTAAACAACTAATTTTAAATATAGCTAAAGACAATACTTTTCAAACAAAACAAGTTAAAAAATTCAACACAAACCTGTAGCTCGCCTGTGGCTGTGGGTATATACTAGGAAGAAAAACAAAAATCTTGATATCGGCCATCGGGAAGATGAAATGTTATCACATTGAATTGTCTTAATTCCTTCAAATATATCTCCAGTTCACCATTAGTAACTTGTTTAATAACCTTTAAGCTTTAAATACTAATATTTATGAAGAATATTGATTTTATTTCAAGCTCAAGCGCGTCAATGAAGTGTAGATTGAAACAACTGAGGTTATATAGTGAGTTATCATGCAACCAGAAACTTAAATTACCTCAAGTGCGATAATAGCGATTATCAGTATAATATTAAAACATCTTTTGCAATTCTTATTGTTGATTAGTTTCCCTACTTGTGCTGCTCGCTCGCTTGCTTTATGCACGTAATTAAATTGGGAAAATCAAACACAAGCTAGTTGTTTTCTTCAACCACGTCTTGAATTGAGTATGTTCATAAACAAACCTGAATGGTCAACCTATAATAATATCTATTCCAAAGCACAATGAAGACACGAGTAATCACAACTGTGAGTTATCCAAGCAGAACATTAAATTATAAAGTGCTTTAATAACAATGCTCACAATGACAATGTGATCTATCTTGGGGTTAGGATAAAACGCGGATGAGTGACGGACGGACGGACGGATGGCTTCTGTTGTCATGAAACGCTATTTAAAAGTCATATCCGCGTTTTATTCTTTTGGGAAAAAAATGACTTTTAAAGTCACGAGAAGCGTTTTTTATACCATATCCGCGTTTTGTCCCGCTTTTTTTGTCCAAAAGGATAAAACGCGGATATGACTTTAAAGGCACGAGAAGCGTTTTTTATACCATATCCGCGTTTTAGTTTTCATCTACAAACGACTTGGATTAATAATGTATTGTATTATACAAAATAACTGCATGCTCGACTTAAAGTGTCATCAGCTTGGAAATACATAGGAAATTTAATTTTACACCGTACTTCAATATACTGTCAATTCAAAATCATATTTCAAATGCTGCAAATAATTCACCTCGCCAGCGTATGTTTCAGTTTCCTTTTTTGTATCGCAGGAAATCTCGCAATATAGATTTTATCTGCAGAAAATTAGGATTCATACAAGTATAGGCTAACGTTTTTGAACCAAACAAGTTAAAATATTAAACATGAATAAAGTTGGGAGAAAACAAATGTTAATAAATGTTTCAGGCGTTATTGAAACAATATATGATGCACCAAGTAGATATAGTTGCCGGGTGCACACAATTTACCACATCTAGCATGTGGGATTATTAGCAAAAGACGTCAAATAATTTTTTGAATTTGGGGGACTAGAAAATGGTGATAATGCGAGGTCACTAGGATCTGGGGGGTCCAGGGTTATGTTTGAGGCCAGGAAATGCACTCAAATTTACTAGTTCCAGCTAAGAAGGTTATCGAGTCTGTGAGGAGGTTATTGGGACTGGTAACATGGGCGCTTATAACCATTAAAAATGTTTACAAATTCCTAGGTTATAATAATTCTTAGAATTCCTAAGTTTATAATAGTTTGCCCCACTTGGATAATTTAACAATTTTGTTCACAAACTTGGGTTGCTGTGCACGGAACATGTGACATGCAAATCAGTCACTTTTACAAAATTCACAACCATTGCAAACGAAGGAATTCAAAAATTACATTTAATTACGACTAGAAGTATAAATTATTAAATTCTAGTGCAATGGGTACAGCATGTTGTCCAGTATGCAGTCAGTGCTCAAACAAACCAGACTGTTTTATGTGATTACTAGTCAATATTCAGACAGACAGACTCGCCCACTCGCAGTACAAATTACAAAAATTTATCGAGCATTTTCTTAATTTTATAATATCGTCATTACCTTTACTCTGTCAGTACTTGTGTCACTTTGACTTGCAGCTTCAGCGATAACATCTCGCATACTGTTACCTGTTGAAGTCATTCCCTTGTTATAAAAGCTCAAAAGTATGCGTCGTTTAAAATTTCGTAGGACGTTGGACGAGAAAAACTAGCCGACATTTTGTTTGTTTGGATGATTCACACGTGACGCGGCTTCTCCTAGGCCACAAATTGAGAGGGACCTCCACATTAATTATATGCTGGTCACTTCACCACCCTTTGCCGCACCAGGTTACGGACACTTTCTGAAAGATGAAGACACTTACTGAAATCCCATCTTTTTAGGGTCTTGATTATTATTCTGCACTGATTACTATTATTATTATTCTGTATTACCGTATGATTTAGGGACAAGCACTTTGAGCTGGGACCTGGTGCAAAATTTTCTATGAGGCATGAACCATGGTCCATAGTGCCATAATTTAAGAGAGACAAGAACATACTGGAAAATCCAGTTTTAGCCCTTCCCATTTTGTGGGTTCAGAATGTTTGGGACCTAGGCCAAGTCAACACGGAGAGAAAACAAGAAATTCGATGTGATACGAGAGGAATAAAAATGAGTTCAATTTAAAATACTATTTAAAACATTTATAGCCAGAGCGGGAGTCTTTCGTGTTTCTATATGCATGGGGTAATATAGAAACCCGGCTGGATGCATTACGCACGCAAGCAACGGAAGAAATTTGTGCTCGTGTTTAAGGCTTGGTTAACTATTTTTAACTTCCTTTTTAAAAATATAGAAGAATGACTAGAATGATATAGTTCATGTGGAGATATTTCCTTTTACACAAAAATGTGAAAAACATGAGTAATTAATTACGTGAATAGATTTACCTATACAAACGTTTTATAAAATAATGTTTACTATTAAGTTTTCAACCAATAACATGGTATTCTACATGGTATTGTACAAAGACGTCAATGCATAACGTTGACAGATTTCAATATAATCATATTAAAATAGAAATTTTGTTTTCTAACTTTAAAAATCTTAACTCCCTTTTTAATACCGTACATAATGCAGTCATAGTTTAATAGCTATAGTTAATGTGGTTAGATGTCCATGCCTGTGCTCAAAAATAGAAATACAAACATATAATTACTTAATAAATGATTTGAAAAATAATACTTTTGACCTGCCATGCAGAAACTGAAAGTTTGAAGGTATTTTGAACTCAAGATATGATTGAAAAAAACAAGGAATTAAATTTCAATTTTGTCACCCGTTTCACCTATTCTAAAACGCTTAAAGGGCTAGTTCTAAATTTTAGAACTGCGCATCTAAACGTAACCAGAATGCATTCTGTGCATTCTCGCAAACTTGAATTACAGACACAGGTGCACCGCACGGAGAGGCCTGTGAAATTTATTATGCAACCAAAGCTTTCAAAATGGCTGCTCGTTCAGTCTCGACTGCCCTGTTTTAATATTTAATCTGTGGCCCTGTCACGTCCTAAAAAGCGGTTTAAATCGTGTAAATTCCGTGTGCAATCAATTTCAACAACTGGGAAAAGATTTACAAGTCTTACAACAGCCTGGACAAGAGGCAAGGGGCGCTTCCAAACATGTTGGAAGCTTGGTCTCTAACCTCAGTAACCCTAACTGCTGTATGTTTGTGTCGGTCATTGTGGTTTATGGCCTGTGGTAGTCGGGAATCGAATGATAGCTAGGGATCATAATTGAACTAAATACACATTAAGACACAATTTATACTGTGTATATATTCACTCACTCTGCTAACTCACTGTAAAAATAGGGTTTACCACAATATATTGCACTTTTACTGAAACCAACCTTTCTTTCTGAACACATTTTACCTTACTCGTACTGCAAGACCTGTATGTGATAACATAATTATAGTCCCTAGTGGCCTAGCAGTCTTAATATACCCTGGAATACATTGTCCGTACGTATAGCATTTTTTCTGCATTTGTGATTTGGGATTAATATACAATCCCAAAATGGTTTAGGTGACAATAGTTCAATTTATTATGGTCCCTATCATTCTCGACTGATGACCTAGTATTACAGGGCATCAACCAACCCGCATGGCTACTTGCCTCAGTTAGGGCTACCGAGATGATGGTTGAAGGGGGAAGGATTTACCCTAAAGCGCAGACATGTTAGGGAGCGTCCAATAATGATTTAAGCAGATCACTCCCAAGTTCAGCATCCCCCTCTAGTTGTAAATGCCTTTCATGTTGAGTGTTTTCATCATTATTTCTGGCTCATTCCCGATTGCAAAGTATCTTGAAGTTGAATCTAGACTCTGGACAAAAGATAGAATTTCAGTAGGTGTTATATATTGTGTATCACAAAGCAGTTAACTTCAAATGCACGTCAAATACTGTGTCTGTGAGCACGCAAATTATGTTACATAGTTTGATCATGCATTTGCCACCAAACAAGTGATGCATATTATAGACATCAAGGCATAATATCCGGTGTATAGTAAAAAATTCACTCTCTTTGGTATCTCACTGTTAAGAAGGTCGAGTACAATATGCTGCACTGTCGCTTTTACAGAAAACCACCATTGTTTCTTAAGAGATGGTTATGCTCCCTGTCACTTCATAATATAGCTGAGGGGTCTATCACTCCATAAAATCGTACGAGATTTTGGGATTTTTTAAATCTCACAGGGATTTTTAGGGATTTTAAAAGACTTTAAGGGACTTTTCAAGGATTTTTAGGGATTTTTCAAGGATTTTTTTGGATATTTTAGAACTTTATCTTCGGTGTAAAATTGATCAAGGGACTTAATAAAAGTTATACTTATGCGGGATTGTAGCTAAGAAACTCTTGGGCAAAAAGCGCGAGCGGTTTATGGTATTATATTCCAAATATGGCACGTTTTTCTTCGATAATGTCTTCCATCGTCTTTACAAACGAAACTCATCTTCGCCTAGTCATTTTTGTCTTTTAGTTTTAGAAAATAATCTATCGTTTCATAACCGCTTCACTTCATAATGTTCTTTACGTAAACCCCTTTTGAAGGAAAAATATTCCATATTTCCTCGGGAATGAAATTTGCGTCCTGGACCTCCATTTTGTATTTGGTAGTTTAAGCGGGAAAATTGTTGCCAAGTTACATCATCATACCCCTGGCTTTATGCTGTATACATGAAGTATTGGCCTGGTTTGATGAAGAGGCACTGGGATTTCTTGAGATGTTCAAGGATTTTAGGGATTTTTGAGGGATGTTTAGGGATTTCTAGAGATTTGGGAGATTTGTCGGGATTTGGGTATTTTTTAGGGATTTTAAAAGTTTTTTTGGTGGTGTACGAGATTTTTGGAGTGATACACCCCTCGACTATAGCCATACACATGCAAGTATGTTCAATGGAATATTCTAGTTTCAATGCGTTTCCCTCATCGGTCTGAAATCAGCTCATCGACCTTCCATCTAGCAATGATTGTGTTCATAGATAGCCAATATTCGTTTTTTGGAAATACAAATTGTCATCCACCGAGATGATGTTTCCATCCTGCACCACGATTCCAATGTTCTGAGCCGGTTGTACGAAAGGTGGATGAATTATCCGGTGGATAAGTCCTATCTGATGGATAAATCTTCTATCCGATGGATAGTTAATAAAATCCGTTGGATAAAAATGCGTTGTACGAAGCACGGATAGCAGGGTGGATAGCTATCCGTCCGATAAGCTTAAATTTAACCGGACAAAACCGGGTTTTCCTGAAATTAATTACCTCAACGTCAGCTGTTGCTTAACATCCATCCATAATCTTTAATTTAACTTGCGATAAAGTTTCCCGTTGTTGGTTGTATTGTTCTTTTTCAGTCCGTCGTCAATTTGTTGTAAAATAGTGTGGTGTTTTTATTCACTGGCTAGCATTTCATGATCTTTGTTTTATATGCGAAGACAACAGCAGAGGCAGAAACTGTTTAGTATATAAGTTGAAATAAGTTGAGTATACTTTTTCCTGTCGAAACATTAAATATTTTGTTCCTTGACCTTGCACACTTTTCATAACAATTTTAAGAACATTTTCTCTCAAGTTTTGATCGGCTAATCAAAGCGAACGAACAAAATTCGCCGTCTTGTTGTCTAGGCCCGATCTATTGCCTAATTTTGTTTGGTTTTCCAAGTTGAAAGGTTGAATCTTCCTACGTTCATCGTGTTTTTAAACTGACTAAAAGTGAGAACTGGCCTTGCGCATGTTCAAAACTGCTGTTTATTGAGCCGAACTCATGCTATTTGGAGAAGGCATGACTTGTGCTGCCTTTCCTAGCGAGCTTTCCGCGCGACTGAACACACTTGTGTAAGGTGAGTAATTATCATATTTATATTGTCTTTGCGCGTTTATACAATGGCTTCAGCAAGTGTGACGAATCCTGCTTCTATTGAAGCGGATATTATAAGTGATTTGCTGATTTTTAAGTTTAGATATAGGTAATGAGAACCATAATGGTGGTATATAATTTATAATTGTAACAACAAGTCCCTATATAGATAAGCTGTGAAGTTGAAAATATAAGAGTGAAATATGATCGTGTATTGACCATGTGTTGGTAGCAAGACAATGTTTTTATTGTTATACCAATAGTTGCGGACCTGTGGTTGCAATTTTTTATAGTCCAGAGCTGCAGTTGTTTGAAATATCAATAGCAAAAAGCAGTGTGACGCTTCAATATTTTGAATCATCCAAAAATGCTTTATTTGATATTTCAGGAAGAACCTTGCGAGAGTCGCTGATGCTGAAAATTGTCATAATTTTGGTGTTTTTATGAGGTTAATTTTGCGTTGAAACGTCCCTCAGAATGCAGAAAATAGCGTTTCCGAGCTTTAAAAAACCAAACCCCCCTAGGTGGCTCGCGCCTTTGGCACTCGGATGTTGGACGGGTTAAGCTAACCATGTTCATAAAAGCATGACCACTTGACCAGTCAATTCAAGCTGGCTACGCCACTGGAAACACAACCAGAAGAGCATTCCATATTGTCTGAAATTGGAGACGCATACTTTATATCGGTGTCAGACAGTCATCGATTCAAACAATGACTTACTGCCTTAAAAATAAGGTATTGGATCGACTTTGGTAACAACGTCGACTATAACGTAGAATGGCTGAGGATAACTAGTAAACAGTCAGACGGCGATCTAGTAGAATTAATCATTAAACTTTATCAACTTCATGACGATGAAAATTCCTGTACTGCAAATGGCAAAGAGCCTCTCTTCACCATCACTGTTTAATACTTGAACAGAAGCTCAAAATACAGGGAAACTACAAAGATTTATGGGGCAAGAACGAGTTTGACAAATTGAATTCGTTTGCCAACGAGTTATGTTTGAGTTCGGAATTAAACCCCGAAGCAATCAGTTGTTTATATGCAACTACCTTTCAAGACATGAGCAATGTATATGAAAGCAAGGAAAAACTTGATTTAAATGGCGTATCGTTTGATATTTTACATGACGTGGACTCCAAGGGTTGTGACACAGATTGTGATGAAGATATCGAAGAGAGCTTGACATTAAAGGAACCTAACACAAAATCTCCAAAAGTCAGACGCAAACGAAGCAAAACACTCTATTCACCTCGCCACAATACCACCAAAATATTGTCTGGGGCTTGTCATAGAAAAATGCAACAAAAATCATCCATTCAGTCAACTCACAAGTAATGGTCTTGACCAAAAATAAATCAATGACTTTATACAATCTATAAATAATCGTGTCAACAAATTGGAACAATTGGCGATCAAAATGGACTCGACTATAGCTACAACAGATGTAGAAATGCTTGAAATACAGGCAGAGTCGCTCACTTTCCATTTAAAACATGAATTACGCGTTATCAAAGATTCGCAAAACAACAATAAAGACGAAACAAACAATCGCTTTATCAACGTATTGTACATTTTAATGAAGTTCGCCAAACATTCTGAGCAATGTACCGGGTCAAGCCCTCGCCAGGAACACTTCCAAGCCAACATTACAATAATAACTTATTAAAAATATGATGTTATTTTATACTACAGCAATTGAATGACATTTGCAAGCAAATCTGGTTTTCAGGCTTTAAATATTACCACAATCCTAAACATTCTAGAACACGCATACCGTAATTTCTCTATTATTTTTTTTGGGGGGAAGGGGGGGTGGGGTTATCTCTAATATATACAAACAGTATGTTTGCACGTCATCGTTATCCCATGCAAGTGTAGTTGGTACATAACCAATAAACCTGGAGGAACAGTAGAGTCATTAGATATATTCAACTGTGCTAGTGCTGTTTCATGAGACAATACGAATGAGTGAGACATGCAATGTCCCAAGCCACTTAATATTTAAAGATATAACTGAGGCTGATTCTGTCAGTTGCCTAAGTGCCATGGCAATTGGAGTGGGATTCCTTTGATTAGATGCTAAGTTTACTAGGTCTTGTGTGATTGACATCAGTTTGTCACTTTCTTTATGATCTATTTCCTCATAATTGTTTAAAGTGGGTTCTGACGAAAATCCACAGACCCAAGCCAGTGTGTTGAAAAGCTCACATGGAACCACTTTCTTCACATTAGTCATTGTCAGATCTGATGCTAATGGAGGCCAAGGTAGATCAAGCTTTGGGATTTCTTGAACCTTTTGTTTAAGAATTAATACTGCATTGTATAACACTTGCAACTGGTTAATTTGAGAATTCGCAGCTGTTTCTGTATAAGAATTGTCATCATGTACCTCACCTTCACCGATGCAGTCGCCTTCATCAAATTCTTCATCAGTATTTTCGGCTTTATTTAACATATGTTCCTCAACTAAATCAGAAGTATCCAAGTTCTCAGCATACACAATTTCACTAACATTTCTAGATTTAGGCAAATAGAATACCAGCTGGAGATAACTGTTAATTAGCCGCTGCTTGAGCTTGGAAGACCTGTATTTCGATGCATCCACACTCTCAGTTTCCTAGCAATGACAAATTTTTCAAGTAAGTCTATCATGTACTTTATTGATTTTCCCTTGATGATTTCAGTTTCAATGACTTCTTTACAGAATACGTTGTAAGATATTTCATACACTGGTGCACATGTTGTGGTCGTCTTTGCCTCCCTTGCAAGGAATATGGTATAGTTGCTATAGCAAACTTTGTGGTAGCGGACATATAGTCAGTAGATAACACAGTCTTTATCTCTAATCTGCACAAGTATCCGCTCATCATTTTTCCTCTCAGCGGCTGTACGTAATAAGCCAGCATCAATTGTACTTGCCAACACTAGTGGTATTCTTCTTCTCTTTTGTGTTTTCTACACAAAACATACAAGTTTAGAATGCCTGTTTAAAAATGACATTTATCAACTAAAGTAGGGTGAATTTTACAACTTCAGTAAGATACAAATTCACAGCAACCAGGTATTAAAATAAGGCTACTCTAGTTTGTAAAGTAAAGTTTATGAACATTGTGTTCATAAACTTTCCAAACCAGAGTAGCTTATATTATGTCTGTTTAAATAAACTTATTATCTGGATAATTAACCCATTAAGATCCAACGCACCCAATAGGTACTCTAAAATATCATATAGGTATATGCACAAGGCAGTAAGGCACAATATGACAATTTTTCCACCAAAAGGTGGTCCATAGAATATAAAGATACCGTACACAAGAAATTGTACATAATCATACCATATCTCTTGAAAACCAAAACGAATCTCTTCCACAAATAATGTAGCATCCTGGTAGTACATACTTGTTTCTTTGAGGCAAGGTCTTACTTGGTTCCTTAACTGAATTGCGTGTAATCTTTCTTCTGGGTTCCACGGCTGGTTCCATGTGGCATGTGTGGTCTATGGTATTAGTGACCTTTTCCGTGCTTGTACTAGCTCCGTTTTCTTCTTTTCTCTGTTGTCTACGGATCTTTTCTTCATCGCTAAATTTCTTGTAGCATTTCATGTGGTGGTACCATTCTAAATCAAAACTTTCGTTTGTCTTCTTTATTTTTGTATTTTAGTTCAACTCCTAGAGCTTGATATGATGAGTATATGCTGAAAATTTCATCAAGATATCTTCAATGCTTCTTCAGATATCCTGCGCGCAATAATGGAAATCGCTAGTTTTGCTAATTCGAGAAAAATGCATTTAAAGTTCAATGTTCGGTTTATCAACATGATCGTCACATTAAAGTGGTCTTATACATTGAAAACAATTTTTCCTAATTTAATACTTTTTCCTCATTTTTACTCTAATATTATAGAATATGGGTGGCTGACACAAAATCACTCACTGTTACAATTTGTGGATTAATGTTACAATTATTAGTGATAGATAGTTGATTATAGTTTATATATTCGGTATATAAATGTGCCCATATAGATATTTGGAAATTATGTAAAAGTTATATTTGTATATGCCAGTTTAAATAAACAACATATTTGCAAGTGTATGCGCCTTATATTGGGAAACCTTTTATTTACTTATATTATACGCACAAATGAAAAATTCGACATGGAGCTCCCTATATTTTCATATGGCACAAATGAAAAATTCGACATGGAGCTCCCTATATTTTCATATTCTCACAAAATATACTAACACTAATTCGGGGTCGAAATCACATCATGAGCCAAACACATCCTAAACGGGAGAGGTAGGCATATATATCATGAAAATGGAGTCTATGTAATAGTCGAGGGTCGAGAGGTCGAGGGTCAAAGTCGAGGGTCGAGGGTAAAAAGTCGAGGGTAAGTCGAGGGTAAGTCGAGGGTCCCGAAAATCCCGCTTTTCACATTTTAAACGTATTTTAAATATTTTGCCACATTTTATTATGACTATAACGGTACGCCGGAATTAAGTTCTGCGTCTAAATCAACTGTCGCTCCCACGCCGTACCTATAATCGTGTTAGGTTCGGCGCATGAGAAGTTCGGAGTCTGTAATACAATAACATGACACTTCCGCCAGGTGCCAGCTAATACTTTACACCAAACACTTCGCGATCTTAGGCTTTGCTCTTTCAGAAGTTTCTGAATAAGGGTTTACTACGACAGTATTAATTTCGATAGTCATAGGACATTAGTCATTACATCAATTTCTTTAAAATGTCGAAACGAATGTACTCCGCCGTTGTGTCCGGCATTCGTAGGTTTAGCGTAGTGCTTAGGCATTCAAATTATCACAATAGGATAATTTCTAAATGTCTTCTTTTTTTTTATACACCCTGTACTGGTTTTCTGCACTCCGATCCCCACTGTTATATTTGACCTATAAAAGTTTTGCTCTCAATGTTATATCAGGCGTATTTCGATCAACAATTACCAGAATTACAGCGTCAATGAGGCACAATCTTTTCTCAGTATTAATTATGAAAAAGAAATTTAACTATGCGATTTTTAGCATAGGTTTTTGAAAAATTCGTTCGTGGGTGTGCTCTAAACCACACTATTAATTCTTGTTTGATAAATATGACTGACACGCACGCCTATAGGAGAGTATATAGGCGTGCGTGTTAATATTTATTAAACAAGACGTACGGTACCAAAAATCATGAACATGAGCCAATTGTGGAATTTGTATCAAAATATTAGAGATTCAAAATTGGAAGAAAATGCTAGGTAAACATAAACACACTATTTCTACGCCCCTGCGACAAACTAAGAGTAGCGTTTTATTACAAATAATCCTAAGATCGCGAAGTGTTTGGTGTAAAGTATTAGCTGGCACATGGCGGAAGTGTCATGTTATTGTATTACAGACTTCGAACTTCTCATGCGCCGAACCTAATACGATTATAGGTACGGCGTGGGAGCGACAGTTGATTTAGACGCAGAACTTAATTCCGGCGTACCGTTATAGTCATAATAAAATGTGGCAAAATATTTAAAATACGTTTAAAATGTGAAAAGCGGGATTTTCGGGACCCTCGACTTACCCTCGACTTTTTACCCTCGACCCTCGACTTTGACCCTCGACCTCTCGACCCTCGACTATTACATAGACTCATGAAAATGCCATGCTAGATTTTTTCAAAAATCTTTAACACGTACTATTTCAACACCTAAGTTTGGTTCCCAGCTGTGACCTCTGCCGTTGCCGTCTTTAAAAAGACACCAATGTTTAACCCTTCGGTTCTTTGAAAGGTTATGGCAGATCGACTTTCGTCGGACTTTACATGATGTCCTCAATCAGTCATAGCCTTGAAGTGGAACCGTAATTACAGAAAATATATAGCACGAAAACAATTTGCTTTCACGCCATTATAACGCCTCTCCCGCCTAAATATAACCGACTTGTACTTGGTGTAATTTGAAATAAAATCGTTTAAAATCACTATATAGCTAGGGAGGGGTAGCTGGGTACTCATTTGGAGAAAACAACTTTTTCGTAAATGCTCCAATGCTCGCGATTTTCCAATAACATATCGTTACTATGGTGGTTGCTACGGGACAAAATTTCAAACAACCTGCTATTTTCCCCTATTTATCCATTTTACGCCAAACAAATACAAATTATGATGCATAATATGTCTAATTTCAAAATGGGATTTTCTTTTAAAATTTGGTATGGGACCACCTTAAGCCTTTGACAAGTAACTTTGGAAAGTTGCTCGGTTACGCCTTCAAAATGCATAAAACATGAGGATATTCGAATTTTCGAATACTGGAATGATAACTCAATTGACGAAGTTCTATGATTGGTTGAAGCTGTCGCGCGGGAAAATCAGCTTTCAAAAAGACTAAGGATAGTTTCGAGGAGTGAGAAAAATTCAGTCGAAAGTTTGTTTTTGAGCGAAAATTTGCAAGAAAAACACTTTTTCCATGGAAAGACTGCAATGATTGGGATTCAAACCTGGTTTTTCAATTATAGTTCTGACTGTTTTACATCTGGGTCAGCAAAAAGTGAGGAGTTTTACTTTTGTATTTTGAAAAAATGATGAACGTTTGGACGTTCCGAAGGAAACTTCGCTCTTCTACTAAATAAAAATATACTATAAAACAGTTTGACAGTCCCAAAACCTATTTTTTACTAACCCCCAGGTATTGTTATTTATCCTCAGCTTTTAGTCCTTGTTTTATTCCTTCTAAAACGTGAGTAAATTGACGTTTTTCAAGTGTTGTTATTTTCGGCAATTCGGCATCGCATTTTTTTACTTATTAAATTACGTTTCTGCATGCTTGAATGTACATTATAAAAAGCGCTAATGCTTTTTCTATATAAAGGATGGTATAATATCCCCGAACTCTTTCTAGGAAGCCCAAAACCACAAAAAAACTAATTTTTGCATATTTTATGTGCCTGGTTTGAAAGTACTGTTGTCCTACTATGCTCTTAGATAATAATTAAAAGAATCAAAAGAAGGAAAAGTGATGAAATTTATGAGAAGAAACGGCACTGAATAAATGATCGATGCTTGTTAAGAGTTTGGAATCGTATTGTTCGTATCAGTCTTCCAGTCTTTGAATGAGTTTGCCGGATAACTAGATACCCCGTGATCGAGGTAAGTGTCCTCCAGGCAAACTATATTCTATAAAGCCTGAAAGAAGACTATATAGCTAGTCTTACACAACATCCAGGACTGGTGTGATCAGAGAAAATGCTGTATAAATCTTTACTACTGTAGATTGCTTGGGGATCAATATTATTATAGATCATAATATTCATGATAGAAACTTCAAGACGGAAATTGCCCGAAGATACCTAACAACTTACACCATAGATAGAACAATACGCTCTTTTATATATATATGTCTCATTTACATGTTTATTTTACAGTATTATATTTAGAGTACATGCGGTGATAACTTGTTTTGTGATCTATTATCCGAGCTAACTGAAAGTAATTCACCGACTTTATTACCATTTCTGCCAAAATTAGGGGGTGACCCTCCCCACGCCTCGTACGCCAATGATTCTCATACAATATGTATATTGGATAATAATATATGTGCTGCTTAGAAAATCTTTATAGGGAATTACATTATTCCTTCGGATATCAAAATCAGTTGTCTGGGTATTCGGCATGTACCGTTTCCGAGTTGCTAGTAAGGTTTCTTATAACCCTCACGAGAGCTGCCGATTGGATCACGTCTTATCGAGAGAATACAATAATGCATGATCTAGCTGCATATTGACGAAAGTTTTCTTATAGTGAACTTGCACACTAAATTTTACAATGACCATTCATTTGTAAAAATTTGTAGTTACAGGTTGGTATGGAATTTGGCAAATCAGAGGGTTGGGTGACTGGGTTTCAGACAAAGTCTTGCCTTGGAACTGATGGGATTGAACCCCTCCCCCCTTCATGACTCTCAACTAAGGATAGCAGACCGGCTATACCGCTGTAAAGGTTATTAATGCATCAGTCACTGATCATGTTGTATTTCAAAATATAGAAGCATTTATGACAGACTATCGATAGTGTATACCTGATACTGTATAAGTATGCTTAAGAACAGTCCATTAATGAAAGCTTTGATGGCATCGTGTTTTTTTTAATAATTATTTTTAAGTGATGCGTTTACTTGGTAATGTATTTTGGTTTTTCATTGTGCCTATGTAAGTTGGTGAATAAGTGTATTCACCAAATGAACACGATAAAATACTATCGACTACAAAAATCATCATGAACTACAATCTGATTTTGACAGGTTTCATAGACACCGGTTAATCTGTACCGTTGGAATTGATTGCCCGCTGACATATTTTAATGGCATATTTTTATACAAAAGCAGCTACAGGGACATTGCCATGGTAAAAGCCCAAAACAAGACTAATGATGGATTATCGATCTTTCTAATCAGTTTCTAAAGTTATTGTTGTACTGAGGAATCACACTGGAACATCATAACATGAAATTTTGAAATACCTCCGTAATGTGAAAATCTTAATTAGATGACAGACCGATTATCGAAGATGAATTTCTGTCTTTAGTCCTCCAAGGCAGTGGCCAGTAATATTGTATCGAAGTTGGGTGATTGATTTTTTGGATGTGGTTATCGGCGGCAATGAGCTTGCTGTGATTCTGTCTGACAAACTTCCTGGGCACGTGCAGATTTTGAAACATTTTGAAGTGTTTCTGTTGAAATCTTTATTGTTTTTATTAACCTGAACAGCGGTAACCAAGTCACACCCGAACACACCAATTATGACACACAATCTAATGGAATAGATTTTCCGGCTTTTTGTGTTTCTCTTAAAGTGTTTTGACAATTAAAGTACACATACAGCAATGCTTTTGAGTAAATGGTATTCAGCTTTATATAAAATAACAGGAAACAATAATACAACCTTATTTTATAGGCAAAATCGTTCATGTTAGTTAATGAGGTTGGGAAAAGTGACAGATAATGAGTGATGAATTAAAACTATTTGAAGAGATCACTTTGTACGTGGCAATGTATGATACTAGCCTCTAAAAATGCATGAATGCGATGGGTATGTTCTATTACAAGAATGAGAACACGCTGTCGCTCAGCCTAAATTTCATCAGAGAGTTTTATTTTGAAGGTGATAGTTGTTCGTAAATCGCTATATATATGTAGCAAAATTCAAAACGAAAGGTTTTTTCCTTGCGTATATATTATCGATTTATAGCTGTTATAGCTATAACTGTCTAATTAACATGCATGTATAATATTCTGGTTATCTTAAAATTGATTCCAATAACCCAATGTGTATATGCTGATATGAAATAATGTTATATTACTGCACTTGTTAAAACACCAGCACATATGTAAGCTGGTTTGGAAACAAAGATGAGAGGAGGGTTTTCCGCGAAGGACTGATTAAATTTATAAATAATAACGTTTTAGTTTGAATGTTTGACGATTTCGAAGATCAATGCCGGTATTGTGTATATATATATATGTATATATATGCCAACATCTGGTTGATCATCCATTTAAAGGCGAAACCCCAAAGTCAAAGAATGAGTAATAAATCAACACGGGCAAATGCAGTGATATTTTGTAATGCATGCGCGGATTGCAACCGACTTGAAAGAATCGTTGATTTTAAATCTAACCTATTGTAGTTGCATGATGGTACACAAAGTAAACTGCTTGTCCTGGCTTGAAATAGCATATATTTTAATGTACGTACCTGCCCATATTTCGTATTAGCATTTTGAATTATACGAATTAAGATTACTTGGGGTGAACACAATTAACTGTTAATTACTGAACAAGTGATTGAAATTAAACTCAGATATCAAACACAGCACTTGACAGAAATCTCATCCATCAAAATATTCTAGAAAAAGTTACTTGATATCATGATTGGAACAGAAAATATTATTAGAAATGTGTTTATAGGCATTTTTATGTTGGTTGGTCGTATGATATTAAACGAGATATGACTATTACAAATGCAGGCTCAAGAAATAATTTAAATACTTTAAGAACACATGTTGCCATTATAGTTTAACAGGTCATCAATCAGTATCATTCTTTGATATGAAGTATTTAGCACCCTGGCAGACGCCACACCAGTTGCTGAGTTGTGCGGTCAGTCCTTTTTTGTTTGAACATGTCTCGTGTCTCACAATGAAAACATGCTGAGCTGTCATGCTGTGCCCTTCACAATATAACGGCACAAACGGTATTAACTCATTAACAAATTTTTGACATTTTTAGAACACTACACATGGCAATCATAATCGGATTTAATCCTCTTTTTGTTTCGGTACATCGACCGCAATTTGAGCAAGAATCAATCGTCATGAAATTAGTATCACAAGAACTACGTTTAAATGAATAAAAAACCTATTTTATACTTCAGGTTAAGCCTTTCAGAGACTATAATGCTTCTCCTATTAATAGGAGCGCTGTGATAATAGCAATAAATATAAAAATATTTCTACTAGTACTATTATTTACATTACAATGGTGATTAAAATTACGATTAAATAATTATATACTGTGTATATACATTACAATGCTTAGGTAAGTAACCTAATTCTTGTAATAGTGCAGTGCTAAGACGCAAGAGATAGCCGCAAGTTCCGCTTCTGCATGTATAGGGTTGGAAAACTTCCTGAAAAGACAGAACAAAGTCCAATATGTATAAACTGAAAAAAAAGTGATTAGATGAAATGATATTGCTGTTTTACCCATATGTTAACACGTTCTTGATATGTGTGACAGTTTAAAAGCAAACTGTTTGGCCATTAGAAGCTTGTTCATTATCTAATGAAAAATCGTTTGACCACTTATTGACATCCGGTGTTTACTTGCTTGTTTTAAACACCTTCCTCTTACTGAATACCATCAGCTTAAAAGCATTGATACTTTTTTCTAATGAGTCTAATAACTACCAAAATTTGGATATATATTCGAAACGATTAACTAATTACTGTCGGAGCCGCTATCTAGTCTGGGTACCACTTCTCCTCTAGTCATGCAATTTTTCTACAGTTCCCTACAATTATCTCTTTTCTAGAGTTCTTTGATTCTTTAGAAAAGAAAAAGACAAAGTCAAAGAAGGCACAAAAAATATATCACGTATTATAGCTTGTATGTATCTACTACAAAAATATTTAGATCATAAACGGATACATCTGTCTTTGCTTAAGATAAAAGTGATATCCGGATTACTATACAATGTAACAATGATTTGAATCATTTGATAACTGCTTCTGATGAATAATAAAGCGCAAGTGTGACCGCGACGTAAGTTCAATTGGCGGCCACTTCACAATATTTGGCTCAACTTAGCATTTTTTCTGCTGCGGTGCCTTTATGCTAAGAAGCGCAAGTAACGATTTTTATAATGACCTTTGTTTTTGTCACGAGATGAAATTTCATCCAAGATTCATTCAATGACAAAGAGCAGGAAATATTTCACTTTGAAAGCATTAATTGAACACTTTTATAATTGGGACAAGCCTTGCGGCGAAATCCTTTATTGCTATATAGCATAATACTAGCTTATTCAATATAGTGTCAAACAAGAAAAGTCTATTTATGTTAACAATTGTAACACTGGCCATTAACGCCACGCCAGTGCAGTTTGTTTGATATATTCTCATTTCCTTTCCGACCGTAATTCAAATATATTAATTTTAAATTACCAACAAAAAATGGTCGGCATGCCTTAGCAATTACAACATAACCCCAACTATACGTTAAGTGAGAGATGAATAATAACAAACTTAAACAAATACTGCATGAGGTAGTGCAAAATAAGATCTGATATGCGTAAAGCAAAACAAAGTAAAGCAAAACAAAAACTGGTATATTTAACTATTATTTTTGACCTATAAATCGTATAGGATCCACTCAATCACTATTATTTGTTGACAATTTCTGTGCCCTGTGGCATTTTTAGGACTGTTTTAGAGATCGAACATAACTGTTTTGGATTAAGATCTGATTATTTGAATTATATGTTAATGGGATATATTCATTACAGACAGGCTTCAAGAGTCAAGTGCAGCATGTATTGAATACAGAGTAACATCATCTATATTGTGGGTGTCTACACGTGCACTATGTGGGTGTCTTACACTCCCTGCTGCATTCCGGAAGTGGCCATTTAATTCACACTATGATGAGAAGATAAAAGGACAATTTATTGCGCTCAAGTCATTCACAGGGAGATACTTGTGCTGGAACATTCGATCATTCTTCGAGCATCAAAAATTGTGTAGCAAACGGGAGCAAGTCGAATAATATACATTTTAATGTAAGTGATAACTGTAGTGAATTATTTTTGACTAATTGACCCACTTGATAGGAACTATTTTATTCATACTTTTGGTCATATTGTATTAAGAACAAAGTACTGATGGCGTAATATGTCAGGTGCTTGCGATAATGCTCGATGCATGCTACATATTTGTCATTAACTGATGTCTATGAGTTTAGAAATGGGTAAATGTATGATTCTATTACCTTCTACTCACGATCATTGGTTCTGGCTAGATATAGTACAAGTTGAATTCTTAGTTATAGTCATGCATTCAGTATCGTCGTTGATATATAAGATACAAGTGTAAACTTAACTTTGTATAAAATAAACGTTTATTTCTGTGTTATATTGGTTGGTCGTTTTTAGGTTGTGCTTATCAATAGTTCTCTCAAATAAGTTAGGATCATTTTTGTAGGTGTTAATTAAAAGACGCGGGTCGTGTTAAAGTAACTACTTAGGGCTACGACATTCTTTCAGAAATATTTCTTAATTTGGCATTGAGGATGTATGCATGAGTGGGGGAATAGTATTGAGTATAGGCTCAAGCCTCAAAGCGTCTAAAACCTTATGAGTGGCATGGCTTGACTATATTATACTAGGTGACGCAAGCAGTAAGCGCGTATAGAACCTCATCATCCATTGGTCAAAAGTAATCATTAGCTAGATTGGGGCAGTATGCCAAGAAATTTTAAAATGACTAGACAGTTTGAGTCAAATTGGATTTTCTGCTCTGACTTAATCTCCCACCGCGTATAGGGACTTGATTTATAAATGCGCATAAATGGATTACATGGAGCACCATCCATGTATATCTTTTGATTTAAGGTTATGGGTAGCCAAAAGTCCATATTTAAAAATGTTTTCATTTTTCGTCTTTGTTTTTTTTCTACTTTATTTATACTACAGGGAAGCTCTAGTGCATACCATTTGCCTCCAAATGCGCTCCTACGACTAAATTGTGTGCTGTTGTAAGATTGTAATCTTTCGTTTGCTTTGTCATTTCAGAATGAAGAGCATTCACTTTCAGATGACTGTACTTCTCATTATATTTGTGGCTTCGTCGGCAAATATGAGCTGTCGACAAAGAATATTGCAATGCCAATCGGATTCAAGAGCTTGTCTTACTGTATGTACAAAATTACAGCAATGCAAGGCATGTGTGGATAAATTAAAGCAATGCTCAACGATGTGTAATACGACAAAAAAGCATTCTGGATCAAAACATTCGAAAAAACGGCAGAATTTAAAGAAGCTCAAGCGTAATATAAAAAAGTTATTGAAACTATTGTGACTTTATCATTGACTTTGTCAAAACTGTCAAAATATACATAGAACGTTAAATATATATTTATTTTCAGCTAATTTAATATATTTGAATGAACCTTGTAAATATATTGCATTACTTAATAGTAATATGCATGCGTTTGGTATCTAAACTAGCTAACATAATCAATATCTATGTATAATATAACGTTAAATAAACAGAAAAATGAAACTACTATTATCATAGTATCATATTGTTCAGGTGGTCTTTTAATAATTTCTATATTTCGCGTTTATCAGTCGTACAATTTTCAAACGCACAGTTGACAAAGTTAAGGAATTCAAAGTTTACGAAATCTTAAAATGTACAATTTGCAAATAAATAAAAACTAATTAAGACGGAAACGTTCCAAGCTATTCGGAGGTTTTAACCGACTGCATTAAAACTATATTTACAGGTGTACAACTTCCAAAAGAGTTAGACATACTGTTCCACAACCCTGAAGCAGTCATGCAAAATGCTTTATCTCTAAAATCTTAAACCACCTAAAGGAAGGGCTGCTATTTATATATGTGCATGCGGAAAAGGTATATACTAAAATACGTAACAAGACTTGTATAATTATACACTTGTAGTTGTATATAGCTATAGTTATATTACTTTATGAAAGAAAACTTTCGCTTTACAAACCAGTACAGTGACATTATATCATTACCATTATCCACGCAAAGGCAAAGGCTCGAATTCATTCTTTTGAAAACAGACTGAATAAAGTTCAAATTAAAGTAGTTAAAGAAATAAGTCGAAGCTATGTATGAATGGAAGGCCTGCATGGCAGACGGTCTATACCAAGCATAATGTTACCCTCCACTGCAAATGATATATAGACAGTTATTTAAATGTATAGAAGTTGAGTTTTTAACTCAACTTTAACACAATCCTTTGAGTTTTCTAAACATGTCTTAACTCATGTTACTAACTTCCAAGCGAAGGGCATTCGGTCGAAACTCGAAACGTCGAAGTTCTTGTTATATCAGTTTCAGCCTTCAGGTAGTTTGATCCTACAAACTATATTTCTATTAACAGGATATGAAGAACACTTCGCAATCTCAAAATAGGCGCAAATGTTAGATAACTAATTCTCCCTTAAAGTACGGGTGAAAAATTCAAAATGTTCGTCAATCGTGTTGCCAAGATCCCACTTTTGTCCAGGTCTGCATGGTTGTACACCCGGTAGTGGCCCATGGCACCAGGTATACATTCATCTGCATAGCGTTTATCCGCATGACCAGCATGAGCACCAGAGGTTGCTGTAAATTGTTATACGACCACCGACAGAAAACGAGATATGTGCAATAACCGTTATGCAACGCATAGAGGAAAAAAGTATTTCTATAAATAACTAGACGCGGTGTTGTTTCAAAACTGTATTTTTGACAATCTCGAATAATTAAACTGCAGATGTCAAAGCCAATATTAATATTATAATGCAATTACCCGGTTTTAAATACTTCTTGACCTTGACATGTTTTTCTCACACTTGATTTCGACAATACGCGTAAACATGCAGTACTAGAGCGAAGTCCCCCATTTCCGGAGCGATTAACTTGCCATTAAAATGTCTTGCTCATCAAAACAAGTTATATGTATATATCTTTGTATATTTTAACAGTATTTCATATCATATTTTTCCAGTTAGAAAGTGTATCATTTAAAGTAGACTAAGTGTATTTGCATGATCGAATTTCCATGATATTAAACTAATTAAAGTGTTAGCAACAATACAGGCACGTTTCAGGAAAAACGACCTTAATACTCTTTCTTCACAATCGTCGCAGTTTTAAAGGTTTCAGAAACGCAGGGCAAAAATCCTATTCAAATATTAATGACCGCGCATACACAATGTGGATCAGAACTACCCACAGCACATGTTGTTAGAATGGAAAATGATGCCTTACCAAAGCAGGTTTTATTTGACAAAAACACACCCCAAAGAACATGGACAAAAGTGGAAACACTGCAGAACATGGATAAGTCACAAATCCGGACAAGTCTCAATTCCCCGTAGCATCCAAGCAAACTTCGCCTCAAATCGGTGCGTGGGAAGAAATGATGACGATAATGATCTTTTGGAGGCATACATGAAGTAACGGGAATCCAGTTGAGGCAATTGGATAGTAACTCAGTTGAGGCAATTGGATAGTAATTCAGAGCCAGAAATGCCGCTCTCCTAGACTATTTCCATTCAGAATTGGGGCATATCCTCCACTTGCAACGTCCCTACCAGAAGTGCATAAAAACGATACGAAATTGTGTTATGCCTTTTTTAGATTTAAACTAGAACGGATTAAGTTAAAAAACTTTGTTTGCCAAGATTGGATATATGTAGTAGTTGTGTTGAATATTTTAATTCTATAGTATTCAGTTGTGATTCAGCGTAACGCATTCCTGTGGCTATATGTAATCAATAAGAATAATAGAATAATAGAATGACATGCTTATTAAGGATGGTTAATATGTGACTAGCAGGCATAATTCGCGCTACTAGCTGACAATAGAGACCTTTAGCATTGCGTTTTTTCGCAAAAACCGCAAACCGCAAACCGCAAAATATCACGTGACCCTGGTCTTGCGGTCGCGTTTGGCGTTTGACGTTGACGTTTCAACCGCAAGAAGGTGTTCTAGCGGTAAGTGAAATACGGCAACGTTTTAACACTATTTAAAGTTTAGAAACACACGTTTAACTACTAAAGCAAAGTTCTTTGGCCTCTTTTCTTGATACATGGCAATTTTTATCCTTAGATTATAACTTTTACAAGAGTTATGGCGATTATTACCGAGCAAGTGAGAATAGCCATGCGGAAGTAAACAAAACATGGCGTACTCATTGCGCGGTAAGCAGGAATGAAACGTCAAGCTAAATGCACCAAACTGCCCAAACGTCTAACGGCAAACCGCTAACCTGAAACCGCGGTTTGTGGTTCGCGGTCTGAAAAATTTACGCTATGCTAAAGGTCTCTAGTAACTAATAATGACCTGCGGACATTTCCTGTAAACATCTTTTGTTATCTATGATGTGGTGACAGCAGATTGTTTTGTACAAAACGTACAAAGGTATTGTATAATACGTCGACAATGGAGTGTATTGTTAAATGAAGTTCGAATTGTATCACAGACGTGACATCTGCAGGAAATAACACATTAAACCCGCATAAATATGCAGGCATTGGAACCAAGCCCGAGAAGATAACAAATTCTTCCCACTATTTTTACTACCAATGTCAATAACTTTGCACAGAGCGTTTAAATGTTTTGCCAGTACGAAAACAAATACAGAAATTGAATATTTCTAGACAATTGAAGTATCAAATGCCATTATTCAGTGAGTGATAAGCGACACACAAACACTTGAAATAGATTGCGGCAGCTTGAGCAGTTGTGCCTCGGTTATAAAAATACGTCACTACGACTAAACTCGATGCATGTCACTAGGACTAAACTCCACCTCTTTAAACATGAACAGGAAATGAAAAATATTTTTGAAGAAACAGAGAAACCTAGAAAAAGTTTTAATTATTGTGTGATAATTGATAAATGTCTTTAAAATAGTTTCACATCAACGACATCAACATTTAACCCACGCTCTTCTCAAAATTCCCACGAAATGTATTCCCATGTATTAGCACGAAATCAGAAAAAAGACAAAATTGATTGATTTTGCGTAACTTGTGATTAAAATAATCTGAAATCACTCTGTGATTACAAAGATATGGAACTTTTCCCAAGCATTAGTTTGTATCATTGAACTTTTGCTCTAGTGTAGCGAGGTCACGCGAATAACGGCACGTCCGTTGGAAATGTTTCCAGAACAACTTAAGAGTTAAGATAATATAAACGATTTTTGAAGTCACTTTTCATGATGTATAACCTTTTCTATCCCGTTAAAAGCTAATGCATGCTAATTCTCAGTTTCATGATTACTTGTTTTACCTAAAATACCAGGAATTCATGTTAGTAAAGATGTTACCATTTTACGTAAACTGTAAGTTGCCTGAATTTTGGGAGAACAGAATGTGAGAGGATTACACGGTAATACGCTGTCCACTAAAATTTCATATTATGAAAATATTCATGCTTTATATACTAAAGTGTACAGTATCATTCCGACTTACAATTTTTTGTAAAGATGCATTATACCGTAATCTCTAATAAGCTCTCCCCTTTTTCGATGGAGAATTTCATTAAGCCTCCCTCCTTATGAACCTCCCTCCTTATGCCCCCCCTCCCTCCACTCCCCCTTCAGAACTACGAAACACGTCGTGTGTATTACTATTAATTGGCCTGGAAGTTAAAGTTAATATACTGCACACGGAATAATTTTTCCGCCTACTTACTTGCAAATATGTAGGACGTGGGAAGTTTTTACTGCAAGCTATTAAGTACTTGTTTAAATTGTCCGAATGGCTTTGTAAACGCCGCGCAGAGGCTTTTATATCAAAGAAATTTCAATGGTTTTCCATTTTAAACAAATTAAATAATTTCTATTACTTAGTAAACTTTAGCGCTGAAAGGCGCTCTCTAATTATAATAAACGAGACACGATGTCTGCAAAAACTTCCAGTTTAATTATAATTAGTATGGGATGCGCTTTTACGAAATGAAATTCTAAATTTATGTCCAAGATAGCTTTTGAAGAGAGTTAGGGCCATTTTCAATAGATTTCCATGCTAAGAACTTTCACTCATATTATATTATATCATACCATCCACAAAGCGTTCACAATATGACGATGTGAGATAGTGAAACCGGTTGAGTGTTGATACTCGCTTTAATTTAACTTAAAAAAATAAGTACGCTAAGCGTACGTGTATCTGCGCAAAATCTACGATTGCCATGGTTGCTGTGAAAAACTGCATTCATACTTTGCCATTTCCCCCTCTCTCCTCCACATAGGCTTTCGATCACCTAAGTGTAATACGCTAGTGTCATACAAAGTGTCACTTGTTCAACACAAAGTGTCACTTGTTCAACACGGTTTTGTCTAATCTTCTGGAAACTGTTGAAAAAATTGTGAGTTATTTGGATAGTGGCCGTGATGTAGATTTGATTTATTTGGATTTTTGTAAAGCATTTGACTCTGTGCCACACTCACGTTTGTTGCTTAAATTGCAATCATATGGTATTACTGGAAATACTTTGGCCATTTTGGAGGATTTTTTATCCAACAGATGGATGACTATAAGAGTTGGGGATTCGTATTCAGAATGGAAACGCGTTATGTCTGGAGTACCACAGGGTTCGGTGATTGGACCGCTACTTTTTGTGCTGTTCGTAAATGATTTGCCAGATAGTATTAAGTTTGTGAGATTATATGCTGATGATCTTAAGTTAGTAGGTAATGCGAACAATCCTGAAACATTAGAGCACGATCTGGAATGTCTGTCTACATGGGAATCAGATTGGGGTATGAATTTCAATCCTGGAAAATGTACAGTTATTCACATTGGGAAAGATAACCCAAGGAATGATTATTCCCTAAACGGTAACAGGTTAAGAACTGTTGGGAAAGAGAAGGACCTGGGTGTTCTAGTAACGGAATCGTTTTTGTGGGATAGTCAAATCCAAGGAAGTATTGGGAAAGCGAAACAGATGACGTCGTGGATTTTGCGGAATATATTATCTCATGACGCTGACGTGCTATTACCAATTTACAAATCCCTGATAAGGCCTCATCTTGAGTATTGTGTCCAGGTTTGGTCATCTCGTCCGAGACATGGAAATTGGAGAACTATTATGGAAATCGAACACTGCCAACGGAAATTTACCAAATTAATCAATGGTTTTGAACATTTGTCTTATAAGGAACGAATTGTGAAATTAGGTTTAACAACCCTGTTGGAGAGACGCACAAGAGGGGACCTAATCGAGATGTTTAAAATTAGAAATAACTTTGTGTCATATGGACAAAGTATGTTTACGACTGGTGTGTCAGGGAGGCAGTTACTGTTATTACCCAGGGCTAATACAACTGTATTTCAGGACTTATTTAAATGTAGGTCAGTTGTGTATTGGAATAGGCTGCCGACAACAGTTAGAACTGCTTCATCAGTCACTAACTTTAGACAAACATAAGTACTTTTAGACAAACATAAGGAAGATTCAATACGGCGAGGTATTATGAATGGTTTTTGGTATTTTTAATCGTTTATAAAAGTTTTAGGAATTTGTTTTTACATATTTATAGTAATCTATTCCAACTGCACTCCTGCTCCCATTGGCTCACAGGCAGGGAGTTTTGGGAAATGCGAGCCCATGAGCCGAGGAGCGAGGCAGTGAACGGTCTATTTTGGGAGGGGAGGTGGGGAAAAACGACGAATAAAGTCAACCGATCCTCATCAACTGCGTAGATAAGTGTACAATTTAGGCTTTCGGCCCAAATATATACAACCACACAGGGATATAAGTTATTTCATATACCAGCCCCCAATGGCCAAATGGCTAGGCTTTCCTACCTACACGCCCGGGCGCCTCGTTTAACAAACTGATCCCGACTTAATGGGATATCTTTGTTTTATAGCCAATGTAACGCATGACTGCACTTGGGATAGTAATCTATTCCAACTGCACTCCTGCTCCCATTGGCTCACGTACAGGCAGGGAGTTTTGGGAAATGCGACCCCTGTCGCCGGGAAACACCTCCTTCATATCTAACCAGGTAATCTCCGTGTAATAGGGCACCGCCTATACCCTAACCCAACATTACCCGTAACTCAATCCCTATCCCAACATTACCCGCAACTCAAACCCAATCCCAAAACTCTTCTCTTAACCCGAAACTTACTCCCCTTCCCAAAACTATACATCTCAACTAGGTGATGCAGAAGGGGGGAAATCAAGCCGATGCTGGAATTTTCCACAGTACGGGCTATTCGGGTATTGTCATGCAGGGGGAAAAGGTTGAATAATGGTCCTGTCACGCAACTGAGCTTTTAAAGGCCTAAAGGAACAACGTTTCGTTTCCTGACAATGGTTATCGAGTTCCGCGGAGAAAAATGATAATGGTCGCGGGCGATTGCATCCCGTTACCCTGGCCGCTTGACACCATACACTGAGACGGCCTAGAGCCGACAAAAGAAGTGGGCGAGCTAGCCCTGTTAATCACACCATTGATCACTCTGTTTGGGTGTTTTAATATCAATGGATAAGATGGGAATGAAAATTATACATTAGTGAAATAATCATCCGAGTGAAATAATCGATCGCCCACTCCATTGTCGGTTCTAGGCAGCCCCAAGGGGCATAAAAGGCATTAGACGCCCGCACCTAGTTCCAACAATGGTTGGGCAGAGCATTCTTATCAATATACTATAAAGTATTCCAACAATAACATCAATAACATTAAACGGTGTGAGTTAATTAATATTTAAACACAATTGTAAATTGGCCCCAGCCAATACATAAATTAATAGCTGTGAATTGACTATTCAAACAACGTGTAAAGTGACCTTAACCAATACATAAATTAATAGCTGTGAATTGACTATTCAAAGAACGTGTAAATTGGCCCCAACCAATGCATAAACCGTGACGTTTTTAGTTTAGCTGTTCGAAGTACTTTTAAATTGGCCCCGACCAAATACATACATTAGTAGCTGTGAATTGACTATTCAAACAACTTGTAAATTGGCCCCAACCAATCAATACATAAACCGTGACGTTTTTAGTTTAACCGTTCAAAGTACTTGTAAATTGGCCCCAACCAATACATACATTAATCAGTGGCGAAGCCAGCCTGACAATTTGGTCATGCTATGCAAATTTTCAATCATTATCATTATTCATTTCTTTAGAAATTGATTGCATTGCAAGACCAAATTGTCAGGCTGGCTTCGCCACTGACATTAATAGCTGTGAACTGACTATTCAAACCAGTGTAAATTGGCCTCAACCAATACATAAATTGAGAGCTGTGAATTGACTATTCAAACAACTTGTAAATTGGCCCCAACCAATACATAAACGGTGACGTGAGTTTATATAACTGTTCAACGCGCTGGTATATTGGCCCCAACCAATACATAAATTAGTAGCTGTGAATTGATCACGGATTAACACTTTAATTTAACACACTTGTAAATTTCGGTAAATTGGCCTCAACCAAGTATAAGTCAGTATAAAACAAATATATAGGCCAACGCACTTGCGAATTGGCCCCAACCAATACAGAAACCGGTGTATATTTACTATATTCAAAGCAAACGGTGGAAATTTCGCCTAGTCAATATAAAAAAGCCGTGAATCATCATTTTTAAACACATTTTAAGATTGGCCGCAATCAATACGAGGTAGCCGTAAATCTATTATCAAAGTTGAATGAAAAGTTATGAAAGTTGGTCTAAACCAACACGTCGAAAGTCTGTGCATGGACATGCTTAGCACGGTTGGTAATGGCCCCGACCCGTACATTAATTAGTTGTGAGAGAGACACATTAATTAGTTGTGAGAGTTTCGATGGAAAGCAGTTCAAAACGGTGGGAAATTTCCTTCTGTACTCCTCATAAACATTGGCATCAACCAAGACACAATTAACGTTGGAATAAAACAATTGAAAATCGGCGTTGTTCTGCCCCGGCCAAATTCAGTGAATACAGTAATAGACGATTCTGTCTCTCTGGCCCCAACCAGGTTTTGAAACCGCCATGTGAATGTACACCTCCCCACGTAAAAGATAAAAGGCCTAATTCATGAAACTGCTAAACCGATGCAAAGCCTAAATTTAAAGCGTCTATGACTATGAGTTGAACCAGGCTAGACGTTACGCTTGGCTACCGCAAGTATGTGCATATATGTGGTCTGTGCCATGGGAAATGAAGCGACACGTCCGATGAGTCTTATTTACCACCGCTTGCTACACTCGCCTAGCCTACAGAATGCTTTACATGCTTAGGCTTAGCTGACCATTTCCTGAAAGGGCCGCGACCCACTTCATCTTTACACTCATTACGATAGTTCATAAAATCTCACAAAGCTGGTGCGAAAACAACCAACTCGTTCGGCCCCAACCGAGGAACAAAGAGATTACGATTTTTGCGTAAAACAAAGTACAGACCTCAATATGCAGGGTCAATGCCAATGGTCTCCAGCTGGCGCTTGGACTTGCTTGTGTGCCACTTGTTCGATGATTTGATTTTCAACTTCGGTTGGGCAGGCTGGAAAGACTTGAACATCATTTGGTACTTGAGCGTCTTCTGTCTTGACTGAACTACCTTCCGGGCAGAGCGTTTAACAAACTGATCCCGACTTAATGGGATATCATTGTTTTATAGCCAATGTTACACATGACTGCACTTGGGATAGTATAGTATTATTGCATGATTGTATTTTATTGTTTTAACTTGAGATGCCGTAATGTGGCATAATTATTAAAGTTAAAGTTAAAGTTAGGTGGTAATAAATAAAATGCGCTAAAAGGTAACATATAATTTCCATTCCTCTTCCTTCATTCGCGCGCCTATAAAAGCCTCTGCGGAGGAGAGAGCATTTCCCCTAAAAAATGAAGATATAGACGGGACAATTTAAATCATTATGTTATTTTAATAATAACAATATTTAATGAACATTAATACCAGTTTTAGTACATATATAGGCACATACATAAAATCTACTACAATCTAACAAGTAGCATACAAATATATAAAACTAAATTATATAACCCAATCTATAAACTTTCAAATAATGAAACAATTGTTGACCGGTCAAAAATAAAACCGGAAGTGAGGCGCGAGCTGCTCGCGTCTGCCGGTCGGTTTGCAAGTCGTTCAGAAGAAGATATTAATCTATTATTAAGAGATAAAGACGGAATACCAGGTGAATTATTGAGACTTTGACACTTGCTATATAATAAAGCAGCATCCAATAGAAGCCTGATTCCTGAGAATAACCTTTAGTGTATTCCACTGCTTCGCGGTCGTGACTAGTGCAAAAGTGCGGGCCACCTTCTGTTTCACGCTTATATTTATGAGTTATCTCGGGGCCACAAAACACGCTGTTTCCCTCGGTCTCAGTAAATAAGTGATAATTGTTGTTGTTATACTTTATTTCAATAGGGTAAACACATAACAGTAAGCATTGCTACTGACAAACTTGTTGCCCTAAATAAAAATTACCTAAAATTATGATACGATATGACATATGTATTATCTAGATCTATTTACAAGTATATTTATAAAAGCATGGTGGCCTTTTGTACGTCTAAAAGGTCCTTATAAAAAGCACATCTAAAGCATCCAATAGAAGCCTGATTCCTGAGAATAACCTTTAGTGTATTCCACTGCTTCGCGGTCGTGACTAGTGCAAAAGTGCGGGCCACCTTCTGTCTCACGCTTATATTTATGAGTTACTAAATTAAGACTGTTGTAGCGCGTGACTAAATGCATCATAACAGTATTTAGCAACTAAATGCATCATTGTTTTGTCTTGTATAGCCATAATATATATAAAAAGATCTTGGGAATTAAATGAGAAGAATGAACTATTTATTTTACATAGATTATGACATTAAAAAGTGTTGTTCGTTCCCAATTCCATTTAGATCGTAATGTTTACATACCCTATCACTGTATGAAACATTGCAATATCGACCAGTTTCAACAGGTAATCTATGAGCTGAAATTCACAATTTGGTAATAGCCTGAGGCGATGAATGAAGTTATGATTTAAAGAGAGATATTTATCAAATCCAAAGTTTACTTTCAGTTTTTTATAAGGTCTTAATTTACCATTGTCTTCACCTTGTTGAATCTGCTCATTCCAGTATATAATGAAATATTCATTTAGTGTATTCTTCAAAGAATGGCAAAAATTTTCATCGGGTGCATGGTATTTCTACGTCTTTTAAGTTATTAACCTCAATATTACACAGTTGTAACAATTATAAATACTTTGTGAATAATACTGGTTGGAAATTGAATTGCTACAGATACTCGCCGCATCACTAGCAAGGGTATCTGTAAAAGTTGGACTCTTTAAGTTCGAAACCAATATTTTGCTCTAAGTGTAGCTATTTGTATAATTAGGGGTGCCCTTCTTATTTCTGATAAACGGCTAAATTTGTGGATTTAGAATGAACACCTAGGATTCTTTTGCAGAATCTATATGCTTTGTTATTTTAAAAATTTGGTTTTAAACATCTCAAAGGAATTTATTTTGCCTAGTAAAAATGAACCCCACACTTCACAACCATACACTAAAATTGGAATTACCATTGAGGAGAAAAGTTTAAGAAGTATCTTGGTTGGTACATTGCATTTTCCATATTTGAAAAACTTTTGAATAAGCTATGGTATATACAAAGTGCTTTATTATATAGCGTTTTTTGTGTTCTTGTAAAGCTACCCGAAAAATGAAGAATAATTCCCAGATAACAATATTCGTCTACTTGTTCTAAAATAGTATTTTCAAAGTACCAATTTGATGATAAGTGTGTGCGTCTTTGGTTTGGTGTTCCAAATAATAAGACTTTGGATTTCTTCAAATTAATATTAAATTCCATTTCTTAGGCAGTTTTGTAAACCAGACTTAGAATTACAGACTTCCAGCCCAAATTCAATGGATGTCTAAAGGTCAAGTGAGCCCTCATTAAGTCAGACCATTGTTAAACATGGTCAAAATGAGTGCTCACTTGACTCCTTTGGACTGCCTTTGAAACTGGGCTGGTGTCACAGGGAATTTGCCCCCCCCCAAAAAATTTGTCTCCCCCGGACCAAGGCCCCCCTTCGGAAATTTGGCCCCCTCAGAAACATGCGTAGTTTATACTATTTCAAGACGTGCACATTAGTGTTTGGCACTTAAAATTGAATAAAAAGTGCAAATGCAATGTAACATGGTCAACATAATGACAATATATAAATTTTAAGAACTTTTTAACATCAAGAACTTTAGGAAACGATGACATCATACATTTGATGACTCATAAAAACATTCCACAAACACAAAAGCACAAAGAATAGGATTATCCATAAACGAATTCCACAAACACAAAAGCACAAAGGATAGGATTATCCTTAAAAGCATTCCACAAACACAAAAGCACAAAGGATAGGATTATCCATAAAAGCATTCCACAAACACAAAAGCACAAAGGAGACAGTGACTCACAAAAGCGGGTTTACGATGGGCTCAGTATAAAAATTTTATACAGCTACAATAGTGTTCGTCAGTGTTGCAAACAATTTAACAAGAGGAAAATATGGAGAACAGCGAGTATGAAACTATCTTAAACTACGTCACTAGAGGGGAGTATCCTGCTGGGATCACTAAAGAGCAAAAAAGAGCGATAAGACGTAAAGTCGAAGAAAGAAATAGTAATAGTTACAAATTTGTCGCGAAAGATGGTGTCCTGTATTTTGTCGACAGTAGACCTGGTGGACTTGGGGTACGAGAAAGAAGAGTGGTACGGGTGGAGGAAAAAGATGGAATACTTCGAGACTGTCATGAAGCTGAAGTTGGTGGGGGATATTTTAAGCGCGACAAGACACATGGAAAGATTTCGGAGCGATTTTACTGGAACGGCATGATGAATGACGTGAAGAGTTACGTATCATCCTGTGACGTATGTCAGCGGGTAGATGGTAAACTTGGGAAGCAACATGCTGAGCTGCATCCAATACCTGTTACAGATGTGTGGAAACATGCAAGTGAGTATAAAATATTGTAATCAGATTAGCTTAAACCTACATGAGTACATGTCGATTTATAAATGTAGCATCGCCGTTAGAATATTCTACAGTGTGTTTCTTTAATTTCAAGTAGTAACAATCTTTTCTCTGTACCAGGTGGGTATTGATTTGATTGGGCCCCTGAAGAAAAGTAAACACGGAAACTGTTATATCGCCACGATGACCGATTACTTTTCCAAATGGCCAGAAGCGTAAGTCATTCCAAACAAGAGCGCAAATGTGTGTCAGAGTTCCTGTTCAAGATTATTCTGCGTTACGGATGTATGGACATCGTAATAAGTGACCAAGGGAGAGAATTTGTAAACCAGGTAAAGTATATTTAATTTTCATTTAGATAAGGCGACGCTGAGTAACTTCTATCTTTTACAGAACTTTGTTTCATATAATTGAGTTTTGGTTTTTGTATTTTTTACAGGTGAACAGGGAACTCTTCGCTCTTACTGGTGTTGATCACCGAATTACAAGTGCGTATCACCCCCAAAAAAATGGATTGACTGAAAGGTTCAACCAGACTTGGGAAAAGTAAGAGTTTAGTTACAGTACAAGTAAATCTTGTAAGATAGTCTGTAAACGAGGTCGTGTGATTACCAAGTTTAACCAATCAGAAGGCTGGAAATGCTAAAATGCTAAAACCAATTTCTCGCTTAATTTTTATCTTTTTATGCAGTGCGCTAATGAAAGTTATCAACGACGAGCAGGATAACTGGCCGGGAAGACAACCTAGAAAGCGTTCTGTTTCGCTATCGGTCATCAGTAAACGATTCAACCAAGTTCAGTCCATTCTTTTTAATGTAGGGACGTGAGACAAAATTACCGATTGAAATGAGAGTGGAAGGAAGTACCCTCAGTTGTGACGACCATTATTCTAAGCAAGCTTCTTTAGATGAAAAGGTTCAACATCTATTAAGATTAAATAAATCGGTTCACGACTTGGCCATGAAGAACATAGAAAAGGCACAAGATCGACAAAAGCGAAACTACGACAAAAACACGATTCATGCAACGAAGGTGTGTACCACCCCTATAATATGGTGTTGCACAAAAACGTATCTTTATCTAATTATTGTATTTAAATGCCTTGTACTTATATAGATTCTCAAAGAAGGCGATTTGGTCCTGGTAAGAAACATGCGGAATCTAGACAGAAAAGGAGGGGAAATGGATACACGCTGGATTGGCCCCTATAAGATAACGGCACATCTTGGAAAAGGACGTTAGTTAGACTTTTGAACGAAGAGTCTGGGAAAAACTTAGCGAAAGCAATCAACAGTTCCCGTCTTAGGAAGTATGTTCAAAGAGAGGCTAACAAAAATTCGGCGGAAAGCAAAAGGAAGAAGAGACAACTACTTCTGGTGCGCCAAATAAAGGCAAGTATATTTACGTGAATATCACCAGAACAATGGCCATCTATTGTTTTAGCACAAGATGACACAATGGCCAGTCCAAGCCTGAGTGGCTTGTGACTAAGTACTCATTTTGAGTCTCTGTCATCTTCTCTTGCAGAAACCCGAGCTAATCAGAAGGACAAAGAATGGGTCAAGGCATTAGGCTTAAAACGAAGTGATCGCACTCAAAAACAGAATGCTCGACGACACCGTAATTAACGCGGCTCAGAAGCTGATAAAGAAAAAGTTTCCGTTGGTAGATGGCCTCCAAGATCCTGTACTCTCGCAGACATCGTTCGATCGGTGCACAAGTGAAGGAATCCAAATCCACAATACTGGAAAGCTTCACTGGATAACTTCTTCATCTATCGGCGGACAGCCAGTTAGTGTGTACGACAGTCTGTACGATGACTTGACAGAATCAACCGAGAAACAGTTCGCTCAATGCTACCACAATTATATCGATCGAGCAGGTCGGCTGGCCGTGGAGACTGCCCTCAGTCCAGCAACAAAAAGAATTCACCGATTGTGGTCTATTTGCTATTGCAAGTGCATATGAACTAGCAAGTGGAAATGTCCATGTTGGCAACGAAGTGTCGTTCGACCAGTCAGCAATGAGAAAGCACCTGGTTCCTCGTGCTTAAAAAACGGCTGCACACACTAATGATAAACATTTAGAAATAGAAACTCATTGCACTTGTCAATTGCCAGAATATGGTGATATGGTCCAGTGTGATCTCTGTAATGTATGGTACCAACTTGAGTGTGCAAAATTAAGGGAGATTCCAGAGGAGGATGAGGAATGGCTTTGCCAGTCGTGTGCACCACCATACTAAGGAACCATACCAAAGATTAGGAACTTAACTTTCGTAGGGACTGATTAACTTGACCTTGTGTATTTTGTAAAATAAAACCAATTTTTAATCTTATGTTTTTGATATATTTGTGTATGGATTATTAGGATGCATTTCTAAGTGTTGGCAAAGCAAGACCGATCTACTTTTGTTAAGTTCAAGTTATACTACACACACTTTGATAATACTTTGGTATGATTTTCAATAATATAACCTTAATTTTCATTCAATTTCAAGTTCTAAATATACTGACAAATGTCAATGATAAATTGGCTTTTATAGTACCTGCGTGATTGCATTTTTAGTAAGATAAAGTAGAGAGGTTTTAGTTGGGGGCCAAATTTCCGAAGGGGGGGGGGGGGGATTTTTGCGGTCCGAATTCATATTATAGGATTTCCTGTAATCTGATTGGCTACGCGAGCGATCCGTGTGAGGCCGTACGGATCGCACGAGATTTAAATCCATAGAGCCATATTTTTGTTTTAAAATTATATTTAAAAAAATGTATTATGGCGGGCTCCGGCCGTTTTTGAAACCTTGGGAAATATTTCCCTATACGGACCTCCAAGCCGGTAAATAACATATGGTTTAATACAATCTTCCTTGCAGCATGAGCTGAATGACAAAGATATTACAAATGAATAAAATTATTGATAACTATAGACTAAAACATTGTGTTGACTAATTATATAACGATAAAACCTAACAGTAGCAACATTAAATACAGGCACGTGACGCACTAGCAATAAAAAAGGAGTTTTTAAAACGTTTCTGTTTTACATCTAGGAATGTTAAAGTGCCTATTATTCCTAAGGCGACTGTAATTGTTTCTTTCTGGAAGCAGATGGTGAAGTTTGTGTGACTGATTAGATGTAATGTCAGTAAAAGTTATTTCTGAATAGGATTGGCGTCTTGCATACAAGGTTTGGAGATCAGATTCAGATAACAATCTTCATAGGGTGCACCGTTGCAAATAATTTTTAAGGCTCGCTTCTGTAGCCTACTCTTTCTAAATCATCACTTAAATAGGTAGGTAGGTAGGGAGTAATGAAATACTGGGGAAGCGTATTCTAAAACTAGTCGAATACATGTACTGTTAAAAAGGGTCGGATCTTTTACCGGGATCTTTGCCCTTTTGAGCTTTTTAAGAAAATGTATTCTCTAGTCTTAGTTGCCTTTTTGATTATGGTTTCGATATGTGCGTTCCATTTTAGGTCATTCGATATTGTTAAGCCAAGAAGTTTGCTTCCTTTGATGAGTTGTATAGGTTTTCCATGTACTAAGACTGGGTCAGGAATCACAGTAGACTTACTAAAGTCTGCACGTAATTCTTTACATTTATCTTCATTTAGCTCGAATTTGATTGCTGAGCATAAGATACTGTCTTTACAATATATGTTAAAGGCAAGTATAATACGCATCAAAAATTAAAATGGGAAAATGACTGTCACAGTTTCACAACATTAATGGGGGACTTTCCAAATTGCTACATAACTTTAAAAGAGACAGTATCTCTTGAAGATAGTTATAGAACCAGAGCTATTGTTTATATATTCTATTTTTTGTATACATGTTTATTGCAAAAGTATGACACCCACCTAGCCCCTAGTTTGCACTCGGTCACAACAGTTTGGGTAAGAAATACCTTGTTGTCCATGGAGCATTATTCTAATCGAATATCAAAAGTAAGCTAGATATGAAGTGTTGTTAATTGACTATAAAAAGTCAAACAATGCATGACCATGATGTATATAGCGCTCTTGCCCTTACCCACAACTTAACATGGCAGTACCCCAGTATATATACGTGAGCTTGTGGTTAGAGCTCGACAACTGGACTCTGTAGCTCAGTCGGTTAGAGCGCTGCACCGGAATCGCAGGACCGCAGGTTCGATTCCTTCCAGGGACCTATAGCTGCATTTTTCGCAGCTGTTCTTGGTTAGGTCTAATAAATGTATATAATTTTCCATCTACAAAACCCTTTATTTTTCTGTGTTGAACACATAATACATATATTTGGTAAGAGTGACTAGAAGTAGAACATTGTGGAGAATGTAGACCATGTGAACCACATTTCAAGGGTTGTAAATATTTAAGTATAGTTATAGTAATAAAAATTGTGGTTAATATATCACAACGAATAGGTAACTACGTTGTGAAAGATTCACTATTATTAAGCGTCAGCGAAAAAGGTGTCCGGATTCCCTTTTCTTATTATTTCTCCATTTTTTGACAATTATTTCATTGCCAGCAAAAAGGTATACGAATTTTGGACTCCCTTTTCTTACCACTTCTCCATTTCTTGACAACTATTTCATTGCCAGCAAAAAAGGTATCCGAATTTCGGACTCCCTTTTCTTACCACTTCTCCATTGCTTGACAATTATTTCATTAGCAGCAAAAAAGGTATCCGAATTTCGGACTCCCTTTTCTTACCACTTCTCCATTTCTTGACAATTATTTAATTGCCAGCTAAAAAGGTATCCGAATTTCGGACTCCCTTTTATTACCACTTCCTCATTTATTTACAATTATTTCATTGGCAGCAAAAACGGTATCCGAATTTCGGACTCCCTTTTATTACCACTTCTCCATTTCTTGACAATTATTTCATTGCCAGCGAAAAAGGTGTCCGAATTTCGGACTCCCTTTTCTTACCACTTCTCCATTTCTTGACAATTATTTCATTGCCAGCAAAAAGGTATCCGAATTTCGGACTCCCTTTTCTTACCACTTCTCCATTCCTTGACAATTATTTCATTGCCAGCAAAAAAGGTATCCGAATTTCGGACTCCCTTTTCTTACCACTTCTCCATTTCTTGACAATTATTTCATTGCCAGCAAAAAAGGTGTCCGAATTTCGGACTCCCTTTTCTTACCACTTCTCCATTCCTTGACAATTATTTCATTGCCAGCAAAAAAGGTATCCGAATTTCGGACTCCCTTTTCTTACCACTTCTCCATTTCTTGACAATTATTTCATTGCCAGCAAAAAGGTATCCGAATTTCGGACTCCCTTTTCTTAGCACTTCTCCATTTTTTTGACAATTATTTCATTGCCAGCAAAAAAAGTATCCGAATTTCGGAGTCCCTTTTCTTACCATATCTCTTTTTCCACGTTTCATTATTTTTGCAGACAATTAAAATATTTTAGTTCAAAATAATGTAGCTATTTTGCAAGAAAGTGCATGTTCTATACAATATTTTGCAATAAATTTCTTTGATTTTGATTGATTTTGAATAGGAAATATATGTAATCCGCAAAATTATCTTAAACTAACACGAAAATAAGCTGATAAGTACGACAATTTTTTTATTCCGCAAAATTCAATTCTTTTATTTTGAAATGTATTAAATTTTTGCGGGAAAAATAGGTAAATTCCGCAAAATTTTGGATATTTTATTTGAAATTGCTACTTTGGAATTACTCAAAATAGTATGGTTACCAGTTACGATATTAACAAAACTCCTATTTTAGCAATCTTCGACTGCTAACGTGAGTAACATGCATATATAATCGTGTAAACATAGCAGTGTTAATGTTAACTTTTATAGTTTTATTGAAGAAAATGCTTTAAAATAGCTTCATATTTACAAGCATTCCTTTTTTCTAGAATTACAACGAACAACGAACGTTTTGTTCATTTCTTAAAGTGTTCTCACGTGTCAAGGTCACGTGTCACAATATTATGTAATCATATAACCATCAATGTCAACAATGTTCCCAATTTATCCTTATATGTATACTTATGCATACTAATATATGTTAACACCCCCACTCAGACTCAGCTTCATACCTACTAAGATGAGTCTGTTTTACTTGGATAAGTCCTCTAACAAAACACAACGATGTTTCTCTACTTTAACACGCGGTAAAGACTTTGTAAGAATGTCTGCTGCCATCTCTTCAGTTGGGATGTACTGGATTCCTACTTCTTCGTTTTCAACTCTTTCTCGGGTGAAATGTAATTTTGTATCGATGTGTTTCGATCGCTTGTGCATCACTGGATTATGACACATCTTGATACACGACTGGTTATCTTCTCCAATATCGGTTGGTTCTTTCATAGGATAACCAAAATCTTTCATTAGTGCTCTGAGATAGATTGCTTCTTGCACTGCTGCTGCCATAGCTTGATATTCTGCTTCTGTAGATGATAACGCAACTCTCGACTGTTTCTTTACTCCCCAGCTTATAGCTCCACCATCACCTTGAAATTTGAAGTAGTAGCCAATTCTTGATCTTCGATCATTCAGGTCACCACTCCAATCTGCATCTGAATCACCTACAAGCTTGATGTTGGAATTCTTGAAAAATGCTAATCGTAGATTAATTGTAGTGCTTATAAACCCAAAATGGGTTTTTATTGATTCGGGTAAGGCATGAAAAGTTTGTTAGTAAGTTCTAGATTAGTTTTTGGCTTAGACTTTTAGTTTCGGAGGTATAAAGGCTTAAAAAGGCAAATTTTGCCATTTTCTGAAAAAAAGTAGCGCGACCAAAATATCACCAAGGGGCCTGGATCCCAGGAACCCAACTTTGATAAACAACTAAGAAATATATGGCTAAGATATCGATATCTTGTGTTTTTTTGCATATTTTGTCTAAACGCAGGGGCGGATCCAGCCTCCGAGTCTGAGCGTGGCAGGATACAAGGTCCGGTTCCCCTAGGGGGGTCCGGGGGCATGCCCCCCGGAAAATTTTTGAAATTTGGAGCCCGCAAATGGCATTTCCTGCATTCTGAGCGTCGGATTTATTTCTAAAAATTGTTTTCAACGAACCCGAATTTCAGACAAAAATTAACGAAATACACACAAAAACTAAAATTATGTTTAATAACATACAACATCAGAAAACGACCATCTCACTTACTTCTCGGAGCCATAAATCGTCTTGATCTTCATCACTCACCTACTTCCATGACTGAAATACAACGAATTCTTGACGGCGTTTCTATGTCTATACGGGTAGGTGTTTAACGGGATAGGGTTGTTGACTGTCACCCCATACCCAACCCTCCTCCTTTCTCATCCGGGCTTGGGACCGGCCATGGCGGAGTTAAAGATAAACCTCCAACAACGAAAATTAGGGAAACTGTTCTCTTACAACAGCCGTTCCGTTCGACGTCTGTCACCATCAAACTGCAGCACCAAGGAAGTTATTATAAAATGTTCATTATCTTGAAACAGCAGCACAAATGAAGTTATCATAAAATGTTCACTGCTAATAATCTTGAAACAACAGCACCAGAGAAGTTATAAAATGTTCACTGTTAATAATCTTGAAACAGCAGCACCAAGGAAGTTATCATAAAATGTTCACTGTTAATAATCTTGAAACAACAGCACCAAGGAAGTTATCATAAAATGTTCACTGTTAATAATCTTGAAACAGCAGCACGGAAGAAATGAAAAAATGTCCACTGCAAATGATCATCAAACAACAGCATATGTTCCGGAAAATGCTCACTTCACTTAAAAATAGCCTAGGATTGAAAGGTAATTGTTAAATGTTCACTGTAAATCATCTTGAAACAACAGCATAAAGGAAGGTAGTTATTAAATGTTCACTGTAAATCATCTTGAAACAACAGCATGGAGGAAGGTAGTTATTAAATGTTCACTGTAAATCATCTTGAAACAACAGCATGGAGGAAGGTAGTTATTAAATGTTCACTGTAAATCATCTTGAAACAACAGCATGGAGGAAGGTAGTTATTAAATGTTCACTGTAAATCATCTTGAAACAACAGCATGGAGGAAGGAAGTTATTAAATGTTCACTGTAAATCATCTTGAAACAACAGCATAAAGGAAGGTAGTTATTAAATGTTCACTGTAAATCATCTTGAAACAACAGCATGGAGGAAGGTAGTTATTAAATGTTCACTGTAAATCATCTTGAAACAACAGCATGGAGGAAGGTAGTTATTAAATGTTCACTGTAAATCATCTTGAAACAACAGCATGGAGGAAGGAAGTTATTAAATGTTCACTGTAAATCATCTTGAAACAACAGCATAAAGGAAGGTAGTTATTAAATGTTCACTGTAAATCATCTTGAAACAACAGCATGGAGGAAGGTAGTTATTAAATGTTCACTGTAAATCATCTTGAAACAACAGCATGGAGGAAGGAAGTTATTAAATGTTCACTGTAAATCATCTTGAAACAACAGCATAAAGGAAGGTAGTTATTAAATGTTCACTGTAAATCATCTTGAAACAACAGCATGGAGGAAGGTAGTTATTAAATGTTCACTGTAAATCATCTTGAAACAACAGCATGGAGGAAGGTAGTTATTAAATGTTCACTGTAAATCATCTTGATACAGCAACACGAATGACCTAAATTTTTAGAGAGTTTCCCCTATTATGTCATCGCTGTTTAAGAGATCCACCAACAACATTCTTCTTGGATGCTTTAAAGCAAAACGGTCAATCACTTTTTCCACGTCCAGATGGATTTCCCGATGAACATTTAAAAGCGCTAGCGCCTTCAATCTTTTTTCACCCATTGTACTTCTCATAAAGGTTTTCAATCGACGAAGTGTTGAGATGGATCTTTCGCAACTGCATGTCGTCACGGGAATGGTACCAAATATTCTCATGCCTGTGAGGATGTTTGGAAAAGAAAATCGATCCGCATAAGGAAGAAGTTCCTCGAGTGAAGTGGGAAGAGGATCTGTGACATTACTAAAGTCTCCACATCCGTAGTTCGCAGTCAAGGAAGTCGAGGTCAGGTAAGTCATCTTCATATTTCTTGAGGAATCGGGAAAATTTTTCTTTCCAGTTGGGTTCGGAGACGACGTAATTTGGCATCCCATACATGACATCTAGAGCATCAAGATTTCCTTCTGAGAAGCGAGACTGTATTTGTCCCCGAAGTTGATCGAGAAAAGGTATGGTAACTGCTCTCTTGTAATAGTCCGAGGTGGAATCAGCAGGGACATTTTGACGATGTACTTGGCGCTCAGTCGTCCTCTTTTTCGTCGGATCGACTTTCACCTCCTTTGCCATATCGACTGCCATTTGATAGAACCTATCATGAGTGGTGTCAATGTCAGAACGAAGTTCGTTAATCGTTAGGTAAAGAAGGGACACTTTCTCTCGAGCTTTTCCAGCGTCAAGGGAAGCAGACTGAAGTTGTAGGGTTAATGGCTTCGTACATTTAAGGCAACGCTCTACGAGAACAAGGCAAACAATAAATTCAAATTTCTTTATTGCTTTTCTCATACCCCCGGCCCTATAGCGTGCATCTGCATCGGTCGTTTTGGTATCCTTGTTAATCTCTTCGAGTGCTAATAGAATAGCCACATAGCAGTTCCTGAAGATTTTTAAGCCATCAATCCGGGCAACCCATCGTGTACGGCAAACATTCAAAAGCTTTTGTCGGCGCTCTGTGGGAACTACTTCATTAATATTTTTCTTCAACACCAGGGATCGCTTCGGTGAGTTGTTGAAAAAATCAGATACATTACGGACGTTATCCATCATATCCCGAACAATCTGTATTTGGCAGGAGGATGCAACACAAAGATTCAATACATGTGAATTACAATGAACGTAGATAGCTTTCTCGTAGATTCTCTGTATTCGAGCGGCGACCCCAGAAAATTTCCCTGCCATGTTTCCAGCTCCATCATATCCTTGACCACGACATTCTTCCATACGAAGACCAATGCCCTTGATAAAATTGGAAATTTCTTCAGATAGAGCTTCTCCAGACAAACCTATTTGGCATGGAATAAAACCAAGAAATTCCTCGCGTATCTTTAAGAGGTTGTCAACAAATCTCAAAACTACCGCCATTTGTTCCACATTAGAGCAATCTGTAGCCTCATCAGCCAATACAGAAAAGAACCTTGCATCTTTTATCTCGCTTACCAGCAATTCGGTTATCATTTCGCCACATATTTCGAGGATTTCGTTTTGAATTGTTTTGGATCTATAGGTTTGGTTTGAAGGACAATCCTTGAAAAGCTCATCCATGAGATTAGCACATCTTGCGCCATATTTAACAATCTCAATGAAATTGCCAGGGTTTGTTGTGTTATCTTCAATGTAATACTGCGCATCATCACGGTGACCTCGAAGTGGAATATTCTGTCTTCCACAAGTTATAATTGCATCAATAATGGGATGAAGACGTGCCCTATTCCTCTCAATTAGTTGCCGTCGGGCGTTATTGAGCTGGACATCAATGGGGGTGGTTTTTCTCTCCATCATCCGTATGAACTCTGATGCTACGACGGTTGCAGTTTCGTGAACCTTCGAATTCTGTGTGTGTTTAGTTAACTTTTGTAAGGTAGACGCTGAAGGAATAAGAGGAGAGGTCATTAATCTCTGCAGTTTACTAGCGTTGTGGGTACTCTCACCACCAAAAAGGACACAGTTGATGCAGAAACCACCATTTGCGGCAGCAGAATAAACCAACCATGAGAAACGAGTTAACCAGCCATATTGAAAACGTCTACCAGTAGTTTTATCGGGAGGGAAAGTGTAATCTGAATCAGGTTTCCAAGCGGTAGTAAGAAGCTCATATTTTTCAGCATCTGAGAGAGCGGTCACTCGATTGATGTAATTATATATATCTTTAGGAAAGCTAGTATTCACCACGTCACGTGCATTTCCAGGTCTAACCGTCGAATTAGTCGCACTGGTGGTTGGTTTTACTTGGTTGCTAGATTCTATATTATTATCATCTATAGTTTTACTTGTCGAGCTTGTAGAAGGGATCATATTACTAGTACTTGTTTGCTGTGTGTCGTTAATTCTTTTCGTAGGAAGCAGCGAATCCAAGCTAAGCTGTTTTCGTTTTGTACCAGTTGCGATGCACTTCTGTTTCGTTGGTATGGAAGGTGCAATAGGTTTTGGCATCGTTTTAGTGCAGGAACTAGAAGCAGCGTGGGCAGGGGGTGCTTTAACTAAATGTGGAAGCATCGGAAGTTTAGGTAGAAAGTAATGCTCACCAGGTTCAAGGTTATCACTTGGTTGGCACAGGGGAACAAAATGGTTCTTTCTCGGTGGTATTTTCCGGTCTACTAAATAACGTTGGGGCATAACTGCACAACGGAAAATGTGAACATTATCAAGCAAATCACCATCAACAGATTGCCTTGGACTAATGGAACAATTGTACATTTTTGCTAAAGAGTCCCAATCCTGTCTCGGTGCTGAATCGTCGGTAATAGGGTAGTAAGATTGAATGGTACAGCCAATTACTGTTGCCAAGGCAAACATACACATCATTGACGAGAATTCGTAATTGTGCGCGTTATGCTTTGCTTCTTCAACAACTGCTGCTATATTATCGTACTTTTCAGAAACGGAAAGGGCAGCATCAGACAAGCACATAGCAAAGGCATTTTTAAGTGAAGTGAACGCCCCATTTTCATGCTGTGACTCAATTAGAGGATGATTAGCATAGTATGGAGCATTTTGATACAACTCAATACTGGTGAGGCAACGCAATATTGTGGAGACATTGTCGTTTCCGGTCAGAGCAATGGAGCAGGCATTGTAAAGACAATTACCATTAGCCAAGGTACTAAAGCAAGTTCAATAGATAAAATGATTAAGTATTGACTTCATATAATTGAAGTTGATTTATTTTTATAGCAATATATTTATCTATTATTTAACCATTAATAGGCAATGCAGGCTACTATTTTACTCTCCAATGCTTGAACAAATTTTAATAAATCGATTGAGAAGACTGATGGGGACTTGATTGAGAATTATATTTATATTTGTTTTTTATCCTTTGATAGCTCTGTGCCTTTAAATAGACTAGTTAGTTAAATAATACTCAAAACTAATATTGGCTAGCCTGCTTCTTTGAGATATAAAAATAGTAACTCATTTGTACTAATAATCAGAGAAGAAGTATAAAAATATATACATGGTGACATTGTTTTTCATTTTGGCAGGTCTAATAAATTACTGCCTGTAAATACTGTTGTTCAACTGCTAGAATGGGTTACCATTGAAAATTAATCTTTGATTTCTATCTACATGATTCATTTCAGTGGTGTAGAACTAAATGCATAAGTAGGGGGGCTCTGATCTCTGCATGAGCATGTTACCAAGTATGATATCAAAATATATCCCCCTCCCAATCCCATGATTGCATCTTTATAAAATATTCATGCCTGAAATAGTCATAAGTGATGCTTGGAGAATGAAACTATGCAAAAATGATATATTTTAAAGCATTCTTGCAAGAAAGGAAGGGGCTTGGCCCCCACTACCTCCCCTCCCCCACCTTCTACTGGTTCATTTGACTATTAAATAGATAAAAATGAGTATCAGGAGCTTTCTAATTCATTAAACAACATTCAAGCTGAATGCTATTTTGTTTTGAAAATATGAAACAAATCTCTATAATTCCAACTGAAATTCTATTTTTGGCACTGCAGTTCAAAATTATTTTTACCTGCCCTTTTTTCGAATATGCCTTGCTTTTAGCCATTTGGAAGCCGCTGTGTGAAGCTTGATGTTAATAAGCATCAAGCATTAATTATGAGAACCAGGCTGGACAATCTAGCCAAGATCTCGATTTGCAATGACAACATCTCGGCTGACTGTGGTGGGTAATATTCACATAAACACAATATGCCTTTTAGGGGTTCACAACGCCATCTTGTCAAGTGGGGCAAAACAATGGTTAAAACATTACCGCATCCCAATGGGAATACCTGTCCCTAGGGTCATGCTATTGTTACCCTATTGTGTTTGCCCCACTTGACAAGATGGTGTCGCAAACTCCGAAAAGGCCTATTGATCGACTCACTCAAGTGACTGGACTAGTTAAGGTCCATTTACACGGCGCGATTGTCGTATACGATGGTCGTATACAACTTGCTTACATCATTTCTACGATGTATTTACATGATACGATCTGAATACGATTCGTTGTATACGATTGTTGTGGCCGCGCGCATTTCACACGAACAAACATACTGGCCCGAGCAGGAAATGTCACAATTGACGCCATCTGTCGCAATCAAAAGGTAAACAACGCTAAAGATGGATGCCAGGAAGCTACTAGCTTCCTATATTAGCTTAGCGATTTTAAGGCGAAGAAACAAAAAAAAGAAAAGAAAACGAGCCATTTGGACAAGGTCTTGGTTAAAACGTTCAGACCGCGGAGTTTATCGGCAATTATTAGAAGAATTGCGGCTTGAAGATCCCGAGAACTATCGTCGATACTTGCGAATGGACACATCGACATTTGAGGTATTTTGCAAAATATTATGTTATACAAACTGACAAACATACATATATATCTATCTATATATATATGTTAGTGGTTACATCGTTACAGTTTGTCCCTAAATATTTACAAGCATGTATACTGCATGATAATACTGTTTTAATTACATGTTTAAATAACAACATAAATACCATCTTTGGTATATATTAAAAGTTACATATTTACACAAAATCAAACTATACAAAACTTAGCTTAATGAATATTAATTATCCTGTTTCTAACTCTGAAATGACCGCAAAACGTTTTAACAGTATCTTCCCAGTAAACTCATAATTGATGTTTTGAATGGCCATATAAATATATGATATTCAAATTATATATATTTCATTAAACCACGTATATATGAAAGCACATAATTATATTAAACTTTGAAACTTTATTGAAGGATTACACAGATTACTGGTAATTTACATTGTGGTCATATATATTAGATAATATATATGCTCGTATATATAATTATACAGCAAAAACACAAATGAATTCATTATTTATATAGTATTTCATTGCTATAACTTCAGGCTTGTTGTATGACCACCTTTCTCTAGCTACCAATATATTATATTTTGATATTATATTATGATTTTTAATATGGTGATAATCTGCCTGTATTCAACTGTTTATTATATCTTTTGATAGTCATTGTTGAAGAAAGTGGAGTGTCAATTGCAGAAGAAAGATACAAATATGAGAGAGGCAATACCTACAGGGCAGAGGCTAGCTTTAACATTGAGATTCTTGGCTACCGGAGAGTCATATGCCAGTTTGCATTATCAGTTCCGTGTCTCTGTGCCTTCCATATGTCACATAGTACCAGAAGTATGTGACGTTATCTATAATACATTGAAGAGTGAATATTTGAAATTCCCTGAAAGTGAAGAGGACTGGCTGAAGATAGCAACAGGATTTGAGGAAAAATGGCAACTTCCACATTGCGTTGGTGCTGCAGATGGGAAACATATCAGAATTATACACCCGCCTAAAAGTGGTTCGGAATTCTATAATTACAAAGGTTTCTTCAGCATTGTTCTAATGGCAGTTGTTGATGCAGATTACAACTTCATTTTTGCTGATGTTGGTTGCCAGGGCAGAATTAGTGATGGCGGCATGATGAAAAACACCATTTTCTGGAAAAAGTTGGTCAACAATGCACTTCACTTACCAGAACCTAAGCCACTTCCTTTGTCGCTCTCTCAGGATCTTGTTGATGACGAGAGAATTCCAGTTCCATACTTCCTTGCTGGTGATGATGCTTTTTCCCTCGAGCCAAACGTTATGAAGCCCTTTGCCCAAAGAGCTCTCACAGATGAAAAAAGAATCTTCAACTATAGGCTTTCAAGGGGCAGGCGTGTCAGTGAGAATGTTTTTGGCATTCTCACCAATAGGTTTCGAGTCTTTTCTACACTTCTTTCAATCAAACCAGATAATGTTACAAAAGTTGTCCTTGCAACTTTGGCCCTCCACAATTTCCTTCGATCTACCAATTCCAGTAGGTACATTCCTCCAGGTTCTGTTGATAGTGAAGACCAAGATGGAGAAGTTAGGCATGGCAGCTGGAGAAATGAAGAACTTGTCTCAAGTGGAATGGTGTCCATTTCCAACAGCAGAAAGGGGAGGCAATCTGTCAAAGCCGAAGATATTCGACAAGCATTGTGTGAACATTTTAACAATGAAGGCCAGGTGCCTTGGCAGTGGAATGTCTTAGTATAATAACAGAATATACAGTCACATAATTTGATATTGGAACATGATTCATTATAGAATTCAAATAACTTTGCCTTTCTTTATATAACATTTTATAATATTTACAAATTCCCATTTAAGACACAAATCAGATAACTATCAGTCTATCAGTGCAAAATGGAAGTAGCTGAAAACTGTTTGTGAAGTTTGTGGCTTTAAATAATATATAAAAAGTATGTATTTGTATTTTAAACTGTAAAACGTGATAAACTTCTCATTATACACACAAAAAGTGGTCAATAGGTCTAAAATTGGAACTATAAACTTACCTATAAAACTTTAAATTGAAAATATGTTGAATTTCGGATTATAACAAGTATATACAGTCGATTTCAACTCACTTTTCACTCAAATGTTCCGAACTTCGTTCCGAAATTCGTTGCGAAGTTCATTATGAAATTCACATGCCATGTTGTAAACAAACCCTCTGATTGGTTACTAGAGAAAAAGCAGCCAATCAAATGCTCAGTTTACAAACCGGTTCTGAATTCGTTATGAACTTTTGAACTTCGCAATGAATTTCCGAAGTTCGGAACATTTGAGTGAAAAGTGAGTTGAAATCGACTGTAAAATTCAGAATATATTTATAGTTCCATTTATTTGAAACACGTGCCGTGACCACTATGACGTGTATGTTGAGATAATAGACCACTTCCGAATTAGGTTTCATTCGCCCATAGTTCATAGAGACATTATTCGCCCAAACCCTTTCTGTAATGTTTTAGCACTGAGCCTCGACCTGGTGTCGATCTAGAGCGTAATTCGGAAGTGGCCTATATATTTGTGGATAACGCGTACAAATTACAAGATTAAATAATAATAATGTAGTGTTATTTTAATCGAAATCAAATGCTGAAACTGCAACTCTTGGATGCGAATCATCGTGCATAGCCCGAACAATTAATTGTTGAATTTTAATTTTGACGTTTTCTTTCCCATAGCCTTCAGGTACCTTGGCAAGTTGCCGACCCACGTAACTACCGAACAATTCATCGACTGATTGACGCGGCGTGGGGGGTTTCTGCTGTAGCTCTTTCAAACAACACGCTAGAACTTCGTCTTCAACGCTAATCTCTTTCGCATTTCTTTTACGTTTTGCTTGAGACGGTGGGGTAGATAAAGCCATAGGGGCAGTGTCCAGCTGTTGCGCAAGGTCAATGCCAAAGGTCGTTTCTGAATTTTCTGCGTCGATCAGCCCCATAACATCGAGATTACAATCCTCATCCGGTGGAACGGGGGACATGCTTAATGATGGTATTGAAATGGTCGAAGTGGTTTTTCTTGGCGTAATATTATCACGCAAGAAATGAAGGGAATTGAAAAAGGGCCATCTGCTGTTGTACACATCATTTGTACCTTTGCCACTGGTTCTACTGGCCTTTTCTTTGCCTACCTCTCTTCCGTAATATGTACGAAGGCTATTCATTTTTTTTGACAAGTCGGTTGTGGTTAACCCTTCAATGAAAATGAAGTAATTTGTTTATTATGCGTTTTTCATCATTGTATATCATTTGCATAAATTACACAATAAATCAAAGTATAAACCGGCGCCAGCTGTCTGGAACAAGTACTAGTGCTTTGGTTTTTGTGCAGTTGCATTTTCATATTTTTCACGAAAAGAAAAAAGGGATTTATAATCCAATTATTAAACCCTGACATTGTTCTGAAAAACACAGGAATTTCAAGCTGTAATGCTGTATAGCTGTGAAAGTTGTGGCAGGTAGATATTTTATTAAATCATGTTCAGTTTTATATAAATATTTCCCTTGACCTTTTTTACAGTTTTTAGTCTTGTTAATATTTATATATTGTCTGAAAAACGTGGGAATTGTTTGCGAATTTTTTATTTTAAGTGTGATTTTAATACTTATAACACTATAAAGCACTAGGTTTTTTTTGTATTGTGACAATCGCCTCCATAAAATAAATCGATAATTGTATATAAATTTCATAATAAACTTTCGTGCTAACAAACCTGGAAATTTCAATTCTTCAATCATGCGATTTAATGCCGTTGTACGGGCGTCTTTGTTGAAATAAAAGGGATTTTTGCTGTCAAACAGCACTTCTCGTTTTCCCCATTCACTTATGAGCATTTCCACCTCCTCGTCTGAGAAAACAAAAGCGGTCTTTTTATTTTTGTTGCTGTTTTTGCTGTTGTTCGCTCTTTCGACTTCCGCCATTTTTAACAAAAAAATCGTAGGAAAGTTGTATGATTTTAAAACAAGATTTAAAATTCCTACAACTTTTTCGTATTGTATACAACAATCATAAGCAAGTTGTAGGGCCGTTTACACGATACGATTCGTGTCGTATACGATGTGTATACGCCATTTTTACGACCATCGTATACGACAATCGCACCGTGTAAATGGACCTTTAAAGTGTTCATCCACAGTAACTGTGGCCAGGACAGACTGACTAAAATGTTTGACCCTCACTATTTATATATGACCCTCACAAATTTATAGCATAATATGATATTTATAGCATAATATGATACAGACTATCACCAAAATATTTGTAAATCAAGTTTCCTTGATGACATTACTGCCATATATTGTGTGTAAATATGAGATTTCTCAATATTATTGATTATTAAATAATATTCTCGTACCAAGCATTAAATGGAAATACTACTCCATGAATTCACAATGCCAGACAGTTAATATTCCACAGATTATAATATGATCATGACAATATGATTAATATATTATTTTGGCACATGAAATGCTCAGCTTCGTTGTAATATATTCTAATCTCAATAAAATTTGCATTCCAATACATTTGCATACAAGTAAACTTTATGAATATTCAAAAATTATCGGGTCAGATTCTCACCTTACTGGTACACGAAGCGCAGATCTGTCTTTCTGGCTCTTGGGAAATTGGAGCTTCGAAAACTCGCACGATCGCACTGTTTTCTTATCCAACTTTGCTCGTTGACTTTCTTCAACCAAGACGCGTTCACAATGTTGTCTCAACAACAAAATATCATCCGAAACATCTTCTAGCGAATTTAAACGACCGAAAATTTGAATAAATTGCCGCAGCACATTATCAATCCTCGCACAAGAAGCCATGTCGAACAAAAGCAAGAAATGGTAAAGCATGCAATATGACGAGAAGCTTCCGAGCTTATCACGATCACAGATTAAGGATATACCAGAAGTGTAACTTCATAGGAATTTGTGTCCTCAAATTTCCCCAAATGGCGCTTGCTAGGAACATGGCGGCGTGAAAAACACGACCGTTTTTTTTCTTTCGTGGCCTTTTTAGATCGAAATTTTTGGATAAAACAGTTAAGAGCATCATTGTTAAATGTTTGAGCTGGTTGAAAGCAATGAAGAAGTGAGAAAAGACGAATTGTCGGCTTTGTCGCGCGCCGGCGCGCTTGCTAGGAACATGGCGGCCGTGGAACAACCAGTGAGCTCTATATATATGGAGTGAGAACTTCAGTCATTCGTCCAATGAAAAAGTGAAGCCAAAAAAAATTCAAGATGGCGGAAATTGAAGGAGCTGTTGGACGTCAGTTTTAGTCCTCTGCGCGGTTTCATATATTTCCGCATGGTATTTCGCATAACTAGATCGACAAGAGATCAAGAATTAATATGATTTTTACTTTAAAATCTTACTGTAAAAAAGTCTAAAAGGAAAGTGTAGCGTTGTCAGCGTTGTTCGACGTCGATGTGACAGGATCTGTAAATATATTTTTTACATGCAAAGGTGAATGACTACAAGAAATATGCGTACAAGGTAAACAAATTTAATTATTTATTTTTATATGCTATTAAAAATCACTATTTGTATGAGAAATACGAGGAGAAATAAACATTTGCCCCGAATTGATGAAACTTTACTGTAAACATATCTTTATTCAATATGCAGACTTTAACAGAACGATGATTGACTCACTTTAATATTTATAACAGTGTATTATTAAAGAAGTCCTCTCTATTGGTCGAGGAAGATAATTGTTTTTGTTAGGTGGTGTCTGGAACTGGGCTTTCCAAAGTTAATGACAGCCTTCGAGTATATTTTTGCGTAAGACGACAACCTTATGTTGAGGTAGGTGTTAGCAACATACTTCACCAGGCATAGTCGATGGTCTTCAGTTGGCATTTCATTAACTGCTCCAGGTAGATGATAGGGAGGTAGCAATTCGGGTTTTTCCTGACCAAAATATCTTGCCACTTCTAAAACCATCTTGACATTAAGCCTTTCACTAATGTTGATTTGGTCGAATGTCTCATTTGAAACATACAGGACAAAGAGGTACTCTGCATATTGCACGATGGAAACGACCAGCTTTGAGGGCACATGTAAGGCACCTTTATTGAGGAAGTGGGTGAGAGCCATGTTAGAATTTTCTTGATATGGTGAATGGTGATAATCATGTTCACAGTTGGAGGTGCCGACATATCCACTTGTTAAACATTTGATGCATGTAAGGCATTTAATCTGTTGTAATAACTTCTTCACGACAAGCCCAGCGATGTATGTGAGGATGTTTGCCTTTAGTTCTGAAGGCTCTTGAAAATCCACTTGGGAGATTAATCTCTCCAATCTCTCATCATGCTGTGGCTCCATGGCTTCTTTTCCATCCTCTCGAATTGCTGTATCTGATAGTGGTGTTGCATTCTTTCTTGCGTGGAAGAATGGGATGATGGTGTTGTCATCAAGCAACTTGCAGTTGGCAGTTTTCGATGCTGTGACCGCATTTCCAAGAACCAGGCGTCTAACTGCGGATGTGAACTGCAAGACATTTGGGTTATTATTCCATCCTCCTTTGGCGCGAATGCATGAAAACAGAAGCTCTATATGATCTTGACAATACTTATATGTTAAGACATACTTGAAGGGATCTTGAGGCATGGTGAGCATCAGTTTGGCCATCTCAATTGTTGACTTGATTGTAATAACAAAGCCAAGGATGAAGGTTTTCCTTCGATGGGTTATCAGCAGCTTCCCAGAACTTGATTTGAGGTTGAGCAGATATTGTGCTGTCGTTGCCAAAGCATTTTCCCAATGTGCAATGTTAACTTTCCTTAGTGGTTGTTTAAACCCTTTTCCATGGGGATTTCTTGAATTAAGGATGTCGAACAGTCTGTCTACAATCTTAATGAACTTCACTGTGGCTGCACTTCCTTCAAATTCACTGGTTTTCAGGACTTTATCAAGAAACTCGATGGCATCTGCAACAGACGAGCTAAGGGTTTGAGCAGCTAGACTCACATTCATCTTATGTTTCTCGAACTGGATGTGCTCTGTGGTAATCTTGTTAGCCAGCTTGAGACCCTCAAGCTGTTGGACTTCATGTAGTGCGCAGAGGTATTTCCATTCAATGTTTTCTCTGAATGGGCAATGGAATGATCCAAGAAAAGCCAAGGAATTTCGAGCCAACTTGAGCATATGACAAGCATCTAAAATAGGGAAAACATCATCGCCAGTTGATGGATGGGGAAATTTGGTGACAATTGAATCATAGGTAGTGCCAAATGAACACCCAAGAATCTCAAACATTGCCAAATTTGTTGTCGTCCCATCACACGTGATGCACCAGATCTTCAACCCATATTGATGTGCCATGGCGAGAGCTGTTTTCACAAGAGATGCTTGGACAGATGCTGTTGTTTTGTCGGTGAAGAAATAACCAATAGGGATTTTCCAGTGGCTTCGTAATCCCACCAGTTCAAATGTTAGTGCTTCAGATGCCAGTGTTTCAGTTGGCTCCAGCTGTATTCCATTTCCATAATCTACGAAACCCGTATACTTCTTCTTGCATTTATCCCAGATTGCTTGCTTCCTTATTGCCATGGCATCAATCACCAAACAACAATCTTTCTTCTCACTGTTACTCTCGCATTCTTTCTGGAGTGTTTCAAATGCCTCGGTAAGGAAACCAGGTTCACAGTTGATGGAACGTGCCCATTTCTGAATAAGGGAAGGGTGTGGCAATGGTAGTATCTTTCTCACATAACTGTAGGCTTTCATGGAGTAAAATTGCAATGTTACTGCGAACTCTTTAACCTCGTCAGAATATCTCCTTCCTTTTGAAGCTCTCCTTGAATTCTTCATCACATTCTGGAACAGAGCTAGCTTTATTCCATCAAAGTTGTTATGCATCAAATCAGCTTCTTGCTTTGCAATCAGCATATTCTTCTTCAGTTGGTTGATAAGTTGGCTCATGCTTCTAACTTTTGAATTCCGTCTTCGTAATTTTTGCTGTAAGGTTTTTACCTAAAGTTATAAAAACAAAACATAATATGAAAATTAACAACTTGAAAGCCAAGATATGAGTCTTGGATATGAATTAATAAAATTAACTGTTCAACTGCAATTATACTGTATTACGTTTTAATTACTTTTTTTGAAAGTGTGAGCTGGTATTACTATTTTGTTTTTTTTCACCTTCACTTTTAACTTTTTTAGCCTTTTAGTGGGGGTTTCACTGTTGTTATTATCTTTATTGTTAAGCAGTGGGACATGAGATATGGTTGGTTCCTCAGATATGGTTGGTTCTTCAGATATGGTTGGTTCCTCAGGTATAGTTGGTTCCTCGGGTATAGTTGGTTCCTCGGGTATAGTTGGTTCCTCAGGTATGGTTGGTTCCTCAGAGTAAGGTTTAGCATAGTTGTGGAATTCTATTGAAATTCTTTGTAACTTTCTGGGTGATATAATAGAATCTGTAGGTGCACTTCGTTTTGGACTGCTTTCTTCTCCTAATACTTCATTTTCTTTTCCAAAGACAGATGGTACTGCATTCTTTTTAAGGCATGGTCGCTTTTTACATTTTCGTAATGGATACAGGTAATCACTCGGCAGGAAATGCTTGCTGCATAGACGACTGTAGCGTGTCGCCTTCCAGTTTCCACCCTGCTTTCCAACAGCATATTCCCATTTTTGGGTTAATTCAACGTCTTTCTGAGGAAATCTACATTGTGCATGTAAATTATTATATAATTTGTAAGTGATTAAAAAGTTTTTTAGGCAGAGGATTGTATTTGTCAAGCAATGTCTCTGTGCATCATGTGTTAATTTTTTTTTCCTTTTTTTATAGGGCCCATATACTGTACTGTACTGAGCTTTCTTGCCAAATGGAAAAATGATAAACTGTACCAGTCATTAGTAAACAAGTTAATCAGTAAAGTGATCAGTTGAGCTGATTTTAGTCAATTCAAATTAAATCTACAAAGTAGCTGTACAGAATGAGAGATTTGACATCATCATGCATCCCATCATGCAACGCCTGATAGGAGTGAATAAATGTACAGCAAGTGGGGAGCAGTCTTTGATCTTGTATTAAATCTGGTGTGGCTGCAGTGAAACAAACATAACGGCTATTCGTAGGCTAGGGGGGGGGGATTTTTGGGGGTGCACCCCCCAGCAAAATCCGCCCCTGGGTCCACCCCAGTTTAAAAGAAAGAGGCAAACTAATTTATTGTAAGATAATTTAAAAAAGTGAAACAATTTGTTATTAATAAAGTTTATTGTGAAAATACATGGTGTACTGTTGTCCCACACATCATTATGTACATTATTTGTTACAGTACACCCTTTCGATAATTACATCAGATTTTTTCTGTGGGAGCTGCGTTCTCATGATTTTTGAGGCAACTGCCTTTCATATCCATACATGAGACTAAATGAGAGCGAGACTCTAAGGCCAAAAAGTGTCTGTATTCTGTAATGTAATTATTGAAAAGGTGTATTCATACTATATGGAGGGTTATCATGAAAAAGATAGTAACTTCATCAACATGCACCTTACTTTAGTGCATATAACCATTCACTACTAATATAACATTGACCAGGGTTTTTAAGGATTTTGGAGTGGGGGAGGGGCAATGATCTAAGGGGACCCCAAACTACCTCCTCCGCAGGCTCTTCCCTATCCAGTTAAATTATGCAGATCAGTGGGTTAGAAAACGCGGCGCAAGGTGTGATGGCTTCTCATTTAATTATCCATGTCCACTTGCTTGCTCGCTAATTAAAATATTGGCAAACGACTGGGGATGAGGCAGGACCCCAAAGGCACGTGGTTATAATTATGTACTGTATCGCCACTGTTATATGCACCACACTGTGGTTATATGCGCAGCCACTGTCTTTTGCAGGCCAGTGGCGTAGGAAGCAAGGGGCAACCTGCCCCTAATATTTCAGGGAGGCCGGAATAGCCCCCCCCCCCAAGAAGAAGTAATTATTATTAAATTTTAAAAAATGAACCTATAAGTAGAGTATAAATCATAAAAATAGTCTAGAAAATTTCGGAAATGCCATTCGGATCCTACAATCTAGAGACTTTAAGTTTCAAATGTTTTCCCAATCAGCACAAACCATGGTCATAACCATTGTGGGGCTTTGTGGAATGGTGGAATTTAAGTCCCTAAGCTTCCTATGCCAGATTCAGGTCATAAATTATTGAATACTACATCACAATATTTGTGTCATATATATAAACTCAGTTGTAAACTCAACATTTGCCCAGGTAGTTATACTTATATATTTTGCTGTTTTTATATTAAATACCAATTCAAACATCTTAATTTTTAAGCCTGCATTCAAGACTACTGTATATCAGTAAATGCACATCAGCACATGTTGAGTTTACTACAGCTATAATTTACACATTTGGCCATACAAATGTCAAATTTCCCACAATGTCATATTTGCCGGCAAAACATTAACTTGTGCTTTTGTATTAGTAAAAGCAAGTCATCATGTAGTCATTTTTATAAAAAATATATGAAAATATAAATTTCCAACTTAAAAAAGGAAGGAATTAATAAACTGCAGTCACAGTTCTTTACCACCACTCTACATCCTCTTCTTTTGAAAACTTTTCTAGTCTTCTGTCATTTATATTTATAGTCAAGCTTCATTCTATAAATATTATTTCATATCCACTATAAATCCATATATACTGGCCACGAAAAACTTGAACTACTTCATTTTTCTCGACTTTCTCAATCATTTTATCACTTTTTTGGCAATTTGTATTCAACAATTTAGTAAACTAGACATACAATCGTTTACTCGCACTCTGTGTAAAGTAAAAACTTTATATTTCTCCTGTTTACAGTATTTCTCATCGCATAATTTTTCCGCCATTTCTTTGTCAAACACAAGCGAGGCGGGCTTTTTAAAAATTTAAATATTAATTATTTACAAACAATGAAATTACTGTAATTATTTCCGGTTTGGCTTTATTAGACCGCAATTTACACAAAACATTACTCTAAAACAACGTACTTTTGCAACTTTTGTATTTAATTTATTTTTTTATTGAATTTCCGCAATATAAATATTCGCTTACCTATGAAGAGCTACAGTTTTTCCAGTTGTTTTTTCGCCGCTCGTCTGTTTGCTTTTACATCCAGGTGCAACACAATACAACGGCATTTTCACATTTTAGCCTAAAACTTTATTACTGAAAGGTTCGTATCAAAGGAAATATAGTTATCTCTTGTATTTTTATCGACTTATTTTTGCTATCTAGAGCTTTTTGGACTAAGCAGCTGGAAATCGTGAGAAAAAACGCGTTGCGCCGGGTCACAGAATAGATAATAGACCAGAAGTCTCACTGTACACCTTTCCCTAACATTTTCGTGTCCGCGATTTTCGCCTTGTGGATCACGAATTGCGCACGCTAGATGACGTGTGTGACACTTGCTGCGAACATCACGTCAGCGTCAATACACGCGTCATCACGTCAATACACGTCAATACACGTCAATTTCGAGTGTATTGCTATGGGAACAGCTAGTGATGGCAGTTGATGGCGTATTGCTCGCGTTTGATGGCGTCGTGATTACACTTGCTGGCTCGCGCCTGCGCATGAAAAATCTCGGACATAATTTTGGCACAGTACGTGAGACTTCTGGTCTATTATCTATTCTGTGGCCGGGTGAATCATATATGAAACCGCGCGGGGGACTAAAACTGACGTCCAACCAGTGAACTCTATATATACTGGAACGATAACTGTAGGTAATCATGCCCATACTTGCCTGAAGCCAAGATGGCGGCCAATAGAAGCTCGTTGCTATGGTTATTGTAGGTATAAATGTGCGTGTTTTTTGCGTGGGCCTGTCACGAAGAGTCGGAGCACTGGAGCGAGTTAAAATTTGTTAAAGTTTTTTTCCAGTTTTTGCACGAAAATACTCTTTTTAGTGATATATAACCTATATATAAGACAAAAATTAAATGAAAAACTAACATTGATGAAACTTTAGTCCATATTACTCTTTGTTCTTTTCAAATTCCTCACAGAAAGTCCTGAAAAAACAAAAGTTTGCCGATGTTTTTTGGCGCGAACTTGTTTTTCACTCATCAAATAAGTTGAGATAACTTTGTTATTTATAACAAAATGTTTCGGCCAATTCTCAAATTTACTTATTCTGAAAGACGACTTTCTCTAGTTTCCCAGAGGCATAAAAAAAGCTCGACTTAACAAACAGTACGCTGAAAAATTATATAACTTTCCGATAAAATGATGAAAATTTTTCGTACGGAAAGTCGGAATTTAGTGAATTTCCGCGCAGGGGCCTGGATCATACCTACAAGACGAAGCTTCAAAATTCGAGCCGCAGTTATCGTTCCAGTATATATAGAGTTCACTGCGTCCAACCAGTCCAACAGCGCCTTCAATTTCCGCCATCTTTGGCTTCACTTTGAGCAACCAAGTTCTTACTCCAGATATATATAGAGCTCACTGGGAACAACTTTTTACCTGAAGTTACACATCTGTATATATTTCATCTGTGTCACGATTGAGCCATTTCCACTGAGCTTTATATATCTGGAGGACGTGCCGCTAATGTTCGCCAGGCAGAAAAGTGAAGCAAAAAACATGGCGGATTTTGGCTTGCTGACGCCATATATGGTCCCAAATGCCCATGGTATTTACCACTGACAACCGCGATACTGTGCTTTCGACGAATTCTTCACCCTCCTGGGTTTTGCACTATAATATTTTATGCTTTCGGCCTTTAAATCTTGATATTTTTCTCCTATTTTTGCTTGTTTCGCAAAGTCGAGGAACGATTACCTTTTTGTTCCGCTTGTGGATGCAACAATTCACTATAAAGGATGAATATTGCTTCTCACCGGTAAGATTTGCATTTATTTTCTAGCTTTCAACTCGATCGGCTTTCGATATAATTATACTCAGTAACTCAGTCGACTTGGATAGAAATATTTTAAAAACAGACATAAAAAACTTGTAATGTACATAAAATCTTGTTGTTTTGATTCAGAGCTGGCCATGTTGCTTGGGCCTTTGTGTTTTTAATTAGTTTTAAAAGTTTTATAGTATAATTAATTTTATACTTCAAGTTGTTTTTATACGTGCAGCCTTTCATAAATACAGTTAATATATGGTGCCAATTGTCAAAATCCTTACACTTGCCATACATAAGCTTTGTAACACAGATTATATAGACAACTAAGTCTAAGACAAGCAACTTGTCCTTGGCAAACTTGCTAGTTTTTCCAGATATTTTTGTAGCAGCAGTTACCTGCTGCATAGTTAAGTTTTATGGCTATGAGCTAGGATACCAACCATTTCAGCACCCTAAAAAAGTCGATTGATTGATAACCTATTAAACAGATGCCCTAGTAAACAGACATCTTAGTACATTTTACTATAGTTTTTAGTTATATAATAAAAATAGATTTACCCACTTTCCCCTCAGAATGGCAGAAATTCCTCCATAGTGGGAGTCTGGATCTTTTCTGGAATGACCCAATATATCTTCAAAGTGCCCTCATAATTACCAGTTCATTAATCCATTAACTATGCTGTACCCTGCCATTGACAAGTAGAATCATCTGGCATTAGACAGGGTAAATATTATGCTAAAGTAGGGTGCATTGTAAGCTAATGGGTTATTATTTGGATACAAAAATGTAAACAAATCTGAGATGTGTGAATGGGGCTCTGGCCAGAACTTGGAACTAAGTTCTGGTGCACCCCTAAGTAAGCAATTTTTCTCACACCATTGTTTATAAACATTAACATTACAGATTACAGTTCCATTACAGAAATGATACACAAATAACTAATGTGATATACAAATAACTAATTTGAGCAAAAAGTATTTTTAACAGGTCATGTATTGTATCATGCATAGTTAACATCGATGTATATAATAATATGGTATGACTATTCTCTTCTCTTTTGCAGGAATCATCTGTTATAGGTACCACAAGAAATGACACAAGGCATCAAAATGCTGAACAGGCACAGCAAAATCATAGACCATTGGGATACAAAGTTATAGTAATACCCAGTGGCATACTGTGTTCTAACATTTCTACTATGGTACCCATTCCAAAATGTACCAATGACACAGGGTAAAAAGGAAGAAAAACTGATGTCAGTAGTGTTGGTTGCTAGCGAGAGCAAAATTATGTTACTAGTCTGTTACTCATTTTGGTAGACCAAGGTCAACTTACTGACAGATTCATTTGGGTTTAACATCCCCTATACTTCCCTGCTCGGTATGCCACTGATAATACCATAATAACTTGATTATACAGCTCGGTTCTTAAAATTATTTACAGTACTGCTAATTAGTAATTATTCTTTGAAAATGTCAAATTAAAATAAAACAAAATTTATTACGCTGTTGTATCTTCTCGATTTCCAAACATGTTGCATGTTGCATGTTTCACCAATTACAGAAAGGACTGTGTTATTTTGGGATAAATTCTGCAACCATGTATTTATGTAATATGTAAAGTTTTCAGTAGACTCACAGGGGACAAGAGAAACTATTTAAGCTGGGAACACCAGAATTATGGGTGGACTGGGGAAGTTACAAATTATTGGGGCAGTGGAGGGTTTATAAGCTACGGTAGTGCAGGGCGGCATGGCCCATGGGACGATTTCCCGGTGGGCCCATGGAAATCTGCCAATTTTGGGCCCCAAGCACGTAGGGGAGCCGAGGAGCCACGGCTCCACCCCCTTTGGTAACATTTAGTACTAATACTTACTGCAAAACCAGGAATTATGCCCCACATATAGCCACAACTACCTTTAATCCCCACAGGGCTCCCCCCCTTTGAAAGCTCTGGCTATGTCCCTGCCCAAGCATGCAAAGGTCTACAATGTATATAAAGTTTGGGGCCTTCATTAAATATTTGCGATAAATCACTAGTAATGAACAAAAATTTAATTTTGTATTTAATCCTATTTTTCTTCTCAGCAAATGACATCCCCCCCCAACTCTCCCAACGTGAGCAGCACTTGGACCTCTAGCGAAAGTTTTCCCGGGCCCTATTTTTAAGCCACGCCGCCCCTGCTGTAGTGGCCTTTTAAGGATATGTTGCTCATTCAAAGTGATAGTCAAAACCTATCAGACACAGGAACTACAATCCTAGTGCTGCTTCAAATATGGAAAGTATATCCCCAGCCCAACCTAAGAAATCTGACCAGAAATCTAGGTAGAAATCGCCTTTCCAAGATCAGCTGCCACCACCACCCTGACCTTATGGCACCACTTAGCTTATGTATAAATTTGGCACATAACACCTCTGACATAACACAAAGCACTCCATTGCTTTGAGTTTGAGGGAAGAAATTGACATTGTGATTATTAAATATATCTATTTCCTGCAACCTGAACCACTGTAAATACTGTACTTGTGGCCCAAATAATATACTATACAAGCATACACAATCCAAAATTGTACCATATACAAGAGCCTCTAAGCCGGGCTCGAATAAAGTATATTCTAGCATGTATTTCGACAAATTTTTTCATACGGAATTTTTAATACCTGTTTGCTCTAGTTTCAAATATCATCTTTGCCCACATCAGACATCAGTTTTGAGGTTTTAGTATTTGTTTGCCGTCTTTAAAGGATGAGAATAACGTGTACGACTTGCAAATCTTTGAACAAATGGTCAAAGGTCAGAAAAATATGTTGAAAAGTCGTAAACAACGAGAATTTTATAATACTGCAAACAGTGCAAAGAGCTAAAATATTTTTTTTACCAAATCCAGGGGGGGTAAAATTTGTAGCGGGCTCAAAATTGAGCCCGTCAGTGGTAATTACCATGGGCATTTGGGACCATATATGGCGTCAGCAAGGCAAATATCCGCCATGTTTTTTGCTTCACTTTTTAATGCCGAGCACTACCTCCAGTAATATAGTATAGCTCAGTGGCCATTTCTCTACAATTGCGCAATAAAAACATGGCCACGGTGGCTCGGAGTGGCTTATCTCACTAAAGCTAGCCCTGTGATCGATATCGATATCTTTTTGCATATTTTGTCTAAACGATGTTTCGTTTGTGCGTTATATTACACAGAAAGTACCAACAGTAATATATCTAGCTATCTGACACCTTTTTTGGATGATAAATCACCTACTGCGGCTTTAAACTGATAGAAAAGAGGACACCGAAACTCATCTGAATTTGCCTTCGGATTTGGTGGCAAATACAGGCCATAGTTATAGACCTATAAACAAAGACTAATGTACCCAGTTGTCCCAACATAGGACAGGAATCAGAATACAGGTAAGCTGTGATTTTAACAAATGCAATGATGTCTATTCGCGCGTATGAACTTTGGATATTTAAATATTTAACGTTGAATCATGTCACCTAAATTTGCATATTATTTGCTTAGTATACAATGTCATTGAAGCCAGTATGGAATGAAAGGTTCTGCGCCGGACATGTCCGGTGTACAACGGTGTTTGTTGGCACACAAATCGATTGAAGTGCTTCTACATCTGAGAGATTACATACTGCTGTTATAGAATAATATATCATATATGTTTCAATGTGAAAATTATGTTAATTATCACAACTTTAATGCCTTTATGGTATTTAACTAATATAAATTAATAGGCCATTCTACTTTTAGATTTCAACCTACTTTATATGTGGACTTTCAGTGTCTTGTATTATCCTACACATGTGGTCAATGTCAAATGTTTTATATGACAGTGAGATACTGATGCTATATGTTTGATTGATACATGTATTTGGCACAAAGTTGATCACCAAGTCACAGATTAAAGATGACCAAGTGCTGCACTGTCCCACTAGTGGAACCACCTTAACCTGAGTATCAGGCATTTCTGCGGTTAGGCCTTGGTTTGTTAGCCACCTATGTTGAAGAACCTTAGGGAGGCTAAGAGAAAATTCCCTAAATAGAGAGATACACTTCAAAATTGTAGCTATAGCCCATTAAACTATTTGTTTGTGATTTCATCTAGATTATCAGTGAAGTAAACTGGAACCATCAGTGAAAGATGAATTAACATTTTTAATTAAATATTTATTAAACATCTTTATCAATATATGTTTTCCGTCAAGGTGATTTCGATGGTCTACGAACTACCCTCGAATCCTTGAATCTAGACTCTTTGATAACAGACGATGGAGACATCAACCACGACTGGACAAATTGGAAGACTACATTCCTAGAAGCAGTCTCCCGGCATATTCCAACAATGGAACTTAAAGGTCGAAACTATGTACCATGGATAAATGCCTCAATACTCCACTTGATAAAAAAGAAAAACTCCATCAGATCTAAGATTAAAAACTCTCGACATCCAACGGAATACATCGTGGAAAAGTTCAGAAATTTACGATCAACCATCAAACGTATGCTACGCGACAGTCGCTCTAATTACATCAACTCTCTCTGCGCCTCCCGTTGTGATAACCCGAAAAGATTCTGGTCATTGTTTAAGCTCAACTCCAAGACCCGCAACATCCCTGAAAAGGTATCTGTGAAAGTAAGTGAAACGAAAAGAACCTGTGCCGACAATGCTGCTGACATCGCCACTCTGTTCAACAACTACTTTACGTCTATATTCACTACAGATCCCACCATCAACGAACATGTCACTGACCATCAAGTACATTCTGATGACGCGATCATAGAAAATATTACCCTAACAGATACAGATGTTTTCTCCGCCTTATATCGCCTAGACAACAACAAAGCCCAAGGTCCTGATCAGATTCCTGCACGTCTACTAACAGCAACGGCACATCAAATTGCTCCATCGCTCGCAATTCTTTTCAATAAATCACTCAGAACCGGTGTGTTGCCTCACGACTGGAAATTAGCAAATGTGGTCCCAGTTCATAAGAAAGAGAACAAAGAGCACGTGGAAAACTATCGCCCTATTTCGCTCCTTTCTCTCATCTCAAAAGCTTTGGAAAGGTGTGTTTTCGACAAGATCAAAGATCGAGTTTTTGAACAGATCAACCCTGGCCAACATGGTTTTATTCCTCGAAAGTCATGTACCACACAGCTTATTGAAGTTTTTGAATATATTGGTCGACAACTCGATCACGGCAAACAAGTGGACGTAATCTATCTCGATATGTCTAAGGCATTCGATAGGGTCAGTCATCGGCAACTAATCAATCGACTTCGCGATTTTGGATTTGGAGGTAATCTTTTAAGCTGGTTCAGATCTTACCTTGAAGACCGTCGCCAGCAGACAACAGTACTTGGTGAAACATCATCTCCACTATCAGTAACTTCTGGAGTACCACAAGGCTCAATCCTTGGTCCACTGTTGTATTTGCTGTACCAAAACAATCTTTCCGACGCTGTTAATGAATCAAATATCGCGACTTTTGCTGACGACACGAAGCTATATAAAGTGATTGATTCGAATTCAGATGCCTCTGCTATGGACAATGACCTTCAAAACTTCCAAATTTATTCCACCAACGCTAACCTTCTCCTCAACCCAGACAAATGCAAGGTACTACGATACACCAGAAAATATAACCGAGTCGAGCATCCATACAAACTTCAAAATAACATCCTGGAAAGCACGGACAGCGAACGTGATCTCGGCGTTTGGACCTCTTCCAACCTTACCTGGTCCAAACAAGTCCTCTCAGTGCGCCAAAGCTAGTAAATCGCTCGGATTTATACGACGATGTACAATAAAGATCAAGAATCCCTCTATCCGCCGCACCCTATACCTGGCTCTAGTCCGTTCCCACTTCGCGTACTCCTCGCAAGTCTGGGCCCCACATTCAGTCGAACTTATCAAACGCACAGAACGTGTCCAAAGACGCGCGTCCAAATATATAATGGATCTCCCATTCTTATGCGATATCACCTATAAACATCGGCTCCTCTCACTTAACCTTCTACCATTGTGTTACTGGCACGAATTTCTAGACCTAATGTTATTCTTCAAATCAAACCATGACATAGTGAACCTAAATAGTGACATTCTACCAATACCTCAACGTTCAAATCGACCAACCAGATCAGCAACTCCAAACTCCCTGAACTTCATTGTTCCAAAATGTAAAACCTCCACCTACCAGAAGTCGTTTCTTCTACGGACAACCAGAGTTTGGAACGCGTTGCCACACCATTTAAGATGTAAGGACATTGAAATGAACGAATTTAGGAGGTGTCTATACGCCCATTATAAAATGGCGCTTGAACACGTTTTCAACGTGGACGAGCCGAGAACATGGAAATCTGTGTGTGTTAAATGTAATGTAGCTCGAGATCTTACTAAACCTATATCGTGCTGTTTTTAGTTCATTGTTGTGTGTCGTGTGTAGATTTGTGTTCCTATATTGTAACTTAGGATCTGCAGTAATTGGCGTTAAGCTGTTGCAGATATCCTGCCAGATGTGTATGACGTTTTATAGATGTCTATATGCATGTGTTTTTGTATTGTATGTATAGTGTTGATAATGGCAAAGCTAATAAAATTAAAATTAAAATGTTGTATTATGACTCTACTGTCTCTTGGGGGCAAGTGCACTTTTAATAGCTCAGCCCCTTGATCGATTGGATTGGCTTAACCCATTAATTGGCAAATTTTACTCATCAGTGGTAGAGTACTGCCAATTAATGGGTTAACTGCGCTTGATTGGATCGGCTAAACCTGCTTTTTGGGTAATGGGTTACCTAGAAAAGAGCCAGACTCCCACTATGGAGGAACTTTACCCATCTGGAAGGAGAGATTCCACTTATAAAATGTGCAAGGACATCTGGTAGGGCATGCCAAGAAATGTGTGTACACTGTGAGTAAAGCAAACATCACTCTCACCCCAGACATCTAATGTGAAAGTTGAAGCATGTTTGCTCTGCCCACACAGGCAAGGCTACTGTAATAGAAAGTATGATGTTTTACAGATCACATACTGGCCTTATGGCTTATTTATTAAATTAGATATGTTTCCCCACTAAAACATTCTCAAAAGATGAATATTATTCTAAGCCTATTTATGTGGCAATTAATGTTTAGTGTTGTCACAATAATTCCACATATATATATATCCAGTTTATGATATCCTTCGTCTATATTCCACGATTGACGATGCAAACCACTGGAAGGGTTACTTTACACACTCAAAAATGTGTTTGAGTTCAAAAATGTGTTTTTTTCCTCAAGAAATAGCCGAATTTTCAAGATCATTTATCCAAATGTAATTGTTTTTATAGTAAAATTAAATACACACGTTCCTGGGACCCAGTCCCCCGGAAGACGCTAATCTTGACAATTGGTTGACAATATTAAGAATGTCAGGACGTGTTTGTTTCCCAATGTATAGAAGGGGTCCGACCAGACTTCGATATAACTTCGGATTAACTAATTCGTGTTCTTCGCTGCTTTTTTACTAACTTGAGATTGACTTCTCCAGGATTTGCCATAGATTTGCAATCACTCATGTTGAGCTGTTTAAGGACGCTTTCAATGTATTTCTCTTGATCTACTGTGATCTTGTCCGCGGATCTTAAGATTCGCATTCCCGTGCAATGTCCCTCGATCATCCATCTTGAAATTTTCTTTCAGCATCGATCTATTTGCATCAATGACTTCATCATTTGCCCCTGCTATTATGATGTCGTCAACCCGTACGAGTATGTACGAAAACGTGCCATCTGCTTCTTTTCTTACGATGAGACAATAGTCGTTGCTGAAAGCCTTTATTGATGAGGAGGTTTGCTAGTGCTTCATACCAGTTCTTTGCTGCTTGCTTAAAACCATAGATGGACTTATTTAATTTGCACACAAGTTTCTTTTCGTTTTCGCTTTGCTTGACGAAACCTTCTGGTTGCTCGAGATAAATTTCTTCTTCAATGGTTGAGTGACGATAAGCTGACTTTACATTCAAAGCGTCTAGAATACGCTGCCAGTTGCGTAGAAGATCTTCGAGTGTGTCCGCGCCACAATACAGGTCATCGGCATTCCTATAGAATTGTGCTTGTGCTAATATGCTGGTGATGATGCTACTTTGTTTGAAGTAAATAGTGGCCATAATTATTTCCTGGATATTACATCATTATCTCTCATAATTCATTCGTTGGGTGACGATACCTCCTTCTCCGGCATATAATATAATGGATTGGAACTTGGAAGTGCTCTTGTTATCATACGTCTCTTTTTCAATATTTCCGTTGCATGATTCCCCCAGCCTTGGTGTCGAGTTTCCTTTGGAGACTATATCGTACATGGCCTTTAGGAAACTGCATTAATATATCTCGATTGGGTTGGCAAATGACATTCACGAAATCAAACAAAAGCTGATTATCAATGTATATGAATAATGAATCCGAAGCCTTGCATGTGCCTAGCTGTACCACCTGGGGTAGTGTTATAAATGACGAAATTATAATCAGGGTTGGTAGGTCCTGCGCATGCTCGGAGCCAAATAGCTATCAAAAAGAGGCCAAAATCTACCAAAAGAGGCCAAACTACAATTTTTCTAAAGAGGCCAAAAAAAAGCTAAAAGAGGCCAAATTAAATTGCAAACTCGTGCCCAGGAATTTTTTCCTCAATGGAGCTGTTAAGTTGTCAGCAAAACTGAGAGGTTAACCGAATGATTTCAAATGGTGGGGTAACGCTCATTGGGTAGGGTTAGTTCAAAAACTAAGGGGCCCCGACAGTTAGGGGCCCCCATCAGCCACGGCCTATCGCCCAGAAAGTTAGAAAACGTAAAAAATGCAGGTTAAGAATCAATGGGAAAATGCAAACTTAATAATGCTAAATAATAAAGCCTCCATATCGACAACGGTGGCTGATTTTTTTATTCTACCTCAAATAAAACAAAAGTTATTCTTATTAGTTATTGACATTGTTCAGTTTTATTCATATAGCTAATTAGTGTACGTTATAACTGTATATAATGCTACCCTATGACAAACTATCAGCGGCTGAGGCTGAGTGCCTAGCCTGATTTACAATTGGCTGAATTTCATCAGCTGTGATTGGCTGAAAATACAACTAGATTATCCCATATGATTATTTTTGAAAATTTACATTACAAATCAACCTCTCACATCATTTAGTAGTATACAGCTAAGTGATTTTGACAACTAAAGATCAATATAATTCTAAAAAACAATTTTTGAAGTGAAAAGAGGCCAAAAAGTAGCCAAATGGCCAAAAAAAAATTTCGAGGCCAAACAAGAAAAAAGAAGGCCAAAATCGAGTTATTTGGCCTCAAAAAGGCCAATATACCAACCCTGATTATAATCTGTAACAGAACGATTTGGTTAAACTCGGCCTCACTGTCGTTGTCGTTACTAGTAACAAGTAGGTCGAGGGATCAAGAAAGATCTCATGACTAATATTGAACTGCCCTCAAGTTTCAATCAGAAATCTATCATGTTCCATGGTAAGACAATCTCTCCAGCCAGCAGCTTTCCACTATAATATTATATCTTTAATATATCTTTAATCGCAGGGGTGTTGTGGAGGCGGCTCATGGGAGGGGGTTCAGCCCCCCTTGTTAAAATTCCATGTCGATTTGGGGGAATGCTTGAACCAAAAATTGATATTGAAATTTTCCAAGTTTATCTGCTCGATGTAAACAATGTTTTCAAGCTAAAATTTACGACCTTAGTTCTTCTAAAAACTCTTGCCAGGTCTTATTATGTTAAATGACACTGAGATTGCTGCTAAATTTAGTTCGAATGCTAAATTTAGTTCAATTATGACCTTATATGGTGTTGTTATTCAAAGATTCAAAGATTTGGCATTTCCAAAGATTTGAAAGTGAACTAAACCATGTAAATTTAAGTCGTCATTTTCGTCCAAAACTCAAGTTTCAGTTTAGGCCAAGCGGGCGCCATGTTGTTTCGTTTTTGAGCAATCTGCCCAGAACGATCAGTGATTAAAGGTTTTTGCTCTGTGATTACACTATTACAGAAAATTGTACAGCAGTGATTACAAAAAATTGCACTCTGATTACAGAAAATTGCACTTTGATTACAACTTTTTGCACTTCTGTTTGGGAATAACTGCACTGGAATTAGCCAATCAAATTCGAGAAACATTTCTATGTATATTTAATATTAGCATTGACATTGTACTAATAACCTCACCTTCGGCAACTTATGTTCTGAATATATGAATAGGACTGTATTTTATAATTTAACCTACTATGTCTATGATTAATGTTCATATTTTACAAATTGTTTATCTTATTCCTTGATTGTTTGTTAAAATCCAGTTGGAATTCTGGCTGCCTGGTGGTGAATTCAAACCATAAAAATGATCTATACTCGCCGAAACTGGGGTTTGTAACGTACGGGACATTCCTTGGTTCCATCGCCTCAACACAGGATGTTGCGTTGATTGCCTTGCGTACAAGGGAGGGAGATCACGAATTCCTTGCGTCCAATGGCCGTGTCCCTTTTCATGCCATTTCTTATCAAGATAAATAATGATAATTTTTATTAGTAAAATCCCAAGTAGAATCAGTGATCCTAACAGTTGACCAAAGAGCTGCGCCTCATTTTCCTTCGTATCCATTTTGACAAGCAGACCTGTGTGTGTGTGGAAATATCAATCAGTTGTAAAATAGTTTTGTAAAATGGTCGTAGGCCGGATGGCTTAATTGGGGCGTTTTTATACGACCAACTAGACCCACGACGTACAGCCATAGGCAAGCAAGTCGCGCAAGATGAGGTGTTTACATATTCAAGAATTAAAGTTATAGAACGTTCTTGCACATCATATCATAAAGATATTTATAATATACGTAGCTGTATGTACAGTGTTACAGCAGATAACACAATTATTTCTGAATTATAAGCTACTTCATAACGTAAAAATTTCAAAAAATTACGAATTCTTGTCATTGTATAATTGGCAGATAGTTGAAATGCGAAAATACAACTTTAATGACAAAGATATGAATATCGTATCGTATATTATTAAATGTGTCTAGATCAAGTATGATATGCATTAAAGCATAAAAGCTTACCTTCAATATACCCAATGGTTTATATATAAATTGGCAATATTAAAACAGATATTAGGCGGTTGTCAGAACTGATTTGACCAAGTTACTGAGCATGGACGTCGGTTAAATTAGTATAAAGTGTACAGCTGACGTGAAATTCAAATTAAATGTCAAACAAGTTTCTTCATCAATGACAATAATATAGTCACAAAGCCAATATAATAATTTGAGATGTGTTAAGTTTAAGAAAAAACCGGAAATAGATTTGTTAATATATAGTCATTATTCATGTCAAGTATAGAGTGTTTCAAGTGACTTTGGAGTGTTTTGATTGGTTACTGCTGCTCGGGTATCTTGTACAATTAATTCACTCCCATTCGGTTAACAATTGTTCAATATTAGGAATATGGACGAAGCATCAGTTTTTTCCCTTTCCACTACTTTTTCGAATCTAGACGAGCTGATTTTACGAATCTATAGCTAGACGAGCTGATTCAATCGGCGAAGTGAATGGTCCATTTTCGTGTAAACCGTGCGTTACCAAACAATTTATATTATGGAGAAATGCTTAGCTTCTCGATAATAAATACCAATACACTATAATCGATTCTTTGCCGCAAGACCGGCGAGAACCTGTCACGGTCGCAGTGCAGATTAGTGAACGCGGGCCCCCCTCAGTCTCGCGCCAAAGTGCTTTAGTTTGCTCCGTCCCCACTGAACACTCGCCAGGAACGTGAACGCTGTGCAGTGTTCTGGCTCCACTATCGCCGGCGAATTTCTTGCCAAAGATTCTTATATAGTCCGGGCGGGTGTTATCGTACTGTAGGACATAAACGCGTGATCATCCTTACCCTGGGTATTTTAACCCCCCCTACCCCCCCCCCTACCCCGCCTCTCGCTGGTCTTGCTTTGCTTCATAGTAGTTGCGATTTCCAAACATCTTTAAATTCACAGCCTCGCGATGAAGGCAGATTGTTTTCTAACATTCTGTTGCCGATTTAGGGCCGAGAACTGAACTGTAAAAGTAATGATACCAATTTTAACTTTTTCTCCCCTTTACCATTGAATATAGCGACGTGAAAACATTTCATATATGTGCCCTGAGCTTTTCAGTTTTTTGAAAATGAAAATAAGTCTTTTTTCTCACGTTTTTGTTCGAAACCGTGTAAAAAATCTAAGTCGAACCTACTCCCAGACTCCGGCGCGTTTAAATTGAACTTGGTGAATTTCAGTATTTAACCAACGCTATTGTGCGCGAAACATGACGATATAACCGGTTTTAACGCTCAGTCTTTCTGCTGTGAGATATTCTGACGTATTTTACAACCGCACATGGAATACTAATCAGTTAGTTTTTGGAGAGAAAACTGAAATATTTTATTATTATGTGGTTCGTTTAGTTTTAGATTAAATGTTTATATTTTGGAAATAAGTAAAGAGTCCGAACCAGCGCATGAGCTTGAGCCTAAATCGACTCACTGAGAATCTGGGGGACTGAAATTTACCCTATATCTTACATATTGTTTACTTTGTCACTTGTGAGAAATCAATGTGTGATTCGCGCGTCGATGTTAACTTTCGCAACATGGGTAAATATGAAGTTTTTTTCTCGGCATCTCGTTCGATAGAACTATATATTAAATAGCATGGGTAAATATCAAGTTTTTTTCTCGGCATCTCGTTCGATAGGACTAATAGTAGAAGGTGCTTGCAGATGGAATATTCGAATGAAAATTTATATACGTTTTTAGACCAAGCCAGGAGCAGTTGCGAAAAATGCAACTTAGGCCCTCTGGCAGGAATTGAATCTACGACCCTGCGATTCGGTGCAGGGCTCTAACCAACTGAGCTACAGAGTCCGTTCGAATATTCCATCTACAAACACCTTCTTTCCCAGCATGCTATGAGAGATGGGATGAGCTGACCGTTTACGAAAGGGAAAATTGCCTCGCCGAGATAGCCGGGTCGCAGGCCCATATTTCAAACCCGCAGATCCATATTTCATATCAACTCCAATTCAGCTTTCTATTTATAACACAGACAGCGACGACACTAAAGAGCGACAATCCATTTCAGAAAGGGCGGGGAGGGGGGGGGGGGGAGGAGACGCCCAATTGGCAAAAGATGTGGAAGTATGTGCTCCATAAATGTGGTTCTAAGTCCATGTTACGCACACAATAGGGTTAGGGATTGGGTCGGGATTAGGGTCAAGATCAAAGAGAAATATTCGTGACTCGTAACATGGCGTTATAACCATAAATGTGCTGCTCTCTGTCTATACAGTGGGGGAGGTATACACCAGGATTGATGGCCTTTGGCGACCATATAGTATTTCAGCCTTCTGCTTAGGTCCTTCTCAGACTGGATCTTTCATTTTGGTATGTCCATCGGAGTCTGCAGTAAGAATTAAAATATTTTGATTCGTACCAGGGTACCCACAACAGCGTGCAGCCAGTTACAATGAATGCCAACGGGTTGTTATTGTATACTGGATGCAGGAAAAAGCATTTTTTTATTTTCCTCAGCCTTAGGTTGAAGATAAAAATTTCCATAAAAACAACAAAAAATGCCACCGCATCTTCACATATCGATTTCGCCCACGAGAAACGTCATATGGACGAAAACCATGCGAAAACCATGAAAGGCGTGCCATCATAAATTCCCTTTCGCAATTATTTTTTAAGCCTTTAAACGTTTTACTACTCGAGAATTAGCGGTAAAGTAGATAACTTAGTACATTAAACATCGATCATTATTTACCTTTTATATTTGTACTGTTGTACAGTACGCATGTTATAACAATTATCTGTTGTTAACGTCAAGTCTTGGACACAATATATATAATATATATGTTATTTACCGACTGGGAGGTCCGATTGGAAAAATATTTTCCCGAGGTCTCAGAAGCGGCCCGAGACCGAAGGTCGAGGGACGCTTCTGAGACTGAGAGAAAATATTTTCAATACGAACCGATCCAAACGGTAAATAACGTATTTATTTTTTTGCTCCATAGTAAACTGAATCATGAAAATTTCCAATGTTGTGAACCAAGTTTGAGATCAGTGGTGTTGCGTAATCAAAGGCTCAAAGCTGCCGATCAAAAACATCACAAAATGTTTTTTGATTAAATCGACGCTTTTCTACTCAAAAGACAACGAAGAAGTTATGTTGATTAAAATTTTGTACTTTTCAGGTTGCTTTACGAGAATAACAAGTTTGAAAAATGTTTTTTTTAACACGCAGCCTTAATTTAACTTGGCGAAAACACTTTCTTGTTGACATTGTTTATGAAAAATATATGACACAATTGAGTCAACAAATCAATGTACTGCAGTGGAACGTGCTTCTCCAAAAGTTGATGTTTAGGAAAAGTTGTATGTTCAAACGTTTATTTTTCGGCTTTTAAGGGTAGCTGAAATGCTGAATACTGCATGAGTTTTTATAAAACAAAACAAATACAGTGCAAATATTTGGTCCATTTTTTCGCATTTTGGTCAGAATAAAGTTAATTCCAGTGTACATTCTGCTTAGTAAGAAGTCCATAAAAGTAAATTCAGTTTATTTTTCCTTCACTCCTATCTTTATTTTGGCGCGAAAACGCGAGAGGTCCGTATCGATTCATTGATACACGCGTAAAAATCAACAGGTTGATGCAATATTGTCATCAACTTGTCCAACAAGTAAAATCATGTTTTTCTCTGTATGTGGAAATCGCTTAGAAGCGTCAGATAAATTTTGCTCCTCTTGCGGGCACAAGGCGATGGAAAAAAGCGAAGCTTCTTCCAAAAAATATTTTAAAATATCTTAATTTTGAGCAGTTAGCCGCAAAAAAAGAGAGAGGAAAGATCGACACATTTCAGAAATTCGTCAAAGACCAAAGGAAATTCGAAAGACACGGAACCTTTTGCTTTAATAAACATTGGTTTAATGAAATACGTTAGCGCTGACACGAAAATCATAAGTGAAAATAATTAATCACTAATGTGTTTTGCAAATATTGTGTTGTGTTTTAATGAATTTATTATTGTCGTGTTTCAATAAATGAATTTGTTGTTGTGATAAGCCGATCGCCTGTTGTGTTCAGCGAAACTTGTCATTGTATTTCACTGAATATATTGTCGTGTTTCGTGATATTGTGTTGTGTTTGCAGTTGTGGGCCACCGTATAAGAGCCAGGTTGTGATTTACTACATGTATTTTTCTAAATTTTTATTCGTATAAACATGTCCACTTTATTATAGGTGACAAGGTTATTCATAATTTGCATTTCATTTTTTGGCAAAACATGATGATATAAAGGTGCAAATGTTCTAATCAGAGCAAGAGGAAATTTTTATTCAGAGAAAATAAGTAAGCAAGGATCAGACTAACGTAAATTATTCATTTAAACTAAACTTTGAGTTCATACAAAGTAGTTAATGGTTCAAATAGTTGACTCTGATAATAGTGTCAGTACATGTCAGCCAGTAACAGAAGAACTACAGTACGTAATATGTGTCCTTAACATTTATTTAACAGTTCTTTTGCTTCATTCACCGCTGATTCATCTTCTTCAGTTTTTGCATCAAACTTAACAAGCTTTTCCAGCCATGGTCGAGCTTCTGTTTTCTTACTTAGACTAAGATAACCTTTTGCAATCATCAGCTGATTCATGCTGTAAAAATTTGGATCCAGACGTTCTGCTCGTTCGAAATAATCAATAGCTTCATCGTATGACGAGGAAGGTGGTGTATCAAAAATAGCGCTTGCAATCTTTCTTTGATACCAGGGAACATCAGCGACAGTAAAACACCATCTTCCAAGCAAATGATAACATGTAGAATCTAATGGATTAAGCTCAATTGCTCTCTTGAAATGGTTTTGAATTTCATAAGCATTTGAGATTTTTTGTTTCGTCCCTTCATAATCTCCTATATCACTCAGTGTGATGGCATACCACTTATGACAAGCGAAGTTTTCTTCACCACATGCCAGCGCCCGTTTTGAGTACTCATGTGCTTCATAAGTTAAAGATTTTTTACTTGTTTCATCAGTGACAGAAAGAGTGGCAAGATCACGACAAGCTCTGGCTAATCTCCACAATAACTCAGGATTGGTACCATCTTTATACTGTGTAAGGAAGGCGTGTAATTTTTTTACAACCTCAACTTCATTGCTTTCTTTATCTTCTTTTGAACGGTACAGTTCGTCAGCATGTTTCGCAGCTTCAGCTTCAGCCAGTTCTGGCTCTGATTTTGTTGCCTCCATTTTACCTTCACCTTTCCAGCCAAATAGAGAAAGTGCCAATACAGGTGGTACAACAGGAGTTATAAAACGCCGAGTCAGCCTTTGCAAACTAGGTACAACCTATGAATGAAAAGAACAATTATGTTGCAAACTGAGTCATTTCTGCACATAAGAATGTCGTAAATACATGCAACACTTGAAATGTGAAGAGAGGAAGATTTTTCGGTCACAATTTCAAGAGCAAAAATGCTTTATAAACACTAACATGAACTGCTCTGCCATTTCTTTTTTAAATTTACAATGGACAATGTTTATAGATATAGGTTTTTTTTCAACCCTATACATCCAGGTCGCTAATATTCCAGGAGTCATTCAGTTTTATGTTTGAATGATATTATATTGCACAGTAAGTTCACTCGGTCCGTGGTGGGGTAGATCACCGCAACACGTTAACAAATTAAGACTTTCAAAAGGTCTACAGGTTGTTGTACTACGAAATCCCAAGATCAATTTTGTGCACAACTCCGACTCACGTGACCAAAAGGCCAAATACTTTTAGTTTAGTCACATGATCAAAGTTTTCAAGCCCAATAAATGCAATAACTATATTAAAAGGCAAATGATAAGGTTTGCCGATAGTTTTGCCCCAAAACAATTCTTGGAATAGTCTATATATTTCCTCAGCTTTTGTAATGAATCCTAAATTATATATTTAAAAAATGGCGCCGATTACACAAACCGGGCTAGCCCGCTTACTATATACGATACGTGAGGATGCCCTTAACTGCAGCATATAGGATATAAACAATATTCAATTAATAGATAGCAACCATTATTCAACAGTTGAAAAAATGGGGGTTAAGGAGTTTATTTCAGTCCGGTTTACCGTGCTAGCGCGGTCCATGTAATCGGCACCTAAGTACACAATAACCCAAATTAGTTGTTCCCGGGATGTTACCATTGATAGGTTTGGTGGTATGAATTTCAGGGTTCGTACACCTTCATAATTTTAAGGGGTTTTCAGGGGTACTTTATTGCAGGTTTAATATTACTTAGATAAACATCTTTTAACATAAGTTCAGCTTTCCAGGGTTTTCTAGGTGTTAGTTTGAAATTTCAGGACTTTTCCAGGGGTTTCTAGGATAAGAAAAAAATCCAGGACCTTCCAGGATTTCCAAGGGCCGTACGAACCCTGGAATTTGGTCATGTCAAGAGATAAAGTAGCCTGCGTAGCAGGCGTTTGAAAGGGGAGGGGGGAGAGAAACGGTTCCTTCTCGCTTCTCCGTTTCTCCCCCTCCCCTCCCCTTTCAAACGCCTGCTACGCAGGTTAGAGATAAAGGTGGGTTTCAGCATAGACAATCCAGAAGACAGGGACTGGAAACGCACGCTAAAGTTATAATGTTGCTGACGCGGCATCCGTGATACGCTCTTTAGCACGTCGTTCATGACTAATATTGAACTGCCCTCAAGTTTCAATCAGAAATCTATCATGTTCCATGGTAAGACAATCTCTCCAGCCAGCAGCTTTCCACTATAATATTATATCTTTAATATATCTTTAATCGCAGGGGTGTTGTGGAGGCGGCTCATGGGAGGGGGTTCAGCCCCCCTTGTTAAAATTCCATGTCGATTTGGGGGAATGCTTGAACCAAAAATTGATATTGAAATTTTCCAAGTTTATCTGCTCGATGTAAACAATGTTTTCAAGCTAAAATTTACGACCTTAGTTCTTCTAAAAACTCTTGCCAGGTCTTATTATGTTAAATGACACTGAGATTGCTGCTAAATTTAGTTCGAATGCTAAATTTAGTTCAATTATGACCTTATATGGTGTTGTTATTCAAAGATTCAAAGATTTGGCATTTCCAAAGATTTGAAAGTGAACTAAACCATGTAAATTTAAGTCGTCATTTTCGTCCAAAACTCAAGTTTCAGTTTAGGCCAAGCGGGCGCCATGTTGTTTCGTTTTTGAGCAATCTGCCCAGAACGATCAGTGATTAAAGGTTTTTGCTCTGTGATTACACTATTACAGAAAATTGTACAGCAGTGATTACAAAAAATTGCACTCTGATTACAGAAAATTGCACTTTGATTACAACTTTTTGCACTTCTGTTTGGGAATAACTGCACTGGAATTAGCCAATCAAATTCGAGAAACATTTCTATGTATATTTAATATTAGCATTGACATTGTACTAATAACCTCACCTTCGGCAACTTATGTTCTGAATATATGAATAGGACTGTATTTTATAATTTAACCTACTATGTCTATGATTAATGTTCATATTTTACAAATTGTTTATCTTATTCCTTGATTGTTTGTTAAAATCCAGTTGGAATTCTGGCTGCCTGGTGGTGAATTCAAACCATAAAAATGATCTATACTCGCCGAAACTGGGGTTTGTAACGTACGGGACATTCCTTGGTTCCATCGCCTCAACACAGGATGTTGCGTTGATTGCCTTGCGTACAAGGGAGGAGATCACGAATTCCTTGCGTCAATGGCCGTGTCCCTTTTCATGCCATTTCTTATCAAGATAAATAATGATAATTTTTATTAGTAAAATCCCAAGTAGAATCAGTGATCCTAACAGTTGACCAAAGAGCTGCGCCTCATTTTCCTTCGTATCCATTTTGACAAGCAGACCTGTGTGTGTGTGGAAATATCAATCAGTTGTAAAATAGTTTTGTAAAATGGTCGTAGGCCGGATGGCTTAATTGGGGCGTTTTTATACGACCAACTAGACCCACGACGTACAGCCATAGGCAAGCAAGTCGCGCAAGATGAGGTGTTTACATATTCAAGAATTAAAGTTATAGAACGTTCTTGCACATCATATCATAAAGATATTTATAATATACGTAGCTGTATGTACAGTGTTACAGCAGATAACACAATTATTTCTGAATTATAAGCTACTTCATAACGTAAAAATTTCAAAAAATTACGAATTCTTGTCATTGTATAATTGGCAGATAGTTGAAATGCGAAAATACAACTTTAATGACAAAGATATGAATATCGTATCGTATATTATTAAATGTGTCTAGATCAAGTATGATATGCATTAAAGCATAAAAGCTTACCTTCAATATACCCAATGGTTTATATATAAATTGGCAATATTAAAACAGATATTAGGCGGTTGTCAGAACTGATTTGACCAAGTTACTGAGCATGGACGTCGGTTAAATTAGTATAAAGTGTACAGCTGACGTGAAATTCAAATTAAATGTCAAACAAGTTTCTTCATCAATGACAATAATATAGTCACAAAGCCAATATAATAATTTGAGATGTGTTAAGTTTAAGAAAAAACCGGAAATAGATTTGTTAATATATAGTCATTATTCATGTCAAGTATAGAGTGTTTCAAGTGACTTTGGAGTGTTTTGATTGGTTACTGCTGCTCGGGTATCTTGTACAATTAATTCACTCCCATTCGGTTAACAATTGTTCAATATTAGGAATATGGACGAAGCATCAGTTTTTTCCCTTTCCACTACTTTTTCGAATCTAGACGAGCTGATTTTACGAATCTATAGCTAGACGAGCTGATTCAATCGGCGAAGTGAATGGTCCATTTTCGTGTAAACCGTGCGTTACCAAACAATTTATATTATGGAGAAATGCTTAGCTTCTCGATAATAAATACCAATACACTATAATCGATTCTTTGCCGCAAGACCGGCGAGAACCTGTCACGGTCGCAGTGCAGATTAGTGAACGCGGGCCCCCCTCAGTCTCGCGCCAAAGTGCTTTAGTTTGCTCCGTCCCCACTGAACACTCGCCAGGAACGTGAACGCTGTGCAGTGTTCTGGCTCCACTATCGCCGGCGAATTTCTTGCCAAAGATTCTTATATAGTCCGGGCGGGTGTTATCGTACTGTAGGACATAAACGCGTGATCATCCTTACCTGGGTATTTTAACCCCTACCCTACCCCGCCTCTCGCTGGTCTTGCTTTGCTTCATAGTAGTTGCGATTTCCAAACATCTTTTAGATTCATAGCTCCGCGATGAAGGCAGATTGTTTTCTAACATTCTGTTGCCGATTTAGGGCCGAGAACTGAACTGTAAAAGTAATGATACCAATTTTAACTTTTTCTCTCCTTTACCATTGAATATAGCGACGTGGAAAGATTTTATATATTTGCCATTAGCTTCTCAGTTGTTTGGAAAATATGTTTTCTCACTTTTTTGTTCGAAACCACGTAAAAGATCTAAGTTGAACTTAGTCCCAGACTCCGGCGCGTTTAAATTGAACTTGGTGAATTTCAGTATTTAACCAACGCTATTGTGCGCGAAACATGACGATATAACCGGTTTTAACGCTCAGTCTTTCTGCTGTGAGATATTCTGACGTATTTTACAACCGCACATGGAATACTAATCAGTTAGTTTTTGGAGAGAAAACTGAAATATTTTATTATTATGTGGTTCGTTTAGTTTTAGATTAAATGTTTATATTTTGGAAATAAGTAAAGAGTCCGAACCAGCGCATGAGCTTGAGCCTAAATCGACTCACTGAGAATCTGGGGGACTGAAATTTACCCTATATCTTACATATTGTTTACTTTGTCACTTGTGAGAAATCAATGTGTGATTCGCGCGTCGATGTTAACTTTCGCAACATGGGTAAATATGAAGTTTTTTTCTCGGCATCTCGTTCGATAGAACTATATATTAAATAGCATGGGTAAATATCAAGTTTTTTTCTCGGCATCTCGTTCGATAGGACTAATAGTAGAAGGTGCTTGCAGATGGAATATTCGAATGAAAATTTATATACGTTTTTAGACCAAGCCAGGAGCAGTTGCGAAAAATGCAACTTAGGCCCTCTGGCAGGAATTGAATCTACGACCCTGCGATTCGGTGCAGGGCTCTAACCAACTGAGCTACACAGTCCGTTCGAATATTCCATCTACAAACACCTTCTTTCCCAGCATGCTATGAGAGATGGGATGAGCTGACCGTTTACGAAAGGGAAAATTGCCTCGCCGAGATAGCCGGGTCGCAGGCCCATATTTCAAACCCGCAGATCCATATTTCATATCAACTCCAATTCAGCTTTCTATTTATAACACAGACAGCGACGACACTAAAGAGCGACAATCCATTTCAGAAAGGGCGGGGAGGGGGGGGGGGGGAGGAGACGCCCAATTGGCAAAAGATGTGGAAGTATGTGCTCCATAAATGTGGTTCTAAGTCCATGTTACGCACACAATAGGGTTAGGGATTGGGTCGGGATTAGGGTCAAGATCAAAGAGAAATATTCGTGACTCGTAACATGGCGTTATAACCATAAATGTGCTGCTCTCTGTCTATACAGTGGGGGAGGTATACACCAGGATTGATGGCCTTTGGCGACCATATAGTATTTCAGCCTTCTGCTTAGGTCCTTCTCAGACTGGATCTTTCATTTTGGTATGTCCATCGGAGTCTGCAGTAAGAATTAAAATATTTTGATTCGTACCAGGGTACCCACAACAGCGTGCAGCCAGTTACAATGAATGCCAACGGGTTGTTATTGTATACTGGATGCAGGAAAAAGCATTTTTTTATTTTCCTCAGCCTTAGGTTGAAGATAAAAATTTCCATAAAAACAACAAAAAATGCCACCGCATCTTCACATATCGATTTCGCCCACGAGAAACGTCATATGGACGAAAACCATGCGAAAACCATGAAAGGCGTGCCATCATAAATTCCCTTTCGCAATTATTTTTTAAGCCTTTAAACGTTTTACTACTCGAGAATTAGCGGTAAAGTAGATAACTTAGTACATTAAACATCGATCATTATTTACCTTTTATATTTGTACTGTTGTACAGTACGCATGTTATAACAATTATCTGTTGTTAACGTCAAGTCTTGGACACAATATATATAATATATATGTTATTTACCGACTGGGAGGTCCGATTGGAAAAATATTTTCCCGAGGTCTCAGAAGCGGCCCGAGACCGAAGGTCGAGGGACGCTTCTGAGACTGAGAGAAAATATTTTTCAAGTACGAACCGATCCAAACGGTAAATAACGTATTTATTTTTTTGCTCCATAGTAAACTGAATCATGAAAATTTCCAATGTTGTGAACCAAGTTTGAGATCAGTGGTGTTGCGTAATCAAAGGCTCAAAGCTGCCGATCAAAAACATCACAAAATGTTTTTTGATTAAATCGACGCTTTTCTACTCAAAAGACAACGAAGAAGTTATGTTGATTAAAATTTTGTACTTTTCAGGTTGCTTTACGAGAATAACAAGTTTGAAAAATGTTTTTTTTAACACGCAGCCTTAATTTAACTTGGCGAAAACACTTTCTTGTTGACATTGTTTATGAAAAATATATGACACAATTGAGTCAACAAATCAATGTACTGCAGTGGAACGTGCTTCTCCAAAAGTTGATGTTTAGGAAAAGTTGTATGTTCAAACGTTTATTTTTCGGCTTTTAAGGGTAGCTGAAATGCTGAATACTGCATGAGTTTTTATAAAACAAAACAAATACAGTGCAAATATTTGGTCCATTTTTTCGCATTTTGGTCAGAATAAAGTTAATTCCAGTGTACATTCTGCTTAGTAAGAAGTCCATAAAAGTAAATTCAGTTTATTTTTCCTTCACTCCTATCTTTATTTTGGCGCGAAAACGCGAGAGGTCCGTATCGTCCCTTGCGCCCCACTGTCCTGACCTGTCATCAAGGCTGTTTTCGCATATTTAAAACATTTTTGTTGATAAACAGAATAAAATGGCTGAACGATATCGCGATTATTTGGTCAACAACATTGTTCAAGCCTTGTTAATTCACAACTGTCGTCCATAGGATGCAGCACAATATTGATTCCGCGGATTCATTGATACACGCGTAAAAATCAACAGGTTGATGCAATATTGTCATCAACTTGTCCAACAAGTAAAATCATGTTTTTCTCTGTATGTGGAAATCGCTTAGAAGCGTCAGATAAATTTTGCTCCTCTTGCGGGCACAAGGCGATGGAAAAAAGCGAAGCTTCTTCCAAAAAATATTTTAAAATATCTTAATTTTGAGCAGTTAGCCGCAAAAAAAGAGAGAGGAAAGATCGACACATTTCAGAAATTCGTCAAAGACCAAAGGAAATTCGAAAGACACGGAACCTTTTGCTTTAATAAACATTGGTTTAATGAAATACGTTAGCGCTGACACGAAAATCATAAGTGAAAATAATTAATCACTAATGTGTTTTGCAAATATTGTGTTGTGTTTTAATGAATTTATTATTGTCGTGTTTCAATAAATGAATTTGTTGTTGTGATAAGCCGATCGCCTGTTGTGTTCAGCGAAACTTGTCATTGTATTTCACTGAATATATTGTCGTGTTTCGTGATATTGTGTTGTGTTTGCAGTTGTGGGCCACCGTATAAGAGCCAGGTTGTGATTTACTACATGTATTTTTCTAAATTTTTATTCGTATAAACATGTCCACTTTATTATAGGTGACAAGGTTATTCATAATTTGCATTTCATTTTTTGGCAAAACATGATGATATAAAGGTGCAAATGTTCTAATCAGAGCAAGAGGAAATTTTTATTCAGAGAAAATAAGTAAGCAAGGATCAGACTAACGTAAATTATTCATTTAAACTAAACTTTGAGTTCATACAAAGTAGTTAATGGTTCAAATAGTTGACTCTGATAATAGTGTCAGTACATGTCAGCCAGTAACAGAAGAACTACAGTACGTAATATGTGTCCTTAACATTTATTTAACAGTTCTTTTGCTTCATTCACCGCTGATTCATCTTCTTCAGTTTTTGCATCAAACTTAACAAGCTTTTCCAGCCATGGTCGAGCTTCTGTTTTCTTACTTAGACTAAGATAACCTTTTGCAATCATCAGCTGATTCATGCTGTAAAAATTTGGATCCAGACGTTCTGCTCGTTCGAAATAATCAATAGCTTCATCGTATGACGAGGAAGGTGGTGTATCAAAAATAGCGCTTGCAATCTTTCTTTGATACCAGGGAACATCAGCGACAGTAAAACACCATCTTCCAAGCAAATGATAACATGTAGAATCTAATGGATTAAGCTCAATTGCTCTCTTGAAATGGTTTTGAATTTCATAAGCATTTGAGATTTTTTGTTTCGTCCCTTCATAATCTCCTATATCACTCAGTGTGATGGCATACCACTTATGACAAGCGAAGTTTTCTTCACCACATGCCAGCGCCCGTTTTGAGTACTCATGTGCTTCATAAGTTAAAGATTTTTTACTTGTTTCATCAGTGACAGAAAGAGTGGCAAGATCACGACAAGCTCTGGCTAATCTCCACAATAACTCAGGATTGGTACCATCTTTATACTGTGTAAGGAAGGCGTGTAATTTTTTTACAACCTCAACTTCATTGCTTTCTTTATCTTCTTTTGAACGGTACAGTTCGTCAGCATGTTTCGCAGCTTCAGCTTCAGCCAGTTCTGGCTCTGATTTTGTTGCCTCCATTTTACCTTCACCTTTCCAGCCAAATAGAGAAAGTGCCAATACAGGTGGTACAACAGGAGTTATAAAACGCCGAGTCAGCCTTTGCAAACTAGGTACAACCTATGAATGAAAAGAACAATTATGTTGCAAACTGAGTCATTTCTGCACATAAGAATGTCGTAAATACATGCAACACTTGAAATGTGAAGAGAGAGGAAGATTTTTTTCGGTCACAATTTCAAGAGCAAAAATGCTTTATAAACACTAACATGAACTGCTCTGCCATTTCTTTTTTAAATTTACAATGGACAATGTTTATAGATATAGGTTTTTTTTCAACCCTATACATCCAGGTCGCTAATATTCCAGGAGTCATTCAGTTTTATGTTTGAATGATATTATATTGCACAGTAAGTTCACTCGGTCCGTGGTGGGGTAGATCACCGCAACACGTTAACAAATTAAGACTTTCAAAAGGTCTACAGGTTGTTGTACTACGAAATCCCAAGATCAATTTTGTGCACAACTCCGACTCACGTGACCAAAAGGCCAAATACTTTTAGTTTAGTCACATGATCAAAGTTTTCAAGCCCAATAAATGCAATAACTATATTAAAAGGCAAATGATAAGGTTTGCCGATAGTTTTGCCCCAAAACAATTCTTGGAATAGTCTATATATTTCCTCAGCTTTTGTAATGAATCCTAAATTATATATTTAAAAAATGGCGCCGATTACACAAACCGGGCTAGCCCGCTTACTATATACGATACGTGAGGATGCCCTTAACTGCAGCATATAGGATATAAACAATATTCAATTAATAGATAGCAACCATTATTCAACAGTTGAAAAAATGGGGGTTAAGGAGTTTATTTCAGTCCGGTTTACCGTGCTAGCGCGGTCCATGTAATCGGCACCTAAGTACACAATAACCCAAATTAGTTGTTCCCGGGATGTTACCATTGATAGGTTTGGTGGTATGAATTTCAGGGTTCGTACACCTTCATAATTTTAAGGGGTTTTCAGGGGTACTTTATTGCAGGTTTAATATTACTTAGATAAACATCTTTTAACATAAGTTCAGCTTTCCAGGGTTTTCTAGGTGTTAGTTTGAAATTTCAGGACTTTTCCAGGGGTTTCTAGGATAAGAAAAAAATCCAGGACCTTCCAGGATTTCCAAGGGCCGTACGAACCCTGGAATTTGGTCATGTCAAGAGATAAAGTAGCCTGCGTAGCAGGCGTTTGAAAGGGGAGGGGGGAGAGAAACGGTTCCTTCTCGCTTCTCCGTTTCTCCCCCTCCCCTCCCCTTTCAAACGCCTGCTACGCAGGTTAGAGATAAAGGTGGGTTTCAGCATAGACAATCCAGAAGACAGGGACTGGAAACGCACGCTAAAGTTCTAATGTTGCTGACGCGGCATCCGTGATACGCTCTTTAGCACGTCATTCTGTCAGTTTCCACGGCAACCGGCATCAAAATCGGCAGAAAAAATGCAATCCTGCATTATTTTTGCGATTTTATATGTGTGCGCACCTTCAATATCGGATTTTTTAACGTGAACATTAACAGGGAGTTTTTGCCGAAGTAAGTACTTTTCAATTTTTCATTTTGACTGTAAATAGTAACCATAATTTCAGTTTTGTCGAGCGTCTACATCAAAATGGCACACGTAACATGGATCCCTATGTAAGTAGTTTTCTTTCAAACCCTGTAACTTGAACATAAGGCTATCATTTCACTTGTACAGCATACATTTATGATCTCAAATAACACGTTAATGCAATTAGGGCAGTTACAACTTTGTACAAACAAGATTTTTTCACTACTCTACTTGTTCGACAACAAGAAGATCAACATTTCAGTTGTCCTCACTTCAATCCCTGTATACTATAATTTAAATAAGTATTAGGAATTCTCATTTACATATTGTAAACAGGAAAATAAATGTGAATGCAGCTATCGCTTTTTCAAACTTCTCTTGGGTCTAACAAAGCAAAAAATCACCTTTGAATGCATGCGTATTATTTTGAACTACAAAATAGCCGCATTTGTTGTTGTTTCTGTACACACTTACTTCAAACCCTGTAACTTCATTTTAAGTATATTTCAGGGCTTCTCATCTATATATATTGAACAAAGATAGAAATGTGAATGCAGCTATCGCTTTCTCAAACTTCTCCAAGGTTTAACAAAACAAATAATCACCTTTGAATGCATGCGTATTATTTTAAACTAGAAAATCTCGCCATTGTTGTTGTCGCTGTACACATTTACTTCAAACCATGTAACTTTACTTTAAATACATTTCAGGGGTTTTCATTTATATATATCGACCAAAATAAAAATGTCAATGCAACTATCGCCTTTTCAAACCTCTATTGGGTTTACCAAAACCAAAAATCACCTTTGAATGCATGCGTATTATTTCAAACTACAAAAATACTCGTCATTGACACTCTTGTTGTTCTACACGAGCTTCTACAGGCCGTATCACGGATAGCACGCGCAAAACAGTGGCGTTTCCAGTCCCTGTCTTCTGGATTGTCTATGGTTTCAGTAAGCGTGGCAGTGTACTAGCATATTGTGTCAACTATATTTGATTGGTGAGTTATCAATGTACTGGTATCAAATGTGACTTTTTTATTATACACAGTATTATATGCGCTACTGTATGACCTTGCATTTGGTGGCACATATGATAGATAGACATGCGTACATGATAGATATACTACTATATGATAGATAGACATGCGTACATGATAGATATACTACTATATGATAGATATAATTGGACTTCCCTAAAGTGTGGGGTGAGCATACTAAAGAAGACATATTCTAAATATTTACAGCTATGTACTGTACGTAGAAATCATATACTGGTGTCGAAATATCTTTATGCTCCCAACTGGCACAGCTGGAAAAAATTATTAATGAAACCACTCGTCAAATCAACATCTGGAACTCGCAAGCGGAATCGATGAAAGACATAGCTCTAAAAGCAGTGATAGTTATGTCAGCGTTACTCCTTAAGAAACCAGCATATAAATCAAAGTCAAAACAACACAGCGAGTGCTTAAATAAAAGGCCGATTTTGTGGGAAGCTGGGGACTTTGATAGTTTGCTGAAGGAAGCGAGAACAATCCAATTGAAACTTACAACTGGTATTCAAACAAGATCCACCGAACATTTTTCTCAAACCTTTGCAAAATTGATGCTGGCCGGCAAAGTTCATGCTGCCATTAGAATGCTTGACAACGAAAAACCTCAGTGGGAGTCTTACAGCTTTCAGACGAAACCTTACAAGAGCTACGAGTCAAACACCGTCCCTGCATCATCGCCAGCTGAAGAAGAAGTACTCATGTATTGTTCTCCGCAATTGACGAGTCAACAATTGCAAAAGCAGCACTGCGTACGAAGGGAGCAGCTGGTCCTCCCGGTCTGGATGCAGATGGCTGGCGGAGAATACTTGTTTCGAAGAACTTTGGCAGTGTATCAACCGAGCTTCGTAAAAGCCTTGCAGAAAAGCCTTCCATATTCTATGTACGAAAAAGATGAAGTTTGATCCACAACGACCAACATCTATCGAAGCCTAAGGCATCGCTTGCCGTCTTATCCCTCTTGATACAAATCCTGGTGTGAGGCCCATTGGAATTGGAGAAGAAATACGACACATTATTGGCAAGTCCGTAATATCAGTGATCAAACCAGAGATTCTCTCGAGCGCTGGATCCTTTATACAGCTATGTGCAGGTCTACCATCTGGATGCGAAGCAGCAAGTCGTGCTATGCGAGAGATCTCTGAGGAGGAAGATACTGATGCTCTACTTCTTGTTGATGCGTCGAATGCCTTCAACCTGCTTCAACTCACTGAATCGTCATGCTCTTCGTCATAACATCTGTTACATCTGCAGTCCTGCGATGGCAACATACGCGAGGAATTGCTACGGCTCACCGTCTAGATTATTTATCACTGGTGGCAAGGATATTTTTTCATCAGAAGCAACAACTCAAGAGGTCCATTCGCAATGCTAACGTACGCGGTGGGAATTGTTCCCCTTCTTTCACTTCTCAAAGATGACGACGAGGATAGTCCAGACAGCAGAGAGGTGAAAAATACGCGACCTGTAATAAATATCGTAAACGTTCTCTTTGAAGTTCTTTGTTATGTACAATTAAACTGAAATCTATAGAATATAAACTCGTATTCGTTCGTTCTGACTTCGATGTCCTCGTTAAAACAACAAGCTTGCATGCTGTCCATTACATATCCTGCATATCCGGTTTTACTACCTGTTTTTTAATGTATGCGATTAAATATGATAATATAAAGTTTTGCACACTCCCCACGTTGATCACCTATGATGATCAATTTAAAGAAATCAATCAAACTTTAACATTAACATCAACGTATACTTAAGATTAATGTTCAATCCATTATTGTCCTTTACGCAAAAGTTATCCAATAACCGCAGCTGTTCGTCTCGGTCGACCTCTTGTCGTTGTGTGGACTGTGGATAGCTAGCTGGTGGTGACGTAGTACAAACTTCTTCGTCAGTCTCGCTCATTAATTCAGGTTCCTTATGCAGTTCCAGTGGGATTAGATGCTGTATATGCCTGCGTAGCTCAGTCGTCTTTCCTTTATCACCATGTACCAGTCGAATTATTGCAGCTGGTTCGCTTCGTTTGGTAGTCTTGGCTTAGTTGTAAAATCCGAATGCTGTTGATTAACTAGTGTAGATTGTGAATTAATAGAATGTTGTTGTTTCACGTTTGTGCTTGGCTGCTGAACCGTAGCTATAGGTTCTTGTTGTTGAGTTTCGTATGTCGAAGTTTCGTCGATATAAAGCTGGTTGTATATAAAATACTTGTCGTCTGTCGAGAATTCTCGTTGCAATCGTTTAATCCTCGGGTTTAATCGGTATACTGAACGGGATTTAAACTCGTGTACGTTCGTTCGCACGTCGGTGTCCTCGTTAAAACAACAAGCTTGCATGCTGTCCATTACATATCCTGTATATCCGGTTTTACTACCTGCTTTTTAATGTGTGCAATTAATTATGATAATATCACACGGCCTATGCAGACGACCTAGGCGGTGCTGGGGCTCTTGAGTGTCTCAGAGTATGATGGGATAGAGTACTTCGTTTTGGTCCCCTGCTTGGCTATTACCCAAAAGCGTCAAAGTCATGGTTGATTGTGAAAGAAGAGAAATACGAGTCTGCTAAACAAATATTCGCTGACACCGACATAAACGTGACAACTGAAGGACATGAGTATCTCGGTGGCTACATCGGAACCAGTGAATCTCGCAAGAAATACGCGCAAAGTCTAGTTGAAAAATGCCGGTCAAGCAACTTCAACAGCTCTCAAAAAATAATTTGTCTCAACCACAGACTGCTTATGCTGCATTCGTTGCGGGATGTCAATATAAGCGGACTTATCACACCGGTACCATCCCTGATCTTGGCCCCTTCCTTAAACCAGTCAACGACATCATCAACTGCTCCTTCATACCTGCCATCATTGTTCAGAAGACGAACGCCAACTACTTAGTGTACCTATTAGATTTGGTGAACTTCGTACCCGATCTTTGCTGAAATAGCAGAGAAAGAATTTGCCTTTTCCCAAACAGCGGCTGAGCAACTTTCAGCAAATATCAAATCTCAAGATAGGAGATATTCTTTTAATAACAACGCCCACAATCATATTAAGAATGGAATTAGGAAGGCAAGGAACGAATCGCATCAGGAACGAATGGATGAGCTGCGAGCAAGGATGAATAAAGATCAATTGCGAGCGTACGATCTGGCTCAAATGAAAGGCGCGTCAAGTTGGCTAACATCCCTACCATTGAAATCTGAGAATTACGCCCTCAACAAGAGAGAATTTCATGACGCTATACGGATGCGGTATCGATGGCAGCTGAAATATCTACCAACAACCTGCACCTGTGGACAGTGCTTTTCCACTGATCGTGCCATGTTGTGTGCTAAAGGTGGTGTCGTACATCAACGCAAGTACAGTAGAATTGCGAGAAAGCAACATTGAACGGGGCGCGCGGGGGGGAGATACAATTTTATTTAAAAACGCGTATTCGGTCATTCGTTCTACGAACTTTTGGCCAAGATTGTAGCATCCGAGATATCCAATGATGTGGAAATCGAGCCGTCTCTTCTTCCCGTCACTGGTGAACAACTCCACGGCACAGCAAACGCACAAGATGAAGCAAGACTGGATTCTTGCAGCGTGGACAGAGGGTATTTTTTAATGTACGGGTTTTCAACCCTTTCGCTCTTCTTTACAAAAACAAGAAGTTGTCGACCGCCTTTTCATCCAACGAACACGAAAAGAAACGTGCATAACAAGAAAGAGTTTTGAACATCGAACACGGTTCTTTCACTCCCCTAGTATTCATCCCATATGGAGGTTGCAGCTGCGAGACCGAAAAGTTCATGTCAGTTTTATCAACGATGATAGGCGAGAAACGCGGTGTGGCGAACAGATCGTGACAAACTGGCTTCGAACGAAAACAGTCGTTTGCCCTTCTGAGATCTGCTACTCTTTGTATCCGTGGCTCTCGAAGTCTGCGGAAAAAAGATGTTGATCCGGGAAACATAGAGATTGCTTGCACAATTGGCACTCTAGTTTAACGAACCTTTACTGGGACACTGGTTTTCCTGACAATTGAACTATTTACTAATTTAATTATTTAAAAGAACATTAAAGCAAATTAGTATTGAAAGATCAGAATTTTTGTTACATGTGAATAGCGTTTCTATTTAATAAATAAAGTTTGTTGCTACTATGTACATGATAGATTGGTGGATTTGGCAACGATTGCTAATTGTTCCCATGCATAACTGCCAGTGAAAACAGGTGGGCATTTTGCAGACGCTGTATAAAATATAGCGGGCGCACTTCTTCAACCGTCATTTTATTCTTCGAATGTTGAAAAGATGAATTTTCAGAGGATTTTTGTGCTTTTTTACTGGACTATTCATGGAAATTAAAGTGTTTCAGGAAAGATTAAGTTGTGATGCTTATACCGAAGGATAGTACGGAACTCGAAAACATGTGAAGAATTTTCATTTACAAATAGGCGACAAATGGAATTTTTTCCACAGGTATGTTCAATTATTTGTTTGTCCTTATCAGGAATAACAAGTGTCTTAAAATACACATTTTGAAGAAAATGAAACATATTGCTCCTTAAATTTTGGAAAATCTGGCCGTGGCCTTTTATAGCTAGAAAAGGTATTTTATGAAAGTTAAATCATACTTTGTTCTATTAAAACTTGAAACATTAATAGGAAAAATGTGCTAGATGTTGTAATTGCCAAATGCACTTATACAGTGAAAATGTCATGTTGTTATATGCTTATGAAATTGCTCCTGTGTTGCTTTGTTATGAAGTAAATATAGATGCAAAAACGTTCTTGAGGCTGCTCAAGTATTGGTTGTTATGAGTCAGGAAATACCGCACTGATTTATTCGAGTTTAAGTGTCTCATGGCTGTCTTAAATATACGAGTGCTTGCTTTGTCAAATTCAATGGTGATATGGCATATACATAAACATATGTTAAGATTTTGGCTTGAAATATGGCTTAAAATTATCTTTATTAGTCAGGCTTCATAGAAAAATTAGTGGGTATACTGGAAAAAATGCGCGCGATATAAATTTTTAGCTCTGAATATGGGCATAGAATAGGAAATGACTAGAAGGGCCACTTGAGGCCGAACCTTTGAAGTTTTTGAAGCTGCGCATGTCGCATTACGCATGTTCATTACCATTATTCTAGCCAGTAAATTGCATTTTCTGGCCAATAAACACGCTGAACTGGCTGGTCCGCCATTATTCTGGCCAGATAACTGCATAAAAATAGGGGGTCACGTTGCACTGCTGAGTGGCCTTTCTGGTCATTTCCTATTCTGTGATATGGGTGTGTCAGCCATCATTATAGCCATGTTATAGCAATTTGGTATTGATTCATATCTTACTGTTTTGTGTTTACAAAATTATTGGTAGAGTAACTGGCATATCATTTTCTACTTTGGCTTGGATTTTAAATACACCTTGGGCATTGTTGGCCTACATTTGCCTTACAATTTCCCTGTTTTTGGCCATCTCTAGTGCAATAGTGAAATCAAAGCGAGGCTGACAAAACTTGAACAACAAAACTGGCAAGAAACTCACAAAAAAACATAGTTTCTGTAAAAATGTACATGATATTTTCTAAATATGGCAGCAGAAAAGCATAGGAATGAAAGGTTTGGCCTGGTTTTCTGGTGTTCAGTGTTGCTTCGACAAGGATATCTTCGTGTTTACTTGCTTTGCCCATAAAAAAACTCATAAAGTGAATCATGCAATGAATGCATGTGTTTTGACTTCGATCAACGTTTTCTACTAAAACTGGACAATGAACAATTAAGGTATGCTGTAATTTTTTCTGGTCGTTTCACGATAAAAAACATACATATAGCCTCAACTTTGTTTGCCAAAGGCCAAGGCTTTGCTTTAATTTTTTTTGTTTACAATATGTATACGAAAAGTACTTTAACAAATGGGCAGAAAATCATGTTTTCATAACAGTTGGTCCATGTTTTTAAGTTTTATGTATGGAGAAAAAATGTTTCTTCTATGATATCTGTTTAAACTGTATTTTTTTAACTTCAATGTTGTCAAATACTGAAATACATGAGCATTTAAAACAAATGTATTAGTTTTCTCGGCGCATCGTGCTTAGTATGAAGCCTTTCAGTAGAGTTGATGCAATTCATTTTTGTACTCTAACTATCGTTTTAGGCTAGCTTTTTGAACATTTTAGGTAGATTTTTTAATCTAAAAATTGTTTCACTCCTGTGTTTTGTCGCGTAATCCAGATCGGGCCGGATGAGTTTCAGAGCGGGTCGGATGCAAAAATCCGGTAGTATTATTTATGTTTTTCTTGCAGATAAATTATTCCATGTTGTTGATACAACACTGTCAAGTCTAGTAAAAGACTCTTATTAATCATCTTGAGTCTTTTGGAAATATAATATTCACATAACATGCTCTTTTATGCAAGCTTTCAATTATGAGGAAATGGCCCCTCATTGACATTTTGTATGGCGATTGTGCTTACTTTATTTAAAACAGTGTTCAGAGGTCATTATGTCAGTGCTTACTATCAATCATTCATAGTGCACTTAGTAATGTTAGCAAAATTTCATGATTATACAACTTGTTTTGAGAAACTAACAGTGTTTATGTGAATTAGATCTGGTGTGTTTACAAACTTTAGAATAATAATTTAAGTAAATTTAACTTTTATTGTATTTATACCATGTGTTTAACACAAGTAATCCTGTATTTATATATCAGCCTTATAAAATGATTAATAAAGTAATAAAAAGTCTACAAACATGTAGTACAATTTTTGTTCTTGATATGCATATTTAGATTTAATTAAATTACATCTAATTCTTTGCTCAAATGAGTACTAAAAATACTGGAATCTTTCAGATCAGTGAACAATATAATTATACCTTATATAGCTAAGTATTTAAACAAATGATGGGGAAGTAACTAATTGAGAATGTTGATGGGATTTTTCAAAAAGAGTGAGCTTGCCTGTTTTCAAAGCAAAAAAGAGAACGGAGCAAAATGACTTATTTAAAATTTTAAAACCTTTGGGAAGCATTTCTAAATGTTTTCCATTAATTTTTGCAAAATTTCCTTTGATTACAATGCTGTTTTATCAACTTGAAAAGCAGAGAAATCCACGAAACATTCCTTCCATGCGTCGCCATGTTGAATTTCTTCAACTCGCCCCAGGGATTGCGCCAATTAAGTTTCGCTCATAAACTAGCGCATGCGCTGTGCAAAATGCCCACCTGTTGCCAGTGAATTGAAGTTGACCGCCTTGTGCCACAACATAGTTATAACACTTATTGAAATCCCGTCTTTTGCCCAGAGCCATCAGACTTTGGAGGGGACTGCTTAACTATTTTGGGGGTAAATTTCTGGGTGGCAAACATGTTGGGCCTTAGATCAAGTTGCTGGTGACGTAATCATAGATATAGGAGACCCAGTAGCGAAGCCAGCCTGACAATTTGGTCATGCAATGCAAATTTTAAATCATTATCATTATTTCTTTCTTTAGAAATTGATTGTTTTCACAGTCTATGAACACCGAAATATTTGCATAGCATGACCAAATTGTCAGGTTGGCTTCGCCACTGAGGAGACCTAGCTAGATTATTGACCGTAATATAATCACTGATCTAATAATAGACTGGATATAGCTTCTATACCATCAGTGAATATAATCCTACATTGCAGACGCTCGCCAGCATGAGTAATAATCCAATATGGCGGCAATGGCGGCTCAACCGGGCAAAAACCTATGGATACGTCGTTCCATCGCGTCGAATCCTGTTCGATCGTGTTTTATTTGGAAGAACTAGTTTATGCGAAGATTTTGGATGCAATTTGGACAGTTTTTTGTTGAATTAATAGTAAAAATATCGATCGTTAAATAATTTGTGAAATGGTCACTTGGTCGGTTCGAGTCATTTGTTGTCGAAAACTGAAGGTTTCGTCAGCTTCGCCTTTGGCCCAAGGATGGTCTTTTTCATGTGGAACTTTCTTGGAGTAAACATTTCCAAAAGGATGGAAAGATATTTTTAAATACAAATATATTTTTTGCTTGATTTTACATGATTTGTTTTTTGATTTGTTTTTGCTTGATTTTACATGACTTGATTTTCCAAAAGGATGGAAAGATATTTTTAAATACAAATATATTTTTTGCTTGATTTTACATGGTCGTATATAGACGGTTATGACTTTCACACTCGAGTGCTGCTACAGAGACCCAGGATTTCAAGCTTATATGGACTAAATTGTGAAATGGTGATGGAGTGATCAACCCATGCAGGTTGATTTACTTACTATAGACAGTAGCCCACTGGCCACATCGGTTCATCGGCAAATATATCATGCACTTCCCTTTGGGCTTGGATTGGAAAACTTAAATTCACAATTGTAAATATAAAATGAAAGCATTTTACTATTTTATACTATGCACACAAATGAAACCACAGTGGCATAATAATGGCACTTAAAATGACCAACTTTTATATAATACTGTGAGAGCACCCTAGCCTTAGGGCCCATATCTTATCCAAGTTCTTGGAGCCCTTTAGGTAGTCTTTTGGAATCCAGGTGGGGCCAAGCTGTCCCAGTTTCACACAGGACGGAATACATATTGTGATAGTTCTCAGTTTGCTTGCATCATATCAAATTCCCACTGTTTTGATAAGCTGTGAATGTCTAGGGCAATTGTAGTGTCTAAGAAGATTAATTCTAGTTTTGCATGCACTTTCATAGAAATAAAAGAAAAGGGAAGGTTGTATATTACTTTAATATAAAATTGAGAACTGGGATATGTTAATATTTATATTATGACAGTACAGGTCTCATTTATACATGCACATCATTGTGAAACTCAAGTGTAAAGAACACTGTTTATCAGGGGAATTTTGTGGTTTCTTGTTTTTCTTGATTCTTGTCAGCCCAAAGCACAAGATAAAGCCATTGAAAGTCTGCCATATTCTAATTCGCTATTCAGGGACACCCTCAAGATTGATGTCAAGATTGCTCCCTTTTATTTGTGAACATTTCTCAAATGTGCTCCAATACATATACTGCATACTTCTTCTAGTTTTGTCTAAACTGTTGACCCTTGAGGTCCAGCAAGGGCAAACATTATATTTGTTCCAGTTAGTGAATTGAAGAACAGATTATGTTGAGATAGCTTCCAATGTTTAGTTCGAGTCAAATTGTAGGCACTCTTCTGAAAGGCGACCAAGGCAAAATGATAATCAAAACAAATGCAGCAATTTAATCCAAATTGTGGACATGGAAACTGCATGTACTTGCCACTCTGCCATTAATACACCAAAAATCAAATGACTTTATTTGCTTTGATGTAGTTTACTCAATCTAGCACAACTTGTTATATACTGTACAAGGAAGTATACATATTTAGCTTTGAAAGCCACTAAACAGTTTCCTAATAAAATAGTTTTTGATACACTCTTGCCCAGTTGAGCTGCCATATTGGATTTATATATATTTGGAAGTAACCACCTTGCACTTTGAATTGGCCAGCCCTGATCAGTTCTGAAAAGGCGCCCACTATTTGAATTTGGCCATACCTTAATTCATTCATTTAAAAAGAGGAGAGTTCAGATTGACAAGGTTTACAGAAAGATAAGAAAGTTTTCATGCATCAAAAAGAAAGGTATGTGTTATTATTTAAAGGACTGGTGGGAAAATACACTTGGAAAAATTTGTTGTCATCTGTGGTGATAAATTTTAACCATCCTTTGAAAATCGTTGATCCTAGTTAAAACTGCTTATTATTTGTTGCTATTGGGACACTCAAGCGATATAAATATACTCGAAATACTTTGACTTTCAATGAAGTGTGAATATATTTTAACCATCATTTGATACCTTATTTTAACTTATTTATATTATAAATGTACCAAACGAATACTTATTCAAATACGCAGGCATTTATATTGTGCATATTTTGTTGCCGTACATGAGCGAATCACATAATATATATTAACATACTTAACAATTCAACCATTGGACATTACAGAAAGACAACTATAATAAATCGGAAATGCTATGGAAGCATAATTATATGTATATTCCACTCAAAGTGCTTGTTACAGTAAAATGTAAAAATAACACAAGCACACAATGGATGACCCTGGCAATAATCCTTTAAGCGTAAGCTGGAGATTGTCAAACAAGCACATAACCAAGTACAAATAATGAACAGATAAAGAAACAAGATTTTCTAATTTTATATATTCATCTGTTTGGCAGAGTAAACTCTACAATGTATGTATGTATGTAAAACTTTATTTAGTGACTCTGGCTTAGCAATTTCTGAGGGTGTTCTGGAAAATTTAACAAATGTCCGAGAAGGTTGGGTTACAAAACCGTTTCCAAAGAGGTCTAAAATCAGAGATCCTGTCCAGGGCCGTCCTCAGAAAATTTATCAGGGGGGTGTAAGGTCCTTTCAACCGACTGACTAACAAACTTGTACTGACAACATTGCTGTTAGTCAACAAAAATATTTTTGTCTGCCGCCTAAAATAACACTTCTGCCGACTGAAACTCCAAATAGAATTTCTGGGGGGGGGGGGGGGGTGTGGATATTAAATGGACTGGCCCCTAGGTCATCAGTCTGGAATCATGGGGATCATAATTCTCACATAGTTCAATCTTTTGAGTTCTTTATTATCAGGAAGGTGTTTGCATTTATGTAGTTTTAAATTACATTATATATATAACAATGACTATGTTCAAAATTCTCCCATCGATGATTATGTTTTACACATTTTAAACATACAAAACATTCCGCTCTGCCGACCAAGAATGGATACTCAAATTTTTTAAATATTAATGACTTTGACCATTCAATCAAAATAATAGTATTACTATTCTTTTGACTGAATGGTCAAAGTCCATTAATATTGAAAAAATTTGGAAAGAAAGAAAAAAGACATGACAAAGTTTACATTATATACTGATTATTTTTAACATATTTCCAATCTGGAAAATACAGTATATAGCTTAGTGTATAAGCTAGACAATTGGCTAAAAGTTTTTCAGACATTCACGACAAAGGAGAAAGGTACACCCAATAATGCCAAGATTGAAAAATATATAGAATAGATTTATATTTTAGGAGCCTTTCCTGTACAGAAACATTTGTATAACAATATTCACTATCAAATGTAATGGAAATATCATTTCATACCTGACGATGTTTGCAATTGTAGAAATATCTTGTGGCTAAAACAAAGTAACGAGAAGTGTAAACCACACGCTTCAATTTGGATATCCAAACAATGGCGGTCATTTTGAATCACGTGATCATCATTCATCACAGTGTGATCAGATTTTGTCAGCGGTATTTACCAAATTACATGCTGAAATTTTACCAAATTGGATTATTTTTTACCAAACACGTGTTAAGCACGTGTTTTACCCTTTTTGGTAACAAAATATGCATCAAACCATCAAATAATAATTTAAAAGCACACTTTCAAACTCTTTTCGTGGCGTCCAAAAAGATCTTGTTAATAGTATTGTGAAGAATGCAAGGATAAGTACAAGATTAAAAAACTGATATGAAAACTCCTGATGAGCAATGATTTATTTTGAATTTCGACAATAGTTTTATTATCTAATTATGTACCTTCGAGCTACCCGACATACTACTTATTAATGAAGTAAGTGTTTCGCACTTTTTCCATGTAGGCAAATTGTAAAAAAACGAGCTTGAATTTGACATCGACATACTTTGTAAAACGCAAAATTTTCCGTTGAATCACTTTCGCTTAACCATTTCGAAAATTCTGGCTTCAACTCCCACTCAGAGCGATATTACTGTCCGATAGTACTGTCAGATTCAGTCATTGTCGTAACAAATGCGCTTTTTAGCATAAAGAATGCGATCACTGAATATGAACATGTCAAAAAAACTGAATACACAAATTTCCTGCCAAGGCGATATACGTGACCATAATTAACCCACAAATTACCTATTTTAGGTGCATGCCTGAAATTGGGGATTTCAGGCTAGACATCCGGGGGTAACTTTAAATTACGAGGTATCAGTGAAATGACAGCAAACTAAAGCGAACTAGATTTTACCAAAAAAGTACTAAATTTCTCTATTTTTGAGAAATTTTACCAAAACAATTACCAAAATTTTATCTTACCAAAACTTTGTCAAAATTTACCAAATTTTACCAAAAGTAAATTAATTTACCAAATCTGGTCACACTGGATCATCAGTCCACTGACTCCACTCAGTCCAGTGCATTGCCAGTGCGTTGTCCAGTGCTAGTTATCCAGCTCAGTGCCATAATATGCGCCCAGTGAACTATATATAACTAACTTCCAGATAGACTTGGATCAAGTCCGTCTCTCTAGAGTCCGAGGGATCGAGCGCGCCGAGAAGCGGCGCGCGAGGTGCAATAACGCGGGAAAGTTTGAGGGAGAGACGGACTTGGCTCACCTGCAAGCGCGCCAAATTTACCGACCCGTTTTTCCGTCGGTAACGCGTCATAACTAGATTGCAATAATTTATACTAATTGACAATAAAGCAGAAATAACAAAGTATCTTGTTTCAAAATATATAGCGTGTCTGGTTTATACTTAAATGATGAATTCGTTTCAAGATGGTAGTAATTATGGCTTGCGTAAACTTGGATACGATAACTTGATATGATTATACTATAAACTGCACAACTAGTGTCACACTATAAAGTGTCATGGCGAACTTCAATCTTCATGATCACACGAAATTTTGATACAGTCAGGGATATTTTGTGCAAATAGTCATAATAATTAACTAGAAGAGTCTATAGATACGATTTAATAAAACAAGTGTTGTTTAAATATAAGGCTTATAGTTATATAAAAGGCGTATTTTTATTAACATTAAAATATTTGATCATTTGTTAATATCACAATGACAAATCTGTTCGACTGAGGTTTTAGCGTCTCAGAATCGGTCACAATGTCAATGATAACAAATAAATATATATTAAATATATAAATAAATGTAACTTTATTTTGCAGTGACCTTTATATTTTAATATTTTCAATGCTAGACTATTTTGTTTCGATCGCGATCAGTGATCGCGACGGGTATTTTTAATAATTTTGCCCTGACACTTGCGGGCTTCCGTATTTGTAACAAAACCGCTAAAAAGAACACCTGTCTATTAATATAATTTCCCGCCAAAATAATAAATCTGATTCGAAACATTGCAGGTGAGCCAAGTCCGTCACTCCCTCCATTCTTGCACCTCGCGCGCCGCTTCGCGGCGCGCTCGATCTCGTCGCTTTGCGACTCGGACTCTAGAGAGACGGACTTGATCCAAGTCTAACTTCCAGACGAAGGGCCTTCGCTCGAAACGTCGAAGTTCTCATTGTATTTTTCAGGTAGTTTTACACAACAGTCAACCGCCGTATATATACATTAGCCTGCGTGGCCGGTCCTCGTTGGACGGAAAAATAAGAACGGGGAGTGAGGGCCTGGAAGAAAACCCGGCTTTCGTGACTAAACGCCCTAATAAAGGCGCATTCAAATTGACCAATAAAAGTGCAGCTGGGGTCGGTTGTTCAAAAGCCGGTTAGCCTAACCCTGGGTTAACGAAAATCTTCAAATCAACTTCCCAACAGTTTGTTTATAAAGTTGAATATGTTTTTGCAGAAATCTTTTCTGGATCAATAGAAGTTTTATTTTTTAAAGTTTTGAAACGAGCGGCCATGCAGAAGTACATAACCCAAAATAGCGGGATAAAACTTAATCCAGGGATAGCGGTAATCGAGCTTTGAACAACCGGCCCCTGGACTATAGGGAAAACTCCGAACCGAAGGAAATGTTTCGCTAGTGCATATAAAACATGTCGTCAATCAAGACGAAGAAATGTAGTAATATATTCCCGTGTACGTAAACAAGTGATCAATTAATTCTTGGTGTTGACCATTCTAGACTGGTTCTCGGAAGCCCATATCGTGAAGGTACGGGCATCTTTTTCAAAAAGCTGGCAACATAGCTAGTTTTGTTAATTCGAATGGCGCTGATTTACGCGCTACGATCTTGCTTGAAAATCCAAGTTAATTTCCATGCAACAATTTCGTTATGCCTCTTTCTTGTGATTGGCCTGGTTATAATAACCCAGCCAATGAGAACGCGTGAATCAACACATTCCCCTGGCACATTGCATGCAAAGTCCTTTGATCTAAATATTTAGCGAAATCAAGCGATATTTTGGAACGATCCACAAGGAAGACAACATGTACACAAAGTTTGTATAATATTTAAAATTTTATTGTTGCTATTCATTATTACAATAATGTAAGATATATATATATTTTTATTTCGTTTTTGAGTGGGTGTTGACAGGTTTATGTTGGGACTTGGGTTGGGGTGTTGACAGATTGAGATTGTCGATTCGAGAGTCTCAATTCGACTCGCCTATCGGCTCGTATTTTTTTACGCTTTCAGAAAGTCTCGCAACATCCCGCGTGTTAGGATCACGCAATCCTGCACGGAAAACCATTCGGTAATCCTAATTTAATATTTGCTTTCTTGCACTTGCACCGCAGAATTGCACAACCATGCAGTAGTGCACTTACATGTAATCATCTCAACACATGCTTTCGGAATTGGGTCAAGTGTCATCAGGACTGGGACCAACTTGTCATCGACAATTTCCAACCAGATTCCTCAGGCTTGGGAAGAATTTGTTTTGCACAATGCGCCTGTTGCCACATGCTGCCCATCAATGTCAACAGTTGTGTCTAAGCACCGAACCTCTTCTTCATCTTTCAATCCGCCAGAGACGACAATAATCTTACCTTCACGTGCCATTATAATTAGCTCCTCCGACAGAAACCGAGCCAAGTCAGCCTTGTTGTCACCAAGTGCAAGAAATGCTTGCCAGTTTGAGGGTAAAGGAACAAGTCGACCTTCAATCACTCTCCGAATGGCACGCACATTCCGAGATCGGCGAGTCCTGGTGGAGGCTTTGATCGACTTCTCTCGGTATCTGTCGAACACGATGTCGACTCGTTTGTACGCAGCCCCTTTGCTCAAAACAGTGCTGAAAAAGACATGTGACAAGTCACCAAACCTTTTCGCCTTTTCTGGTTTGCCTATTGCTGCAACCAATGCAAACCCGTCGATTACTAACGCCGAGTTACCCACGAGTGTTACGGTTGCGGGACAAGTAACTTATTTTGTCAGGACCTCGCAAGCACAGACTTGTTTCCAGATCTTAATGTCTGGTTCGTTTCAACAATAGAGACAGGGACAGGCATGAGCTCATGCTGCAGGACATCCTGCATCTTAACTTCGCGACCAGTCTCATATGCTGCAATCAGGCGATGGAGAACGTTTCTATCGGCAGTCAAAATTTTCTTTTTCTCCGTTGATGTCTCTCCTTTCATTACTTCATAGAGCGGCTGGCAAATGTAAGGGACATATTCTTGGAAAGGGAATCACGGAACATAGTTTTGGGTTCTTGTCCCCGAATTTTGTAAAAGTCTATCCTTAACAAACTCTTCGAGTTGCGACTGACCCAAACTACGTGCATTCAGCAACGACTGCTCGATCTCCGAAGTTGCCAATTCCTTCGTCACGATATTCTAAAATTCTTCGTTCGAAATAAACAAGGAAAAAGCATTAAACCTCTACAATGTCAAGCACAGTGCGTTCTCCGCATCATTGTCGTGCATTTGCCGTGATGTTCCACCCTCTTTGTGAATTAGGCTGTCATCCGTCTTACAGTTGAACATCAGTGCAGTTTCAGCGGCTACGTGAGAACGCAGATTGTACGAGAGATCTGCTAAAGCTGAAGCTGTTTTGGTTATACCCACAACACCTCCGCCCTTCTTTCCCACACCTTCGCATTCAGTCATTCTTGAGCTTGGTCTGGACTCACTTGGTTGAAATCTGCTGCAGATCGTTTGACAACAAAATTGCTCTTCTTAAATTCCTCGAGTACTTTCGCCGGTAACTGATGCAGCTCTGCGAGATAGATCGGTCCCCATCTTGCGTAAATTGTGTGATCGTACCTCATGAAATAAGGCAGCATACATCTGAACGAAAACATCTCTGAAACTTAAAATTGGCCAAAATATTCATATAAGATGTACCTTTCCGTATTTAGCATCGTCATCAACTTCTCGATGTCGTCGGCTTCGGATAGCTTCTCAATCTCATCCATAAGATTTGCATCCTTGGCTTGGCATTTCAGGCAAAAGAAGCCTCCACAATGCTTGAAATGTTCATTTGTGGCTGCGCATTCCCTTATTGTAGGCCTTTCCCGCCATCACATGCTCGATTGTGCATGCTACTACCTAAGATCTCTCCTTCTACCCATACTTCAGCAAGGCCACAGTCTAGCTTTGGTGTGCTGCCCAATAACCTTCAGAAAATTCATGGAAATATGTAGTCCACCGAAACGCGGGATCAGCTTATCTTTGTATTCTGGGATAGTCCATTTGAGGTCCATTAACTTGTAATACAAGGATTGATCAACTGTGAGAACAGTGTATTCTTGGTCTAGTTGCGAAGAGATGTACATGCAGCGTCTCACTACAGTGTTCAGTGTATCAAGCTTGTGTTCTGGTGCCTGAATTATTGGCATGTAACCCACAGTAGTTATTGCAGCGCTTTCCGTACTCTGTTTACTCAACGACAGATGAAAAACCGACCAGCTAGGACGTGTTTCCTTGTTTTGTCGCGTGACAAGGTAAGACATATCGATGCTTGCTGCGCAATGTCAGACTCGTCCTCCTTAACTGTGTACGACTCGATATTGACACACTCCGCAAAAACTGGGCATGTTTTACCCTCATTGATATCTGCTGGTATAAGTTTTTCCATGGCTTGCGGAATTTTCAAAGTAACATTTGACGATGGTTTTAGCTGCGATAGTTGTGCATCTGGTGCAGGATATCTTTGCAATGCAGCAACTTGAGGTTAATGGAAGGTATTCTTACCCTCCATAGTTGAATCGTTGATATCGATGTTATTGGCGGTGTAGTGGGTGAAGACGTCACTTGAAAGGTTGGGTGGAACTACAGCGCCATTTTCTTTATTCATCGATTGCAGTGTATGCTCTGCTAGTGCTGTATCAATCATCAGCACTTGCTTGTAGCTGAAAATGTGCCCCGCGCGATGGAAAAGCTCCACCAGATGCTTCGACCTTGTCCTCGATGCAGTGTGCTTGCAAGACCGATGTGCTTCGGAGTCCACTTTTTACCCTGGCCCACTCCGTATACTATATCTTGTGCGAGACTCAAAATCAGCGTTTGCCGTTTTGCACTGCCTTCAGCTTCGGTTTCACTGTCACAGTCTATGAGTGTTTGCCCGCCAAGAATCACATTCAAGAACATGTATAATCTATCGGGGACACAGTCAATCGCAGCGGCCTGGATCACATCAAAGCCTTCGTGTCCATGCAGGGGTCGCAATAACGTCACCCCGTATCTGCAGAGCAACGTGAATTAGCGTGAATTTGTATGTACTGTAGCTGTAATCCTTCCGGCAATTTTGGTGATACTTGCCCTCGGCAGCAATGAGATCATTTACTCCCGCTAGGCGAATTCGCATCTTGTTTTCTAGTTGATGTGTTGTGTTCTAGTGATTACGTCACATAATTAGGTTATTAGTTGGCACTTCATGTAAGGGACCGGTCCTAAAGTATGTGTACTGGGGGGGTGAGGGTATTCCAAAATACTACCATAAAATTTGGCATCCCCCCGAAAAGCGTCGGAAAATATTTAATACCCCCCTCAAAGGTGATGAAATATTTCGTACCCCCCCACCCAACCAATCACCCTCCCCCCAAAAAAACATGAAACAAATATAAATGCCAAGAACATAATCTGTTACAAATTGTTATTGTTAATCCAAGTTTTGAGCATTTCCATAAATGTAATAGTGATTTTACACCACATGTAACCAATCCGTACTTTTGTATGCTTGCCAGTATTCCATTAATAGGACTTGCCTGACTATCTTTTCCGTACCTAATAATAGAGTCAAAAGAGGTCCCGGCCATGCGCATTATTTATGGATATATCAACAGAACGTCGTGACGTATTTCATATCTTTTTCAATATTTAAATCATTCTAAACGAGTAGGGGAGCTACCCGACGGTAAAATTACGTAATCAAAGACTGTTCAGGTTCAAGAGATGTCAAACTAATAGGTTCCGATCGAGACACTTTCCGATAAATGCTACTGTGCTACATTGCAAGCTAATTATTATAAGAACATACACTCAATTTTATTAAAGTATTAAAGTTTGTAGTTTTAATCATAGACATAGTATTAGACACATTTTTTGTTTCGTACCCCCCACAAATGTCGTAATTCGTCTCATACCCCCCCCCCCAAAGGTTAGATAATTTGTTTCGTACCCCCCCCCCCCCAACTTACCCTCCACCCCCCCAGTACACATACTTTATGACCGGTCCCTAAGTAGGAAGGATGAGAATGCACATGGCGTGTACGTTGTGTCAAGATTTGAATCGGACCGAATCAGTCCTTTATATTTGTATATATTTTTGTTGACGACTATATAAAGAAGTTCTAGGAAATTCGAGTATAGTCTTACAATTCACAACATTTGGTGCCGACTCCCGGGAAGAGAAAATTAAAATAGAAAATCTATTAAACTCTAAGTGTAAGAATCTGAATCGCTGAAAATGTCGTCTGAACTCAAGAAGAAAACTCAAGCAACTAGAAATGGTCATAGATTATTCGTCAAGAAAGTCATGAATAACGTAGGGGAGTTATTAACAAGCGAAATGAACGATATGTCGAAATTCGAATCGTGCAAGATGGCACTTCAAAAACAATTTAACGAGATCCAGAAATTGGATGAGCAAATCGCTGAATTAGTCGACGAAGAAAGTATTGAAAAGGAAATATTTGAGCGCTGTGACTTTGAAGCAGCTGTGCAAGAAGTAATCTGTCGTGTAAACTACTTTGTTAGTGGGAAAGGTGTCAATAAATCTAGTGAAATCCCTCTACAGCAGGGGAGTCAAAGCGAAAGCGTGCAAAGTGAAGCGAGTGACGTTGGTGCAGAGCAAACGACCCAGGATCAAGGTCAACCAACCACGTCGAAACATGTAAACAAGATGAAACTTCCAAAGTTGTCTCTGCCTCGGCTTAGTGGAGATCCAACGAAGTGGATATCCGTTTGGGACAGTTTTTCATCAGCAATAGATAAGAACGAAGATTTAAACAATGTGGATAAATTTCAGTATTTAAAATCTCTACTAGAGGGCTCGGCTGTTAATGCAATCTCTGATTTGTCACTGACAAATTCAAACTATAAGGAAGCTGTGGCTTTACTGCATGGTCGTTTGGCAGCAAACATGTTATTATTTCCAAACATATGGAAGTTTTAATGCAGCTGCCAGTGGTGAGTGATGATGATGACCTTAAAAAGCTACGTCTGCTTTATGATAAAACGAAGTCAACCGTCAGAAATCTTAATGGTATTGGAATTCCACAGGACACTTATGGAACATTTCTAGCTCCAACAATCATGGCGAAGCTTCCCAAAGAACCACGGTCTCATGATAAGTTAAAAACTGTCCGATGAATGAGATCTGAAGGCTTTGTTAAAATATTTCAGCGGAGAACTGCAATTGCGAGAGAAATGTGTTTTGGGAGCTACAGCAACAAGGAGAGAAACCTGAGTATGTCAACCGATCGCGAAGACAGTAAACAACTACTGGAGCGTTTCTTACTAATTCCAGTCTGGTAAGGGTGCAAGGATTGATTTTTGGTGCACATTTTGTAAGGGAAATCATAAGTCTGCAAGCTGTCGAGTTGTTACTGAATCTGAAGAAAGACGAAGTATTCTTCGTAGAAAGGGGAAGTGCTTTAATTGTTCACAAACTGGTCACATAAGTCATAACTGTCAGAGTGAAAGAAAGTGCTACCGCTGTGGAGCCAAACATCATACATCAATTTGTACTGCTCAAGTCCAGAAACACCCAAAGGCAGTCAGTTTTTAAGTACAAATTTATATTTTACCAGAAATATCAGTAATGAGCACATTTTGCTGCAAACGGCAAGAGCCAAAGTCCACCCCCCGCAGAGTGACAATACATCACAGCAAATTAGAATCCTGTTTGATTCATGTTTCCAAAAGTCCTATGTCACATCTCGTCTAAGAAAGAAACTAAATTTAAAGTCAGTTGGGTCCGAAACACTCATGATAAAAACATTTGGTAATGAACAACCAACTGTGAAGAAATGTGATGTTTTGCAGCTTGCCGTAGAATGTGCTGATAACCTGAAGGTGTATATCAATGCTTATGAAATTGATTTCATATGTAGTCCTATATCAAATCATCCATAGATATAGCCTTGCAAAATTACCCACACATTCAAGACCTTGAATTGGCTGATGTCTCTCCCTCCCTTGAAAGAGACGGTGGAAATCTAGAAGTAGATCTAATGATTGGGGCAGATTACTATTGGTCATTTATCCAAAATAATGTGGTACGGGAGGAGTCTGGCAGGAGTCCTGTTGCATTATCAACACGGTTGGGTTATGTACTAAGTGGTCCCCTTGGTCTAGAACCAAAGAAGGTTGTCTCATCTAATTTGAGTGTGACACACACAATGAAAACCGAGTGTGTTACATATTCCGAAGCCTCTTCATCCGATCTTCCCTTAAAGGAAGAGTTAGCGAAGTTTTGGAACCATGAAACCTTAGGTATTAAGGACGGAGAATTTAATATGTATGACAATTATGTGAAAACAATCAAACAAAATGAGTCTCGATATGAAGTATCCCTCCCACTCAAACAAGATCACACTGTAATTGCAGATAATGATATACCTGCCCATTATAGACTTAGTTCACTAGTAAGAAGATTAAAGTCATCACCCAACATTCTGCATGAGTATGATCGAGTCATCAAAGAACAGTTAGATACGGGGGTGATTCAAGTAGTAAATGAAGACAAAGCTCCTGTTAAACCAGGTACTGTACATTATATTACACATAGAGAAGTAGTCCGAGAAGATAAAAATACTACCAAATTGAGGGTAGTATATGATGCGAGCTCCAAACAACCGCAACAACCAAATTTAAATGAATGCTTGGAGCTAGGTCCATCCTTGATCCCTTTAATTTTCGACGTCCTGATGCGATTTCGATTGGAGATTTGGAAAAAGCCTTCCTGAATGTTGAAATAACACCAGATCAAAGAAACCTGTTGAGGTTCTTATGGGTAGATGATCCGTTTTCCAACTCACCAAAAGAAATTGAGTTTCGATTCACTCTCCTAGTGTTTGGTCTAGTATGCTCTCCCTTTATTTTGATTCGGTCCTTAGGAATCATCTAGCCAAATATGAAACAAGTGATCCTCAATTTGTCTTTGATGTGTTGAAATCTCTGTATATCATGCATCAGGTGGAGAATCAGTCCCAGAATGTTTTGACCTCTATCAAAAGCTTAAGAAATGTTTTGGAGACGGGGGTTTCAATATGAGAAAATGGGCTACTAACAGTCCTGACTTGAACAAACTAATTCACAAGGTAGAATTCGAGTTAGCAGAAAGGGCTAATCCCTCCGAAGTTAAACTATCCAGTGTAGTTGAAGAAGACGAGGGATATTCAAAAACAACCTTAAATAACGCAGTCTGCACTGACGATGAGGTCAAAGTCATGGGAGTACTATGGGACAGAAACACTGACTCCCTAAGATTTAAGTTTGATGATCTCATCAATCATGCCCAAAACAGACTTGACCTGACCTGTCTCCAAGTTCGAGTTACAAGTTCAAACTGTGTATCAACACAACTACTACCGTCGAAAACCCGAGTTGCTCCGCTGAGAAAAGAAACAATTCCGCGATTGGAATTGCTGACCACACTAACGCTAGCAAAACTCATGAAATCCGTTTCTAACTCCTTGGACGGTGTTTTGAAGGTTGACAAGATTACATGTTGGGTTGATTCTCAAATTGTTCTATGGTGGATCAAGGGTAAAGGCAAGCAGAATAAGCAATTCGTCCATAATCGGGTAACACAGATTCGAAGAGTGTTGAAGATATTGTCCCACTGGTTTGAATCCAGCTGATATCGCGTCGTGATGTTCGGATCTATATAAGATTGAACAAACTGTGGTGGAACGGTCCACCATTTCTTGAGGAAGATAGTAATCGATGGCCGAAGAATATTTCTTGCTCGAATTCCGGAATTTCTGAATTAGACGAAGTTAAATGCGAAAAAGCACTCAGAAGTCTGCAACACGTTACTAGTATCTCAAAAGCGTTCTCAAGTAACTTTGGCCAATGTTATCAACTGCGAAAGGTTCAGCAAGTTGAGCAAACTCCTGCGTGTCACCGCTTTCGTACTGCGATTCATCAGGAATTGCAGAAATCCAACTAAACAAGAAGTCGGAGAACAACTGACGGTCGACGAAATCCAGTCAGCTTTGACGTTCTGGCACAGGGAAGTACAATTACATCTGCAAGAGAAGAGTGAATCATGGGGTGTTTTCGAGCATGAAGATAAAGTCCTACGCTACAAGGGCAGAATCCAGAATTCTACGTTACCATACTCAACGAAGTTCCCTGTGTTACTGCCAAGAAAGCACCATTTTACTGAACTAGTCATTCTTCACAGCCATGATACGGTGAAACACAATGGGATTCGTGAGACACTTACCGAAGTATTAAAGGTCCAACTACTGGGTAGTCAAGGGTCTCCAAGCTGTCAAAGGACTGTTGTCCAGATGTGCTGTTTGCAAGAAGCTACTCGGAAAGCCTTACGAAAAGCGCCTCCGTTACCTGATTTTAGAGTCGCAGATGATCCAGCCTTTTCAAGGATCGGAATTGATTTCGCAGGTCCTCTGTACGTCAAGGACATTTATCGAAAGGCTGAAATGAACACATATTATTTAACGGTGTTTGCATGTGCGAGTTCCAGAGCGCTTCACCTTGAGTTAGTTCCTGATTTAACTGCTGATTTGTTTATTTGTGCTTTCAAGAGATTCATTGGACGTCGAGGAATTCCTTCTGTCGTAGTTAGTGACAATGGAAACACATTCCATGATGCAAAGGTTAAAGTTTTTCTACCCAAAGAAATATCGTCTGGAAGTTCAATGTGCCTGCAGCAAGTTGGTGGGGAGGTTTCTTTGAAATTTGCGTAAAGTTGGTAAAACGTTCCCTTAAGAAAGTGATTGGCAACGCGAAACTGAGTTACGAAGTGTTGGAGACAGTCCTGATTGAAATTGAAGGAGTATTAAATTCGAGACCTCTCACTTACGTATACGACGAGATAACAGAACAACCTATTACGCCATCTTGTTTGGTTATCGGTCGACGCCTGATGAACCAACCTACGTCGTGCAAGTCTGTCAATGAGAATGTCCGTTTAAGCAAACGAGCGCGTTACTTGGAAAGGCTATTGGAACATTTCCGTGGTCGTTGGAAGAAAGAATATCTTACTGAAATTCGTGAGCATCAGAAGCTGAAGACAACGGTACCTGCACGTGGTATCTTGTCGGGAGATATTGTTCAGATCCATCTAACCGAGTTGTTAACATGAAACGTCCCTTAGAAAAGCTCTATGCGTTGGAAGTGGGAAGTGAGGCGGAAGTCGAGTGAGAGAAAGCTGATGAACTGCAGATTAAGCCAGTCATAGACGAAAGCATTCCTGATTTAGTTTTTGGTAAATAGACTATAGTAATTGAGTGCTGTGCAATGATTGCTTTTCAATCAGGGGGGATGATGTTGTGTTCTAGTGATTATGTCACGTAATTAGGTTATTAGTTGACACTTCATGTAAGTAGGAAGGATGAGAATGCACATGGCGTCAAGATTTGAATCGGACAGAATCAGTCCTTTATATTTGTATATATTTTTGTTGACGACTGAAGAATAAATTCTAGGAAATTCGAGTATAGTCTTACAATTCACAATAAGATGATTCTAGAATATTTTTGCTCACGTTAAATGTGGAAACTGAAATAAGGCGCTGTTTTTCATCAGGCTCTTGACAAAACATACATAAATCCCAGTTTACTGCTTGCATTGATCGCCTTGTTGAGCAAGCCTCCGAATTCCACCGCACGACCTCATCACAATTTACTACGCATTGATTAGATCTATTTTAGAATATTGCTGTACAGTATGGCATTGTAGTCTGCCTAGGTATTTGTCTGAACAGGTTGAGAAAATTCAAAAACGTGCACTAAGGATTATACTGCCAGGCCGATCTTACAGTGAAGCGCAAGAAATGTTGCAGTGCCCTAGGCTGGATATACGTCGAAGTGAACTTTGTGAGAAAACAATGAAAAAGATTGCGTTAGGCGGTCGCCTATCGTGTCATCTAACCCTGAGAAGGGAGAATGAACACGGATATAATTTAAGGAATATTGAACAATTCTCTTCTTTTAAATGTAGAACTAATAGGTATAATAACAGTTTTTTCCCTAGCATGATTAGTGTCTTAAACAAATAATTGTTCTTAGTTACATAGTTTTTAATCCTAAAGATATATTGTAATATAGTTAGATTTTGCTATTGCAACTTTTACTCAAATTGTAAAACACATTGTAATTCATTTTATGCGATGATGTGTTATTAAACATTAATAAGAAAAAAAAAAAGAAAAAAAAGTAGAAACACTGGACAACATGTCCTCAGATGACTCTCTTCTTCGTCGAGCTGTGCTATCGCTCTGTGCAGTTTCAAGTCAAGCGCTACCCTGGTTCCAGAGGCTCTTGAAGAACGGCGAGGCGAAATAAATACGAGGCGAAAGAGCCTCGCATGTGATTGGCTGTTTGTAAAAACATGTCAAACCGGTTTGGAAAATAAACATACATTGAACTAATTATAGCCTTTGTGTGTTTAAAATTAGTTCATTGTTTGTTTATTTTCCAAACCGGTTTGACATGTTTTTACAAACAGCCAATCACATGCGAGGTTCAGATTCTGAACCTAATCAAGTATGGAAGTGAGATTCGCAATCGATTTGACCAGAGGCGCCTGTTTCGCCTCGTATTTGTTTCGCCTTGCCGTTATTTTGCCTCGCCGTTCTTTAAGAGCCTCTGGAACCAGAGTAGTCAAGCGCTTGATTTTGCCTTTCTGAGTGAAGTCTGAGTAACATTTCATGTGCCAAAACAGTTTACGATCACTGGCAAAAGAAGAGTCAAATGCAATACATATATGCGATCCATCGATCGCCTCGTCATAGCTCGTGTCTCCTGCTACGTTACGCCTCGCAGTGGTCGCTTCTTTTAACTTCCGCTAGTCCTCTCCCCTTGCCTTCTTGTAGAATATCATCGCATCTACCATTACATATAACACATACTTTCAACTCAACAGAGTCTCGCATCCTCTTATTAGAGCTATTCGCGTCCATTTGTTTCCAAATTTTATCACCATTTGAGGGCATAGTACAAAACATGAACTGGACTGGACTGGACAGTTGGACTGGACTGGACTGGACAGTTGGACTGGACTGGACTGGACTGGACTGGACTGGACTGGACTGGACTGGACAGTTGGACTGGATTGGACTGATTTTTAATTTTTTTTGTATAACGTTTTGTACTTCAAAGTTTTGATTCTCGTATATAAATATTATTGTTATATAGATAGGGTGAACACCAAACGTGATTGGCTGATTTGTGGTCACGTGGCTTTAGATAAATGCAATGTATCCCGCCGGGCAACAAGTGAAAAATTGTTGCCCGCCCCGACTGGCTACGTACATAAATAAACAAAATGGCGGCACAACTCGCAAGTTTATAAACTACGATTCTCCAAGTTTGTGTTAAAATCAGACATTAAGTGTATATTAATTGTTTACCTCCGCCGACGATCTCAATTTATAACTGGAGTGAAATCTCCCGAGAGAGCTGCTTTCCAGACACGCGTTTTTCAGAAGTTGTCAAATTTCAGAGAATTTATAACAAGTAACAACTCAGGGTATAAATTTTACAGTACAACGCGACCCGAGGGGCAAATTACTCCAAAGATTAAAAGTGTACGAGATAAAAAATTACATTATTTTTACCGTGATTTTTGTAATTTTATTACGAATAATAGCCACAATATCGGCCCTATTGAAACATCATGCTTGCCATCAACAATTAACAGATACAACGTTTTATTTAAAACAATTCTAACAATTTTGGTATTGTTTTCTATAGGACAGATATTATTTGTTTTTCAACAAGTAATATTTGTTCAAAAAATTCATTTTTATAAATGATAAATTGTTAATTTTCCACTTTCTATCAGGAACAGAAGGGAGCCATGTTGTGTAGCCTCGCTTTCGCTTTAGGAGATTTATTTCACTCCAGTTATATATTGACATCATCGACGGAGGTAAAGTACAGTCCAGTCCATGTTTTGTACTATGCCCCTTTGGAGCGAAGTTTGAACACTCGAAAGTAAGATAACTGTCTAGACTTCCTAAAGCCCGCGTCTATGTAAATAAACTCATCTCTAGACGATCTGATCTAAAACTCCACACGAGTCAGAGCACGAGTGAACACGAATGAACACGAATGAACACGAGTGAACACAAGTGAACATGAGTGGAACACTCTAAAATACAACTAAAAATGCCACACGAGTGGAACACTCTAAATACAACTAAAAATGCCATTTAGGTTCTATAAATATATAGGAATCAGGAAATAAAACCCCAATTATCCAGTTATTTATTGAAAAAGGCTTGGAAACGTTAATTTATTGCGTGCTGCCGCTCAGTGTTCTACTCGGAGTTTATTACAAGCGTTTTCTCTGACTCTGCAGGGCTAAACAACAGTGGACTACAAAACTATTGGAGTTGGGAAAACGTGGTTGTCAACGTGGGGAATTCGATCTACTTTTGGTACATATGTATTTAGTTGTTGTTTAATTTGGACAATTGTTGTGTATATTAAAATATTTGATTTAATTTTGTTGCTATTTAAACGCGAATATTGGTGATTAATTGTAATATTAACGTTAATTGTTAGCCAAACGCAAGCCATTGATGGAAATATAATATACATTGACCATTTCACTTTTCAGTCCATGTTCTCTTATTGCTAATTATCATTTGAATTAAAATGCTTTCATCCATGTCTGCATGTCATTTAATTTAATTTAATTTAATTTAATTTAATTTAAAAAAAGTGTTGTCGTATCACCACATGATAATATGAAATATCTAAGCAAACAACACAAAACAGGTCAATTAATTGCTCCAAGAACCAGAGTGAACACAACTACTCCCTGAGCTGGGTTGTACTAGTGAAAGTTAACAGGACCGCCGAAAGTAAGTGGGAATTAAGTAAACCAACATACCAACCCTACTCACATCACCACCTCCTTCATTAAACCCCAAGCTACAGGATGTGTGTTTTACTGCCCATAGTCTGAGTGAACGCCTCAACAGGCGTCTTGTATATACTTCGTTTGTTGAATGTTGCCAAGATAATCGAATGGTACAAAAGCTTGTCTAGGGAAATAGAGCACCCACTATAAAATATTTCTAAGGCAATAAACCCATTCAACTTCTCCCTTGTTTAGTGTTGTTTGCTTGCATATTTCAAATCATGCGACAACACCTTTTAGAAATTAAATGATATACAGATATGAATGAAAGAAAAGTAACATTTTAATTCAAATGATAATTAGCAATAACAGAACATGGACTGAAAAGTGAATGTACTGAAATGGTCAATGTATATGGGACTGAAATGGTCAATGTATATTAATATATTTCCATAAATGGCTTGCGTTTGCCCAACAATTAACGTTATTAATACTACAATTAATTAACAATATTCGCGTTTAAATAGCAACTAAATTAAATCAAATACTTTAATATACACAACAATTGTCCAAACAACAACTAAATACATATGTACCAAAAGTAGATCGAATTATCCGTTGACAACCACGTTTTCCCAACTCCAAATAGTTGTGTAGTCCACTGTCGTTTAGCCCAAAGAAAACGCTTGTAATAAACCCCGAGTAGAACACTGCGCGGCAGCACGCAATAAATTAACGTTTCCAAGCCTTTTTCAATAAATAACTGGGTAATTGGGGTTTTATTTCCTGTTTACTAAATATCTAGAGAACCTAAATGGCATTTTTAGTTGTATTTCATTCGTGTTCACCCGTGTTCCACTCGTGTTCATTCGCGTTCACTCGTGTTCCACCCGTGTTCATTCGTGTACATTCGTGTTCCACCCGTGTTCATGCGTTTAGTCACGAAAGCCGGGTTTTCTTGCAGGCCCTCGCTCCCCGTTCTTCTTTTCCGCGCCAACGAGGGCCTGCCACGCAGGCTATATATACATGGAAGGCCGACTCCAGCTCAAAGGGTGAAGCCAAACATGGCGGAAATTGAAGGCATTCTTGTGCGTCAGTTTCAGTCCCCTACGCGCGCGGTCAAGCTTTTTAATGGCGGGGAGTGATGTGTATATAAAATAAAACAAAGTTCAATGTAAAGTTTGAATTTTGTGTTTTGTTTTGATGGGGTTTAAATTAATCTAAAAAGCCCGCAATATTTGACCTATATTTCTTGCTAGAAACCACAATAATATTGAAGTAAACGAAGTCACTTTATTAAATAATATAATACAAAACAATATATTTTTTAATTGTATATACGAAAAAGTTTCTTAACTAGTTAACTGATATATTATACGCTAGTCTATTAAAATTGTAGTTGAAAAACAGTCTTATGTGACGAAAAACTAGAACTAAGCAATATAATAATGTGAATAGAACTTCAGAAATGAGAGAAAAACAACAACAGAAATATTTTTCACAATAAAAAATACAGATTTACTGAAAAACAAAAAACAAAATTTGAAATTTGTAAGTAAGTAAGTAAGTAAGTAAGTAAGTAAGTAAGTAAGTAAGTAAGTAAGTAAGTAAGTAAGTAAGTAAGTAAGTAAGTAAGTAAGTAAGTAAGTAAGTTAGTAAGTAAGTAAGTAAGTAAGTAAGTACGTAAGTAAGTAAGTAAATAAGGGGGTGTGCCTATTATCCTTACTTTCAGCTGAGAGCTAAGCTGAATTGTGAAGGACACAGCTCAACGTGACCAAGTCGAAGGCTTTTTCTTTCTTGTCTTTTATAAAATGAACAGAAACAGGATCCGAAATCGCGAACACATCACTCCTCCGCCATTCAAAAACATTGACCGCGCATGCTAGGGGATTGAAACTGACGCACAAGAATGCCTTCAATTTCCGCCATGTTTGGCTTCATTTTTTGATTACCTAATAGTTAGAAGACGGCCTTCCATGTATATATAGTTCACTGTATGCACCCTGGTTCAAGATCTTTGTGCCTCACTGATCTGAAAATATAGTACATGGATACTTCTATACCATAGATATAGGACTCATACGTAGCGGAGGTGTGACATGTATGATAAATCCAAGATGGCGCGGGAACCGGCCAAAAAAAGATAACCAATGTGAAGTACGCACGACATTCAAAGAATACAATGGTGAATTTAAACGGTCCGCACGTATAAACCTCTGAATAATTCAGTTTCTAAAGGAGTCAAATATTAAAGAAATTTTGCAAACTTGGTATCACTAAAATCTAAGGATGTACTAAAGCTATTTATGCTAATTCTATTTCATAATTCTACTGGTTTCACTATATTTTGGATTTTCATTGTCGTCGTACTTAATCATCGTTTTGTGTCTGTCACTATACGAACTGTGTTTCTCTGGCTTCTTCTCAATAACTGGACCTCTACATAATTTTCTGTCTTTATTTTCTGTCGGTGGCTCACAACGTAACATACATATAAGTTCTATAAAGATTTGGCGATCTGTGGTTTATTATAATTTGAATAAACAGAATTTTATTATTTTGTCCGTTGACGTTGGATTTTAAATTTACCGCGCGTCTTTTTTATTTTTATTCATTTCTTTATTAATTAACTTTGCAACTTTTTTTTTCTAAACAAGATACATATTATATTTAAACAAGATACATATTATATTATATAAGATTGTACTATTATATATATTATATAATTTTAATTAAAAAACAACGTAAATGAAAACAAACAAGGGTGAAGGTATGATCGACAGGACAGGAATCCCATATTAAGACCAACCGATCAAAGACAATGACAATAGTTAAACGAAAACACATATTTAACACACCAATACATTTGAACAAATACTAACATAAAAGATGCATGAAATTAAACCCCAAGAGCAACAACTTGGGTTGTAGGAACGACACTTGGAACAATACGTCTTCCATGCACGCATTCTATTTACGTCAAAGGTCGATTCAAGTTTAAATTTCGAAAAATAGTACGTATACAGATTGTGTTTAAAAGAGAAAATAGAAGTACATTCGATGATGTGAACTGGAAGATTGTTCCAAAGGAAAACAATCCGGTTAAAAAAGGAGTCCCTGAAGAGAGAAGTTCTACAAAGATTAGGCGTAAGTAATTTTTGTTGGTTTGTGCGAGTGCGAGAGACAGATTCTGAAGAGAAAGTAACGAAAGAAGAGACATGGAGACCTTTTAAACATTTAAAAAAGAAGAGGAGATCCTTTACTTCCAGCCAATAAGATAATGGTAGCAAATGGAGTTTCTTGAGACGCTCAGGATAGGACATGTCATGGTCTTGAAGATTGAAACTTCAAGAAGTCTTGATCGGGTTTCCTTGGCAACAAAGATATTCGTTTGTCGCACACTATTTTCTGGTATATTTTAATTTTCCTCGCTGGATTTGATTTCCGATGACTTATCCCTTCATTTGGTATATATATTTATCTTGTCTCATTTAGTGTTATGTTGTACCTTGTGCGCATAGCATCTTCGAAGTTGAACTTGACAAGTATTTGTATGATCTTTTGACCCGGTTTAAAATTCAAAACAACTTTCCGCGGTTTACCTGTTCTATTTGTATTTAAATACCAATAATTAGCCAACAAGACGTGAAAATGTCGTTTTTCGGTTTCGCCTATACCTGATTTTTGCATGGATTTGTATGGTTTTGGGGAACAAGCGCAAGCGTGTTTTCAAAAGTTACGCACGGTACTTAATTACACAAAGCGTCATAATTTTTTTTCCTCGAGACTGCGTTATTACCCAAATACTGATGCGTCTTTTAACGTTGAAAAAAAATCCTGGGCCAGAAGGCACTGAAAATAGCAACAAAACAAGATGTGTAACAAATCTAAATGCTGGAAGTTATTTAACTTGTTTCTATCAAAATGTTAGGAGTCTCAAAGCAAATGGGAAATATATTGTCTAACTTTCAAGACATCGTTCTGACAAACCAATTTGATATAATTGCCCTTACTGAGACTTGGTTAAACAGTTCTGTTTCTAATCATGAAATTTTACCACATGGTTATACAATTTACCGAAAAGATAGGGATTTTCAAAAACGTGGAGGAGGAGTTTTAATTACTTGCTTTGAAAGAAAACATAGCAGCTGAACATTTTAATTTAGTCTGAATAAATTAGAGATTACAAGTGTTCTCATTAAACAAAAATATTCTTGTCTCCGTTTGTTATCGTCCACCTCATGCTGCAAATGAATTTATTCAACAATTAAATGAATTTTTCAAGTATTTGGCTGATAACAAAATAAAAGATTTGATCTTAATTGGAGACTTCAACTTTCCTTCAATTACCTGGGTAGATGGGTCGGGCTTTTCGAATATAACCGGAAATTAGCTTTATTGATTCTATTAATGAAGCTGGACTTTTTCAACTGGTAACTTCACAAACATGCAGCGAAAATATGATTGATTTAATTCTTGTTAATGATGAACAAATTATTAATAACATCGACGTTACTAATAATCCTTCAAACTGCATACGATCAGATCACAAAGCTATTACTTTTGATATGAATATTAGAGCAAAAACGAAACAACAAGTAAAACGAACAGTATACAACTACAAAACTAAAGGAAGATTTTAACGGTCTGCGTCAAGCCTTAAACCAGCTATCTTTAACTGACATTGTGTCAGGTGAGAATCACGTTGACATTGCTTGGACGAAATGGAAATGAATTGCTGCTGTTGATAATTTCATACCAAAATTTACAGCAAACTCTAATTATTCTCCATCATATATTACTAGTGATCTCATGCATGAAATTCGGAAAAGGGAAACATTAACAAAAAAGGCGATAAAAAACAATCGTCCTGAACTGTGGGAGAGATTTCGAGAGTCGCGGCGGATGATTAAGTCTGAGATACGGAAAAGAAAGCGCAAGTACATCCAAGGACTGACGTCGGTGTGAGATAACTCGAAAGAATTTTGGCGTTTTTTCAAACATAAATCCAACAAATCTTCCTTGCCTGAGACAATGACTTACAACGACTCACGATTTTCCCATCACAAAGGAAAGCTGACGCCTTTTTAATTCTTACTTTGCATCTTTGTTTCGACCAAGTACATCATCTACTTCTGCACTGGATGTACCACTAATAGCTGCTGTTGCTGATTGTTTGGAGACTATTACAGTTTCAGACGAAGAAGTATTGCATTTGCTGTCCGGCCTACACACCACCAGAGCCACTGGACCTGATGGAATATCTGCAAGATTACTAGAAATACACTCATGCAGAATCCCCTCGCCTATTCGAACTCAGGAATTATACTTCCCAAAAAGACTGACTCCAGCTCAAAAAGTGAAGCCAAACATGGCGGAAATTGAAGGAATTCTGGTGCGTCATTTTCAGTCCCCTACGCGCGCGGTCAAACTCTTCAATAGCAAAGGAGTGATGTTTTTAAAAAATACAGCAAATTAAAGTTCAATGTAAAGTTTGAATTCTGTGTTTTGTTTTGGTGGGATTTAAATATTAAATTTGTTTAAAAAGACTGCGATATTTGACCTATATTTCTAGCTAAAAACCACAATTGAAGGTCACTTTATGAAGTAATAGACTAGGAGTTACTATCGCAAGGAATGTGCTGCCTTGACGCCCAAACTGCATGCAAAATTATTCGACCAATTAGTAATATTGAGCATATTTATATTGCTAATGGCACACTCACTGTACGTATGTATAGATTTATTTTCTTGTTCAAACGATGAGATTACAAAACTGTGATTACAACACTGTGATTATTGTAAATAATAATACACATGTGGTTTTCAAAGCCACATATCAGAGTGCTCAGACTGTTGTCAATGGAATTCTTGGTACCAACATTATTGTTCCTGTTATTAGAAATCATTCTTTACTTCAAAGCTGTCAATTGCATCTTGCAATTGCAATTAAATTTGGAAGAGTAGAGACAATGTCTTTTAGTATTTTTGTGGTACAATAATAGTTTGCATGTTGTCTGTGTCCATAAGATATTGATACTGCACTTGCCATGTGCTAAACAAACATTTCACAACAGTCTTTGTTCCCAATCTGTAGATATTTCATTTCATATTTATTTAGCATTTAGCTTCCATCAGTGTTCATCTGTACTGTCCAGTGAATTGTCAAAATACATGATTATACAGCAAACCAACATAATAGTATATCTCTCCAAAACAACTGTGAGCAGGGATCCACATGACATATATTGGAAATATTTAATTATTTATATCGCAGATTCCATCCCATTACAGATGATGTACACTAATATATCCACATTATTTTGTAAGTTTGTAACTAGCATTTTTTTCAAGTAAATATACCATAATTTATCAACCAAATTTGGTTTTAATTTTCTGCCTCAACAGGCGGTCAATGTTACTTTGTGCCACAACTGGCTCTGCCACAATGGGCAGATCAATAATATTTTGTGCCTCAACGGGCTCCACCACAATGGGCAGATCTATCCACACAGGCTCTATCACAATGAGCTATTCCATTTAAAATCCGTACCCTCCCCCCCCCTATCGAGGACAGGGGTTTTTCTATAACCCTGAAGAATTCCTGACTTTCAACAGCCCACCTGAGGAATTTTGTATTTACAACACCTACCCCTGAAGAATTCCTGTCTTACAGCTATTACCCCTGAAGAATTTGACTGCAACCCCCTGAAGAATGCAATTTTTTTACTCAACCCCTGAAGAATTCCAAGCCTAAATAGTCACACCCCTGACGAATTCCAAGGCAAAATGGCCCCTTACTCCTGAAGAATTCCATGGTCCTCGATAGGGGGGGGGAGGGGTACGGTATTAAATGGAATAGCCCAATGGGTAGATCAATGTTTCTTTCTGCCACAACAGGTAGATTGATATTTTGTGCTACCATCACAGGTACAGGCTCTATGACTACAGCTAGATCACTATTTGTCACCGTCATAGGTGGGGTTGTTTTTGCCTGCACAGGCAATATATTAACTGTGTCGATCACAGACCGACATATGACATATCTTGTAAGAAAGCATGTTTGAGCCCGTTGAGGCACAAAATATTATTGATCTGCCCATTGTGGCAGGGCGAGTTGTGGTACAAAGTAACATTGATCCGCCTGTTGAGGCAGAAAATGAAAACCAAATTTGGTTGATAAATTATGGTATATTTACTTGAAAAAAAATGGTTGTGACAAACTTACAAAAAATATGGATATATTAATACATCATCTGTAATGGGATGGAATTGTCATCGTACATGAATTATAAACCTCCACGGGTAGATTAATATTATTTGTCATCGTACATGAATTAACACTAACTATTGTTGGTAAGTTATCTATAGACAAATATTCTACACCAGGGTCTAGGGCTAATAAGCCATTACTCAGAGCTTTTAAATACATTTTGTCTCCTTGTATTAAGACATTATTAAATGTTGTTTTAGACCACGCGGACAATGGAATATTTCGTGCTGAAAGAAGCGCCGATAAACTCATAAAAGCACATAAATTGCTTTCCTCTAGAATGAACACTAAACAGTTCATCACCTTGATGAATATCGGCAGAAAGAAATGAAGCCATACTTACCTGTGTTTCTTCGGCAAATGTTTGTATATTTTGCGTCTAGTCAGATCCAGAAATCCAGAATAAAAAGCTTGTAAAATCTTGCAAATCACATGGAACAAAACATGCGCGCGCAATACAATATTTTCTCGCCCTCTCCCCCCATTTTAAAAAGTCTCCTTGAGCTCGACTTTCTGCCCGGAATTACGACAACTGACAGACGCAAATTTACAGACGCAAGATCCAGATCTCGACTATACATAGATCGGCGCAAAAGACTGGGTCGAGTGAACTCTGGAGAAACCTTGCCATGTCAAGAATAGTGTGCTGCCTTCGGCAGCAATAAAAATACAAATCAATATGAAATAGCATAGCTATCAATTTTTCCGCATTGCATACAGGAAAAACCTTCTTAATATACTAAACGCTAGCCTAAAATTGTAGTTGAAAAGCAGTCGTATGTGACAAAAAAACACAAATAAACAATACAATAAAGTGAATGAATTCAGAAATATCAAAACAACAACAACAACAACAACAACAACAACAACAACAACAACAACAACAACAACAACAACAACAACAACAACAACAACAACAACAACAACAACAACAACAACAACAACAACAACAACAACAACAACAACAACAACAACAACAACAACAACAACAACAACAACAACAACAACAACAAAAACAACAACAACAACAACAACAACAACAACAACAACAACAACAACAACAACAACAACAACAACAACAACAACAACAACAACAACAACAACAACAACAACAACAACAACAACAAAAATGTAAACATAATGAAAAATACAGATTTACTAAAAACAAAAAAACAAAAGTTTGAAATTTGTTGTTAGATTCGCAATGAAAAATACAGATTTACTCACACATACAGTGGGTCTTGTATGGTCTGATTGGTCAATTTCCGTAATGTTATACAATATTGCAACGTTTACAAATAAAATGTCGGCAGCTTTTATACAGCAACAAAGAAAACGAAGCCTTTCGCTTTTGGGTCTTGCTTTGTTAGTCCAAGAAGACGAAGTTTTACCAACGAAAAGAAACAGACAACAGTATATGAGAGAATGGTTAGCTAGGAGAGAAGAAAAAGGCGTATATCATCAACTAATAAAGGAACTAGAAGTCGAAGATTTTGTGGCATATCGTGAATTTTTTAGAGTGACCAAAGAACAGTTCTTATTTCTTGTTGAAGAAGTACGACCTCTTATCACAAAGCAAGAGCGACCATTCCCCATCAACTGTGTTCGCTCAACTATCAAGGCAGATGAGCGTGTGGCTGTTACGTAGAGGTTTTTAGCAACAGGCGAGAGCTTTCACTCGTTGGAGTATTCCTTCAGAATTTCAAGGCAATGTATCTCCAATATTATATTTGAAACATGTACCGCATTATATAAGATCTTGTCTCCAGAATGTTTAAAAACACCCAGCAGCAAAGAAGAATGGGATAACATAGCTGACGGCTTTCGCTTAAAGTGGAACTTCCCCAATGGTATCGGTGCTATTGATGGCAAGCGCATTAACATCCAACAGCCTGCAAATTCTGGTTCGCACTTCTATGACTATAAAGGAAACCGAGCATTGTTCTTCTTGCTGTCTTTGGGCCAGACTACAGATGCATTCGGGCAAGTGTGGGCACAAATGGTCGATCAGCTGATTCAGCAATTTGGCAAAATGCTGACTTGAGAACAGCTCTCAGTTCTGCCAACAACCCACTTGATATCCACCCACCTAAAGCTTTACCTGGAAGAGTAAATCCAATACCATATGTGCTTACCGGAGATGATGCCTTTGCTTTAACAAAGTACATGATGAAACCATTTCCCCAAGCTTGGCTTTCAGACTATCAAGGATGCGTCGTATCTCTGAAAATGGTTTTGGATTGCTAGCGAACAGGTGGAGGGTTTTTCGAAATGCCATTCAACTTCCTCCTGAGACGGTAAACACATTAATACTGGCAGCACTGGTACTACACAACTTTCTCAGGTATTATTAATTTATTAATTATAATAATTATTTATCAGTTGCTCTATATACTCATAATGTGATTTTAGGTGAAATTTTATAAATTGCACCTTCCTCCTCCACAGGCTAATAATATATACTAATTCTAGACAAAACTTATATCGGGGAACGCCTGCTGACTAATTCTTTTCAACATGGGCCTACGTGGCAACAACAAAGCCTAACAATAACACTATTAAATACAATATATACAAAAGATCATGCCCCAAAATCTCATTTGATATATTTAATTCGATTATCCCAGAGTCATGCGACTCATGCCAAGCCTAACCCGCGAACAGGCATACTCTGGGTACGAGATTGGACTTTTTGCTTCTTTTTGCCAGCATTTCTTTCACTGCCCGGCGTTCTCCCTTAAACGCCTGTTGAGGAGGAGGTATTGCACCCTTTTTAATTGTTAAAATAAATTGTATTATAATTATTGTATTATAATTGTATTATATTATTGTATTGTAATTGTATTAAATTGTACTTTATAGAGTCTCAAATCTTGAAGTGTTGGACAGAGAGGATGGACAAGGAGATATTATGCCAGGAGCATGGAGAATTGATCAGGCATTGTGGCAGGAGTTCCACCCTCAGGGTAGCAACAACTACTCTAATGAAGCAAGGCTAATTCGACAAGAATACATGCAGTATTTTAATAATGAAGGTGCAGTCCAGTGGCAATGGCGACAATGTGGTATAGATTAGATGTTTAAAAATAGATTGTTATATTTTAGATTGACAAGTAATTAGATTTACACAAAGCTGAGGAAGGTTTGATACACTTTTAGTTAACCTTCTGAAGCTTTATTCGAGCCTTTATTACAAACCCTGCATTTAACTATCACTTTAAAATATTATAGATACCAAGACAATACAGGGGATGAAAAACATTAAATTCTGTTTACACACTTGGAAATGATCTGGCTTGAAATAAAACTTGTGATTACAAATATTATTACAAAATATAATATATTTATTCATAACTATTAACATTTTAAATAAATTATTTCCATATAATAAATTATATTATTATTGAAAATATACTGAATTATTATTCAGTTGAAAATTAATTGTATTTTAATATATAATGGACTTTAAGGTCACAATTCCAAATGCTGCCTTGCCCCTTGCATTTCTAACAATATTTGTAACAAACACAATTACCAATTTAAATAAATTGATCAAATGTTAATAATAAACTTTGAATAATTTATATTGTCACAGGTATAACTCCAATTAGGGGGTGGAGGTGGAGAACTCATGACCAAAACAATTTAAATTAATAGACGGTCCATGGCACTCCACCCCTACCTCGAACAGTAGGTCATTGATTCTCTTCCTTGCAAAAATAAATTGGCGTGGAGAAAACGTTCTCAGGGTTGCCTCCAATGACTTTACATACCAGGATATTTCATCATCTGTGGTCTTTTGCTCAACACTTAGGCTTGGCAACGGTGCTTTCAAACAGGTTATGGCCTCTTTGAAGAATTCAATCTTAACTTCTTCCATCTCTCTTGCTTTTTCAGCCTTCAGTCTTTTTGAAGGTGGTGCTGTACTGAAGGAATCATCTCCCATAGCCATTGAGGTAATTGGGGGATCAACATCATCACTTCATTTGACAAACATAATTTCATTAAAGAATTTCCATATTGAGTTGTACACCGAGTCTGTTCCTCTTCCAGATACCTTGCTTCCTTCCTCTCGTTTCAACTCACGATAAAAAATCGTTTTCATCACATGCCATTGGTTCTTTACATCATTTGGACTGCGACTAAAAGACAATATGTGGCATGTGTAAACAACAAAAACACGCATTAATATATTTATTATGCAAAAAATAAGGTGTTCCTTGACCTTGCAAACATTTCGAATATTATTTGGAACCTTTTTGTTACATTGTATGTTTATAGTTTCTCGATTTTTATTGGCAGAGCGCCATTCAGTTGGCGTCTTTTTGTCTCGTCCATGTACTCAATCTACTGAGTACTGATGTACTGGATATGTTTTTCGTTAAAACCAGTTTTACTTTGCCTTTGCTTACAACAATTGTTTTTAAGTATCGTACAAGAACTCCGTAAATGGAGAACTGATAACATATTGTCCGCGTGTCCGCATGTCCGCGTGTGCGCCTGTCCGCGTTTTCCACCTAACCTTCGAACAGCATGTTTTTATGCCGCCCGTGCGCCCCTTCCCTAATTTTCCAAGCCAAAAAGCGCTTGTGGAGGAGGTAGCTACGCACTGGAAAGGTTTTAAAAGTAATTCGCACGTTTAAGAACGAGGTTTAATATTACCATTTGCAAGCAATCGTGACAAACTAACTTTAAAACGCTTTTGTTTACGTTTGAAACGTCAAGTTGGGCGGGTCAACATTCTAATTATAACGCGCAAAACAATAGTTTTGGTTTTGACCGTGACATTGACATGTTTGACAGTAGAAAGTAGAAACTTGCATGTTTTACAAACTTGAGTGATCGTTTTAAAACAAATTTCGTACGTTTTATTCGAGCGGCGATGTTTGCCCAAGTGAAAATTTTATACGGACATGAGTACGAGATGCAAAATTACTAGAATTACTGTTAACGAGTTAAATGGATTAAATTTGAAAAAGCTGGATAGCCTAGTACATGGCGTTGTCGGGAGTTAAATACGGAGAACAACTACGGATGCATTACAGGGACGACGAAGGGACGTTTGTCACAATATCAAATGAAAGTGATGTAAAAGACGCTGTTCTTGCCGCCACACCGGTACAAAATGCGGGGGACTTTAACCAGATTATGCCTGCGAGTTGATGATGTCCTAACTCCTGTTGGAAAATCTCGTGCCAGTCGTATAGGCTATCCAGCTTTTTCAAATTTAATCCATTTTAGATGCTTCATGATCGACAAAATTCTAAAAGAAGGAGGCGACCGCATTACTGGCTACATTCCGCGAACGTATGTGCAATATTCCAAAGAATTTGGATATCTCCGAATACAGTAAAACATATTTGGAACAGATTTTGCGAAGCTAAGTCATGAAAAAAACACGTCGTGTTTCTCCGACCTGAACTTGCACTTGAATTTGGTCCGCGGATTTCATCGTCCAATATTAAACTTCGCTCCTAAACGTGCGAATTACTTTTAAAACCTTTCTAGTGCGTAGCAAAACATGCCGTTCGAAGCCCCAAAACATGTCAGTTTCATTGCCCAAACATGACATGGGGCGTGGCAAAACGTACGTTTTGAAACGCTAAACGTACGTTTTGAAACGCCAAACGTACGTTTTGAAACGTAAAACGTACGTTTTGAAACCGCACGCCGCAAGCTTGAACGCAAATGGTAATAAAGAAATATGATCGATAACACGATTCGTCACAAACCTAGAAAATTCGTTTACACTGTTTACAAGAAAACGAGAGTCAGCTGAAATGTAGCCTTGTTGAATGCCTTGTTGATTTTATATAGCCGCGAGTACAGCGATAATTCAAATATTCTATAAATGGGGAAATGTACAATGTCTGCAGGGAAACAAGTAAGTTATACCAGTCTTATTTGTAGCGGGAAACTGTGTTGCACTTGTATAAATCTTGTACACAGTCACGTATTTTAAATTAATTCGTGTGTACGACCAGCCAGCCAGCCAGCGAGAGTTAAAACTGATTTAAAACGGCCAGGCCCAAGATGCAAACCTTCAAATACAAAAAGACTGAGTATTAAAGACTATAGTCGACATATTTTATAGTTTTACTAACCTGGGAAGCTTTTCCATAAGGTTTTGATAGTTATACTCCCTTAGGTTTCTATCTTTGTATGAAGAGAGCTTGTGGTTCCACATGGCTTCGTTTTCTTTAAAAAACTGGATTGCAGTTTCATTTTCCTCGTCATTCCACTCCCGTTATTCTTTCGCCTTCGCCGACTGCAATATTTCTGCTTTCATGCATGCTAAGACGTCTATAAATTTCCATTTTGACTTTGTAAGGCTCCCGTGTTGTTCTTTTTTAATTTCCCTTGCCAATGCTGTCCGGGCGCTGTGTAAAACACGTTGGAATATTGTGGCTGGAATAAGGTTAAACATTTCGCAAAGTTGCTTTTTGTCTTTCTTTTTTGTTTTTGTACGCTGTTTTGCTTGTGTCCCACAGGCACGGAAACTCTTCTAACTTTTTAAACAAGTTAAATTTTTGTGTTTCTGATAATTTTTCATCAGCAGTAGCGGAGTTTTGTACTACTTCAACGAGGTCTTCGTCGTGTTGTTGCGTTGTCTCTCCCGAACTGTCCGCCATTTTTTCTGAGATTTGTTGCAAAATTGCCAAAAATGTTGCGAAAAGTAGAATTGAGTTTAAACTTGTTGCAAACACGGAATTTTGTTGCGTGACAAATTGCATGCTTGGGTGGTAATACGCGAAACATGTTGCTGAAACTTGCAACGCAACAAAGTTGCGCGTAAAATCGCGCACATTTGTTGCTCGTATTACCGTACCTTTATAAAATGAACAGAAACAGGATCTGAAAATCGCGAAAACATCACTCCCAGCCACTGACCTATACTAAATGGACTGAGCGCGCAATCTATTTTGTTAGGAGCTCGGTGTCCTCGCCACTGCTGACGTCATATAGGTCTTTGCTCTCATGCGTAAACTCGCTGACATGCAAATGTGTTGATAAAAGGCTCGTGTTTTAAATTCTGATATATTTCAGACTCAAAAATATGATAATTTTGTGCTTTTGAGGCGAGAAATTCCTGCGAAATCATTGTAGAAAGTAAGTCAATTTATACTAAATGTGATTTTTAAGAAATTGGCGGTCTGTCAAGTATGTTAACTAAAACCGTACATGTTTATAAAAATCTCAAATAACCGTAGAAAACTTTACAAAAACACAGTCTTTTACTCAGTACAATATCAGGAAAGCTTGTCGGCAAAAATGTTTCATGTCAACAGCAGAATAATACTTACATAACACGGCAAATTTTATGAAAAAATATAGCATAAATACCAGCAATCGTCGATGGCCCGAAGCTCTTGTCACAGTATAGAAAATACCAGTAGGCTCTTTCGCGTCGGTACCTTTGATATTTTTTTGAAGCCAATTCGCACACCGGAAATCGCTCACCCGATTCGTTTGCAGCAAGTAAAAGCAAGGTTTCCTGATAGGGATTTATATGAGGATTTGTACATTTCGTTGAATAAATGGGTTATTTTTCATCAAAACGACGAATGATATGTCAAAATTTTGCTTCTGAGAATAAAATAAAGGTTTGTGAATATATGCATTATGATTTAATCTCACAAAAGTCAATATAACTAATAAATTTTAGCTCTGTGTAAATACAATAAGTGACATTATTTCAGTGTTTACAGTGCTTTTTTCCATGACAATTTGCATGGCTTCGAAAGAAATTCTATACATTTTTATAACTCTAAATCTATTTTAATTGTTTTTGACTATATGTTTTCATCATGGCAATTGTTATTTTGCTATAATGCAATATGTCTTTCAACTGAGATTTCTTTAGCCTGACTACGCAGTAAATAGGCCTATTTATATTTTATAAATGGGAAATTTTAATGTATTTTCTGTCCTTTCGTTTGCATGAAGCAAAATCTCGATTAGCAAACTTAAGAGAATAGAAAATTCGCATCCTTAAGTATAGTTTTTGCAAATATTCCAGTGGGAAATCAGGACAAGTTTGGAAGGGCAGAGGGACAGCTTTGAGTTTCTCCAGGATATGTTTGCCAACAGAGCTCTTGGTGTACATTGAAAAACTTGAGCAGAACACATTTTCCAGCTGCTTAATGTACTCAAAATATGCCAATGAGGGTGCATTCAGCCCACCAAAAACATCATTTCCTCTCTTGTATGCTTTAAAATAGCAGAGGAGCTTTCGATTGTCATCCAAATCATTTGAAACCAGAGCGGCTTTGCAGACTTCACAATTATGCTGTGATAAACACCTTTTTGTCAAGTACCCAGAAACATAAGCAATAGCATTATCCTTCACCATATTGTCTGTTACATCCTTATCTCTATAATCCGTGGATCCAATAGCCAACGTGTTTGGTTGAGGAGGTAAAACCACAAGGACTGGAACTTCAGCAAGTTTACCCTTCTTATCTGTACACTGTGCAAGCAGGTTATCCAAATCATCATCACAGTTACCAGAAGAAGAATTGAGAAAGGAGCTGAAGAATAATTTTCGAAATGCTCGTGTGAATTGAACAGGGGTCGGGTTATCGCTGTTCCCTCCTTGCTGCCGTATTGAACCAAAGAAATTCTCAATGGGATCAGTATTCAACCTTCTTGTCAGGAGAAACTGAAATGCGTGATTAACCTTCAGGTGTTCCCAAATGGAAAGGATGGCATTCATGGTAACTAACCAACCCTTTAAGCACTTGATTCTTCCTGTGACATCTTTGCCAGCATTCAAGACCTTCAAACCCTTCAAAAAATCAATGCTGTCCTTTAGAACGCCAACATGTGGAGATCCATCGCGAAGGGCACATCGAAACACTTTAGGAGAGTTCAATGTTGAACTGTTGACGCAGTCAAAGAGGTTGTCAAAGCGTGAAAGTACTTCCGCAGTTCCCGCTGCAGATTGTGGTAAACAATCCAAACTTACATGTGTGCATATGCCAGCTGCTACAGTGTTGCTAAAAACTTGGGTGGCTAATTTTACCTTCATCTTACAAAAATTGTTGGGGTGGATATATGCTTCTCTGTCAGCTTTGGGGCAGCTCGTATAGGTTGCAGTTTGTCCTTTCATAGAAACTTTCAATGTCTTGCCAAGTGGCAGTGAAGGAATTAAAGTGAAAAGAATAGGAGATTGTTTCTAACACATTTCAGTAAATGTGGCGGATCAAACATGACAAAATACGTGTTGTTGTTGTGCATAAACCAAGGCTTTTCAGGAGAGATACCAAGATGCCTGGCCAAGCATTGGAAATTTGATCCCATATCTGACATTACCACGAGAATTTTGAGACCAATGTTCTCTAACTTGTCAATTGCTTCCTTCATCATCCTTTCCATTTCATCTGCAGAGCAAGATTCATTGACAAGAACATAACCCAATGGCTGCTTCCAATTGCCAGTGATACTTCGCATCAGAAAGACAAGTGCTGATGTTGCTACTTTGTTAGTACGATAACCACCACCAAAATCTTCTAATCCAATAATTTTGTCGGTAGGTATATCGTAATAGAGATGGGTTTTAAGGGACATCTCATCCATGCACAAAGAACAGATTTTTTCATTTGCATTCATGTGTGCAACCTTGCTCTTGATTATATTTAATGTGCCTTGAGTAAACCCTGGTGTTGCTGGAAATGTAGCGTTTTAGTGAAGCTTTGGAAGGTAAAATGAACAGTTTGGACAACATTCTATAGACTTTGCCACTTGCATGATATATAGAAATAGCTAACGACTTTAGCTGAGGGGAGAATCGTCTTCTTTTTTTGGATTTGGTGTGTAATTTAACTTGCATTTCAATGAAATTTGCCAAGTTTTTTGGGAGTTTTTCCAAGGCTTCTTCCATTATTTATTTTCTTGGAAGATGTTGCCTTTAGTCTTCTTATTGTTTGTCTTTGATTTTTTAAAAGTGGTAACCGTTTTCCGTGCGTAATACAAAAATATACAAAATGTACCAACTTCACAGCGCTATATTTTCCACATTTTACAACATTTCGCAAACTTTGCAATTTTACTAAACTTAGGATGCTCTTTCCAGCTGTACTGATACAATTTCCTAGTTCAAAAGTTAGTTTAATAGGGGAATGGTCCATTGAGACAACAAAGCTCTAAACAGAAGTAAAATATTAAAAGGAAATAGAATCGACAATCACATTTTTATACGTCCCTTTATGCATGGTTAATAAAATATAAACCATGCTTTATGTAAATATATAACATTGAGAGTTAGGCAACTTATCTCAAAATAGCTTAAAATTTATAAATTAGAGCCTACAATCAAGAGTTTTTTTTAAATTACAAAACAAGTGCAAAATAATATCAATTGTACTGAAAAATAAGCGCCAAGATGATTGTCAAAAGATAGTTTGTTGGACTGCTGCTAACAAGCTATTACATTCGTCTCAAAATTTTCGCTAAATAATCATATCGTTTAATCGTAACTTAACAATAACTTGTGCTTACCTTCTTTCTGCAAATATTTGTCGGAAAATGGATTTTCCAATCGGTAGTTTTTCGTAAATAGCAAAAAAACGTGAAAAAACGCGTATAGTTCGTAATACTATTTATAATAAATTTGTTTACTTTTACTTGCTGCCAGATCGGGCATGCGCAGTAGAAAATTGACTTCATGAAAGTGCTGGAGTGAGCCTTCTGTGTATTTCTATTCTGTGCTCTTGTTGTGGTCGCGTATAAAAACATACTGAAGCCATCATTTTATTTAAAATTAAAAGGTTTGTTTTCAAACTTGCAACAGGAAAATATACTCCTATCTTTGAAAAAGTTGTTCTCAACTCGAAGACAACAAAATTTGAAGAAAACAACACAGAATTGAATAAAAATAAACTTTGTCTTTTCAAAAACACAATTCGCCCACGACACAGCCCGCGAGCACAAGCAACATTAGGAAAATATCGGTATGCGGTAATTTTCATCGACGCGAGGACGTATATGACGTCAGCAACGGCGAGGACACTTTTGGACCTCGAGCGCTCAGTCCATTTAGTAAAGAGTGCTCCCAGCCTTCTCCCAGCCATCTAATTTTTGATGATCAAAAAGGATTGACCGCGCGCGTAGGGGACTGAAAATGACGCACCAGAATTCCTTCAATTTCCGCCCATTGAACTATATACAAACTGGAACGCTAACTCAATACGGCAACCCTGATAATAGGATGAAGCCAAGCTAGTTTTTCTGAGTTTTGAGTTGAAATATTTAACGCCGAACATTGGGCTGTATATGAAATTGAAGCTATTAAAAAGTTCTATTTGATATAAAAACTTCAAGACTTTAGGCAAAATGGAAATACTTAAAAAATACAAAAACAACCGCAATTTTGTAAATACGGCAAACTTCCTTCAAACTTTTAAGTATTTCCCTTTTACTTAAAGTCTTGAAGTTTTTATGTCAAATATAACTTTTTAATAGCTTCAATTTCATATACAGCCCAATGTTCGGCGTTAAGTATTTCAACTCAAAACTCAGAAAAACTGAATTAAGCTGGCTTCAACCCCCCCCCTGCGTTAGCGTTCCAGTCTATTATAGTTCAACGTTTCCGCCATGTTTGGCTTCACTTTTGATTACGTAACAGTTAGAAGTCAGCCTTCCATATATTATAGTTCACCGCAATTTTGTAAAATACGGCAAATTTTCCCTATTGCGGTTGTTTTTGTATTTTTTAAGTATTTCCATTTTGCCTAAAGTCTTGAAGTTTTTATATCAAGTAGAACTTTTTAATAGCGTCAATTTCATATACAGTCCAATGTTCGGCGTTAAGTATTTCAACTTAAAAAATTGCTTTTCAAGCATGCAGTAACTTAGTTTTGACAGTTAAAATAAGGATTATATAAGCTAGCTCAGCCGTCATATTCAAAGTGCTCACCAGGCCCGTAGCTGGCTCTCAATTTTGGGGGGGCACTTTTGGATATCAGTCCGCGTTTGTCAAAACAATTTTCCATTTCCGAAAACAGATTCTTTCTTTTCTTGTCGACGGGGGGGGGAAGAGGGTTAAAGTTAACATATATAACATACTCTCTACGTATCAATGAACTTTTTCAAAACAAAAATGACGTTACGGTTATCTTGGTTGGGTGGGGGGCACAACCGACTCGCCGACTGCAATATTTCTGCTTTCATGCATGCTAAGACGTCTATAAATTTCCATTTTGACTTTGTAAGGCTCCCGTGTTGTTCTTTTTTAATTTCCCTTGCCAATCAAATCAATTTATTTTGCCTTTGAATATCTAGTTATTTACAAATACAATTATACTAAGAGGCAAGGTAGCCCAAATGAAACCAAAAGGCTTATAATATTGGGCTCCTTCATTAAATTTAACCTAATATAGAAATGGAGGCAGCAAAACAAAACAAAACAAAACAATTTCACACTTATATACAAATATAGTATTAATCACAATTTAATAGATTCTACAAATTAATATACTGAATTATAGAGACTGTTTGGTTACAAAATATAGCTGCTATTAGCTATATACTAGAAATAATTTATTTTAGTAAGATAAAGATCGAATAAATTACTATATATTGAAGAAACAATTCGAGTATATACAGTATACTCAATTATAAAGGAGATATTTTTTTAATTTAAATTGAAATAGAGAAACAGTTAAGGTATCACGAATATCATGACTTAATGTATTAAAAAATTTAGGAGCCTGGTAAATAGTCGAGAATTTCCTTATATTTGTCCTACAAAAGGGTAGACGATACAAGTTAGAATAACGTGTATCATAGCTATGGACTTCACTCGTACGAAGAAAAAGATTATCAAAACTACTTGGAAGCAATTTATTCTGATATTGATACATTAATTTCCCTAGATGATATAAATAGATTTTATCAAATTTCAGTATTTTCAGCTCTTCAAAGATCGGATCAGTGTGTGCGTCATATGTTTCCTTATTGACAACCCTAACAACACGCTTTTGAAGCAAAATAATACGCTTTAAATTAGTTGGGTATGTAGAACCCCAAACAACTATACAATACTGTAAATAGGGATAGACTAAAGAATAATACAATTTATATAAAGATGATTTAGACAAACACTGACTTGCTTTAAATATAATACCTATGGATTTTGATATTTTTCTAGCAACATGAGAAATATGTGAATTCCAAGATAAATGCTCATCTAGGATAACTCCAAGAAAAACAACCTCTTTTACCCTGTCTATTTTATGAGAACTCAACATTATAGAAAAATCATTAACCACTCTTTTTTGTCTTGGCTTAAAGATAATATAATTAGATTTTTTGATATTAATTGATAACTTATTTGTCCTGAACCACTCAGACAACTTAGCTATTTCCTGATTGACTATATTCACTAATGAAATATAGTCCTTATGTGAATAAAATAGACTTGTATCATCAGCAAACAAAATCAATTCAAATATATTAGAAACATTACAAAGATCATTAATATATAACAAAAACAAAAGAGGACCAAGGATAGAACCTTGTGGCACTCCACATGATAGTTTTACAAATGGAAGAAGTCTCATTGTATTGAACATATTGCAAACGATTTGAAAAATAATTTTTTAACCAATCAAGTGCTACTCCTCGGATACCATAATGATTAAGTTTATCGAACAAAGTCTCATGATTTACTGTATCAAATGCCTTGGAGAGGTCAAGAAATATACCAATTGTAAAGTCTTTTCGATCAATTGCTGATGTTATCTTATCATGCAAATGCATCAAGGCAAAAGAAGTTGAGTGGTTTTTCTGAAGCCATACTGGTTATCAAAGAGAATACATGACTGGTTTATGTAATTTGTTATACGGTTATACACAACTCTTTCTAATAATTTAGAAAAAATAGGCAAGACTGATACAGGTCTATAGTTTTGAAAGAGTCTATGATCACCTGACTTAAATAATGGTATCACACGAGCAATTTTCATAAGATCAGGAACCACACCAGATGAGATTGATAAATTAATGATGTGAGTAAGAGGTTCAGAAATAAGGTCAATAGAATCCTTAACAGCCGACATTGGGATATTATCATAGCCCGCAGCCGTTCCAGAACGCAGTGAATTTATTAATTCTACTACCTCTTGTTGGGTTGTCAAGTCAAGGGACATAGAATCAATATAGTTACCTGATAAATAAGAACGATGTGAAATTGAAGAATCAGGTATTTTCTGAGCTAAATTAGTACCAATATTGGTAAAATAATCGCAAAAATGATTCGCGATTTCAATCGGGCTAGATATTTCATTGTTCTCGATAACAAAGGTTGAAGATAATTTGTTAACACGCTTTTTTTTATTGATCACTTCATTCAAGATTTTCCATGTGCCTTTAGTATTTCCTTTGAAATAATCCAATTGTTTATCATAATACATGCGTTTAGCAATTCTTAGAGAGTGGTTCAATTTGTTTTTATATTTTTTATAAAAACCTCATTGACAAAGCTTGGTTTATTTAAAAATCTCTTATATAATCTATTCTTATGCCTTATTGATTTAAGAAGACCTCGTGATAACCATGGCTTTTTCAAAATACATTTCCTACTTTTTATCTTTTTTTGTGGAAAACAATTATAGTAAATTTCTCTATATTTATTTAAAAAACTTTCATAAGCTTTTGATGGATCATTGAACCCATCTAAATTATGCCAGTTGATACTATGTAGACACTGGCGAAATTGGGATACATTCGCTTCACTTTTATCACGAAAAATAATATAAGTGTCCGAGGAATCCGAAAATTGTTCCCGAGTAATACAGAATATTGGCAAATGATCAGAAATATCCGAGAGTAATAAGCCGCTAAACAAATAGTTATCCGAGTGATTGGCAAATATACCATCAATTAATGTTGCAGTATGTGATGTTATTCTTGTTGGGAGAGTTATCAAAGGAAGGAACATATGTGCAAACATTATATCTAAAAATTCACCGGTGAGTTGGTGGCAATAATGGTTCAACAGATTTAAATTAAAATCACCCATTAAATAACAGACTTTGTTTTCTTTAGAAATTATTCCCATCAGTGTATTAAGATTAGATATAAAATCGTGAACATTTTGGCTCGGTGGCCTATAAACAATGCCTACAATAACATTTCTCTCTTTAACGCTAGTTATTTCTACAAACAAGGACTCAACGCCTGATTGGCGAGGGAAACTTAAGTCATTACGAGATTTGTACTCTAACACAGAAGACAAATACAAGCCAACTCCGCCTCCAGATCTATCCGGTCGGTAGTTATGTACGAAATTATATCCATCAATGTCAACGGTATGCGATGAATCTCTAAGCCAAGTTTCAGAAATACCAATAACCGAAAATTTATGGTCAATTGAAATGAGCAGATTTGTTAATTTATTAAAATTACGCACAAGACTTCGCACATTAATATGAAATAATGATAAGCATTTGTCATTATGCGAGACTTTTCGTGTTCCATCCTATTGAAGGTATGTTCAGTATAATAATCACAATTGAATACATCGGAAAAAAGTTAGCATCAGGGTCTATATTATCTGATAAAGTTAAATTTTGAAATTTTCAAGAAACAATGGGTTGAATTTTAAACAAGAAAGTCTGTCTGAGTCAAAATTCACCGGACCGTTTGACATTTCGTACATAGCTAATTGAAAGCTTTCATCGTCTAAGTGATTAAAAGGCAATTCACTAATAATACTAGACATTTAAATAACAAAGACGAAAAAAAAATAGACTTAGCTGTTATGCAGTTTCGTTAAGTCGGCGATTATAACCTCTGTTAAACTCTTCAAATTCTTTCATCGTAGTAAACACATGAACCGAGTGGCTATCCTCTTTCTTTAATAATATTTTCCCTTGCTTGGTCCAAACGAACTTGAAAAAATGTGATCTTTTGAACTTCTTAACTTCATACAGGATAGCTCGGGAATTAGCAGTAAGGCTTTCATTAATATACAAACGATTATTCTGCTGAAAGCCAAGATCCAGAGAACTCTTCGAATTAAGATTTCGCTTCTTTCTGTAGATAGCATCGCGAGTATCTCGTCTGGTAAATTTGACTATAATTGGTTTGATTTTTCCCTCTGCAGCTGGCAAGCGATGACTTATGGATATGTCCGCTTCGCTAATATTTAATTCAGGAGCAATTAAACCAGATACTCGCAATACAAGATCATTGGTGTTTTCTGCTGAACTTTCAGGAACTCCGTGTATCTCCAGCAGGTCTCTTCGCATGTATCTTTTCAGATTCTCAGATTCAATATCAGTTGAGGTACACTGCTTCTCCAAAACATTGATTCGATCTTGTAGCTGAGAGTTCATTTTACGAATTTCTTTATTCTCGACCTTGAGCACAGTAATCGAAGCAACCAATTCATCAAATTTAGTGGAGAGAAAATTTTGACTTTCCTTAATAGATTGAAACTCAGTTTTCGTCGATTCAGTGAACTTTACGAATAGCTCGTTTATTTGTACAGTCTGCCGATTCAAGCGTTTATCTAGAAAGTCTTCCAGCCCCGAAGGAAGAGACGCCATATTGACTTTGTCTTCGACAGAATCTTGTTGTGATACTACACTTGTATCACTTATATCATTGCTTTTAGGGGGTTTCTTCTTAGGAGGCATTATTGATTTAGCCTCTACTGTATTCAGCTAATTACACTATTAGCCAATTCTCCAAAGAGAAAAAAAAATAAAATATTTAGCCGGAGCTCTAAATTGCACGTCTGCTCCGCTGCAACACATGTAATTAACCAATGCTGTCCGGGCGCTGTGTAAAACACGTTGGAATATTGTGGCTGGAATAAGGTTAAACATTTCGCAAAGTTGCTTTTTGTCTTTCTTTTTTGTTTTTGTACGCTGTTTTGCTTGTGTCCCACAGGCACGGAAACTCTTCTAACTTTTTAAACAAGTTAAATTTTTGTGTTTCTGATAATTTTTCATCAGCAGTAGCGGAGTTTTGTACTACTTCAACGAGGTCTTCGTCGTGTTGTTGCGTTGTCTCTCCCGAACTGTCCGCCATTTTTTCTGAGATTTGTTGCAAAATTGCCAAAAATGTTGCGAAAAGTAGAATTGAGTTTAAACTTGTTGCAAACACGGAATTTTGTTGCGTGACAAATTGCATGCTTGGGTGGTAATACGCGAAACATGTTGCTGAAACTTGCAACGCAACAAAGTTGCGCGTAAAATCGCGCACATTTGTTGCTCGTATTACCGTACCTTTATAAAATGAACAGAAACAGGATCTGAAAATCGCGAAAACATCACTCCCAGCCACTGACCTATACTAAATGGACTGAGCGCGCAATCTATTTTGTTAGGAGCTCGGTGTCCTCGCCACTGCTGACGTCATATAGGTCTTTGCTCTCATGCGTAAACTCGCTGACATGCAAATGTGTTGATAAAAGGCTCGTGTTTTAAATTCTGATATATTTCAGACTCAAAAATATGATAATTTTGTGCTTTTGAGGCGAGAAATTCCTGCGAAATCATTGTAGAAAGTAAGTCAATTTATACTAAATGTGATTTTTAAGAAATTGGCGGTCTGTCAAGTATGTTAACTAAAACCGTACATGTTTATAAAAAAATCTCAAATAACCGTAGAAAACTTTACAAAAACACAGTCTTTTACTCAGTACAATATCAGGAAAGCTTGTCGGCAAAAATGTTTCATGTCAACAGCAGAATAATACTTACATAACACGGCAAATTTTATGAAAAAATATAGCATAAATACCAGCAATCGTCGATGGCCCGAAGCTCTTGTCACAGTATAGAAAATACCAGTAGGCTCTTTCGCGTCGGTACCTTTGATATTTTTTTGAAGCCAATTCGCACACCGGAAATCGCTCACCCGATTCGTTTGCAGCAAGTAAAAGCAAGGTTTCCTGATAGGGATTTATATGAGGATTTGTACATTTCGTTGAATAAATGGGTTATTTTTCATCAAAACGACGAATGATATGTCAAAATTTTGCTTCTGAGAATAAAATAAAGGTTTGTGAATATATGCATTATGATTTAATCTCACAAAAGTCAATATAACTAATAAATTTTAGCTCTGTGTAAATACAATAAGTGACATTATTTCAGTGTTTACAGTGCTTTTTTCCATGACAATTTGCATGGCTTCGAAAGAAATTCTATACATTTTTATAACTCTAAATCTATTTTAATTGTTTTTGACTATATGTTTTCATCATGGCAATTGTTATTTTGCTATAATGCAATATGTCTTTCAACTGAGATTTCTTTAGCCTGACTACGCAGTAAATAGGCCTATTTATATTTTATAAATGGGAAATTTTAATGTATTTTCTGTCCTTTCGTTTGCATGAAGCAAAATCTCGATTAGCAAACTTAAGAGAATAGAAAATTCGCATCCTTAAGTATAGTTTTTGCAAATATTCCAGTGGGAAATCAGGACAAGTTTGGAAGGGCAGAGGGACAGCTTTGAGTTTCTCCAGGATATGTTTGCCAACAGAGCTCTTGGTGTACATTGAAAAACTTGAGCAGAACACATTTTCCAGCTGCTTAATGTACTCAAAATATGCCAATGAGGGTGCATTCAGCCCACCAAAAACATCATTTCCTCTCTTGTATGCTTTAAAATAGCAGAGGAGCTTTCGATTGTCATCCAAATCATTTGAAACCAGAGCGGCTTTGCAGACTTCACAATTATGCTGTGATAAACACCTTTTTGTCAAGTACCCAGAAACATAAGCAATAGCATTATCCTTCACCATATTGTCTGTTACATCCTTATCTCTATAATCCGTGGATCCAATAGCCAACGTGTTTGGTTGAGGAGGTAAAACCACAAGGACTGGAACTTCAGCAAGTTTACCCTTCTTATCTGTACACTGTGCAAGCAGGTTATCCAAATCATCATCACAGTTACCAGAAGAAGAATTGAGAAAGGAGCTGAAGAATAATTTTCGAAATGCTCGTGTGAATTGAACAGGGGTCGGGTTATCGCTGTTCCCTCCTTGCTGCCGTATTGAACCAAAGAAATTCTCAATGGGATCAGTATTCAACCTTCTTGTCAGGAGAAACTGAAATGCGTGATTAACCTTCAGGTGTTCCCAAATGGAAAGGATGGCATTCATGGTAACTAACCAACCCTTTAAGCACTTGATTCTTCCTGTGACATCTTTGCCAGCATTCAAGACCTTCAAACCCTTCAAAAAATCAATGCTGTCCTTTAGAACGCCAACATGTGGAGATCCATCGCGAAGGGCACATCGAAACACTTTAGGAGAGTTCAATGTTGAACTGTTGACGCAGTCAAAGAGGTTGTCAAAGCGTGAAAGTACTTCCGCAGTTCCCGCTGCAGATTGTGGTAAACAATCCAAACTTACATGTGTGCATATGCCAGCTGCTACAGTGTTGCTAAAAACTTGGGTGGCTAATTTTACCTTCATCTTACAAAAATTGTTGGGGTGGATATATGCTTCTCTGTCAGCTTTGGGGCAGCTCGTATAGGTTGCAGTTTGTCCTTTTCATAGAAACTTTCAATGTCTTGCCAAGTGGCAGTGAAGGAATTAAAGTGAAAAGAATAGGAGATTGTTTCTAACACATTTCAGTAAATGTGGCGGATCAAACATGACAAAATACGTGTTGTTGTTGTGCATAAACCAAGGCTTTTCAGGAGAGATACCAAGATGCCTGGCCAAGCATTGGAAATTTGATCCCATATCTGACATTACCACGAGAATTTTGAGACCAATGTTCTCTAACTTGTCAATTGCTTCCTTCATCATCCTTTCCATTTCATCTGCAGAGCAAGATTCATTGACAAGAACATAACCCAATGGCTGCTTCCAATTGCCAGTGATACTTCGAATCAGAAAGACAAGTGCTGATGTTGCTACTTTGTTAGTACGATAACCACCACCAAAATCTTCTAATCCAATAATTTTGTCGGTAGGTATATCGTAATAGAGATGGGTTTTAAGGGACATCTCATCCATGCACAAAGAACAGATTTTTTCATTTGCATTCATGTGTGCAACCTTGCTCTTGATTATATTTAATGTGCCTTGAGTAAACCCTGGTGTTGCTGGAAATGTAGCGTTTTAGTGAAGCTTTGGAAGGTAAAATGAACAGTTTGGACAACATTCTATAGACTTTGCCACTTGCATGATATATAGAAATAGCTAACGACTTTAGCTGAGGGGAGAATCGTCTTCTTTTTTTGGATTTGGTGTGTAATTTAACTTGCATTTCAATGAAATTTGCCAAGTTTTTTGGGAGTTTTTCCAAGGCTTCTTCCATTATTTATTTTCTTGGAAGATGTTGCCTTTAGTCTTCTTATTGTTTGTCTTTGATTTTTTAAAAGTGGTAACCGTTTTCCGTGCGTAATACAAAAATATACAAAATGTACCAACTTCACAGCGCTATATTTTCCACATTTTACAACATTTCGCAACCAAACTTTGCAATTTTACTAAACTTAGGATGCTCTTTCCAGCTGTACTGATACAATTTCCTAGTTCAAAAGTTAGTTTAATAGGGGAATGGTCCATTGAGACAACAAAGCTCTAAACAGAAGTAAAATATTAAAAGGAAATAGAATCGACAATCACATTTTTATACGTCCCTTTATGCATGGTTAATAAAATATAAACCATGCTTTATGTAAATATATAACATTGAGAGTTAGGCAACTTATCTCAAAATAGCTTAAAATTTATAAATTAGAGCCTACAATCAAGAGTTTTTTTTAAATTACAAAACAAGTGCAAAATAATATCAATTGTACTGAAAAATAAGCGCCAAGATGATTGTCAAAAGATAGTTTGTTGGACTGCTGCTAACAAGCTATTACATTCGTCTCAAAATTTTCGCTAAATAATCATATCGTTTAATCGTAACTTAACAATAACTTGTGCTTACCTTCTTTCTGCAAATATTTGTCGGAAAATGGATTTTCCAATCGGTAGTTTTTCGTAAATAGCAAAAAAACGTGAAAAAACGCGTATAGTTCGTAATACTATTTATAATAAATTTGTTTACTTTTACTTGCTGCCAGATCGGGCATGCGCAGTAGAAAATTGACTTCATGAAAGTGCTGGAGTGAGCCTTCTGTGTATTTCTATTCTGTGCTCTTGTTGTGGTCGCGTATAAAAACATACTGAAGCCATCATTTTATTTAAAATTAAAAGGTTTGTTTTCAAACTTGCAACAGGAAAATATACTCCTATCTTTGAAAAAGTTGTTCTCAACTCGAAGACAACAAAATTTGAAGAAAACAACACAGAATTGAATAAAAATAAACTTTGTCTTTTCAAAAACACAATTCGCCCACGACACAGCCCGCGAGCACAAGCAACATTAGGAAAATATCGGTATGCGGTAATTTTCATCGACGCGAGGACGTATATGACGTCAGCAACGGCGAGGACACTTTTGGACCTCGAGCGCTCAGTCCATTTAGTAAAGAGTGCTCCCAGCCTTCTCCCAGCCATCTAATTTTTGATGATCAAAAAGGATTGACCGCGCGCGTAGGGGACTGAAAATGACGCACCAGAATTCCTTCAATTTCCGCCCATTGAACTATATACAAACTGGAACGCTAACTCAATACGGCAACCCTGATAATAGGATGAAGCCAAGCTAGTTTTTCTGAGTTTTGAGTTGAAATATTTAACGCCGAACATTGGGCTGTATATGAAATTGAAGCTATTAAAAAGTTCTATTTCATATAAAAACTTCAAGACTTTAGGCAAAATGGAAATATTTAAAAAATACAAAAACAACCGCAATTTTGTAAAATACGGCAAATTTTCCCTCAAAGTTTTAAGTATTTCCCTTTTACCTAAAGTCTTGAAGTTTTTATATCAAATATAACTTTGTAATAGCTTCAATTTCATATACAGCCCAATGTTCGGCGTTAAGTATTTCAACTCAAAACTCAGAAAAACTGAATTAAGCTGGCTTCAACCCCCCCCCTGCGTTAGCGTTCCAGTCTATTATAGTTCAACGTTTCCGCCATGTTTGGCTTCACTTTTGATTACGTAACAGTTAGAAGTCAGCCTTCCATATATTATAGTTCACCGCAATTTTGTAAAATACGGCAAATTTTCCCTATTGCGGTTGTTTTTGTATTTTTTAAGTATTTCCATTTTGCCTAAAGTCTTGAAGTTTTTATATCAAGTAGAACTTTTTAATAGCGTCAATTTCATATACAGTCCAATGTTCGGCGTTAAGTATTTCAACTTAAAAAATTGCTTTTCAAGCATGCAGTAACTTAGTTTTGACAGTTAAAATAAGGATTATATAAGCTAGCTCAGCCGTCATATTCAAAGTGCTCACCAGGCCCGTAGCTGGCTCTCAATTTTGGGGGGGCACTTTTGGATATCAGTCCGCGTTTGTCAAAACAATTTTCCATTTCCGAAAACAGATTCTTTCTTTTCTTGTCGACGGGGGGGGGAAGAGGGTTAAAGTTAACATATATAACATACTCTCTACGTATCAATGAACTTTTTCAAAACAAAAATGACGTTACGGTTATCTTGGTTGGGTGGGGGGCACAATTTCAATTTTATTTCCGGTTGGGGGGCATTGCCCCCCCCTCAGCTACGGGCCTGGTGCTCACTGATGACCAACAAGAAGGCGCGAAGACAAAAATAGCACCACTTGAAAATCGTCAATTTGTTTATATTTTAGAAGGGTTAAAGCAAGGACTAAAAGCTCAAGATAAAAAGAAATACCTGGAGTATAGTGCAAAATCAATTTGGGGGCTGCCGAAGTGTTTTCTAGTATATTTTTTCTGAGTTAAAGAGCAAAGTTTAATAGTAGTAGTAGTAGTAGTAGTAGTAAAACTTTATTTCAAGAGGGAAACGTATTAACCATAATAGTTATCTAACATACGGCCCTCTCAATATTACAATATTTACAAACATAACAGAATGATATTACTATTATTTACATGTGAGAAAAATGATAATTAGAGTTAGCTAATTAGTAATTAAGAGGAGAATTTTTTCAATGTCGCGTAACTTGCGCTCAAAACTTATGACGTCATTACATGCAATGTCGTAATTCTCTGGTCATAATTAAAGATGGCGGCTATTTTCTTCAATTGAGATTAATTCTGTATTTCTGTTGCCGGTCTCTACAAGGTTCGAAGCAAGACTTGCAGAATATTTTTATCCACACTAAAATGAAGAATTTAGATCACTTTTAACGGAATATATATGGCTGCTAAATCACTAACAGGACGGAGCCGATGGCAACAATGAGAGATACATCAGATACTGAGATACTTTTTCCACATAGTTAGAAGTTTATAAAAGAAAATTGGTTTGGTCTGTTGCCCTTTCTAAATTTAGCTCCATCAATGTGCATTCGAGAATAATTGATGAAAATCGCATATAGTGGAATGTTGTACATTCTAGCTCTGTCAAAATCCATGACCCATGGGTATATAGTCTCAAGTCTGTACATATATATATTGGACACTGGATAGTACAAAGGTATATTGTATAAATTTGTATTATATATCTTAAGTGCCTTTCTTAATCTAATTCTGGTTTTGCCTTGACTTCTGAATATTTGCTTGTCCTTTTGAATACAATTGGCCGAACTGAAAACATTGCTTGAAGTGCACTGGTTTATAGGCTGACAGGCTGTGTGCTGATTTCTCAACTGTGTCTTAAAAATGCACTGCATAATTATACTACATGTACAGTTACTAGAAAATGTTTTCTTTCATTATGTTTTGCAACTCTGCAAAATCGTTTGTAGAAATCGTTTTGTCTGTATGAGGTTGAAAATAATACCAAATTATAGAGATTTGGAATGGTATGCCAAAAAGAAAACTGATGTTGAAAATTGTTTTGATTACTGTAATGTGGAATCAGAATTTAAAAGTAGTGTGCAATAAGTCACCAAAATGTTAGATTTTAGAAATGTTTTGCAGCCCTCCAATGCACTTAACAATTGAGTTGTCTATATAAGCTTGAAAAAAATACCAAAATGAAGAGATTTGGAGTGGTATGCCGAAGAGAAAATTTGGGTTGAATATTGAGAAATTTTGATTTGATTACTGTAATATGGCATCAGATCTCATAGTGTACATGACTGTTATAGTCACCAAAATGTTAGATTTTAGAAATGTTTTGCAGCCCTCCAATGCACTTAACAATTGAGTTGTCTATCTAAGCTTGAAAAAAATACCAAAATGAAGAGATTTGGAGTGGTATGCCGAAGAGAAAATTTGGGTTGAATATTGAGAAATTTGAGGCATCGTGGTGATGAGGCATCGTGGTGTTGAAAGTTGCTGTTGGTAGACGCTTGATTTCTCTCGCTGATGTAATCGCTGAGTGGAGGTGATGAGACATCGTGGTGTTGAAAGCTGCTGTTGGTAGACACTTGATTTCTCTCGCTGATGTAATCGCTGAGTGGAGGTGATGAAGCATCGTCCTGTTGAAGGTTGCTGCTGCTGGACGCTTGATTTCTCTCGCTGATTTTATCGCTGAGTGGAGGTGATGAGGCATCGTGGTGTTGAAGGTTGCTGCTGCTGGACGCTTGATTTCTCTCGCTGATTTTATCGCTGAGTGGAGGTGATGAGGCATCGTGGTGTTGAAGGTTGCTGCTGCTGGACGCTTGATTTCTCTCGCTGATTTTATCGCTGAGTGGAGGTGATGAGGAATCGTGGTGTTGAAGGTTGCTGCTGCTGGACGCTTGATTTCTCTCGCTGATTTTATCGCTGAGTGGAGGTGATGAGGATTCGTGGTGTTGAAGGTTGCTGCTGCTGGACGCTTGATTTCTCTCGCTGATTTTATCGCTGAGTGGAGGTGATGAGGAATCGTGGTGTTGATGGTTGCTGTTGGTAAACGCTTGATTTCTCTCGATGATGTAATCGCTGAGTGGAGGTGATGAGGCATCGTGGTGTTGAAAGTTGCTGCTGTTGGACGCTTGATTTCTCCCGCTGATGTTATTGCTGAGCGGAGGTGATGAGGAAGCTAATTTGCTAATATCTACTTTCAAGCTTGTCGCAATATATTTATTTATTTTGTACGAGCAGGCCCGGCACACCTTTTCGTTCTTTGAAACGTGAAATTTTTCTTGAATGATGCGTTCTTCTTTGTCAGCTAAATTCAATTCACGTAATTTAATTTTTCTCCTTGGCGTATTGCAGTTTAATGTGGGACACTTATCCTTATATTTCGGAAATATTCTCAACATTCTACATGCAGAGCAAATTATTTTGTCTCTTGCTATGATGAATTCAGCATCCGTTAAACCTAATTGTGTGTAATTTACTGTTGTAACGTATCTTTTCTCTTTTTCAGATGACGCTATTTTGAAGCAAAAGATGCACATATCTTCTGTTGGTTGTGCATGTTGCATTTTCAAGCTAGAAAAATATTGGGAATTTGTATCTCTAACTCTATGTGTTAGAATTGTATAGTTAATAAAAAAATTTATAAAAAATGTTTCAAAATTTCCCCCTCCAATTAACATTCTCCCCTGAATTCAGAATTCGTCTTGGCCAGACCTTTATACGCAGATTTTGGTTTTAAGACAATGTCCTATGTGTACACTGGAGTACTTTATTTAATCCTAGGTATCCCAGGATTTGTGGATAGGACATGGACTTGTTACCCATAATTCCCTCCAGATTTTGGTTGCTTACTTTGTGTTTTACGCTTTAATATGTTTTTCTTTGATCCCGACACTGACAACACTCTAAGCCCTAACTCTAGTCTAACCCTAATGTATTTTCTATTCATATGCACGATGCTACAGCGGTATTTATAGAAACTTCTACATATATGCTGTGTCTGTGACCTTTGAGATCGGATACTGAGCCTCGGTGCATTATCTAAGAAAATTTTGTCAAAGCAATTCCGTAAAATGTCAATGATAGAACCAAAAATGGTTTGCCACAGTGTGTCTCGAAGAAACAATCAACGATATAAAAATAATGCATTCCTTTCAAATCGCTGGCCGCTTCAAAATAATTAGTACTACTCTAAAATTTTGTGGAACAAACAGAGAAATTGGACCTTTCCCTGACCTTGCAAAGGCTCCCCCCCGGTTCAACACGTTATTGTTATGTTGGTTGCTATGCAACGGGTAAAACCGCTAAAACGTTACTAGTACATTTTTTGGTTGCGGTAAAGTGGTCAAAAACTCCACAGTTATCTCTACAGAATGCTGTTTCACGGAAGACTGATATGTAATTAGTGCTGGCAAAATGCTTTTCCCTGGACTATGGAAAAAGTAAGAAAAGGTATTAAGAGACTTGTAGTTAACTTGTAGTTTATAATACAACAAACAATTCACGAAAACTACTTTTCTTAAATACACAAATTGTGTTACAGATATTTTTTTTAATTTAAAACAGTATAAGTTGTAAAAAAACTTGTCTTATCGATGAAAGTCTTTTTTTGATATATTGTAGGCTGCCTATATTTCCCCACGAATCATTGCAGCTAACACAAGCCTGATTTGGTTGTAACTGTATGCATTTTGGAGTGCATTTCGAACGATTCTTACTAGTAAGCTAACGTTCTCTCTCCGTAGCTCAGCAGCAATAATATCCACTTCCTCATTATTTAGATTAAATTTTGGTGCCAGGTCTTCGTAAAATAATGGGGCACCAGAACAATATCCGTCGATTGTATTATACCTCTGCTGTAGCAATGGCAACGTTAAGGACTCTCGCTATAACCTGAAAAGATTTCTGCCCTTTCATAAACAATTGAGTTGCTTGAATCTTTTTCGAGGACGGCTTATTTTGGCCGTAGAGTGCTCTAAGAGTTTGAATGCTCTGCAATTCAAGATAAGAGTAATCATTTGTGGAGAATGTGCAGTTACGGACTAAGTTAAGCAAAATGACACACAATTTTGTTGCATGTCAGGCGAGATTTAAAAAAAAATTAAAACAGCGAAAGCAAAATTGCTCATAGATGAATATACCTTCTCATTGGCATCTGCAGGCATAGTAGCCATTCTTGCTAAACTACGTATCTGGATTGAAGGAAAAGTGACAACATATTTACATGTGTAAATCACTTAATGTCTTTCACTAGATGTCCAGGCATTGACCATGGACTTTGTTATTTGTATATCGACTATAGTTTATATTAATATTGCTTATATACGGACTTGCTTTGACAAATGTTCTTGAGTCAAAATTGTATGACAAACTGTTTTTGGGTCAAAATCATGAAAAACCAATATTAACATAAAGTTTCGAACTTGAAGGCTCTTTTTCCCGAAGCCGACAGCATAACTTCGTCATGTTTTTAGGAAGAAACGCGCTAAATAAATATATGCAAATGGCGAATTGCAAGAGTCTGGCCAAGACAACAATAGTAAAAAAAACCAAAAAGATAAATAATTTGCACATTATTTCTACGTCTCCTTCTTTTAAAAAGACTATTTGATCTCTTTATGGCATAAAAATTACGACATATATGTTTACTAAATTTTGACTGACTCTGAATGGCTTCCTTGTTTTGATAACACCGGAAGTACAAAAATTAGAATAGTAATATATTACTAATTACACAAATTATTACCAAAGACAAATACGAGGTTTTTACACTCCTAATTTAGAGCAGTTAAAAGCGCTTACCTTAAAAAATAGCAGATTTTGAACGGCTTTCCAGATATTCTCAAAGGTTTTGATCTTTTTGCTATTTTGCTCACGCCATACAGCAAACGCGTCAGCGACAACGTCATTTTTCGCATTGCGTAGGTTTTGAGCGCTTTTCATCGAAAACACGCGACATACAAAAAATTCTCCTCTTAATACATCTACAATTTAGTAAATATTTACAATCGTTACAAAATAGGTCTTCAAGATGGTTAGTAAAGTTAAGCTTATTAAGAAAGATTGCACGAAGTTTGTGTTTGGCATTAGTTATTAAAGTAAAAGCGTCTGAGCAACATGAGGGTGAGATAGCAAGTTGTTTACATTCGACATCCAAGGCGTTAAAAAGAATTGAGGCACTGTGAAGAAATGTCCTCTTACCAGAGTCAGTACGGGAGAAAGGCAGTTTAAGGTCGTATGCACAAGCTCTAGTAAGAGCCCGTTGTCGAGTGGAAGATAAGAATTTAAACATTTGTTTAAATGAAGATGGAGAACTAGGGTTTATGATTAAGGATGTTAAACAGTAAAAGAAGCTTCCTAAATTTAACTAAATCGAAGATTGGAATTATTCTAATCTCGGAAAAAAGAAGAACAGAAGGAGTAGAATAATCCGCATCTAGAATAATGCGTGCTGCACGTTTTTGCAATCGAAGAATTCTAAGTAAAAGTGTTTTGGAGCAGTTCCCCCAAAACAGTTCCGTTTGCTTCGGCACGTTCAAACATTTTTCATTTTTTTCCATATACGATAACGATCCGCTTCATTTTTGCTGCAGATAGATCTAATCGGAAAACCACATTTGAATCCCAAACATTGAAGTCTTCTGATGTAAAAAGTATTTTTCTTGCAAATTTTCGCTCAAAAACAAACTTTTGACGGAATTTTTCTCACTCCTCGGAACTCTCCTCAGTCCTTTTGAAAGTTCAAATTCCCGCGCATTGGCTTCAACGAATCATAGGACTTAATCATAGGAGTTAGCGTTCCAGTTTACTTATAGTTCACTGGTATTTAGTCAATCACTGTAACCATAGCAACACGCAACTTTTTACTTTTTGAACTAAATGGTAAAATAGTGATATAAATATTTGTACTTTTAACTATAAAATTATGAATCGCCCCACTATATAAAGTAGATGTGTTATTACATACTCTTTTAGCTTTGGTTTGCTGTAAAATTCAACCTTAGACATCTCACAAAAGCGTTAAAAATTTTCAGAAAACTTCAACTGTTTTTTGTCAGTATGTCTTTTTAAATTTATCTTTAAAATGAGGTTTTTGGCATTACGTTACGTTGTTTTTTCAAAATTAAAATTTAAAATACTTGCTAAAATACCTTTTAGTTTTAATCGATATTGTAATAACCTCACAGAGTGAAATACGCTTTTGCAAATCCACAAACTAAAATAATTATGCAAAATAGACACTTACCCGTTTAAAACACTGAAAAACTTCAAAATCGTGTCCCTTTTTCACTAGCCATTTGACAGTTTCTTCTTTTGTTGATTTTAAATTTTCATTTATCTACTTTTGAAGACTCTATTTATCCGCATGTTTTCCCAATAGCCCGAGTATTAAAAATCATTTTTGAAAAAGGTTTTCCAAATAGCAGTTTAGCATAAATTAAATGAACTCGCGCATGCATATTACGTAGAAAACTGAAAACCGTCCATGGCATCGCGGCGGACGACTTTGCATTCCACATTTCCACTATGTTTTCCAATACCCGGGTGTAAATATCCGAGCGGAATTAGTACCCTCGCACGGCGCTTTGCGTCGGCTCGAAGATTAAGAGAGTGTGCTAATGAACTGGCACCATCTCTAACGGAACTTTTTAATATGTCGTTTGCTCATGGTAAAGTTCCCAGCGAGTGGAAACGAGCTAACGTCGTTCCTGTACCGAACAAAGATGACCCTTATGAAATCAGTAACTATCGACCAATTTCACTTCTGTGCATAATCTCCAAAGTTCTTGAACATATAGTTCATAGAAACGTATATGAATTCATCAAACCTTCGCTTCATGATCTTCAACATGGTTTCCGCCCATAACACAATTACTGGAGGTTCTTCATGATATCGGTAAGAACTTGGATTCCGGCAAAACAACCGATGTCACTTATTTGGACTTCTCAAAAGCTTTCGATTCTGTCTCGCATCCACATCTTCATAAACTTCAACATCATGGTATATCTGGCCCTTTACTCAACTGGTTTTCTAACTACTTAAGCTCACGAAAACAACGTGTTGTAGTTGATGGTGTATCCTCTTCCTTTCTTCAAGTCACCTCAGGATCTCCACAAGGTAGTGTTGTCAGCCCACTTCTCTTCATTATTTATGTCAATGATATTCCTAATGCAATCGTTCACAGTAAGACTCCAATGTTTGCAGACGACAGTAAGTGCGACAGAGAAGTCACTTCCAACGATGAACAATTGCTCTGTAATTTTTATGTTTCGTTCATTTCCGGAAGCGGTCGGAACGGGTCGGAGAGAACTCGGGACTAGAAGGGAAGAGAGAGAGCCGCCATTTTGAATGTAAACTTACGATAGCGATAAACGTATAAATAAAGTTGTTAAACACAGAAATTGTTGATTATTACATTTGGTGCCGTGACCAGGATTATGGCAAGAGCAACACTAGCGTTACCGGAAGTTTTTGGAGACGGGGATTTTGACCTATGGCTTCGCAAATTCGAAGTTTGTGCCGTTGCGTACGGGTGGAAAGATGAAGACAAATTAAAGAGACTACCGACTCTCCTAACTGGCAAAGCCTTTGTTGTATTTGAGCGTTTACCAGCCGGTAAGAAAAACGGCTTCGATGTTTTGGTTAAAACATTGAACGAATCATTCGGTGGAAGCGACGCTCGAAGATATGTGGCGATGACGGAATTTCGCAATCGCAAGCGGAAGCCAGCCGAGGGTTTCGATGTTTATGCATTTGCTTTAGAAAGCTCATTACGTCGTGCCATGCCTGATGTGGGAGAAGGAGATCGTGGTGCTTTGTTACGCCAACAATTTATCGAAGGAGTAGAGGAGAATTTGCGGATTCAACTGTTACAAAGGCCGACACTGTCCTATGAAGAAACCATAGTCGTGGCGAAGCAACTTGATATGGAATCTGCGCTATATCAGTCATCAAGTCCCACCCCTGCTGGCATCAACGCCGCGATTAACCAGTCAAGCAACCACCGACAAGAAGCCCTGATTTCTACCCTGGTGGAGAAAATCGATAGCCTTACCGCGAGGGTTGACGAACTGTCAACACAGAACTTTGCAGTTCACGCGAGGCATTAGTGGTGAGAAATTGAGGGTTAATGCAGACTTGTGGTATAAGATTGGAGATAAGATTGGACTGCATTCATTTATTGTGGTAGATATGAGGGATAAATGTGTTATAGGGGCTGACCTGTTGCGGAAAACTGGTATGGTGGTTGATGTGGCGAAAGCTCAGTTGTGGTGGGGAACGGGCGATGCAGATTTGATCGTGCAGGAGAATGCACCCGTCGTAAACAAGGTTTCCGCGTTGGTGAGTCAATACCGAGCGAGACTTGTTTGTCGATGGACCAGACGACGAGTTGGGAAGAACTAATGCGATCGAACACTCGATCGATACTGGAGAAAATCGTCCGATTAAGCAGCGACCATACCGAACACCTGTACACCTACAAGGTGAAGTAAACAAGCAAGTGGATGACATGCTACAACGTGGTCTCATTAGACCCAGCAATAGCCCATGGTCATCACCCATCGTCCTAACACCAAAGAAGGATGTGACATACCGTTTCTGTGTGGACTTTCGTCGAGTAAATGCTGTGACGCGGAAAGATGCACATCCGATGCCCAGAGTGGATGACATTTTGGACCAGTTGGGAGGAGCCAAGTATTTCACTACCCTAGACCTTGCTTCCGGCTATTGGCAGGTACCACTATGCGAAGAAGACAAAGCTAAAACTGCTTTTTCTGTGGGACTTGCTCATTATGAATTTAACGTCATGCCCTTTGGCCTGACGAACGCCCCAGCAACATTCCAACGCATGATGTGTCGTATACTCCAAGGTTGCGAGGGTTGTTTTGTGTACATTGACGATATTATAGTATTCGGGAGAACATACGAGGAGCATTTAGAACGTCTAGAGGCAGTTTTCACTCGAGTTCGTGAAGCCGGATTAAAGATTAGACGAGACAAATGTCAAATTTATGTCGCACATTGTCTCCAGTGAAGGAATCCAGCCCGACTCTGAGAAAGTTCGAGCAATCAAAGATTACCCAACCCCCACGTCAGTAACGGAAGTCAGGGCTTTCGTGGGTATGGCGTCCTACTATCGACGATACATCCAGAGTTTTGCCGATGTGGCTGTTCCGTTGCATGAAGTAACCAAAGGTACTGGCCAGTTTACGTGGACAGTGGAGGCAGAGCATGCATTCCAAACATTGAAACGCTTACTCTGCACGTCGCCTATTCTGGCCATGCCAGATTTTACTCGTCCGTTCATTCTCTATACTGACGCAAGTGATAAAGGTCTTGGTGGAGTTTTAACCCAGGAGGTCAACGGTCAAGAAGTGGTGGTGGCATATGCAAGTCGGGCACTTACTTCCGCTGAGAATAATTACTCCACTACCGAGAAAGAATGCCTTGTCATCGTGTGGGCAGTGGCATTATGGCGTCCCTACCTGTTAGGAAAACCGTTCCTCATAGTTACGGACCACCAATGCCTCACCTGGCTGCAAACCATGAAGGAACCCAGGGGACGATTAGCTCGATGGATTTTAGCCTTACAGGAATATGTGTTTGAGATCAGACATCGACCAGGCAAGCAAAACGCCAACGCTGATGCTCTCTCACGCAGTCCTGTCCTGTCTGAGTCCCCTTGGCTTCACGAAGTACCGGATGACGGAGTCACCATCGGAGTAAGAGCAACGAGAATCGACCAACGATGGCAGCCCGGTGAGCTACAGAACATGCAGCGGCGCGACTGTGAGATCAGTCAAGTGGTGGATCAACTGAAGCAAAGCGAAACCCAACCTGAGTTAGCAGATGTGTGGATGGATAATGGTATTCTTCGTCGATATCGGCAGATCTGGAAGCAGTTAGAGATGGTAGACGAGATACTCTACCGAAAGGTTGAATGTGCACGAGTGCTTGTGGCACCAACATACATTATAAATGATATTCTACATCTAGCCCACGACGATCCAAGCGCTGGACATCTCGGGTTTTCACGGACATTCGACCAAATACAACAACGGTTTTATTGGCCTGGCATGCGAGACGACGTTCAACAGTGGCTTTTACGATGCGAAAAGTGCGGACAACGAAAGACACCGGTCCCTGTAGTAAGAGCGCCTGTACAGAGCATAAAGGTCGGCAAATCAATGTAACTGTGGGCAATGGACATTGTCGGACCACTACCCGTTACTTCCCGTGGCAACCAATACATACTGGTAATGTCGGACCATTACACAAAGTGGGTTGAGGCTAAGCCTATACCTAATCAAAGGGCAGAAACTGTGGCTCAAGAATTCGTGAAGGAAGTAGTCTCGCGACATGGCGACCCTGAGAAAATCCAGACTGACCAAGGTAGGAACTTTGAATCAGATCTGATGAAGAAGGCGTTCGAGGTGATGGGGATCGAAAAGCTACGAACGAGTGCCTATCATCCACAAACGGATGGACAGGTGGAACGGTTTAATAGGACACTGAAGGGATTGTTGATGTCATTTGTGAATGATCGTCACAACGATTGGGATCTCCACCTATCTATGGCATTATTCGCGTATAGAAATAGCCAGCATACATCCACGGGAGTGTCGCCGTTCTTAGCAGTTCATGGAAGGGAAACAAGAATGCCATTAGATTTTAAATAACTGATTAGATTTTAAATAACTGATTAGATTTTACTCTTGGTGGTCAAGAATCAAACACTCGCGTCGTGCCAGTACCAGACTACGTTGACCAGGTCCGGCAGGTGATCCACAAGACTTATCAGAGAGTCAGTGCAAATATAGAGAAATCCAACAACGCCAGCAGACGTCCTACGACCAACACTACCGGACTGAATCCAGTATACCCCTAGCAGTGGGAGACAAGGTATGGCTCTATAGTCCCGCAATTACACGAGGACAATGTCGAAAGTTTCATCGTCCTTGGAGTGGCCCGTATACAATCTTAGATCGGCTTGGTGGAGTCAACTATCGCATTCAACCAATGTCTGGCCGCAAACGAGTGTTGGTGGTGCACCGAAATCGGCTGAAGTCGTGTCCAAGTTATCTACCACCATGTGATAGTGAACCCGAGATAGTTTACACAGCAGCGCCTGAAGAGGAAAATCAAACTGTAGAACCAGTAGCTCAAGCACAACCTCCAGTTTTACGGCGATCGGCTCGCCAACGACAAGCCCCAGAACGATATCAAGATTATGTTTTGGATGACGTACAGATCGAGGACGCTCTGTCTTAAGGGGGGGATAGTGTAATGTTTATGTCGGAACGGGTCAGAGAGAACTCGGGACTAGAGGGGAAGAGAGGAATACGCACTCGGACATCCAGCAAAAGTAGGCGCCTTCGGAAACTGCTTCCGAAGATAGTTTTCCGAATGCCGAAGTTTATCTTGCGTGTTGCGTGGGTTTTGCATGAAATGGAAGAATGCACGCACGCTATAATTAAAATAAGATATTAAATGTTGTGGTTTTTATCTTTATGTAATTATTAGTTTTAACGTTGTTGATTGTTAAAAGTTCACATATTTAGAGAAGCAACGTTTAGCCTGTGGTTTTGGCGAAACTTAAGCGTAAGTATCAACAATTTTTGCATTTTAATATTAATAACATTTTAATTACATGTATAATTTATACTATAATACACAGTTCATTTTATATAAAATATTGGTCATTTGTTTGAATTGGATATTTACAGTTGTATGTACAGTTCAGGACTTGTTTGGAAATATTAAAGCCATATAAGGAATATCTCCAGGAATATACATAGAAAAATATATTAAAACATCAATAACATCAAGTCCACCAATTTAAAAAAGCCACATATTTGACAAAACAACACTGCTAACAGTCTCTTTAGGGCTGTAGCCAGGGGGGAAACAATAATTTGTGAAATAGATTAAAAATTGAATTCAGTAAAATTTCAGCTTTCAATTATTGACAAGAAACACTTCAGTTACTCTTGCAAGTGTTATTTAATATGTCTCTCGCCTAACTTCGAAACACTTTTAGACATTGTAAAGGTACGCTTTCGATGACTTTCGAAGAGTAATGACACAAGGAATGCAATTGCAAACACCCCACCATCGACGTAATTGGGCTGATAGTGCACATGTGGTATGTTGATTGTGATGGACGATGATGGTTCAAAAAGTAGGCTGGCAATTTGCTTTTTTGTTGAAGAACTGATTCCTCCATGGTACAAACTGTCATAGAGATTGATTGAATCAGGCTCACAACCAATATTTGATACCAAAACCCAGTGATGAGCACCTGTGTGTAGAATTTGAGAAAATGTATCTTGATGTACTGAAAAATTGAGAACAGGGCCAAGTGTTGTGTTTTCTAAACCAAGGGCGGCAGGGAATTGCTTATGCAAAACAGTATGAGCAGCTCCAATGATGTGATCTGTGAGCTCTATAATTATATTGATAGTATTGTTAGCACTATATAGCCTTTTTATAACCGTTACGGTAATTTACCTTAAATTCTGGAAATTTAATGTATTCCCTCATGTGAATGTGCCTTGTTTCAATTTTTGCATTGTGCAAATCTGTATGCAAATATAGTTGGTTCAGACAAAAAAATTGAATTGTCCAGCGCAGATTGAATCTGCGCTGGACAATTCAATTTCCTTGTTCCTTGAACCATATTTCGGTGCATACATTTGCACACAATTTAAAATTGAAAGGCGACTTATACACTCGAGCCAGTCGAGGGGCAAATCGTTGATTTAAGTCACGCACTGCACATTCACCACAAAAATCGAAGAACAATATGACCAATAAAAAGGAAAAAAATAAAAGTACTAACATAGGCGTCATCGAAAGAATTAACACCTCAAGAAAATAGAAGGAAAATACCACCAAAAAATCAAAAGTTACCGAATAAAATCATAAAAAATAAAAAAGACACCAAAAAATCAAGAAAAGAATCAAGAAATATTGCACTTTTAGGAGTGCCGTGCCCCTGGTATATATACTTACCATCTTGTTCTTTTTCTTCTGGCTTAAATGCCTATCCACCCCATGGCGACAATCGTACACCCTATGGTTCAATTGAACGAACGGTTCATGATCAAAAGGAAGCTGATCATCTTCCCACCAGACCTTGTGACTGTCACGTGTAAGATCTATAAAATTACTTTTTAAATTGAAAAAATATTGCTTTATAGAAATTATGTTTGCAATTACTACAGCACACCAAAACACCATATAATATAGGTTTTCTTTATTGTATATATCTTTTATCATAATTATATCATTGTGTGCGTGAAAATACATCTCAAAATTCATTTATAAAGTTTACGACATGCAGTATGTTTATTATATTGGTCATTATGCATTTTTATCCTCTTATAGAGATAACAACTAATCCGATATCAAATAGCAAGCCTATCGCCTGTATTCTAAAAGCTCACTCACACTCACACTTGAGTGGGACTCAAGTGAGATGCACTCAAGTGGAACTGAAGTGTGAGTGAGAGTGGAGTATGAGTGTGAGTGTCCACTCAACGAGGGAGCACTCACCCTTGAAAATATTAGGCAGATTTGTATTCAAAGAGCTCGCTCGAGTGTGACTTGCTGGAGTGTTAGTTTAACGTTGAATATTGATGAGGTTTTGAAGTATGTAACATAAACATGTTGTGGAATCATCAATTGCATTCGTACGTCGTTGCCGCAGGGACAAGATGACTGAAAGTAGACAATATTTTTCAACATTGGAAAAGTCGATTATTACAGAATTAGTGCGAAAGCACAAAGATATTTTGGAAAATAAAAGGAATGATTACAGAACGATACACCAAAAAAACCGTGTGTGGACAGCTCTATCAGAAGAGTTTAATTCCCAGTCAGGTGTGACGAAGAGAGATTCTCGGCAATTAAAAAAGTGTTGGGAAAATATAAAGTCCCGTGCGAAGAAACAAATTGCGAAAGAGAAGAGAGAAAGTAAATTAACTGGCGGCGGTCCTGCATCATCCAAACAAGACGACGAAGCTGCTGCTGTTTCTTCGATTATTCCAGCTCAGATTGACAGCCTGAATAACCCTTTTGATGACGATAATTGTGAAATAGGTACGACAATGGTAGTTGCTAAATACTATTTAGGTGATTTATAATGCAATAATTGGATCAAATAGTTTTCCTATTCTGCACATCAACACAAGTCATGCTAAATCAATATCCCGTACATAACATGTGAATTATTTTATGTGGTGGTTATTGTATAGAAATCGAAGATGATGAAACTGAGTCATTGGCGACAACTACAGACAGTGCACCAAACAAAAGCGAAATGCAGCCATCTGTCGTCGAGGCTGCCTTATCCTCGTCATTTACGAAGAAATCACAACTATCCGAGGCCCAAGCACGATGTTTAGATTTACAAACCCAACAGCATGAAGCGGAAATGGAGCTCCTGATTGTAAAGAAAGAAAATACAATAATAGAACACAAAAGGAAAATGGAAGTGCTAGACGCGGAACTTGCATATTGGGAAACAATGAAGAAGTCCATAAAAAACACACAGGAGCAACAACCGAGACCAAACACACGCGCTGGGAAGCGAAACTAATCACATTAATAACCTCTGTCAATAAAATACACAATGAATTTACGTTTGTATTTTATTTTGTTTTGATTTTCTTGTCAATATAAAGTTGTTTAATATGAGAATATATATAATATATTTATTGTGTTGTGAAATTGAATAATTATTCATAATTTATGTGAAATGTTGCATTATCAGCGCTTCGCGAACAGCATTTCCCAAAACCCGTTCACCAGCATGAATATCATTCACTTCTTCCTCGTCAGCCGGCAAATGTTCTGCTTCATCCATAGGGTCATTTCGGCTTCTTATAAAGTTGAACAACACAGCTGTAGCGACAATGATAGTTAGCGTCGTTTGCAGTTTTGTGCGAATGGTCGTTGCTAAGCATGGGAACAACCTCTTCCATGTGCCAAACATCCTCTCCACGGTATTTCGTGTTCGTATTTGAGCCACATTATAATTGCGTTGTGGTCGGGTCTGCGGATCACGTATTGGCGTCATGAGATATTGGCGGCATGGGTAACCACTATCACCAAGTAACATGCCAGGGATATCACCACGTTCGAACTGTGCACATAGTCGACTGTTATCGAAAATTCTGGCGTCATGGACGCTACCATGCCACCGAGCAACAATGTTTAAAATTTTTAAATTTGTTACTAAAAAAGCTTGAACGTTTATTGAAAAATATCGTTTCCGATTTCGAAAGAGTTCAGCATTCTCGACCCCACGGCTTTGTATTTTGATGTGTGTACAATCAATTGCACCCACAACACTGGGAAATGCACAGATTCTCCAGAAATCCAGTTTGAGTTGCTGCAGCATGTCACCATCAGGAAATGTAATGTAAATATTCTTTAAGCGTGCGATTGCCTCGGATACACGTTTTATAATCCGACTTGCTGATGGCTGCGAAATTTCGCACAGGTCTCCGCATGCAAGCTGAAATGTTCCCGTGGCGTAAAACCGTAGCGTTAATAAAAGTTGAATATCAGCTGGAATGGGTTTTCCTCTGTCGTTGTGTGCAGATATGTCTGGCCTGATTATTTCCATTAACTCGCGAAATGCTGCCTTAGTCAATCGGTATCTGTTCCGAAATTGCTCCTCGTCATATTTCCCATAATCAAAGAGATATGGGTTCCGTCTATTTCTGTTGTTTGGTACAATATTATTCAAACATTCTAACCTATTTAGCCACCTATCCGCCATGTTGGTATGATTATGTAAAGTTGAGTGCTGCTCAAGGGACGTATACCTCTCACTCACACTTCACTCAAAATCTGAGCTTCACTTGAGTGTGAGTGGTGTCTTTGAATAGTTGGAGTGTGAGTGTAGCATTATACTATGTGAGTGTGAGTGGACACTCATTGAGTGGTGAGTTGCACTCATTGAGAATGAGCGTCCACTCATTGAGTGTGAGTGTGAGTGAGCTTTTAGAATATTTGGCGTGTTGCATCCGTGATACGGTCAGCTGTATATTTTGCAGGCCCATGTACACAAATTAGCTATTCAAGATGGCGGAGTCAACAAGCGTGATGGCTGATATCAGAGCTGATATAGATTGGGATGTGATTTTTGAGATAGATTTTGTAGAGGAAAGTGATTCTGAAGACGAAAATTCAGACAGCGAAGACGACGGGCTACTAGTTAACGAAGGTATGTTATTTCCTGTTGTCAAATTTGCTAGTAGTTTTCCCACGAAAACTCTTAATACGGAACATATATACATTTGATCAGGTCTGATCATTCTTTTGAGGAAAAGTATAATACTGTATACAACACTTATTATAATACTCATACCGAACAGTTTTGCGAAAATTGTAGTACTGCAGTACTACAATTTTGGTTCATACCTTTGGTTATAACGTAGACAATCAAAGGAAGTTCCTTTGATTGTCTATGGTTATAATGATAAAATGTGATGTTATAACTTTAGACGAGGAAGTTGAGGAACAACAAGCATCAAAGAAGAAACTCCTTCAAGTCGATGTTGCGAAGGATATTAAGGCAAAAGAGACACAAACTGATAAAGCAAAAAAGGCCCCAAAACGTTTCGGTAAAATGTTTAAATGAAATTATTTGGTTATTCATTAAACTAGGAGTGTTCAAACTCCCGACTGGAAAGTAAAGGACTGTACCCATGTCCAGTATACAAACAAAGATTTTGGCATATATTTCTTTAATTAAAAAGGCAATCAAATTATATATATTTAGCTTAAATTTTATCATGCATTTTCCTCACTTTTTAATATAAAGTGAGTGTACATTTACAAGTTTCTGAATCGCTGCCCAATGTAAAAAGTACTTTTTTATAGTTTTTTTGAAAGTACCATAGCATTGGATTTTTTTATATTGTGTTATTTAAGATGATATAAAATAAAATATTGATGGGCAATCAAAAGGAGTTTACTCAATTGTCTATGGTAAAATCAATATGGTAGTTCTAAATAATATTTTAAAATACCCTTAACTAAAAGCAAACTCAAAGCCAAATGAGCAACTAAACATTTTTTCATAGATTTTTATGATTTTTATTTAATTATAATGTAATAATCGTGCATTTATATATTTGTACAATTTTGAATACTTCATTGGATTCTACATCTTACAGGCTATGAGAAACTAGGAATGCTTAATGCTATAACATTTGCAGCAACATTGTATTACACAATGACCAAATATCTATTAATTTATTAAAGGCGAGTTATACAACTACAGTTCATTCCTTTTTTTACATAGAATCCCCAACTAGTGATAAAACATTATCTACCAGATTGTATGAAAATGGTGAAAAACTGTTGCTGGATACTCTTGATAAAATTATATCAGACCCTTTCAACAAGATTCAAGGATCTGAACACGGTAAAAAAATTATTTCTCTTGCCGATTGCTTGCTAAAGAACAAAAGCAAGTGCGATGAGAAAAAATACCGCGGCATACTGGGGAAGCTATGGAAAGCAGCAACAGCTGGGGATGCCAGAAAGTTGCCAACCGCTCAACGTGATAGAATGTGGAGAGCATTTCATGCCTTGTGTTCCAGTCATGAGTTTATTGTGGAATGCGAGCTTTTTGTTTATCCTGCTCTTTTACAGAATGCTACTTTCAGGCTTTTCAACCAATCTTTTGTGACCAGATTGTTTGAAAATATTATTTTGTTCAAAACCACAGTTGTCCCAACTACTGTCGCAGGTAGTCAATTTGAAGAGATAGAGATGACGGTTGTTGAGGAGAACATTCTAAGATATGCCGCAGGTTTTGTACCTTTCTCTCTGAAAAAACAGTGTGCAAAGAGAAAGACCAGGACTGATGAGTTCAGGCAAAAAATTAAATGTTTAAATGCACTAGGTGTGGATGACGAATTGGAAAAATCCCAAACATTCTTGGAGTACACCAGAAGTTGGATAGAGAAACAAAATCGGGGGGGGGCTTGTTTCAATTGAATGATGCTGGGTATCTGTTCTTTAGAGCAGTGGAACGTCACTGTAGGAAATTCTTCCAGCAAACATGTGTGCCTAACAATGGTTCTTCAGACATCCGGGAACTTGTTTTGAAGGATATTTTCAACGACAAAGTTGCCTTACAACATTGGGCCCATGCAACGGCAGGGCACCCTTCTTCTGTATCTTTTCAAGTCCTGCAAATGTGTGTCAAGTTGTGGGTGAGCATCAGAGGGCATGCTTTCGCAGCCAACTGGGTTGAAAAATTTAAACAATTGCAAGGTGCTGGAAAAAATAAAGCACTGAGGAAGGATCTAAAAGATCTGACATTATAACAGTGTTAAGGCATGAACGAAACACACAGCATCTTTTCATCATGAATAAAATCGTTAGCGTAAGACAGTACTGACAAGGGCTGAAGTTTAACATTTGCACGTGAAACATATACCTTTGTGCTACTCTTAATTGTCTCTTCTCTAAACAATTATTGAACGAGCCTTTTTGCGGCGTGTAACACCTCTTTCAATGAATTGTTAAGATCGTGCCTCCAAATTTTGCGAGACAAATTGCATGCACGTATATCTTAATTTACAGTATTTTGGAGCGGCTGTTTTTCGTCTTTGTGTTGAATGAAGTTGCTCTCTTCTTGGCAGAATAGTCAGTAACCATTGTTTTGTTGAAAGCGCAACCAAGCCTGTTTCGTATTTTAGTTTATTTTTCAACCAATCAATGGAAACTAAAGCAAATGCAGTTTGTCTTACTTCGTTATTTCACTCTGTGTAATCAATGCCATACGATTTTATTCATTAATGGAGGAGTCATGCGTGTGGGGACTAAATAACAGAGATAGAGTACTTCTGCACTTCTGCTATTGATAACTAAATACTTTTCTGTTTGGTCTTCTTGCCCTTTTCGGCAATGGAGTGTCGTCAATTTCTTGGGTATAGCCCGATCTCTTGCTATTTCCACTAACAGGAGCCAGTGCTTGGGAACCAAGAAGTCGTAGGCTATTCTCATTGTGGTTGAATTGTGCAACTGTTGGGTTGTCATTTCCCCCTTTCATTTGTCTGTGCTTTCCGAAATGAGATTCCAACGGGTCTTGATTGAAACGTTCACTTAAAATGAACTTTGCACCAGTATGGACAAGCACATATTTTGTTAACTCCACAAATGAATTAACTAAATAAATAACAGAATCCACGCTGAAATTAATACATGATCTAATTCCATCATGCAGAGAGGATGTCGTTTTCCCAGCAAAACGCTGTAGCACCTGCAGGTCTACTTCCTTCTGAGAGAGAATAGCTTCGCGCAACACTCGGAATTTTTCCTTTTTGTCGTCAGGTAATATGAAGTCCATGAGTATGGAGTTGGATAAGTTTCCCAAAAAACGAACGACCTGGGAGGGTAATAGTGATGATTTGGACAAAGCCAAAGTGTAACCGAGGGTTGTAAGCACCGATGTAACAATATAAATAGCAGCTTCTGCTTTTTGGAAGGCGGACCAACTGCAGTCTGGAGAAGTAACTAATTGACCATTGTGTCTGTCGTCAATGTACTGACTGCATGGAACATTTAAGGTGCGGATGTAGTTAGTCGCTACTAACCCGGTAGAGTGGTACACATATGCGCTGGCTTTCCAACCAAAAGGTAAAGAGGCGTACACAAGATAGCAGCCATTCCATCGTAAACCAAACATGGTTCTGCTAGCTTCGGTCATTGATAAATGGTCATAGCCACTTTTATCGTCACAGACAGTTTGGAAATGTCCTGGACCGACGTAACGCGGGAGATCTGATAGGTAGTCCAGGGAAAAGGGTAGGTCGCGAATCCAAAGATTGGGAAACCTCTCATCATGACACATCCGAGGCTTAGTTGGTTCGACTGTGATAGGCATGACTAAATGTGGTGGTTGAACCTCGCCCACAAAACCCCAAAATAGTAACGATCCTGTGCGTACTCTCTCACGAATAGTGGAATCAATGAAATCTTGGAAATTCACGCATGAAGGATTATTGGGGAATTCCCGGGGCGGAGGGAACTGTTCATCATAAGACTGCCCGGCAAATGTGCCTTGATAAGGTGTCATAAATGACCATACGTCTACTCCGTCTCTAATAAATGACAATATTTCGTCTGCTTTTCCACGGGGGGTAATTTTTTCCCATCAGAACTCCTCCAAGTAGATATCAATGGTTTGGATGAGTGGTCTACACGCTCTGGTCTTTGCTTCAACGAAGTAAAAACAAAGAGTCAATCCATCACACGTAAGAAATCTCCGGTCACGCATACTTACCATCTCCGATCTAAAGCAAACTGTTGTTCAGACCACTGCTGCAAACAGAATGCTTGGTTTAGTCCGTCTGTGTCTAAGGGAAGTAACCGACCCTTGCGTGCGTCGCACTGTTTACCTTGCTCTCGTCCGCTCTCATCTCGGCTCTGCAACTCAGATTTGGTCACCACAATCGATCGAATTAGTCAAGCGGGTCGAACAAGTTCAGCGTCGAGCGACGAAAGTAGTTCTGAATCTTCCATTTCGCTCAACGATCACCTATAAGCAACGGTTAACATCACTGAACTTACTCCCAATCACCTATTGGCACGAATACCTTGTCCTCGTATTTTTCTTTAAGGCTGTAAATTGTTTGGTTATAATTGATCCTAACCTCGTACCTACTCCGTATACGCCGACAAGAATCACCAGAATCTCCTCATCTCCTAACGTTTTGTATTTTCGCCCACGGAAATGTAAAACAGTGACTTACCAACGATCATTCTTCAACAGGACATGGAACGTTCTGCCATGTCACATGCGGGAAAAGGACACCTCCCTGGGCAAGTTCAAAGGTGATCTGCTATCGTATTACCGAGCAGCCATCACACAGGTGTACGACCCAGAAGTTCCAAAAACATGGAGAACAATCTGTTTGAAATGCAACTCAACCAGGGCTCTGACAGCAGATTCTATCATGTGCTGCAATTAACAACAACTAATGTTCTTTTGTAACTTTGTAACTGTATAATATACCATGTAATATGTAATTGTAAATTGGGACCGCAGTAATTGGCGTAAGCTGTTGCGTGAACCCTGCCACATATTCTTTCCAAGTAATTTTATAGTCCTATATCATTGTTATGTTAGTGGCAAATCTAAATAAATAAATAAATAAAAAAATAAAAACTGGTGGGCAGGGGCGCCGGAAGGTAGCCGAAGCGGCGGGGGCAGTCCCATGAAAAGGGCACAAGCGCCGAAGGCGCGAGAAATTTGTAGGGGTTCCGGGGAAAATTTAAAAATCTACACTCTCTGAAATGCCATTTCCTGCATTTTGAGTGGAGATTTTACATAATTCTGAATATTATAAAACGATAACACACAGGAATTAACTAAGGGAATGCGTTATTGCGGAGCTTAACTGCGCTAATCGACCACGGAAAACTAGGCGTGTGAGGAAATCAGAAAAATCTAGATAACTTATCAAGAAGATAACTAGTCAATCTAGTTAAACTGCACGGTCATAATCCTTATTAAACCTATGAGGGCTAGTCTTGTCACAATAATAATAATTTATTCATTACAATGCACTTTATTGTTAAGAAAAAGGGCAACCGGTTGCCCCCGCGTGCCCCCGTAGTATAAGGGCAGCGGGGTCAGCTGCCCCCGCTGCCCCCGTGGCCCCGGCGCCCCTGCTGGTGGGCAAACCTTTCCAATCACACCATTGGACACTCGGTCTAGGATGACGCCGACTATAAAATTCACGGATATCTTGAGTCTTGCGCCATTTGACGCCGGAGATAGTCTAACCAAAGGAAAACCGAGTTGAAATTACGAGATATGGTAGCCCATCCCTTTGTCGACCCCAGGCAACCCCTAAGGGCATAAAAGGCATTAGACGCCCGCACCTAGGTCCAACAAAGGAGGCGGGGAACCCCCAAACACACGTGTGTTCACAAAAAGCACACAAACACAGCAACAACTGAGACTGATATGTTTTAAACATATTTTTTTTTAATGTTTTTAAAATAATTAGACACAACAGACATGCTTATGAAATTATATTATTTGTTTTGTTCATTATCACAACAGCATTTATACGTTATTAGCATTTCTGGAGGGGCAGTGTCTCTGAAAATGTCCAGGGCGGCCACAAGCAAAACATGCACCTCTTCCCCGTCTTGCTCCAGTTGTTCGTGGACCCGAGCCCCAGCCCCCTGATGGGCGACGATATGGATGGTTGACCGCCGACCCAGTCCCTTTGACCATTTTGGCGATCGTAGCCGCAACGGATGTCTCTTCCTTCGGTTCCCAACAGCCTGATGATATATGACATCCCCAAACTCGGGCTTAAACGTTAAAGGACGAGTTTGCCGCAAGATTGCTTCATACTCGGCCGTCTTAGAGTCATTGGCACATCTGGCTTCGTCTGATAAACTTTGAAGAGCCGAGACAATCATCGATGGATCTCGGAATCTGGTCGGTGCTGAGGCGAGTTGACGTACGAGCTGCAATGCCGCAGCTACTCCTCTGGTGCTCGTTGGCCGCTTCTAAGAGCATCTAGCTCCTCTCTTAACGCCTTTATTTGGTCTTGGAGCTGGAAAGTGGTGGAGACGAAAAATCAAATAAAAGTAAACCCTGTCACGGCACTGGTACTGTGAGACAATTAACCGGGGAGAATTAATAACAAAAGTATTCAATCGAGTGAGATGCCAACAAAATTTAATATTTACCCATAACCTAACATGGCATTACCATCATATATATACATGAACTTGTGGTTAGAGCTCGACAGCTGGACTCTGTAGCTCAGTTGGTTAGAGCGCTGCACCGGAATCGCAGGGCCGCAGGTTCAATTCCTGCCAGGGACCTATAGTTGCATTTTTCGCAACTGTTCCTGGTTAGGTCTAATAAACGTATAGAATTTACACTCGATAATTTCCATCTACAAAAACCCTTCAACTATTATTCAATCGAGTGAGATGCCAACAACATTTAATATTCTCCCAGACATACTTTTACTGTTCCCACAATGCAAAAAGCATGGTCAAAGGTCATTAAACTCCGTTAGGTACTCTCCTATTGTCCGTCCATAAAATGTACGAGTTAATGGGACCCAAGGTGCTATCAAACCTCGGCCGCTACCGATTTAGTACTTGATTTCCATAACCAAATAAGATATAGACAACGCTCATTACGGATAATAATGCACACAAGTTGTATACCCTGTGCAAACGGTGAAACAAAATTTCCATAATACTGAATAGTCATTATTCGTTTCTTTCTAATACTCACAGGCAGTAGTAATCTATTCTAACTGCAACAATGCTTCCATAGGCTTACAGGAAGAGAGTTATGGGAAATGCGAGCCCGTAAGCCTATAAGAGTGATGCAGGTACCAGTCGTTGGTAGGCACAGACAGATTGTGCTCGGCAACCTTTTGGCAAACGAGCAACTTCGAGCAACTTTCCCTAAAATGTGCATACTTTAGCAAAAGTATGGCCGGCCGGGGCCTGGGCTCTATGAGAGGCCAATTTAATTTATTCCAGCATTCACAAAATTAATATTTAAAATATGGCGGACGCATCATCATCAAGCGAGGAACTGTTGAAACTGAGATTGAACTCCCATTAATTTTCTCATTACAGTTCCTGTGAAGTGTGAACACTTGTTAAGTGTTGTTTGTATTGAGTGCATAAAACCTGTGATATAAAATACCGAATACTGTACATGCTCGTTGAAGTTTGAAATACAGTCATTCATGATGTCAAATGTGTATTCTTGTAAATATAAGCAAATAAAACAGACAACCAGTCAATTTCTGTGCGGAAAATACTAAATTTTACGAGCATTTTCCCGACTTTGGCAGCAACTTGTTCCATTTTTAGCAACTTTTTAGTGTTGGAGCAACTTTTCAGATTTTTTTTGAGCAACTTTTTCGCAATTTACTAGCACAATCTGTCTGTGCCTAGTCGTTGGGGAGGGGAGGGTGGGAGTGAAACGAAAGCACCCCCCCCCAAAAAAAATAACAGAAAAACAAACACTACATCAAACTAAACTAAAGATTATATGGACAATAAACAACAGCCAATATTATAACCTTCCCCCGTTAGGTCAATCACGCCGTACCCAAGAGCGTCTCGTTTAACAAACTGACCCCGAGTGAATGTAGACTCAGTCTTTTATACCCTATGTTACGCATGGTTACACTTAGAACAGTAATCTATTCTAACTGCAACAATGCTTCCATAGGCTTACAGGAAGAGAGTTATGGGAAATGCGAGCCCTGTCGCCGGACTATACGGATTAGGATTGTAATTTGAGGCTGGGCCTCATCTCACCCATACAAACCTAACCACTACCCGTAACTTAAACCCATACCAAAACCTCATAACCCAAAACTCTCTTCCCCAAAACTCTCCTCAAAAGCGTCTATATAAACGCCAGGAACAAATGAGGAACGGTCACGGAAAATTACGCCCCGTGGGCTAGGTAAAACCTGTCCACGCGACACCATCAGCGGAGACGGTCTAGGGCCGACATTAGACACGGACGAGCCCTGCCAATCACAACATTGGATACTTGGCCTCGGGTGATGCCCACTGCAAAACGACTGGTCGTTACTAATTCTTTGGCGCTTTGGAGCGGAAGTACCCTTAAGAAAAATAGGACTCCGGTAAAAGCGAAATATCGACCCGAGATCCGGTGAGTTCGCCCACTCCATTGTCGGCCCCAGGCAACCCCTCGCGGGGCATACGAGGCTGTAGAAAGCCCGCACCTAGGTCCAGCAATGGCGAGGAGAAACACAAAGGAAAAAATTCGTCCCACGGAAATCTTGCTGGATTAAGTCAAAACTTGCAGAGGAAGATTCCTTATCCAACGTGTACGGATGTTTTAGGCAAAATGTACAGGTAGGGAAAATAAACAACAACCAAAACTGCAGCCCAACCATTCGACATGACGGTGCCGGCAGAACCAGGCCAACTCAATCAATACAATCATGTGCAGACGCAGAAATTAAAATACCAACCTAATGTATTAAGGAGGATGTATGTCGCCCTATTATAAAGCGTAATCTCAACAAAAACAAGCACTCCAATACTCTCATCAACAAAAACCACCCATAGCCAAATAGAAAATAAGCCACAGGCAAATGATCAAGAATATATTGTCAACAAAACGTTACAATTCCTGAATGACACACACTAATGTTCCAAGTAAGCGTTGGAATTTCGCGCCGGGCAATGTCGTTGGAAATGACAAGTATGGCCACAATTAAAACACCCTGATGTTGCAGGATTCGCACCACCGCGACCTGAACGCCAACCAAGCCCTCGACCTCTAGTCTGGCGACAATATGGGTGGGCTGGAGTCTGTCGACTGGTGTTCCTCGTCATCTTTGCGATGGTTCACGCAACAACAATCTCTTATTTTGTGCCAAGCAACCTGATGATTACCTCCCCATACTCTGACCAATAAATCAAACGGCCTCGTCTGGCATGGCGCAAAATGGCTTCAAATTCGGCCGCCTTTGGATTTTCTGCACACCTTGCCTGGTCAGCTAAGGTTTGAAGTGCTGAGTCAATCATATCGTCGGATCCCGAAGCCTGAGAGGAGCCAAAGCAAGCTGGCGGACAAATTGTAATGCAGCATCCACTCCTTCCGACGGAGAACGATCTGCTCTTAAGGTCTGGACCTCTTCTTTCAAAACCCTTAGTTGTTCCTCAATCTAAGAAGAGGAAAACCCACGCTATAGCTTAATGTACATAAACTCATAGTACGGCTCCCCACCAGCCATGGCAACGCTGTTAAAACTGGTCTAAAACCATACCTAAATCATGCCAAATCCAAAACGAGAAAAATTGCCGTAACCAATAAGCACTATGCACACACAACTAAAATTGTAACTATCGATGTACATATAATTAAGTTAGGAATTAGCCTCAAGAAACCGGTAGATAACGATAAGGAATCCAACAGCCAAACATAAACCAAAAGTGGCCGTAGTTAACCAACGACAAAGGCACTAATTAATTCCACGAATTAATTCAACAATTCACGAATTAATTCAACGGGTCCCCAAAGAAAATTAACATCAACTCAAAAGTAAAACAACTGTTATAACTCAGATATTCAAATACCATTACAATGTTGCCTCAAACAAAGCGTGAAACGCATGCCCAGCTTTAATTAGGCTCAACCATTCAGTACAATATATTCATGCCTGTAAACAGCCGCACCAATTGAACGTCTACACAATTTGAAAAATTGCTCTCACCAAGTACATGGTACTCATATACCAATATGTAAACTGGCGGCAAACACACGTTATTTACGTTCAAAGTTGCAAATGGTCTGAACCAATACAGTATATGATAGACTAATATAGGACCAAATATTGGCCTCAACGAACACATGATTTTCATACCCAATACACTATTAATATTGGTTCCCAGCTGTAAATTGGCCACAGCCAATACATTATACTTCCATACATAGTTGTAAATTGGCCTCAACCAAGACACTTTATTCATACACAACTGTAAATTGGCCTCAACCAATCCATTATACTTTCATGCACAGTTGTAAATTGGCCACAACCAATACACTGTATTCATACACAACTGTAAATTGGCTTCAACCAATACATTATACTTATACACAGTTGTAAATTGGCCACAACCAATACACTGTATTCATACACAACTGTAAATTGGCCTCAACCAATACATTATACTTTCATGCACAGTTGTAAATTGGCCACAACCAATACACTGTATTCATACACAACTGTAAATTGGCCTCAACCAATACATTATACTTTCATGCACAGTTGTAAATTGGCCACAACCAATACACTGTATTCATACACAACTGTAAATTGGCCTCAACCAATACATTATACTTTCATGCACAGTTGTAAATTGGCCACAACCAATACACTGTATTCATACACAACTGTAAATTGGCCTCAACCAATACATTATACTTTCATGCACAGTTGTAAATTGGCCACAACCAATACACTGTATTCATACACAACTGTAAATTGGCCTCAACCAATACATTATACTTTCATGCACAAGTTGTAAATTGGCCACAACCAATACACTGTATTCATACACAACTGTAAATTGGCCTCAACCAATACATTATACTTTCATGCACAGTTGTAAATTGGCCACAACCAATACACTGTATTCATACACAACTGTAAATTGGCCTCAACCAATACATTATACTTTCATGCACAGTTGTAAATTGGCCACAACCAATACACTGTATTCATACACAACTGTAAATCGGCCTCAACCAATACATTATACTTTCATGCACAGTTGTAAATTGGCCACAACCAATACACTGTATTCATACACAACTGTAAATTGGCCTCCACCAATACATTATACTTTCATGCACAGTTGTAAATTGGCCACAACCAATACACTGTATTCATACACAACTGTAAATTGGCCTCAACCAATACATTATACTTTCATGTACAGTTGTAAATTGGCCACAACCAATACACTGTATTCATACACAACTGTAAATTGGCCTCAACCAATACATTATACTTTCATGCACAGTTGTAAATTGGCCACAACCAATACACTGTATTCATACACAACTGTAAATTGGCCTCAACCAATACATTATACTTTCATGCACAGTTGTAAATTGGCCACAACCAATACACTTTTTTCATACACATCCGTAAATTGGCTGTAACCCAATAAACTATGTTCACGACCCATCGCAAATTAAACTGAACAACACTCAACTAGCACTAAGGCACGACCGGGGCGGCCCTAACGGCTAGACAACGGATCGTGGTTCTTAACTATGGGGAGATGAAGCATGAAACCCATGATTCATGTGAAAGGAACCTGACTCACTTATTGCAAAAGGTACAGAAAATGAACGATTCAACCAAGCATAACTAAACCCATGTATGTAAAATGCGTAAACACGCAGCTACAATCCATTAGAATACTGATATACTGCACACTGTATTATCCAACTATCTGCACAAATGGTCGTAACAAACTGGAAAAACCGTGTTTCGCTCGCAGAGTAAATTACCGCAAGACTAACACACTAAGGTAAGGCCAAATCAAACAAATATTTTACTATACGATACGCATGGGCTCCGCCGAGATAGCAGGAGAGCGAAGCGGAACAGCTTAAGTCAATTGCGTAATGTGCTTACAAGACCAAAGACATGACCTAGCGCCTGAAAATTTTCACTTCGATAGGCGTCCGATCGCCCTGGAATTGAACAAACGCCTGGCCGATTCGAAACGCAAAGCATAAACCAAGAAAAATACAAGATACACGTGCCGAGCAGCCTCACACAGGCAACAAAGATCCCAAAGTGCACGTAGACACTTCTTGAAACAACAACATACCTGTACTGGCTGTGCCTGAGGCTGAGGTTCGGCCTCGTGCTGTCCCACTTCAACTGCTGGTGGGTTCTCGTCTGGAGCTGGATTAGGTAGCTGTGGTGGCAAAACGACTGGTACGTCTACGGGTTCGGCCATGTCCAAGAATAGAGTGACACCCGGAGTCTCGTTTAACAAACTGACCCCGAGTGAATGTAGACTCAGTCTTTTATACCCTATGTTACGCATGGTTACACTTAGAATAGGGCAGAGTATGAAAATTGCCTGTAGAAATTCCTACCCAGCAGTGAAACCACTTTTGCCATTGTAAAACTCTGACGATTGGTTTTGGCCGGCAAACGTTCAGCCTCAATAATCATACTCATATACCGTAACCCATGTGTCATATGAGTATATATATAGCAAATTGTTCGTTGACTTCTACCTACGCCAACGGCTTAAAGCCCACGTATAGAAACGTTATATTACTATTAGTTTTAACGTTTATTTGTTTTGTATATAAACTTTTAACTTTCCCTCTTGGCCTCTATAGGTGATACCTATATAATGTATATATATATATAATGTCCGCATATGTATTCACCGCCGTCGGCCGCTACCAGCGCAATTAAGTGTCACTTTATCAAACTTGATAACCCACCAAACGCGGGACCGCAATCTTCAGATTTCACATATATATTCACTGGCATTGGCCGCTACCAACGCAAAGGTCACTTTGGCCAACTGTATAAACTTTTGTCAGTTTGACGTTTGCTCTTGGCCCCTACCAAGCGAAAGGAAGCAACTGTTTTCACCCATATATCTTTACTGCCGTTGGCCTCTACCAACGCAAGATACCCTTTGTCAAACTTGATAAACTTGTGACGTTTGCTCTTGGCCCCTACCAAGCGAAGGGAAGCAATTTCCACACATATATCTTCACTGTTGTTGGCCGCCACCAACGCAAATGTTACTTTGCCAAAATGTATCAACTGTTGGCGTTTGCTCTTGGCCCCTACCAAGCGATGGAACTCGATTTACACATGTGGTCACGATACATATATATATATGTATCCGTTGACGGTGGCCTCTATCAACACACGAGCGTCACGTATTCAGTCAAACTTTAAAAACTTTTGACTCCTGTCAAGCACATGCGGGCGACACTAAGTACGGTAAACCAATCTGTAAATCCGGTTTTCTATATTGAACTTCCCACTTTTCGACCAGCATACTGCAATATAGTCGTAGGCTTGGTCAACGTATAAAATACGAGCGAAAAGATCTAAAATATGTAACCTAACTCAATTACAAGTAAAACGGACACGCCTAGTCACTGAATTCGGCTATTAGGGATTAAGTAAACCCATCCGTCCTTGACCCAAACAATTCGGACGTCTAGCGGGACCCGTTAAATGGCTCAAACCTTGATTACGCAAGTATGCCCAAGAAACATGGATAAGTTGTGTAGGCATAATTACGAGTGATCTAGTCTATATCGACACAATCATCTATATATATATACAACATACACATTCTAGCTATCAAACTGTACACTCAGGCAATCGCTAGACTCTATCAAGGCTATATGAGCCCCGAACGAACATGCAGAGAATGTAAAACGAATTCGCTCGACCACGACAAATGCGAAAAAGCACTAATGTGCCTAACAAAAGTCCATAACATAATACCTCAACAGGCTGGTCTTGTGGCACCTCAACAGGCTCGACGTGATCGGCATCTGCTTCGACTGGTGGCGCTGCAGGGTTCTCCTCGTTAACCGGTAACACCACCTGGACGTTATTTTGCGGAACTTGATCTGCCATAGCTTTACCGTGCAGAGCGTTTAACAAACTGATCCAAAGTCACTGAGCTTCCTTACTTAAATAGCCATGTTACGCATGATTACACTTTGAATAGTTATCACTATTAATTCAATAGAGCGCGAGGTCCAGAACCATTTTTTAAATTATATTTTTCTCCCCCACTATTCTATAGCATTTTTTTAAACTTTCATATATTGTACAAAATTATATGTTCTTTCCCACATGGTGCAGCCTTCAAAAAAATATTTTTTTGTCTCAAACTATGCCTTATTAGCAGTGCGCGCACTAAGTATATAATTCAATTATGCGCGTGTTCAAGAACTATTTATTAACTATAATTTTCTCGGCCGCTATTCTATAGGATTTTTTAAAACTTTCATATATTGTACAAATTTATACGCTCTTTCCAACGGCTAGTTAATTATAAGTGGTGCAGGTTTAAAAATGATCGAAATTTTGTCTCAAACTATATTATATTTACGCGGCATCACATCTAATAGTTATCACTAATTTAATAGACCGCGAGGTCAAGAACCATTTGTTAAATTATATTTTTCTCCCCCGCTATTCTATAGGATTTTTGTAAACTTTCATACATTGTACACAATTATATGTTCTTTCCCACATTTTATTTATTGTAAGTGGTGCAGCCTTATTAGCTGTCTCAAAATATACCTTATTAGCTGTGCGCGCACTAAGTACTGATATAATTCAATTATGCGCGCGTACAAGAATGGTTTATTAATTGTACAAGAGCACTTTGAGTACGATTTCCTTTGCAAATATTTACCCCCTGGCAATGAAACTAATACCATTTGAATCCTTACAAAATAATCTTTTTAACAGTGGGTTATGTTGCCGACTAAACATTACAGAATCAAAAATACATACCTCCAGTTCAACTCAAACAATCTTTAATATCTTCTTTATTCTTGGATTTGATTGACAACAGACTTCTAATATAGTCGAAATTTAGCTTTTTATCTGTGTATTTCTTGTAGAAAGTTTTACTTCGTTACCGGATCCGTTCCAGTCGAGGGCTCACAATTCAAAAGAAAACGACATCGCGCGACATTTTGCACTGAAAGGAAATCAGCCTTAAGACTACAATGAACCGCGATTCAACCAATTGATGAAAATCTTAATCAAGCAACAGTTGAGCAAGTTGACTCATGACTGATGAGATCGGTTGTACTTGATGAACTTGGGTCAAAAACGAACTGGTCTTCTAAACTTTATAATTGGATTTCCATGCAGACATAGTGTATATCAAATACCAAAATAGAAAAAATGAAAAGAATCTTAAGCTTACAATGATTACAAAATCTGATTTATTCTATTTTGTGTTACCAAACTAAAACAAAGGAAAAAGTGCATTGTGAATATATAAATACATGTTACCGTATACTGAGATAATCTTCTTACTGTGTGCAAGTGATCTTCAATTCCCAATTCGTACTGTTATAAGGAATTGAATACGACTAATAATTAAATTTATTAGTTTTTAAATCACGAGCCCTTACTAAGTGTATAGGTAGATGTTTTACAAGATATAACGCTACTGTACGTGACATTAGAAAATTTAGCTTAGGTTCAATTATTAACAACATTGAAATGTGCCATTTTAATTATAGTGTTACTATTGTAATTATTATATAAGTGGGTGTTTCTTGGACTCCGGTTCACTAAAACCAATGATATATGATACATGTGCATTGTTTTATTATATAATTATTCCTTCGTCCTACCAAAATAGTCCATCCTCTATCCTGCAACAACTTCAATACTGGCTTTCTGATTTCTGTTGGTAAAATTGTTGTTACGCGAACACATGTAGTGATACACACCAGCTTCAATCTTCAATAGCAACCCATGATATGATGGTGAGTAGCAGTCTAGCTGTTGAGCCTGTTGAGCATTCTCACAACCTTCGATCTGATTAAAATTATCAGGCACAGCATCCGCAGTTTTGAATTTGCCTGCTGTTGCCATGGCAATTGCAATATCACCTCCAGTCTCCGTCTGCTCGTCTTCAACGTCAGGTGCATCAACAACTGTCGCTTTATCAAAAAGAGTATCTTGGGTGTTTTCCAGTGGATAACTGACGTCAGGACTCCCCATGGCAACCAAGTTGCTTCTATCTGTTTCTGTTCAATTAAAAATTAAACCAAATATATTTAGTACCATTTGAATATTTAAAGGTGATGTAAAGTCCCGATGTAAACAAACCGGCAACGTCCGTTTGTTTACATTTTAAAACACGCTATATTTAAAAAATTATGATGTGTTCTGGTTCGCCATGCTTTAAATAAATACAGATTCGAGTTTCTGATTTAGAAGATGTCGAATTTTAGTCGAAACAACGCGAAATTTGGGCATTGTTTACATCGCGGCACCCCCCATAGCACATGCGCAGAATGGACTTTACATGGTCTTTAAAAAAATAAGAAATTTGCAACCTGATATGCTAAACAAGAAAGTTCTTCAGTTGAAGGATTGAAATATCAAACTACCTGAAAAATCTAAAAAGAACGTTTTGAGACCCGGAAGTTTATCTAGGAATTTGAATTACTTGGATTCATGTCTGAGTCACGTGAGTATGACCTGACCACCAAGCGTCTGCACCTTATCACATTGAACAAAGTGTCCAGCAGAAATTAGAAAACCGACAAGGAAACATTGTCAACAAGGAAAGGAAAAAATGGATTACTTCGGCTTATATTCTCTAAGCAGAGTACTAGCCCAGTTGGCTATATGTTAGCTAATGAGAAATGAGCCTGCTTATAATCACTCTCTATATCGGACGCCTTGAGGGCATGAGTCATGCCATGCAGGCTGCCCGTGGTTCCTACGATATTAACCTCGGTTACTATGAAACCTCATTAATAACATAGAGAATAATGTAGGGGAGCGTAGCTAATGCTGTATTATCAACAGAAAGAAACTACATTTACAGTATTTCATATGTGGGCTTTAATTCTATATCCTATTAGATTACGAAGAATAAATGAATTAGCATGAAATAGATTATGCTTCAATCATGATCGCATGAATGTCTAGATATTTTGGTATTAATCAGAAATCCAACCAAAGAAACATGCGTATAGATGATCATAGATCATGAATGTGGACTATATTTAATATACTTACTTGCACGTCCTTCGCCAGCATTGTTTTTCGGATTTCTGTTGGAACCTAAATCATTAAACAAAAAATTCTAATACCACAGTTATTTTTTTTGTATGCTATTTACTGTAGGCACGCAAACCTGGGGAATTTCGGAAGGGAGGGAGGAGGGGGGGGGAGGGTAGAAACTGTAGCCCTAGCCTTATCTTATTTACCCTTATTTATTATCTCCATGATTCATGACAAAGCCCATTCGACAAAAGGTTATCAAAAGCAGCGAATTAGGATTTATAACAGAGTGTGAGAGATGATCACGAGTGGGGTACGGCAACTTAGTTATCCTAGGGCCCTAAACCTTTAGGAGCGACAAATTCAGAGGGGTCCGAAATATACTATGGAACCTTTAGATTTAAAAATCTACTTACCCGCAAATTGTATATGGACACAGTGTGAAGATTCCATTTTCAAGTGCTTGTGTGTAAAATCATATTCAACTGCTGGATAGGTTTGAACAATATTTCCACGTTTTCCTCTTACATTGAGGTTGTGAATCACACAATCTTCGAAGTTGTCTTTTCTCGGAATTATTTTAAAAATGTGAGAACGATCTTGGAAAGTACGACCAAACTGAGCTGTGTTGATAGCAAGTTGAAGTGGAACTTTGTTGTTGTCGCCTTTTCCAACATTCACATCTGGATCGTTAGCAATCACCTCATCACTTAAAAATCAAATGAAATTTGTTAAAATGCCGAAACTATTAAAAACCTTACATGCTGATTACCAGTTTTAGGTATTTATGTCTATTTTTATCACGTCCGTTAAAAGTTAACTCGGGGAGAACCGGCAACTTCGAGAAGTAGAGAACTACACTACTGAAGCTCAATATTAGAGACAGACATGGAACGCGGTTACAACAAGTTAATGCATGAGTTTGAGTATCTCGGAGACGTGATCCATGAAGAAGGTGGTTGTGAGCAAAAAAGAGGGGCTTCTCAAATGTGATGTACGACAGAAAGATGCCAGCTAAGTTGAAAACCAAATTATATAGAACAGTAATATGATCGGTATACCAATGTATCGCGGAGCAGAAGTCTGTCCCCTGAGACAAATGAGAATGATAAATTTGGTGCAGGAAATCTTCCTGCAAGTGAAAAAGACAAATGAACAGTGAGAGAGATGGCCGTGGTAGAAAGTACTGAAAAGAAGTTACGAGATGCTCATTTACAATGGTGTGAAGACGACTATAGAAGAGAGTAAGGTGATCCTCTTAGAAAAGTGGCGGGCATAGCAATTTCTGGAAAAATGGGAAGAAAAATGATAACATATGAGGATGGCAGCAGAGATCAATGGCAGAGATCAATGGCGACGGCAGAGATAAATGGCGACGGAAGCTCCTCTCCGTGCCGATCCCGAAAAGGAAACGCTCACAAAGGAAAATATTTTATTCAAGTTCACAATTATCACTATTCCCCGGACCTTATACCCGAGCTTTATAGTCTGCCTATATCCTAGCCGGAGTTCAAGACGCGACTTTTATTAATTGCGACGCTATCTTGAAACGCAATGCACAAATGGTCAATTCTGTAAATTTGATATAAAATGGATGTAATTTTCCATGGAAATAACAGAACTGAAAAATCAGACTAGTGACTATAAAAGGGAGAAAAACTGGGAATAATAAATAGGGTAATTGATAACTTTAAACTCCCTCGTTGCCATATGGGTAAAATAATGGACGTCATGTTCATCATTTACATGCACTTAGTACACAAATGTTGGCGAAATATTACCCGCAGTGATGATAATATATTCAATTCGGGTAATAATTCGCCGAGTCCGACTTGCTCTGATCTAGCAAAATTTTACATTTTCCTACACTACAGTATTGATGTTCTAAATGCGTAAAATGTGGAAACATTTACCAAATTTGGAATAGATAATGAATTCCAAAATTGACGTATTGCAGTACAATATATAACATATAATTATATACTTGTTGTTTGAAGAAGCAAACGTGTTCTTTACATCATAGTCGTTCGTAGAGATATTGTATCTAGAAATTACAATAGAAGTTCAATAAATGTAGTTTTCATTGGTAAGAATGGGGCTACACATTATAGCATGCATTTTGTAATAATATAAAATATAAAATTGTTCAATTAATTTAGTGTTCAATTGTTACAAAAATTGGACTCAATGAATTAGAGTCCATTTGAAAATATAGTAACGTAACCTAACCTAGGATTTTCTTTTCTTTCAATGTCATTACTAGTTCTAATTAGTTCTGGCGTAGTGCTCGTCAAACAAAGAAACACGAAAAAGGCTTTTAGCCTTGTTACCATTTGATCTTGACGGTCGCAAGCATCTCAAGTCGGCTGATGTAACAGAGTGCCGATTTGTCTAATCAATATTTAGCACTGAAAAACTTGACATACATACAAAAGAGATTTTGTCGCTACAGTTCTGACAGCATGCAGGTCTTAAGATTGGAACAATTTGTTGAGGATGACATGCAGACGCAGCATGCAAATTTGCTAAAGAAATGTTTAATATATTCTCAAGAAATGGAAGTATCTATTTAATGTGGAATGTTACAATGAACCAAGTTAAACACTTGATTTAAAGCAGGCTAGCTATCAATAAACGTCTTATACTGCCGTTATCAACAAACCTCTCCGTGTCTTTAAATCTGATACTAAACAGTTTTATTTTACCGTTTATTATATAATTATTACATAATAAACTCTTATTTAGAGATTTTATCAACCATTGATGAAGATATGGAAAAATATATTGACCTTTCCTACCTTATACGCAGTACACAGCGTTGTTCTTGACCGGACGGGAAATGTGGTAGAACCCAATTATAGCTTAATGGAACAACATTTTCTCCGTTGCCAAGGTGATTGGATCGGCTTTCAGGTGCTTTAATACAATCTAGCTCTGGTAACTTTCGCAGACACTTCTTCCAGTTATTGGGATCATCTCCTAAAAGGGGCAAAAATTGAAACATTAAGATCGAATTGTACAATTTTTATCTGTTAGGTGTATCACTGTGCCGAGAGCATTCAGGATTTTTGCCATTATGCATGTATATATACAGAGAGTACTAAGTCAACTTAATTCAAAGGAAAATTCGATTTTGAAACGTCATCTATGATAACGTAATGAGCACGTAGCTATCAAGTTCAGTGATTTCAGGAAAGGTGCACAGTTTTATCTCTATTTTTATTTATCCGTTATACTACCTGTGAGTTGATCAATTTCATCAGAACGGTATGGTATGGCCCACATCATGCCGTCAGCATTGCATTCATCTTCGGTCGTATCCTTTATAATTTCCAAATAGTTGTGGAATTTCACCCATTTTCCATCGTTATCCACGCAGTCATCTTCGTTGTTGTATTTCGATTCATGTCTATATCTGTCTTCATTTGGATATTTTTCCATACATTCATCTAGTGTAATTATAATAATAGTGATCATGACCCCAAGGAGTTATCATTGATCCATTCGTTTATTCATTCGTTCATTCATTGCACTTATTTAATCACGATATGTAACTGTAGCTAACGCAGCTGTAGGTGTGCTTATTATCCTTTCCTTCAGATGAGAGCTAAGCTGAATTGCGAAGGACACAGCTCAACGTGACCAAGTCGAAGGCGCTCTAGGCGCGCATATGGCAGCCCCCCTTTGCTCGTCATCACGGAGCACAGCTACGGTGGAAGGGCCAGTTAGGGGTTAAACCCAACCCACCCTGTCAACATTCCCTGTGAGAGGAAACCGGAGTACCCGGAGAAAACCCACGACTTTCGGCAGAGCGTTGAATAACTCTTTTCACATAGCTATCATAAGTCGTCCCCATCGGGACTCGAACCCACGAGATCACAGGTGAAAGGCGCGTGCTCTGACGATTGCGCCACCGAAGCCCCTAAGATAGATAAAGACTATTACTGTAGGGATTGACGTGGGAGCGGAACAGCTAAAAAAGTCTGCCAATGTCTTTTACGTGTAAGACTGTATAAACTCTAATATTCTATATTTGAAATAGTGAAAAGAATAATTATGTAAAGCACGTTTTTTAGATTTACCGGGCCAGAGGCTAGCTTATTAGAGCAAGTATTGTGTTCGCTTAGGATTAAAGTGTATCACGAGATAGAGGCAGTAAGTCCATTCATATGTAAAGTAAATCCTTTTATCCATAATTCATAATCAACCTAAAATCATACTTTTGCCCTGAGTATTGAAACTTTCTGTTTTGTAGTAAGAACAATCTCGTTCGTCATTCGCTAGCACAGCAATATCTATCCAATCAGTTGGATGCCAATACGGATAGTAGTCGCGTTCTTCCGGGCATTCGTAGCCATGACGGTTGCCATTTGGATTTTGCCGGGTAGATCTTGCATCGTCCGTGGTCAAATCCTGATCTGCTGTGAACAGTCCTAGAACGAATGTCTACTGTCAGTACTGTACAGTTAGTTCTGGTTTTTCAGGGGCATTGTATGTTGTTGTCGTCAAGATGGTGAAAGGAAAATTAGTATGAGCTTATTATTGCATGGATGCAAAATTACTAAATGTTAACGCATGTATGTAGCCAGTAGCCTAATTGGTTGGGCGATGATTGTCAATCTGACAGAAAACGATCTCTAAAAAAACCTTTGTTACTTCAAAAATTTAACTCCACCGGGGCTATTTTGTATCAAATAATTGTTAATATTGTGTGCCGATGTAAGCAAGCTTGCCAGTCAATGAGGTGCAATAATTGTTAATATATTCGACTCGGATTCGATTCCTGCAATATGCAGCTGTTAATATTAATAAGGGATGGCCCTTCTCGCCTCCAGGAAGAACAATTAAGGGCCGATAGCCTGATAGAGCTATCAAAAATAGATACAATTAGTTTATATTAGTTTTTAGCTTACTTTAGCAAATGTGCAGCTATTGAATTCCACGTGCATTGGCAGACAAGCTCACACTTGCAATGTCCATGCAAGGCAAAGATAGATTATTTAGATATAACTTTTCTTTAGGTATAGGATTGCCCAGCCAGCATGTACTACATGCACGTTGATAGTGCGCGAACGTTTATCTGACAGGCTATTTCACCGACAGACGTTTGCCTGACAAGATATTTGACCAAAAAGACATATTAATAATAAAATACCCCACATAAAAAACCGCGTGCCCCTGCCAGATATGTGTAGAGAAGTCACAATAACGAAATACCAATACCTATAAACAAACCATACTTCATTTTTCCGGTAACACTTTTATTCTGCTAATTAATGTCGCATCTGTTTTCAGTACACTTTACCGGGAAAAGTATTCCTTTTCATCAACGAATGAGTGACTTTCACACATTTCACAGCGTTTTCTCGGACGAGCCAATGAGAGATGTTTTTGTTTGTGTCATATATAGGTCATGCACGTTTTAGCAAATAATTTTGGCAAGTTGATCTGTCGGCGGATCCTGTCGATAAAATGTCCTGTCGACTAAACGTCTGTATATGACCAATGTCCTGTCGGCCAAACTGTTTGTCGGTCTAATGTGAGTCGTAGGGTCCAGCGCCAATATCTGACACCAAAAAGTAAAATCTTAGACCAAAACGTTTGCTTGCATTGCGACAGCTCATGACAAAGATGAATGATAGACGTCGATCGTTGTCAGTCGTTGTGAAAATTAGAATGCGGAATAGGGCTACCATTGTTTACTGGTGTATGCCAGTAAATACTAGAAAACTATTTTATATCATGATTTTATAAACATCCCAAACATCTACCATAATACGTTAGAAATGTTATAAGTTTGTCCCTTTGAACTGAAATCAGTTCTATTTATGATGCTTTGGATGAATTTAAATGAATTTTATAATTTGAATTGAATTAAATTGAAATTCCTTACCTTTGTTCCTATCGCGTTTAGCACATTTGTCGTACCATTCCCATGGTTCATTGAGAACTCGGCTATCAAGAACCTGTTTCGTTACTGCATTGGTCTTTTGGGAATATTTCTTAAATTGGTTCTTTGCCTTCGCATATTTTGGTGTATTTGTAACAATACCTATCAGAGAAAGGTAGAAAGTAGAATAATAGTTTAGTTTGTTGTCGTCAGCACAAGCTAAAATGATAGTTTGTGAATGTCCAACGCGTGAATCGAACTCAGGGTCGGCATTTGTTCACCGTACCAAGGCTCTGACCACTGACCTATTGGGATAGTCGACTGAGGAAAACAGTATTATAATAATCCTATAGGCAATATAAATTCCAACCAAAAGTTAAAATTGAATTTTTAGGCAGTATCAATTGTATATAGAAATATTTTAACCTACTTTACTTTTTATATACACTATTAAAGATGTGATGTACAGCTACCCTGTCGATATGCTTCAATAAATTCATTATTATTATTAGTAGTAGTAGCAGTAGTACAAATAGTATTATATGTGTTCACTCAATGCGGGATATCTGCCCAATCCAGGAAAGATAGAGTTTAGTGTGTTGTCCTCAGAAGTGTATGGTTCGTAACTTGAGGGACCCAAACGAAGTCGAAAAGCAAGCAAGTTAGAAAGTAGAAGTAGAATATATTAACGATTTTAAAACTAGGGTGGTGCGCATGCCAAGATCAAAAAGCAATTTTTCTGGTTAAAAGATACCATATGTAAATTATCTGACATGAACATATTCTAAATAACAACAACAAAGTACATATTTAACATTTAATCTTATTCAAATTATGTTCGATATGTTATGCCATACGAACGACTTAACATTAAATCAGACAACGCACTTTGATCAAAAGTGACTAGTTGAAGAAAGAGGGCCGTATCAAAAGCGATTGTTGACGAAAGACGCCCGAAGCGAAAGTGACTAAAAAGAATTCAGGTTGAATTTAGGCTATATGTTTTAACAAAAAGGCCGGACAAAGCAAAAACAAGGTATATATGGTTTATGAATGCAAAATATTATTTGCAAGACATAAGAGTTTCCGCTGATGACTTTTTGTCAAACATTTCTTGGCAGCTGGCGGTAATTTGCTATCACTCTAATTAAATTCTGGGTAATTGCTGCCACAGAGAGCGATTCTTATGCAAATGAACAAGGCGTAATTTAAATGAGGCCGCGAGGCATTTCTCTAAAACAATTTTTTCTTTGCGCGTGAATATGTCAAAAACACCACAGTAGATTTATGGTGGTCACACCAATATAGCCGCAATTGGCTTCATTTATGCTTAACAGATGCACTGTCCAGTTTTTATTTTGAGATCAGTGGTCAAGGTGTCCCAATTTGGGATCGAACGTAGAAGGCATATAGCAGCCTTGGAAAGTGATGGAGAGAACAAAGAAGATGACAACGACGCTAATACCTAATTTTAGTGTACAGTGATAACGAATTTGTGCAGTGATAAATTGAAAGTGTGCAGTGATAAACTGATAACATTTGTGTGATAAATTCTTAATTAATACCCACTAAATGTCTTATTGAGCCTGATTCTGTTAAAAATTCTTGTCATGGATTGTTTTAATTTAGTGAGCAGGCATGCTTGTTTTTTCAGTCAAAAAAGTGGTGGGGTGGGTTTGTAGAGGGGGGGGTGAATGTTCGAATCTCCAAACTCCAGTAAATCGAAAAATAAAACGGATTTTCTCTTCATACATAAGATCATTAAGGGATAATGAAATGAAAAGGCCTATCTCAAGTATGTGTAAATATAGCCTGAATGTTGAGACGCCACTGTTAGACTAGGCGAGATTTCAAAAGTTCGAACTTCATGAGGCATTTCTTAGTAAAAGTTGGCGACAGCCTTATTCTTATGTAATTTGACCTGCTAAATTCGAATTAACTTGTCGCCAGATCTAGAACCCGTTTTGCGTTTTTTATGGAGAAAATGACGTCACAACTTTTGTGCTTCTATGACATCATAATAGGGCTGAAAATTCCAAGGAATCGCTTGCTCTGTACCGTTCTTTTCCTAATCCTATCAGTTTTGAGCTTTAAAACGCTTCCTATTATGTGTATTGCAAAAATGACTACGAAAAATGTCATCAATGAGCATATCACGACGTCATACGATGACGTCATAAGCGATTGAAAATCCTAGATTTTCATTTAAAAAGAACTCAAGGAGCAGCTAAAATTGTAGTCATTAACCTTAACACTAATACTTAAATCTCCAGGGAATCAATTGATCACAACTCAATTATATCTTGTTAAATCGTAGCTGTGTGCATTGATGACGTCATCACATTGGCGTTTAAATTCCTAGACTTTTAATATCTCGTTTATGTTTGCAGAGTAACCGCAAATGCCAGTGCAGAACAATTCTAACTTAATGCTGCCATATCGTAGTGTTGTGCATTCGCGTTTGCAAGAACAAAATTAACTATTTCCTTGTAGGCGTTTGGGATCAGTTCCATTGTCATCAACTTTCTAGCATCCTATTCCTTCAGGGTTTGCTAGGGAAGGTTGCTGATAGGATTCCTGTTTCCACTGTTCTAGTGCTTGATAGTGAACGCGCTTGTTATATAAATCCAAAGCGTCCTTAGTGGGGGGGGGAGTAATGCTTCCAGTTTCACAATTTTCGAGAATGACAGATTCAGGAATTCCACACTCATACATTGCACAGTAAGATCCTATTAGGGGACAGAGCTTCTTCATCCAGCGCGACGCAAGGAGGTGATATTTCAGTTGGAAGAGCTGACACTTGGCTTTGGTTGTATGTACATGGGCGCATGAAAAGGAATCGAAGGAGCGCGGACACTGGCCCTGCTGGAAGATTGTCACTTGTAGCCCTGATATCTTAGTATCTGCTCCGCCCTGCTGTTCCGACCATCATCCATATATATTTTCTCAACGAATATCAGATGCATGTGCCATGAGAATCAGAAGTACATCCGTATCATTTTCCGACACAACTACAGTAATGCAAGTCTTCAAAATGCAGTGTAGCATCAGAGTAGTGTCATTCCCTCATACTCTGCACAAAACGCCAACGAAGACCGCAATTTCCGAATTGCTGCAACGAGTGCCGTTCCATTGATCAACAAGTGGCACTCCCCGTCTTTATTGATAGCATTCGGATATTCCAGCCCCATAGCAATCCATCAGTCAACAAAGCCTTCTGCCCGGTTTTTAGTCTCCCATTTGTCTCTGCACCGTTTCATGTGAGAGGACATTGAGCAAATCTACTCGACGACCAACCTCACAAGCAAGGACGAGACGCTGAAGAACACTGGAAAAACGTTTTCCTCTTCTGCCAATCCAAACATCTCCGACTAATTTAAATTTGAACGTAGTTCAAATTTGAACTTGCAGAACTACGGTATCATGCAGCGAAAACTATATAAATACAACTCCCATTTTCTTTCTGTTGTGCCCGTGTAAAATTAAGTATAGAACATGAAGTTGATATTTTCCTCGGACTTTCCATCTGATCAACTACTGTTTGAAATCCCGGCGACTTGATGCAACCAGTTATTTTACTCCCTGCGATGATGACTGATCGAGATATGCTTTCTATATGGTTTTGAGAGAGTACATTGATATTGAAAACCGCTAAGTCATATGACAAGCTTCTCTTGGTATTCAACGTTAAGGGTGTCCATTTTACGCAAGTGCTTCCTGCGAATGTTCACCCTCCTTGGTCACTTAAAGTTCTTCATCCCGCGATAATGACTGGTTAAACGCCGTCCGCCCGCTTTTGATTACGCTATTACACCGCAACGTTTTAAGGGGGCATGAATGCTTGTAGTGCAGAAGTCCGAGGAGAATGTCAGCTTCACGTTTTCGTGAGGCTATATGCAGGAGTTGGTGTTTTTCCTTGTGTGGAAAAAGACGCCATTTTGAATGATAGATAATTAACAATTCAAATATGTGCAATCAGTATGTTACATATAATTTTAAAGCTTAGGGATCATCCATAATTATCAAAATTTTCACAAGCGTACAGAAATACTCTTTGCATCAAACTATCCACCCCCATCCCCACCACAACCACCACCCCTTTAGAAAGCGTGTAATGGTCACTAACGTCGCCCTCCTTCTAGCGCACGGTATGTACGCCTGTCAAAATGTTGATAATCATGGATGACCCATTCCAAGATGTTGAAAGCGAATATCATAACTAAATGTTACAAGTAGTATTGTTTCTGAAACTTTCAAATGTCATACTTAATTAAACTGAAAACTTTAATACAATTAAAAAATATTTTCAAACGGGAATGGGATTATCGAGGTTAAAATGTCTAAAAATATTTTAAACAACTTTTCAAACATTTTAACTGGTCTTACTAAGGTTATTAACCTTAAACAGTTAAACTGTTTGAAACGTTGTTTAAAATATTTTAGACATCTTAACCTCCTTTTAGATGTTACAAGTAGGTCTATACAGTAATAACAAAATTAGGAATATATATATATATATTCTGGTGAATGATCAGTAAATGGTATCTAGTGTGAACATACCAATCCTAGACATGTAACCTTAAATTACTTTTGTAAACTGATGTATGTCTTCTTGAGATAAATAATGGATATTTTCCCCTATCTTCAAAACTAAACATTTTATATAAATTTTATAACCGATCCAAATAACGCGAAGCGCCGTTACGGATTATTCCGAAATATCAAATTGTTTTGACTCTATAATTCAAAATTTACTTAGTTACTGTTTCCTTTTAGATTATATATTCTATGTTTTTATTTCTTGCAATTTACAACAACAAAATATACCGCTTTGCACTCTTGAACTAAAAATAACCGGGTAGATGACGTCATTTTAGATGCAAGTCATTGTCACGTCATTTTCAGCCCTTTAAACGCAAAATCGGCGTTAGCGTCGACAAGCATATTTGGACTCAGCGTAAAAAATCACACAAGACGGCACTTGTTGCCAGCTTTTACTAAAAAACCTCATGCGTCTTAAATAATTATTCGACTTCTTCAGTTTTTCGTCTAGTCTATGTTGAGATGTCCGTCTGAAGGCACTTGGCGAAAACCCAGTCCAGTGACGTCATTCACTACCCGAAAACCTGGCAGTGCTTTTGATTGGCTGAGAGCAATGATTATGCATAAATTATGAAATTATATTACACATTCAACATCTGATAATAGTCGGCCGGCCAAGAGTTAAAAATATGCTCCTAAATATTTCGATGGTAATTTTATGTTAGAAGCTGGTAACAACCATATTCATACTCATACATGTGAACCACACGCGTTATCACGCGCAAAAATTATATAGTCTATTCGTCCACGCTCCTTGTTGAGGTGTTACCAAGTCGATATTTCTAAGCCTCCTTCCAACGAAATCGCGGTAGTTTAACTTCAAACGATTACCGACAATTCTGCTGCTATGAGACAGACTTCTTTGCTCTGATTGGCTATCGGCATTGGTTCCTAAATTAGTCAGCCAATGAGCGAACGTCGAAAAGTCTTGACGCTTCCGGTTTTTGCAACACACGAGGTAATTTTTGGATTTTTTGGCGGCCATATTGGAGGGACCACCAATGGCCGTCGTACAAGGAGTGCAGTACGAGGAGATATTTTCAATCTGCGCTGTGTTGGGCGATGAAATTATTGAAGTTTAATTGGAAATATGTAAAGGAGTTGGTATATTGTTAAAAGTCACCGATTTGGTTTGATTTCGGGCGTTTCTCGGCGAAAAACTGTTCGCGTGTGTATGTTGTTGTCAGCCATGAGTGAGCATATTCACGTGAAATAGACGAACAAGTCGTCTAGACGAACAAATCGTCTCAGTCGGACAAATCGTCTGATGTGAAAATGAGTCGGACAAAATTTCAGACGAACAAATCGTCTAAATATGTCCGACCCTCTGTCCGTCTGTTAAGACGATTTTTCGAAGACGATTTAATCGTCTGGACGAACAAGTCATCGAAAAACGTCTTGGATTCATACACGTCGAACAAAGTACACGGACAAATTAAAATATTGCGGCATCTCAATCGCGAGGAGAATGGAAATAGCGGTATTTTGGGAAAACAAAATCTGTTTAACTATGTCAAAACTATGTTTTTGTCTGTCTAGAATTCATATCAGACAAACAAATATCAGACAAGCATAAATCTATGCAATATATTGTGAGTAAGTGTACTGTTTGTCAGGAGGCACGGCCCTTGAAATCTAAACCAAGGTCATCGTATGTGTGTTTACGATGCTCTAGAGATAAAAAATCTCCTAAAAAATTTTCGTGTGAAAATTCAATGATACCTTCATCTGTTCCACTCGAGTTGCAAAATTTGACTCAGATTGAGGAAATGTTAATTGGTCGTGTTTTGCCAATCATGAGAGTTTATATTAAACCTGGCGGTCAGCGAGGTTATTCATTCTTACCACAAAATGTAACAGAACTTGCAACATCTTTGCCAAGATATCCTAAAGACTTGACTGTGATAATTGTCAAATTTAAAGGTAAAGACAACACATTTAGAGATGTGACAGTGCGAAAACAAAATGTGCACAATGCCTTAGTTTGGCTTATAAACAACAATCCACATTATTCTCAATTAACAATTAATGAAGATGCATTGAATTCATTACCTGAAAATGGTGTTCCATCAGATCTGATGACTAGCTATTGAGACTGATAATGATATAGTCTCAGATGATAATTGTTCTCCTGATTTGGGTCCTCCTACGGATAACCCCTCAGAAGATATTGTTTATAATGACTCTACTGAAATGAGTAGTTTTTACCTGTTGGTGAACAACAAAAACAGGAAATTGAAGCTATTAGAAATCAGCTTTCTGAAAATGAGCCAATGCGATGGCCCTCAGTTGAAAATGAACCATTAAATGAGTATCAGATATCACATCTGGCCACAATGGCTTTCCCTACGTTATTTCCAGATGGAAAAGGTGATCCTACTAATCAAGGACTTCTAAGAGACGTCCCTCTTCAGGAACGAATAAAGCATCTTTTAAAATTTGCTGAAATTATTGATGGTAAATGGGTCTACCGTTTTGCCAACCATCCCAAATTTTCTTGCTGGGCTTTTAATATGATTCAAAGAAAACGAATCTTACAGCAAAGTGGAATTTCCTTAGACAAAACCCAGGTAAACCCACATCTCACCATTGATGAACTGCGAGAAATGGCTGCCAGTAACAATGCTAATCTATTTATGTTTAAGGTGTCTAGATATGTCGGCAATATTGCTGGTACTAATGCTTACTGGAATAGAGTAAGAGAGGAACTCAACGCTATAGTAACTAGTGTTGGAGAACCAACATTATTTTTTACTTTTTCCTCTGCAGATATGCATTGGCCTGAATTACACGCTTTATTTAAAGCTGGTACTGATGGGGAAACTGGTAATTCTACCAGTGATGTAAGACGACAAAATGTTATTAACAATCCCCATATTGTAGATTGGTTTTTTACCCAAAGATTGGAAAGCTTTGTAAAACACCGGCTATATGAAACACTTGGTGCAAAATGGCACTGGTTTAGATATGAATACCAAGGTACTAATCCATTGTCATGGCACTGCTAAACTAAACAATGGCCCAGGTTTGTGTCAACTAACTCAGACTGCTTTGAAAGATTTTCTAGCTCAAAAATTTAAAGATGAGAATGATTGTTCTGATACAACAGAACTAGACGATGATATTGAACCTGGCCAGAAAGCTGCTGAAACAGTATGTCAGTATGTTGATTGGCTATTATCAACTGTCAATCCAAATCCACCAGATGAGGACATGTGATATTCATAGTGACAGAAATCATAGTGACATTCCTGAACATGAGAAACAATCAGATTATATAGATCTGTTAAATATGGTTCAACGACACACTCGTTGTAGTACAAGCTATTGTCTTAGAAAAAAATCAAATGAAACAGAGTTGAAATGTAGATTTCATTTCCCTTTTGATCATTGTCCTCAGACAAAATTAGAATTTGAAAAAATTCACACTTCATGTGATAATGAACATTATAGAGCTAAAATTGTGACTAAACGAAATGATTCTAGGTTAAATAACCACCAACATCTTCAAATCCAAGGATGGAGAGCTAACTGTGATATTCAAGTTGTTATTGATCACTACGCTTGTGTTGAATATCTCACAAAATATGCAGCTAAAGGTGAACCAAGGTCACCTATGTTAACACAGGCATTTAACTCTATTGTGCAAAATGTTGACAGTAATACTGACCCTCGCAGAGCTATTAAGAAAGTAGTTCATAGCTAATAATTTAAAGTGATGCCAGTAAGTCTAAATGGTTCACGTAGAGTACGGGATACAACATGTATTGAAGACGGTGAATCATGCACCGATTACTCGCTTCTTGATGTTAATCGTGAGCAATATGACAATTCACATGATATAATGAACATGAACGTTGTTCAGTTTGCTACAACATACAAAGTTGTTAACAATGAACTGACAAAATTGCCAGAGAATATTATACCAAGAATATTCCCAACATATTCTCCTAATCCCAAAGGTCCAAATTTTGGCCTATATTGTAAATATCAACTTTTAAGGTATAAACCCTGGAGAACAACCCAAAACAATGCATGGGGTGACCAAGAAATCCTAATTAATTCTTGGCAAGAATTCTAGCAAACACCTTACGGACAATCTAATGTCCCAGACTGGTTTGACAAATTACAAGCTGTCATTCAGAGTCAAGAACCAGAAGATGAACCTTCTGAAGAACAGGAGAGAACTCGAGAAGAGTGGATGATATTGTCAGACCTCCACACTCCATTTGACAACTCTGAGCAAACACCACCGTCAACTCATGACTGGCATCTTGACAGAACCAGTTATTCAGAACAACAAATCCAAGAAATGCCTACATGGATAAAAACAAACAAAAAGGAATACACTATTCATGAGCAATATGACATTGTTGATGTCAACAGTTTTAGTGAAATGCAAAAACTTGCTTATGACATTGTTAAATTTCATTTTGAGGATACATCATCAGAGAGAGAGCCATTATGTCTAATTATAAATGGTGTTGCAGAAACTGGTAAAAGTTACCTTATTAATGCTATCAGAAACCTTTTACAAAGTAAATGTGCTGTTACTGCTACTACAGGTAAAGCAGCTTATAACATTATAGGTGTAACTGTGCATTCTCTATTAAAGTTATCTATAGGATCAAGAGGTAATAAAGACCTGACAGGACAAAGTTTGTGTAGATTACAAGAGAGTCTTAATGACATTGACTACATCATCATTTTCATATGAATACTCCATGCTTGGCCAAGTTAACTTTGGTTGGATAGACAAGCGTTGCAAACAAGCAACTGGTTGTAATGATAGAGTATTTGGAGGAAAATCTCTGATTTTAACTGGTGATCCAGGTCAATTACCACCTGTAGGAGACAAGCCTCTTTACCATGCTAAACCATCGAACGCTGTTGGTGAACAAGGTTATCAAGCATATCGCATGTTTGACAAAGTTGTTAAACTCACTGTAAATCAACGAGTACAAGGTATGACATCTGAACAAGTCAATTTCAGAGATTTATTATTACGACTTGGAAAAGGTGACTCAACAGTCAATGACTGGGAATTACTTCTGACACGTCAACCATCTAATGTTAGTGAATTTGAAGATTCTACTAGACTGTTTTATAGTAATGAACACGTCGCTAATTATAACCATGAGCAGCTAACGAAACTTGAACATCCAATTGCTCATGTTAATGCTCGCCATACATCTGCATTGGCCAAAAAGATATCCTCAGATGATATGTCTGGGTTAGAACCTGTTGTGTTTCTAGCAAAAGGTGCTAGAGTCATGTTAACCATGAATTTGTGGTCAAGTGTTGGCTTTGTAATGGGGCTACTGGAACTACTGGAGTTGTTGATATCAACTATCAGAACAATCATCAACCACCTGACTTACCTATTGCGGTAATAGTAGAATTTGAGAACAATAGAGTCCTGTATTTAATGAAAACCAACCATTGTGCATTCCAATATGTCCAATCACTGTCTCATCACAGACAGAAATAAGTTTCCATGAGAGGCAACAGTTACCTCTTAGGCTTGCTTGGGCTCTAACAATACACAAGAGCCAAGGACTCACACTTCCAAAAGCACGGATTGATATTGGAAAATCTGAAAGAACCGCAGGAGTATCCTATGTTGCTATTAGCAGGGCAAAAACACTTGCATCTTGTGTCATTGAACCTATTATATGACATATGAACGATTAACAAGCTTGAAATCATCAGCTAATTTACATTATAGGCTTGAAGAAGAAACAGGCTAGATCAGTTAGCACAGACTACAAACAGCAGTGCATTTAGATAAACAAACCACTGAGTTTGAATAAGAGATGGGATTGCAAACATGGATCCCTATTAAATAATGGCATGTATTGCAAGTATATATACTCCCTAATGAAATGTTTAACACATTTCACTTTTAGATTAATTTTATTAATCATTTTATATTTTTATATATTATATATATTATATATATATTTATTATTATAGATTTTCGCTTACCTCAAAACTTGTCTGCAACAGGCTGTTTCATCTGTAAAGAATCATCAGGCAGAAACTGCCTGATGATTCTTTACAGATGAAACAGCCTGTTGCAGACAAGTTTTGAGGTAAGCGAAAATCTATAATTTGCTCTAACTATATGTTGTCGAGCACTCTTTGCGTTTCGTAGACCTAAACCTACACGTATTTATTATTATATATATATATATATATATTTAATATATAATTTGGTTTCGTTGATTATATAAACTTTTGGCAGAGTGCTCAATGGATATCCAGAGCATAATTATATTAAGATTCAACTACTCAACAAATTTTACTAGGCATCTTTACTACTATTTAGTTTCGTACCACAAAAACAGTATTATACAATATTACAAGTGGATGAAAGCTGAAAATTAATCCTATTTACAAAGCACGCAAAGCAATTAACATGTTAGTTGACAAATTGACAGGACGCGGAAATATTATCTTATCTACACTAAACCGGACGCCAAGGTATAGACACGGCGCGCGGTATATTTAAAATAGCGATAAAGTGTTTAGTGGTCTTGAAATGTTCATTAAAAGGAATTTTTTTGCATGTCTGCATGAAGAGACTAATTCATTGCGTTTGTTCAATGTAGCTAATTCGGGTTTACATATGATGTAGTATTTTTCCCACAAGCAAAGATTGCATCTGTTAGAGGCGCAGTTGTAAGGTTTAGTTCGTTTCAAAATGTTCCATTTAATGCTGTAATGAACATTGCTATCCTTTAACTTCCAGATATATTTGCTTAGTTCTGTAGCGTTCCTCGTTTTAAGTGAGTTGAATGACGTTTTGTGATTCCTAAATCTAGTTTTGAATGAGTTCTCAGTAAGTCCAACATATGTTTCTGGAGGTCTGTTGTCTTTAGTGGTAACTGTAGCTTGGTATACGACAGACTCAAAAGTTACGCACTTTTTCGGCATCGGGCATTCGTTCTTGATCCTGCAGTTACATGCGTCATTATCATCAGTTTTAGGCGCAGTTTGGGACAACTTGCTCTTGTTATGTCCATCGATTTGTTTGCTTTATATTAGGCATGCAACTGTAGCTTATTTTGACGGTGTTGCGGTTGAAAATTTTGTGTAAGGCATGTCCTGGGGGGAACTCATCGTCAACAATTTTCAAAAATGTTTGTCCAATATTAGTCGAAACATTTTTACTAAAAGGCGGATTATACCATATAATATTTCTTTTACGCCGATTTCTGGTTTGGGTTTGAGTGGCTGTTTGATTTAGGGGGTGCTTATACTTTAATTGATGTTTGTAACCACTGTTCTGAAGGGCTTGCTGGTATTGCTGTGAGGCGCGTTGAAACGATTCTTCGTCTGATGATATTTCAGTGAGGCGTTTGTTAATAGATAGTGGGATGTTGCGCAGGATACTAGGTGGGTGGTTAGACTTATTATGTACGTAGAGAGGAATGTTGTTAGGTTTGGAATATGGCTGGTACTTTCCGGTAGATAAATTCAGAGTCACGTCAAGAAAATTAACAATTTTCTTGTTAGCTTCAATTGTGATTTTGAGTCCGTATCTGTTAAATATTGAACACACATCTTTCTTAATATTTTCAGTTTCACGCGCTGTCGCTTTAATAATACCCAGTCCGTCATCTCTGTATAATCCGAAATCGTTCCCATGCTTTTTCGTGATAATATGTAGTAAATATGACCCCTCTAGCTCGCACGATTCTGCGCCATCAAAACTGCCCATTGTTATACATCAAAGAGGTTGGATGAAGACTTCTTACCCCAATAGTGTCCCGAGTTGTGTAAACATGATTTCTTAGCGTGTATAATAATTTGTCGTTCCTCGTCCGTTATAGTGTCGTAATTTGACGCAAAATCTAAAGCAGCATTGAGTAACTCAATTGAAATAGACGGATAAAAGTCTACTACATCAAACGCAATAAACGAGTACTGGTTCTTGTTGAGGATATCGTTAAACCACGTTAGAACATCTTTCGTATTCTTCCATTGGTTCACGCCGATAGATTGAGTAACTTTAGTGTTGATTCTGTCTAGGATTTGCTTACTTATTTTTCCGATTTCTGACTTACAGGGGTTGATAAGGCGACAGGTAGGATTATTTTCAAAATTGGACTTGTGATCTTTTAACGTAACAAAGGCCTCTCTTTCTGCTGTAGTATTGATCCTATCAGCTAAGTTCATGCTCTCAGCGATAGATTTCGATTTACTTTCAATGGAGGAAACGGTCTGCGGGGATATTTTCTTATACGTTTTTGTAATGTTTTTCTCAAGCAGTTTGTTGTAGGATGGGGGGTCCATCTTATAAAAGTTGGTGGTTTTGTCGGCAGGTACGAACAGTGATTCAGTTTTTTTCATATTGTTCACATCAGATAACAACTTTTTCTGGAATCCGCATTTTACATCTTTAAATTTTACATTTTGAATCATTTCAAGCATTCTATTTTCATAACTTACGAGTTCAGCTATATGTGGTGGGGGTTTCTTTGTATTAAAGCCGTACGTTTCTTTCTTATCGTGTTTTGTTTCAGGGTTTAGGAAAAATTGCGCCTTCCATCTCATCCGTTTGCATAATTCTTCGGTCTTTTCGATCATTTTTTTGCTGTAGTCATTTTCCGATGGTATTGCAAAGGTTATTATAAAGAGTGCTCGACAGAATAGGAGCAAATATATATTTTTATACAAATATATATATATTTTTATATATTTTATATATAAAAGTTATTATAAAGAGTGCTCGACAGAATAGGAGCAAATATATATTTTTATACAAATATATATATATTTTTATATATTTTATATATATTTTTATATTTTATATTTTTATATTTTCATTTTTTAGATTAATTTTATTCATCATTTTATATTTTTCTCGAGTTAAGAAAAGCTCGCAAAATCACTCGCCTTCGGCTCGAGATTTCGCGCGCTTTTCTCTCGCAACATTCCCGCGTGTTTGGATCAGGCCATCCAAACACGGAAACCATAAAGTAATTGTATAATGAAATATCTACAGATTGGGAACAAATCTTGCCTGTTGTGACATGTTTTAGTGTTTAGCACATGGCAAGTGCAGTATCAATATTTTATGAACACAGACAACATGCAAACTATTATCGCACTACAAAGATAAAAGACATTGTCTCTACACTTGATATGCAATTGACAGTTTGAAGTAAAGAATGATTTCTAATAACAGGATCAATAATGTTGGTACGAAGAATTCCATTGACAATAGTGCACTCTGATATGTGGCTTTGAAAACCACAAGTGTACTTCTTATATATTATTATTTACGATAATCACAGTGTTGTAATCACACTGTTGTAACCACACTGTTGTAATCTCGTCGTTTGGACAACAAAATAAATCTATACATACAGTGTGTCATTAGCAATATAAATACGTTCAATATTACTAATTGCGTCAAGGAATTTTGCATGCACTTTGGGCGTCAAGGCAGCACTTTCCTTGCGATAGTAACTCCTAGTATATTTCATAATTTATGCATATTTATTGCTCTCAGCCAATCAAAATCACTACCAGGTTTTCTGGTAGTGAGTGACGTCGCTGGACTGGGTTTTCGCCAAGTATTCAACAAAATTTTTATTGATTATAATCAAGAAAAGTTTTGTGAAATTAAAGATCTCGAGGAATTGTTTGCAAAAAATTCCCACGGCTCAATTTATTTATTCAGCACACACATTAACCAATCAAATGTTGTTATATTCAGGGCCGCACAGAGGGGGGGAGGGGGCAATTTGTCCCGGGGTCCCAGCTAAAGGGGGCCTCCAAATAAAAATCAAGTGAAATATGCATATATATTACGGTCAAATAGTCTCTCAGAATGCAGGAATTTGCCATTGCGGAGACCCTAGATTTCAAAACCTTTTCGGGAGAGAATGCCCCCGGACCCTCCTAAAGTATTTTAGTACTGAACTCAGACTAACTGACGAACGTTAAAGACTGCAGGACGTAAACCAGAAATTTACAGAAATCGACTCGAAAGTATCATTCACAACGCTATACCGAATACTGCCAAGGCATGAGCATTCACTACCCTATGGGTAAATTAGTGAATTAATACTGCAATACACATACCATTCCTCATAACTCTATAATTGTCTGAGATGTTGGTTGGTTGACATTTGTATTGCAGAACAATGTTACAGTTAAGATCTCCATGTCCACATCCATGTTGATTCGTCCATTCAATAGGTAAGATTGTTTTTCCTTCGTCTGGTCCGCTCATGTAGTATTTCTATAGAAAAAGATTAAAAATAAATTAATGTTTCGCTGCAAGGAGAAATATACTCTGGTTGGGTGTTATGGCATATAGCATGCATAAATTCTATTATGACAACTATTGTTTTGAAAGCTTCTTCTCGTAAAACCCGCAAATTCTATTTATTCAACTCGATCTTTTAAATAGCGTGTAAGACAGGGTTTTCTGAATGCAGTTTGTAGTGATAAAATTTAGAATATCTTCTTATTCTTTAATTATCAGCATTTTTTATCTGCAGATATATTATACCTCGCAATAAGTTTGTCCAATCAGAGAACTGTATAGGCTTGTACCACATGACAGTGGTATTTTTCAGCGAATACCATGCTCCGGGCAACTTGTACCCTGAGTCGTTTCCCCGGGGCATGGTATTCGAGTCGAATACCACGCTTGAGCGGGGAATTCGACTTTTGAATACGGCCCCGCTCGTACCCAGGCCGTCGTCTAATTTCATCGCCGGCAAACATGGCGGCATCAACAGAAGACGAACTGGAAGTGAACACGAAAGTAAATGATGAAATAAGGCGGTTATTGGATAGCAAGGACGCGGTAAATACGAAAAAAATAACTAAGTTATCAAAAGTTGTATTTTAAAATTAAAAGTTATTAAATATTTATTAAAGTGCTTATGAACCCAAAATGGGTTTTTATTGATTCGGATAAGGCATGATAGGTTAGTTAGTAAGTTCTAGATTAGTTTTTGGCTTAGACTTTTAGTTTCGGAGATATAAAGGCTCAAACAGGCAAATTTTGCCATTTTTTGAAAAAAAGTAGCGCGACCAAAATATCATCAAGGGGCATGGATCCCAGGAACCCAACTTTGATAAACAACTAAGAAATATATGGCGAAGATATCGATATCTTTTTGCATATTTTGTCTAAACGATGTTTCGTTTGTGCGTGATCTTACACAGAAAGTACCAACAGTAATATATCTAGCTATCTGACACCTTTTTTGGATGATAAATCACCTATTGCGGCTTCAAACCGATAGAAAAGAGGACACCGAAACTCATCTGAGACATTTGCCTTCGGACATGTTCCGAATATTCCTCAAAATATCTAATGACTAAATGTATTAAACCAAGTACATTTAAAGTACTTGTCAGCAGTAAATGACTCGAGCTGAGCAAGTGACATTTTCATGTCAAGCTTCGGCGGGCGATATTTTAATAGCCTATAATTCATCCCAAACGGTCCATTCTGCATCCAAAGCCTTCAAGGTATACGTCTTTGGCCTTGAAAACCACAACTTTCCTTTATAAAATACTCTAAACCAGAGTAATTCACTCGAACTGACCAAGTGACGATTTCGTACAAATTTCGGCGAGCGATATTTTTACAGGAATTCATCCCCAGCTGTCCAGTTTGCGTCTAAAACCTTCACGATAAGTAGTTATTGCCAAAAAAGTTTGATCGAAGTGGATTCGAAACACTGGGACGACGCAAAATGCAAAAAATATGGATTTCCCCGTAGAGTTTATAGTCTTTTTGCCCTGAATGGCGGCCATCTTGGATTTATCATGCAGGTCACGCGTCCGCTAGGTATGAGTCAGCAATCTAGGTTTATTATATCTATGTTATAGACCTATAAACAAAGACTAATGTACCCAGTTGTCCCAACATAGGACAGGAATCAGAATACGGGTAAGCTGTGATTTTAACAAATGCAATGATGTCTATTCGCGCGTATGAACTTTGGATATTTAAATATTTAACGTTGAATCATGTCACCTAAATGTGCATATTATTTGCTTTATAGTATACAATGTCATTGAAGCCAGTATGGAATAAAAAATTCTGCGCTGGACATGTCCGGTGTACAACGGTGTTTGTTGGCGCACAAATCGGTTGAAGTGTTTCTACCTCTGAGAGATTACATACTGCTGTTATAGAATAATATATGTTTGATGTTTCAATGTGGAAACTATCACAACTTTAATACCTAATGGTATTTAACTAATATAAATTAATAGGCCATTCTACTTTTAGACTTCAACCTACTTTATATGTGGACTTTCAGTGTCTTGTATGATTATCCTACACATGTGGTCAATGTCAAATGTTTTTTTATATGACAGTGAGATACTGATGCTATATGTTTGATTGATGCATGTATTTGGCACAAAGTTGATCACCAAGTGCTGCACTGTCCCACTAGTGGAACCACCTTAACTTGAGTATCAGGCATTTCTGCGGATAGGCCTTGGTTTGTTGGCCACCTATGTTGAAGAACCTTAGGGAGGCTAAGAGAAAATTCCCTAAATAGAGAGATACACTTCAAAATTGTATAGCCCATTAAACTATTTGTTTGTGATTTCTTCTAGATTATCAGTGAAGTAAACTGGAACCATCAATGAAAGATGAACTAACATTTTTAATTAAATATTTATTAAACATCTTTATCAATATATGTTGTAGTGTGACTCTATTGTCTCTTGGGGGAAAGTGCACTTTTAATAGCTCAATTGATCAGCCCCTTGATTGGATTGGCTTAACCCATTAATTGGAAAATATTACTCATCAGTGGTAGAGTACTACCAATTAATGGGTTAACTGCGCTTGATTGGATCGGCTAAACTTTAGCTGCTTTCTGGGTAATTGGTTACCTAGAAAAGAGCCAGACTCCCACTATGGCGGAACTTTACCCATCTGGAAGGAGAGTATCCACTTCTAAAATGTGCGGACATCTGGTAGGGAAGGGGGTCAACATCCATTTTCCTCCATGGATATATATAGGTTATCGGGTGTGCGGGTTGTGATAAGGTAAACTTCAAAGATTTTTTTTTTGCACTTCACTTGGTTGAACTAGAATACTGGGTTTGGTGGATACTCCAAGTGAGTAGCTATATACGCAATTTATATTACAGAACTTACGGTTACAGCTCAGCAACTGGCCTCTGTAGCTCAGATGTATAGAAAGTATGATGTTTTACAGATCACATACTGGCCTTATGGCTTATTTATTAAATTAGATATGTTTCCCCACTAAAACATTCTCAATTCCATATATAGCTATATATATGATTCTTTTACAGATGGAACAGCCTGTTGCAGACAAGTTTTGAGGTAAGCGAAAATATATATATACAGTTTATGATATCCATGTATTGATCATCTTTCAGTTACATGGACGAAGATGACAATCTGTCAACCAATCTTTCTATGAAAAGTTATGTGAGAATATACATGGGGGCCAATTTCATTAGATTGTGGGTTGGCCAGTTGCATTTAACCAGTTATTATTCTTGAAAATGTCCAAATTTTGGGCAAATTTGAATGTAAAATTTGTAGGGAAAATTGCTTCCATGCTAAAGTGAGAACCAACTTTAAAGCAGGTGTAGAAAATGAAATGCAACCGATTCCCATGTCCACGAAGGCCTGAAGACTATACAATGCAGTAAAAGGTTTAAGTTCCATTCCAACAAACTTTTAACCCTTGCATTCGTTCATTTATTTCTTCTTTCTTTATTTGATACTATACGAAAGAATTTTATAAGCAATTGGTTCGCCAGAAGAGGCATCTATGTCCCAGAATTAATAGACATAAGTTACTGTCATCAAGTGTCATGGTCGTCTCCACCGGTCTCCACGATCGACTTTGAAATCGCATTTAAATCCATTCCTTCGTCTATATTCCACGATTGACGATGCAAACCACTGGAAGGGTTACTTTACACACTCAAAAATGTGTTTGAGTTCAAAAATGTGTTTTTTCCCACAAGAAATAGCCGACTTTTCAAGATGATTTACCCAAATGTAATTGTTTTTATAGTAAAATTAAATGCACACGTTCCTGGGACCCAGTCCCCCGGAAGACGCTACTTTTTTGCCAAAATAGCGACTTCGCAAAAAATTACCCTTCGGGATCAGTGAAATATCCCTTGGGCTTCGCTCTCGGAATATTTCATCCCTCATGAGGGTAATTTTTTGTGGAATACCACTCGCTCCAGGTCTATAACTGATAAATATACAAGCTTTGTGTTTTTCACGAATTATTAATAAGAATTAGCCAGTATTAGACTATAGTACGTATAATATTAATAATAGCTAACTTGAAGCTAACGCTTTCTCCTTTTCAATCAATTCTCCTCTTATTTTGACAATCATATACATACCATATTAAACCAGTCGCTTTCCGCAAGATTTTTGATCGCCTCCTGGTCTCTCTCGGCCACATTATATCCCCCTTTTGCATTGTTCTACATAATTAACAAAACATATTAAATTTAATAACTCGATCTTAAGGAAATTCTTTATCCTAGTCTATGATGATAGAGTATCCATCGAGTACAGTCCCAGGACCAAATAGAATATTATTCATGATAGTTCAGTGCAAGGATGCAATAAGTTTGAAGAATAAGTATGAGAATAGTTAGGATTACATAATACAAGTCATTGCACGACCATGCCAGCTAAAGCCACTCTAATTTCCACATTAGTACTAATTCTCCGGCCATGTAATTTCAGAATCAGACAGAGTTTTAGATGTAACCCGATCACGAATCACGATATCACAACCGAATATATGGGACCATGCACCTAAAATCGGCCAAAGCAGATTGCAACGTGTAAATGTACCTTAATGCCAACCTTTAACCCAGCTTCACTACAATCTAAATCCCAAACCTAACCAGTCTAACTCATAACATAACCCTAATCTTTTACCTAACCATAATTATAATCCTAAAATTCACATTCATCCAAAATATATTTTTTAACTTTAGCCTCAACCAGGGCGTCTATAAGATAGGGCGGCGAAACGGCAATGTAACCCCTGATCAATGTGTGATGTGCGGGACCCCCCAAATATTCTTCTTATGCACGTGGAGACATTTTTATTTGTTAAAGAAAATTACCACAAATTTGTTATATACACAGGCCAGAAATTACTATTGTTCTAGTTCGGGAAAACATTGAATAGAACAAAGGTTACTAAGCATTAGAATGATCTACATGAGTGAATCGAATAGCTCTTATACATAATTCTAATGCTTAGTTACTTTTGTTCTATTCAATGTTTTCCCGAACTAGAACAATAGTAACCAGGCATGTGAGTTATCCGAAGTTGTGAATTGGGTAGCAACGACGTAAACACACTGATGTAAACAGCGTTAGCCAAATTTGTCTATTGCCTGTCATACTTTCCCCATTTAAATGACCGGTTGGTGCGCATTCAATGGCAGGTAGCAAAAAAAGTTCAAAAAATTAAGAAACGATATTTATACCAAATATACATCTATTAATGGTCTAACTGCCCTGGGATTTACTAAGTTCTGGTGCCAAAAGAAGCGGTTGAATTTTTTATAAAACCAACCGGGGTTGGAACTGCCGAAGTTCTCGTGATGGATGGAATGACCCTTCGTCTTTACAAAATCGGCAATATCTCTTCAAATGTTTGTTTTTGGCAAATGATGTTCTTATGGTAAGAAGCGTATATATTTTTGTGTAGATTGAAATTGCAAAAGTGGTCTTAGTGTGTTTGACTACCTTTGAAATAAGCGAATTTTCAAAACAGTCGAACCTGAGAAATTTTTACACTACAACCCAATATTTATGCTGCAGTTGACATGCTATAGCAAAAAAAGTTCAAAAAATTACACGACAAAATTGGGCAGGAATAAAGTTTAATTCGTGGCAGTGTTGTCTTAAAAAAAGCTACGTTCTAGCTCGATTCTAAGGTACGAAATTAGTAAATTGTTTTGCGGGCGGGGCGATATTGGACAGGGAAGTCACAAATGTTTCGAGATTTAAAACACAAAATTTTATATGTTAGATAGTACAGAACGCCTTTAAAACTTGTTGTATGAACGCTAAAAGGCTTGAATAACATCTTGAAAAAATACAGCAACAATCGACTGAATACTTTTTAAAATATTAATCATTTACTCGATCCACCTGGAGTTTTTTCCACTCCTTGTTTTTTTTTTAAAATTACACAGGGCCGCGTCGCCCCAGTCCCAAAGCGCATCACACATTGATCACGACATTATCTAGCCGTTTCGCCGCCCTATCTTATAGTCGCCCTGCCTCAACGGAACCCGTGCAATTCTAAACCATGCGTATAACCGAAAGGAAGTTCCATCTCCAACTGCAGCCCTAGATTTTTAATGTGTGTATTACCAAATATCGTGGCAAAATTATACCATACTGTAAGGGGCGACCAGTGGGCGGAGGCATATAGGAGGTAATTTGCTCCAAATAAAACGTGAAATTGAAATATTCATAGATATTACTCTCAAATATTTACCAGAATGCAGGAATTTGCCATTCTGAAATATAAGATTTAAAAAAATGTCCGGGCGAGAATGCTCCCTTACCCGTCTAAACTACTAAATGCAGATTGAGCTCGAGTATTTTATCAAGACTACAGGACGTAGTCAGACTGATTGTCCTAGCAGTTAAAGAGTATGGAAATCAGTTTTCTAAAGGAGGACATGAATATTAGTATTCATGTATAATTTCTAGTTGCAGTCATATTTGTAATTTTTATAATATTTATGTATCTGCATATATTTACATGAGTGCAACGGCCCCTTAAATAGTAGGTACGTATGCGTAGCTATCCTCAATGGTTACCGTTGTAAAGTATTTTTTAATCATCATTTCATTTATTCGTCGCAGTAATTATCTATTCACAAACAATTAAGACACATGAACAGTCACTCTTAAAGAGACGCGCAGACTATCATATAAAATAAGTGGCGATCGAGGAGGCATCCAGAAACAATAAGACTTGTAATATATATAGACTTTAATTCAGCGTCGGCCACGGACATATAGAACAAATTGAGGGTTGCTTCGCGTGTGCCTAAGAGATATAATTAAAATAAAATCTCGACGCTTCGAGCTAAAGCCCTTCCTACTAATTTCTCCTGACGAAGGGCTTTAGCTCGAAACGTCGAGATTTTGTTTATATCTCTTAGGCACACGCGAAGCAACCCTCAATTTGTAATATATATAATCTAACTTATATGATTAATAGTTGTAATATATAAACGTTTAGGTATGGCCGTAAGATTTGATGTCGTGCATGTTAAACTTTCAAGTTAAATAGAAATAAGAGCAATAAAATAAGCAATAGATTGAATTAAGATTGAATGGAGTAATTTAACATTCTATTCCTGAGGCATTTGTAAAACTCTATTTCTTTGATATCGTCAGGTAGAGAGTTCTATATTTTTTGCCATAAAGAAAACCGCGTGAGCTTCCTATTTCCTACTGTTAGAACCGCGTGAATTCCTACATTTGTTTTGCATCCATGAGGACAATACCAACGGCGGTATGCAAGGAACCGATTAATGTCAAATAAATACTTGATATCAATCAGGCCAAACCAACTTACAATAACAAGTTTGTCTGAGGTAACCATTAGAACGTACTTGAAATGCAAAAGCGCTCTGAGAATATCTTTTGTCATTTCTTCCAGCATGGCGGTCAGAAGACGTAAGGTACAAGGGTTTATCCAAAAATTATATCAGAATGTATATCACGATAAAAAGTCTTTGGCCAGAACTTTACTACACATCATCTAAAGGTTTTGATCTTCCATAGCAAATTCGGTGTAAAATGCGGCCTAAGAAATCTCCATCACCCCTTATACGTATAACCAGTCTCTTAAGCCTGGTTTCCATATGGTCGTAACCGTGTCGTAAACGTGTCGTAACTGTCGTGGATATAGGCTTGCAGTCTATCTCCACAACAGTTACGACACGTTTACGACACGGTTACGACCATATGGAAACCAGGCTTTACTCTACATACCTGTGAGTCAAAAACTCTGTTTGCATTCTTACGATTTTCGTTATCTCCGTGCAGCCTGTTGTTCGATCCTCTCGGATTGTGCAAGTATATATCAGCCTTCGTATATTGGTAAAGAGCCTGATACAGAACTAAGAAGAGATAAACGCTAGCCAATGTACCTCTAATGGCCATCTTAATATACCATCGAAGTGTTTAAAGTCTTTACAATCCGCAGGTCGAAGCAAGTTTGCATTGGTGAAAAATTAATTAGCTATGATATACACAGCTATACCCACGCACTTTCCTTATATGGTGAGTTTCCCCCAACGCCCAGGACGGGTTTTTAGAAAGGGTTGTTACCCGCGTTGAATGGGGGTGTGCGTTTGAGTGGCGCTATTTTTAGTTATTACTACGGCTGGCAGAATGCCAAGCTGTAGGTTTAAATGTCCGTTCTCTGTCGTCGTTTTGGTGACAGCAATAATGAATCGTAAGAGGTATTTGCATGACTTTCTCGTGCTTACAAGAAAGACACTTTACACCAATCGTAATGCAAATTCTAATTTCAATAGAGGAAGTTAGAGCTCATAACTACAATCTTTGACATAACTAGTTTGGCTTCTGACCTAACCATTACTCTATGTTCCTTGTTACTTAATATATTTAAAATCCCACTCCCCCACTCAATGTTGTGGAAGTGACATGGCATATTAGCAAAAGACATTTGCTTTGCCATGCCATTTGTAACTGTAGGAGAGAGGGTCGTCAAGTTTAGAGCTTTTGAATTTTCCTAAACTTTCTAATATTTCGTGCAGTACCGTGTTCATTATAGTTTAGCACAATTATTTTATTATACATTATATAGCTACGGCAAACCCCCGTAGTGCTGGCGACTCTTATGCTATGACTAAACATTTCACCGCGTAAACTGTTATAATACGATGTATCGCTCTTTTAAGCGGTCCTGGAGATTCATTGTTTAATCTTAACATTATCTTCCCACGTTCCCTTTTGTCTTCTCATCACATCATATAATCTGTAGCGATATTCAGTACAAACTCGAAAAATTACTGCCCCAGCTAATATGCGTAATAAATTAGACTTCCGTTATTGGTCGATTTATAAGTTCAAAATGGTGGCCCATAACATATAAATGAGAATATCTATAAACAAATGTTAGAAATCGGACTCGAGATGCATACAAATAAGTTTTCATGTTGTGTTATAGCTACCTCTTTTATCTATGATACGATTTGGTTAAAAATAGACATCAGTAGGTTATGCATTAAATCTCTCCTTTCTTCTATACAATGCATATAGAATTCTTACACGTTTTCAATTACTTTACTATTTCGATAAAATCAGCATGAGGAGGAAGAAATTACAAAGTATCCGTGATTGACTATTTCGGTTGAAAATTTGATGTAGCCTTTGTTCATTTCCGACTTCGTTTACTATATATTTAGGCTGTTTCATCTGTAAAAGAATGTATCGCTCTGCCTGATGATTCTTTTACAGATGAAACAGCCTGTTGCAGACAAGTTTTGAGGCAAGCGAAAATCTATAATTTGCTCTAACTATATGTTGTCGAGCACTCTTTGCGTTTCGTAGACCTAAACCTACACGTATATATATATATATATATAGTCAAATCTGCAGACATGCATGTTTCGCCGTTCAACGGCTCGTCAGTGCAGCTTGTAACGCATTCTAGATGCGAGTGACTTCGTATTTATACACCATACTCTTGCCCTCACCAAGCGCATGTGGTACAATACTCAGACACATGCGCATCCAGACATGCGTGAAGTATATATATATATATATAGTCAAATCTGCAGACATGCATGTTTCGCCGTTCAACGGCTCGTCAGTGCAGCTTGTAACGCAGTCTAGATGCGAGTGACTTCGTATTTATACACCATACACCATACTCATAATATATATATTATATATACATTAATATATATATAATATATATATATATATTATAAGTAAAACTTTGGAAATTTCACACGAAAAAATACAACGGAGATGAAACACTGTGCAAAGATTATTTATCATATTCCATTTCATAAGCCATTGACATTTGTACAAAGTTTCGGAGATAATACAAACGTCGGCCTTCATAATTCTTCATTTCATATGACCTCATTGAGTGTTAAAAACACACAGATATTTCATCATTATAATCAGCTATATATATACACCAGCTTCGGGGACCGCGGCTGTACGAAGGGCGGATTGGTGGATATAGTAATGAATTATGTCTATTATTTGCTTTTCAATTTTGTATAGTGTATATTTTGTATACTCTTCGCTTCGAATATTCAGTACAAGCTGAAAAGACCACTGCATCAAGCAGTTGAATGGGTAATTACATATCAAGATTTTTTCAGCATCTCGTTCGATAGAACTAATAGTAGCTAAAAGGTGTTTTGTAGATGGAATACTCGAACGAAATTTTATATACATTTTTAGACCTAACCAGGAACAGTTGCGAAAAATGCAACTTTAGGTCCACCGGCTCTGGCAGGTTCCGATTCCTGATTATTTTTAACAAAATCGATTCTATTTCATTTCAAGGACATATGCCTCTTTGTCAAAAGTATTATAAAATCTATTTGAATATAATATTAACCCTAAATTTACAGAACAATGTCAATAAATTACATTTTAATCAACTAATAATTCTCGAAGTAGACTTAAGTAGTTAATGAATGAATGAAAACTTTTATTTAAACAGGGTAATCTTGTCAAGGTAACAATAAACGCTGTTATCAATAAGAGCCCTGCATTATATAACAATTACAGTATTTATCTATATTTACATGTTACAAATCTATAGTATATATACATATACAAAACTTACGAGTTAAAACTATTAAAAACAACGCATCCATTATAATAAAAAGACGTTTTAGCTGCTTCTGTTCTCACTTTAGGCAGATGCAGTAGATTGCTCTGTCTGGTTGTCCTACCTACAATATCTCGATTAAACGTAAAATAGTTCATAAAGAATTGAGGAACCTGTTAGTTTTGAGACATTTCTCAACAAATTTTGAGAACATATTTATTTCGTGTACCATTCAAAGTTTCCCAATTTAACTTTACGAGAGCAGAGTCACTACTGTCAATTTTTGTGACAATTCGAGCAGCACGTCACTGAAGTCGTTCCAGTGATTCGCTATCCCCCTTATTGCAACATGACCACGTACAGGCACAGTACTCCAGCACATGAACTATCAATGATTTATATAGAGTATTTGCGGCATCGGTCGTCAAATGTTTCCTCAATCGCCCAAGGATACCAACCTTCTTACCAGCTTTAGCCAAGATATATTTGACATGAGCAGCCCAAGTTAAGCTCTCATCAAGAATCACTCCCATGCAGGTATTTGAATTTAGTAACGCGATTAAGTTGCTGATTTCCAATTTTTATACTAAAATCAGTCACTTGTGATATTCTAGCATTAGTCCCAAATAGAAGAAATTCTGTTTTGCTTGTATTTAAAAACAGATAGTTCCTACGAATCCAGTTGCAAATTATTGACTTCGTCAGGCATGTCGTTTATGTATAGGACAAACGCCAAGGGCCCTAAAATGAACCCTTGCGGTACACCAGATGAAATAGAACATGGCGATGATAGCTCACTTTGACAATCGACAACTTGGCTGCGATCGTTTAAATAATTCGTAAACCACGCCAACTCACTATCTCTAATGTCATATCAGGCATATATACGCAGCTTATTTAGTAGCACGGTATGATCTACAGTGTCAAAAGCCTTACGTAAATCGACAAACACCGCTCCAGTCAAATTTACCTGATCCATTTGACGCCTGTATCTGTAAAAGAAATCACAGCGGATTCGGTATAGAATGCCCCTTCCGAAAACCACACTGGTAGGGATTGAGGATCTTATTTCTGATGAGGAAAACATATAGCTGGAAATGTACTGCCCTTTCTAATAACTTCGAAAATGTAGATAAAATAGATATTGGGATTATTGGCCGGTAGTTGTCCATATCTTCAGCGTTACCCCTTTAAACAATGGAATAACTCTGGCAACCTTCCAGTCATACGGTAATTTAGTCAGCGGTTTAGCAATTTCTGCAGCACAATCCTTTATTAAGCGGGCAGGAATCTGGTCAAGTCCCACAGCTTTACCTGTCTTAAGCTTACGAAGCTGTTCATATATAAACGCTTCAGATACTTCTTCAAACCTGAGCAGCTCACTATGTTCATTTCGTGGTCGAAAGACATTCATCAACACACTGCGGTCACGGAATTAACTAAATTACTCAACCTATTGACCGTTTCAACAAAGTAATGATTAAAAGCTTCTGCTATTACGTTTTTCTTTACGGTCACATTACCTTCGACATTAATTGAGGGCGACAAATTATTTTTCTCACCAGGCATTACTTTCTTAACTGTTCTCCAAAACAATTTCGGATTATCAGAGTTTTCGTCTATGAGTCGTCTATTATAATTTTGCTTTGCACCCCGAACACGCTTTTTACGCAATGCCAATGGAGCGTGCCGATCAGCAATTACGGTGAAAAGGTCTTTGAACTTCATCCAAAATTCATCAACGCGAGACGAATTTTCACTGCTTGAACTCCCAGGTGCATCATCAGGCATAACAGAATTCCAATCAACAGCTTTCAAATCGTCACAGAACTTGGATGCATCATACTTTGCATAGTTTCGAAACAATTTAGACTGAGCAGCATATCTTTTCCAATTGAGCTTACGCACACAATAAACAAGTTCGTGATCGCTAAAACTTGAGCTAACTACACCAGAAGAACTAATGCTTTGAGGACGGTTAGTTACAATTAGGTCTAATAACGTTGACGATTCAGGTGCAATACGAGTTGGTGAATCAATTAGTTGAGTATAGCCTTGTATTCTAAATAATGACTTCAATTGTTTACACTCCGTACGCGTCGAACGTTTAGCGAGAAAAGCACAATTAAGTCCCCAAACATTATAACTTCCTTTTCTTCAGTAGATAATAAATCCAATGTCTCATTAAACTTTGGGATAAAATGGTGGTTATGATGGGTAGTTTGGAAAACACGGAATGCCGGAATGCCGGAATCCGGAATATGCCGGAATCCGGAATTTGGGTTACCTAACCCAAATTCCGGATTCCGGCATATTCCGGATTCCGGATTCCGGCATTCTGGCATTCCGTGTTTTCCAAACTACCGGTTATGATGCTTCGAAGTATTAGGCGGATTATAAAAACCTCCCACCAAGAACCTTCGAGAATGTGGTAGACATATTTCCAGCCATAAACCTTCCATATCAGAAAATTCTATGTCAGGTCTTTGTATCACTGACAAATCATCTCTAGAATAAACTAAAACGCCACCTCCCTTCGAATCCCTGTCCTTCCTGAATAGCTAAGCCAAGTCTCTGTCAAAACAATTGCATGAATTCCACGGTTCAACTCTTTAATAATTAACCGAAGTTCATCAATCTTGCTTGCGAGACTTCTGATGTTTTGAAGAATGCACTTCAAACCACGTAGTTTCGTAATTTATTAGTCGCTGGGGCAACAGCGACTATAGGTTTCAGCTTGCATTTGTCGGCAATCTGCAATCTGCAATGTACAATTTCCGTGGATGGTCACAAACGGTAAACTTCATGTAAATCGGAATATAGTAACACAGAAAATTCAACATGCCGACGGGCGAGCTTCTGGAAGTGAAAATTATATTTTAGGAATACCTTCCCCAGGGCCGTAGCTAACCCCTGATCATGGGGGGGGGGGGGGAGGGTGCAGATGAAAAATTTTCCGAATGTTTTTTATACGGATGTTCAAAATCATTAGTTTACAAGTGATTACTGAACCCTCGGTTAATTATAACATAGCGTACGTATAAAAAATGTCAGTTTCACAATAAGGCAATACGCATACAGACCTGGTATTTTCTGGGTGAACGTTTTATAGCATTCAGAGGAAAGTTATAACCATCGTAAAATACACAATTTAGACTGCATATTCCAGCACTATAAAGTCTATATAAAATATCGGAGCTTGTTATGTGTTTTCGGCCTATGACTTTTTCATTTTGGCGACAGTAGTTGGAACGTTTATGCCTCATGGCCTCAGTGTATGCATAATTTAGTTTTGTAGGGAAAATGGGATTTTTATAATTTCGTCTCTGATTCTGCTGCAGCATCTATTAAGTAATATATCATACACGAGAAGGAGTTTATTATAGTGATTTGAAACACCGAAGAGTGTGTTGGAAAACAAGGCGCTAGCCGAGTTGAGGTGTTTTTAAATCACTATAATAAACTCCTTCGAGTGTATGATATAGCTTCTCAAACAAGCCAGTATTTAAAGAGAAATTCAACGCGAAAGTTGAGTTAATTTATGGGTGTTTATTAGCGTGGTATCAAGACAACGATACGGTGGTGATTTCCTTTGTGTTTTGCTCATGAATTATTAATGAGTTTGATAAGTTTTTTATGCCAAACTATTTTATCATCTTTGACAAAAATATCAGACTTTGCAACAAAACTGAATTAGAATGATCGCGTTGGAAAGAGTTTTATAAGCTCATCAACATCACTTTTCGTTGGACAGTTCAATGGCTGCAGAACGGTTGAAAGGGTTTTTCGTTATAATTATATAATAATATCGCTATAATTGCTTTGTACCGCAATTTCAGTATTTCCGATTAAACAAATCAATGATTAGTAATTTTAATTCGGAAAATGAAGTTCGTATTTGTGAATGATCCAATGGAAATGATCTCCGAATAAACAAACAATTCAGTCGCTTTTGTAACTTTGGACTGAAACTTCGCACTTCTGAATAGGATTCAAGTTTCTGAATACGAATCTCATAGTTTGCGAGCACTATATCACTCTTCAGTGATTCAAATTTTGTTATTTTATGTTTCAGTTATTTTCCGAATGGATAAGTAATTTTTCGAATATATCAATTCTCAAATATCCCCTCGCTACGGCCCTGGTCTTCCCTAACAGGCAACTAAAACCTTATCACAAAACATCATTCTCTCATCATAGAGACATCGAAAAAAAACTTACATCGCTGAGACCTGAAACTATTAAATAGTGAAAGTAAGATTCCCCTATTAGGCCATCCGCCACTCGCCAAAAGGCAGCTGGAAAACAAATTTCGTTGCACCCCCTCGGAGACTACAAAATGTGTTCATTATAAGTTAGTGTGATCCACTGCCATCATAAAACACAATTGTTGTCAATCGGTTAACACGCAGGTTTCGAGAAAATTGCTATTCCCTATGTATGACGTCATCTATAGGTGAGAAAATTAAATATTTTGGAAATTAAAAAATTTGACAACACCATTATTAATTAAAGACAAAACTTTATTACTCTCGGCTAACAAAAGTGCTTTGAGTAAGCATTTTTGTTCATTTTCAAACTCTAAATAGGTTTACTGAAACTGGTATATTTTCATGTCAATGCAGCTTGTGTCGAAATATCGACTCCAGGAGAAGGGGTGAAATATTTTCAACGTAAAAGTATCTTGAATTGGACATATCAGTACGTGCATCAAAGAAGGTAGATTACTCTGATTTTAACCAGAAAACTGTGGACATCAAGCGACAATTAGATTTGTAAAACGCGATCATACCTCTAAATTTTCAGCAAACGTTTGCGCGAAATATAGATCCAAGTATAGCTATAGCTAATTTTTCGTTTTCCTGATACTGATTTTAATATGTCGGTGAGGAAAATTTTGATTCTGTTTACAAGATTCTTTTCACAGATTCTATTCATACAAATAGTCATAGAAATCTACACTTTTATTAATAACAATGGACAGAAACATTTAAACCTTTCTACTGCAGTCAATCTCGTGACAAAACCTTGCAGACAGGAGAACAAAACCGTTAAAGTGAACTATATTCGAGTTTGAAAATGGATAGAAAATGCTTACCCAGCACATTTTTCAAAACTCAATAAGCGATATCTCAGTAAAGAGTGACCGGGAGTAACTGGCATAATAGAGTTTTTAGTGCACTTCTGCAGCTCTATCTGACGTCATCATACGCAATAGCAATTTTCTCGAGACCTGTGTGTTAACCGACTGACAACATTTGTGTTTTATGATGGCAGTGCTTATTACTAGCATATTATGAACACATTTTGTGGTCTCCGAGTGGATGCAACGAAAAGTAAGAATTCTGGGAGTGGTGGATGGCCTATATGGAGAATCGACCTCGAGCGTTTGCGTTGGCGGGTGAACTCATTATATTATATTCATATTCATATTCATATTTATTAAACACTTGAATGGCAGTTTCCACGAAGGCGAGCTGAAAAGTTACATAGATAAAATCTGATTATACTATTGTACCATACTATATATGGAAATTCTATACTCTACTATGTTGTATATATATATGTATCTTGAACTTTACTGTATATATACTTAAATGTAACTATGCTATACTGTATATAGAAATGTCATTGAACGTTAGAACAAGTAAATTATTTAAAATTCTATAGAGTTAAAAAGAATTAATCTCACTTCCTTACACAATACGGCAAGCAGCTGTCACTAAATCGTTTAGTACGCGATTTAAAAAGTGGGATATCCCGAGCGTTTCTGAGATTGTACTCGTGATTAGATGGCTTGAGGAGTCTCTAATATTATTCTTGCACAACAAGTCCCTCCTTTCTTCAAGCGTAGGTAGTCTAAGATCTCTCAGACTATCACTGTACGACAAATTTGGAAAAATCATCTTCAGTGCCCGTTTTTGAATATGTTCTATTTGATCGCAAAGGAACTTCGGTAGAGAAGAATGCCATACGGGGCACGCATATTCAAGAACTGGTCGAACGAAGCTGCAATATTACGTTTGAGCAGCCTCAGAGCGAACAAACGTTTACTAGCCTTGGAGCAAATATGATCGATTAATGTGTGTTGTCCATTTAAGATCAGAAGTTAAGTTCATATTGTTTACTATTGACCACTGGTTCACATTGTTCATCTCCTGTTGTAATGTTGATGGATTCGATTCACATGTAGTGACAGCCTCAGTGCAATCATCAACATATTTATGCAACGGCAACTGACTTGTCAAATCGTTCACCATTATGAGGAAGAATAGCGGTCCCAGTTTAGTCCCTTGTGGTATTCCAGCATTAATTATTTTCCAACTGGATTTACAGGTTCTTAGTTTAACACGCTGCTGTCTTCCTGAAAGAAAGCTCGCACACCAATTCAATAGCACAGGAGGAAGTTTCAGCATACAAATTTATACAATTGCTTGTTAGACTACGAGCGACGGCTTCGCAATTTATCGTGAATAATCGACATTAAAGTTTTTTCTGTTTCAAATAGTTCCGTGAAGATATCCTCGTCATTATTGGAAGCGAGAGATGAATAGTCGCAGGGCTGTTTGATATTGATATTTATGTGAGATTTGGAAACATTCGGCCTGTAAAGGAGTCCGAAATTCGGATACCTGTTTGATGTTGATATTTATGTGAGATTTGGAAATATTTGGCCTGTAAAGGAGTCCGAAATTCGGACACCTGCATGTTTGATGTTGAAATTTATGTGTGATTTTAGACACTCAAAACATTTTCAATGACCATATCTATTTTGCTTGCTGACCATCCCACATTATTACCATATCCAATTATCCATTGTTGCCAAAATGCACTTTTCTATGAACACCTTTTTGGCAGAGCCTAGTTTTGATATAATTAGCCTAGATTTGTGCAGATTGCAAAAATAGCACATTTCTTTTGATAAAATGAACAATTTGCGTTTTTTTGTTAATTTAGAAATACTGCATACCAATACTATAATACTGGTTGGGATTGGTGGATGAGTGAATATATACACAATTTAAAGACATAACCAGGAAGTGGTTGCGAAAAATGCAACACTAGGTCTCTGGCAGAATTGAACATTTTGCGAGGCGATGGTGCAGCTCTTACCAACTGAGTTACAGAGGCCAGTTGCTGAGGTAACTGTAAGTTCTGTATAATTATAGGTTGCAGTTGGTGTGATAGCAGAACTTCAAAGATTTTTGCACTTCAGTTGGTTGAACTAGAATATTGTTTGGATAATCCAAGTGAGTAGATATATACACAATTTAAGACCTAACCAGGAACGGTTGCGAAAAACGCAACACTAGGTCCTCTGTATATATCTACTCACTTGGATTATCCACCAAACCCAGTATTCTAGTTCAACCAAGTGAAGTGCAAAAAAATCTTTGAAGTTTACCTTATCACAACTCGCACACCCGATAACCTATATATGCAGAACTTACGGTTACAGCTCAGCAACTGGCGTCTGTAGCTCAGTTGGTTAGAGCGCTGCACCGGAATCGCAGGGCCGTGGGTTCAATTCCTGCCAGAGGACCTAGTGTTGCATTTTTCGCAACCGTTTCTGGTTAGGTCTTAAATTGTGTATATATCTACTCACTTGGATTATCCACCAATACTATTATATAATATATTGTGCACTCCATTGCTCTGCTTTGGCACAATTTGAATGACTTTTTCCCATTACTTGAGGAAACATTTTTTTTCATCCCTCACATTACTTCCACTTGTAAAGCAGCCTTTTTCCACCTACGCAATATATCTCGGATTAGGACATTCCTCACTGAAGATGCATGCTTTGCATGCTTTAGCTTTGCATACTTTAGCACCATCATATATCAGTGATTTAATTAAGACATATGTTCTTGTGAGAGCTCTTCGTTCAGCGAACCAACGCCTTCTCTACCAACGAACCAACATTCAAACTCAAGACTTTTGGAGCTCGCGCCTTTTCTAGTTCAGCGCCAACACTATGGAATTCAATGCCGTTAGAATTGAAACAGATTGAATCTATTGACAATTTTAAGAAACATCTTAAGACTTGGCTTTTTATCGAAGCCTTTTGCTAGTCGTATTTACAGACAGATTTTTCAGAGATATTGTATTTCACTCAACCTATTTTAAACCTGTAAATAATAGTTGTAAATAATAGAATTAGTAAAAGTAATTTATAATCACTAAAAGTTTGTAACATATACATATAGTTAACTCTTGTAAAGCGCTATTGAGCTTTTTATGAAACAGCACTATATAAATTTAAATTATTATTACTTGCAACGGTATTACCGGTTTGTAAATCCTCGGCCGTAAGTAAATGACGTCACATGCAAGGCAGTTAATTTCTATCTTTAAAAAAGATTAATATTTCAAGCATGGGAGGAGATCCATGCAGTAACGTAACGGTAAACAATATAAGAAAAGAGAATCGCAGATCTTGTAACTAAAATCTACATGGTATTGGCGCGAACCATGAGGAACGTCATGCAGTGACACCTTTTTCATATACAATTAAAGACAACAAATTTAGTTAACGTACTTAATGCATGTAGATCTCCCCTGCGGTTGCGTTTTCAATAGCACTATCTATACTAAAGATGGGTACAATGAGCCGAGTGGGATATTAAAGGAGAATTAGCTTTCCTTATCATTTAATTGATCCATGTCTTGTTTTGTTGTATTTCTTTGTCTAACCAATACAGTTATATAGGATCAGTCAAGGTGTGAGATTTTTGCAATCATCAACGCAGCAGAAAAATATGGTAACTATGGGAAAGTGATAAGTTTATTGATGCTGGTTGATTTATACGTTTCCAAGGGATTTGATATCAGCGAATCAGTCATATGAACGAACAAATTTCTCAAGCTGTAATAGACAATGTTATAATTCTCAAAATAATGACTTTCCTCCTGCTGGTTTATGACGAATTGCCTGTCTCGTTATTTATCCTAATTATCATATTTTTATTTGCTGATCTAAAACGTGGCGTTCCTGTGAATCTAGGATTAAACACAAAAAGCAAAAACTGTGACGTTCTAGAGAGGAATGACTTGAAGACCACTTGAATGACGTCCTAATTAAACACAACGCGAACGTTCTGGACGTTTTGCTTCAAATCATTCAATAACTTGATCCTTATAAACATTAAACATTAAACATTAAACATTAAACATTAAACATTAAACATTAAACATTAAACATTAAACATTAAACATTAAACATTTTAAACATTAAACATTAAACATTAAACATTAAACATTAAACATTAAACATTAAACATCAAACATCAAACATCAAACATCAAACATCAAACATCAAACATTAAACATTAAACATTAAACACAGGTTACACCAACTTTATGTTTATCCATGTTAATGTTATGGTAAAACATTGCATGTTTTGCCATTTTTTCCAAGAAAATCCTTCAAGAATATACTCAATTTACTAACTTCATTTCAAACCTTTCTCCAAAGCATGGCTCGCAGTATACATGTGTGACTTGCTCACTGGTGCCTCTCATGGGGACTCGAACTTTATGTAAGTGACCTTGGCTCGCGATTTCTACTGCCGCACTTGATTCCAAACTGTTTGTCAATAGTTAGGTATATTAGCGGCGTAGAGGCAGAGCAACGTGCTCCAACGAGACACTGAAACAAAATAGACACAAGAATGAAATGAAATTACATTAGCCGCTGTCAATGCTGCACCAAAAGGAATTCAACTTATAGAATAACAGAAAACCATTACTTATGCTTGTTTACTATAAAGCTGATATGTTATGTAATACTTGTTCAGTTTGTTCCCGATGGAAAATAAGTTTGTTCCAGCAAGGAAAGAAAATTCGCAGCTATAACATTCACAAAATACAGTTTGTCATTTCTTTTGCCAGATGCTAATTTTTTCAAAGCAAGAGCAAGGAAAATTCTATTAGCAATTATTCCGATAAAAAAGACATTCCATGCAAGTCTGTATGACTAATTACATAGAACATTCGCAAAGATTTGTTGCATTCGTATATGGCCATGTTTTTTGCGATGGCCATTATTAAAACTTATTTATCCACTGTCAATCCGCTTTATATAAACTGAGTGTCTGCGCCTTGAGAAACCCATTATTCTATTTTATGTGCACATTTCCTCCATTAATTGGTGCATGGCTTTAAGTGACAAAGGAATCTAATTGTCGTTTGCCACATCGGAGAGGGCTAGCTATATAGCTTCGTTTTCGTGATTGTGAGCTTCGCTTTAGTGATGACATATTCATGCAATAATATACAGGTACTATTATTAATACTAGATCATGTAAAATACCGTTTAGTTGCTTCGCTTCACAAGAACTTGACTCTACTACTATAGCCGAGAGTGTATTAAAAAAATGTACACCATTTTCTGATAGTGTTGATTGATCACGATTTGCTGAACAACAGTGCTTAATGACTTAGCATGCTAGGGCATCAATTTCTGCTCGTGCACTTACTGTAGAGAAGTAAATGCATTCATCATCACTCGTGGCAGGCCTGTGACTGGCAACGAGTCATAAAACAGAAACGATTTCGGCTTCACATAGTACAAATTATTGCGCAATACATCCCGATTGTATCAACAAATAATTGAAAATTAAATTCAACTAGATTGACTTCAAGGACTGGAAATTGGATGGAAATACTATAGCTACCGTCCGCTCAATTTACCTAATATTTTACATATTTTTTTAATTTTTATTAAATTTACCTCACTCCCCTTGAATAATAGGTCTTTAGTTTTAACCCTAATGGGTCAATCAATGATATACAGGACATCGATTGGGAAGAAGCCTTTCATTTGGATAGTGATCCAACACATATGTTTCAAGTTTTTCATACTAAGATATCTGATGCGATAGATAAATATTTACAAGTGAAACCAATATGCAGACGTAAAATGAAATTTAATTCAAAACCTTGGATTACTCCAGTATTAAAAAGGTCAATACGAGTAAAAAATAAATTACACAGGAAATGTTTGAAGACCAGATCTATTTACTACCATAACAAATTCAAATATTATAGAAATAAGCTAAATCATCTCTTGAAACAAGGCAAAAAAAACAATATTATAATACTTATTTTTCTCATAATATTTATAGTGGCAAAAACACTTGGAAAGGGATAAATTACTGATAAATTACTAATATTAAGCAACAAGCCATTTCAAAATTTGTCAAAATTATTGACAATGAAGAAATATCTGATCCGAAACTAGCCTGAATTTCAGACGGCTACTGTTGGACATCTCAATAGTGGCCGTCTGAAATTCAGGCTAATGAGTATTTTGCCAATATAGGTAGGCCTAATGACCTTATACTAATACTAAATCAATTTCTGATGTACAAAAATCTCACTGACTGCATCAGTGACAAATAGTTTTGTTTAATTTCCCATAACCAAAAATGAAATTGAGGATGAGATAGCTATATATCGTCTCTAGAAACGGGAAAAGCAACAGGTCTCAATATCATATCAATCAATATTATAAAGCTTTTAAAATGCATTATATCAATGCCCCTTGTCCTTGAATTGATTTTTAGTTCATCGTTCGTAAATGTTCCGTACCCAATCAGTTCAAATTAGCTAGTGTTATTCCTGTTCATAAGTCCGGACCACATGCAAACACGCTTAGTTAATTATTGACCAATTTCCCTTCTATCTATATTTTTAACAAAATTCTAGAAAAGTTGGTATATAAAAGATTACTGAAATTTTTAGAAATGAACAATGTTTTATTTCATAAACAGTTTGGGTTTCGTACGACTGTACACAGTACTGACCATGCATGTCATGCTATCTATAGTTCATAAGATACAGAATGCAATAGATAAGCGTAACTACATGTATCCCTAGCTGGGATATTTTTGGACTTCAGTAAAGCTTTTGATATACAGTTAATCATGACATTCTTATAGAAAATTGGAGCTTTATGGTATCCGTGGCATATAGCCAAAGACTGGTTTATATCGTATCTCAGTAATAGAACGCAGTTTGTCACTGTTAATAATGTCTCATCTGATCAGTGTACCGTTTCTTGCGGTGTTCCGCAGTCCTCTTCTGTTTTTGGTGTATACAAATGATTTTCACTTGTGCTCCGATTTTTTTTGAATTTAATTTATTTGCAGACGATTTTGCTCTAGAAATATTCTCATGTTGTCTATCTATGCTGATCATGTATTTTTACCGATTGATCATACATTTTAAAGCCATATTTTGCGACCTTAAATTGAAACTAAAAGCTGCCCCAGAATGCTGTAAACAATGGCCTTTGTGACGCCGTACAAGTACAAAGCCTTTGTTGTGTTTTGGCGCGAAAATTCGACTCGCATTTAGGCAAAATTCAATGTATTCTACAAAAGCATATTTTAAATTGCATTTCTGCTAGTTTTTCCTTGAGATAAAGCAGTTTTTGTAAGTGTTTTTCTACTTGGAGTGCCTTGGTTCTTTCATTCTAAAAGTAAACAGTAGGTCTAAAGTCATAAAGAATACTCTAAACAGGTTTAAAAAGCTGCAGGCTTTTAGTTTTAGCAATACAATATGTAGTCAAGTATTAAGTCATAGTTAAACATGTTTCTGTTGATAAATTATTAAACCTTTTTCACAGTATTAATTCAATATTAAAAGTAGGTAGTCTGTAAATTATTAACTGTAAATATTATATATTTAAAATAAATTGTAAATAGTAATTTCTGAATAAGTGTAGGTTAGTTTATTTTATTTAAATATTCAATTGGTATTCAATTTTTTAACTAATTTAAAATTTAGATAGGATTAAATTATTTTTAAATTAAAATAGATTTAAATTATTGTAATGGATGATGTACCATGCACTTCGAGATATACAGCCAAACAGCTGCAACAAGATGGAACAGTTCAGCATAAGAATACTATGTTTCGTGGGGGAAGAAATTGTTGTCTGCCACACTGTCAGAATAACAGTCGTAGGAACCCAGAGCTGTCATTCCACCAAATACCCAAAGATGAAGCTTTAAGAAAAAAATGGATGAAACGGTTAAGGGCCAAGGCATTGTGCAACCCTAACCCTAACCCTAACCACTGGGTGTGTTCAGCTCATTTCCCTGGTGGAAAAAAGACATATGACAACAACATCCCAACAGTTCTTGAAACAAAAACTGAAAAAGAAAGACGAGTTCTTGTTAAACATGATGTTGAAGAAAAATGCAGCTCACCAGAATTAGTTATTATTGAAGAGGAGGAACCTGAGGAAGTGGCTAGAACCAGCACAGTTGAACTGGAGGACCAAGTAAAGGAACTTAAAGAAAAGCATGAACAACTACAGGCAAAATATGACGATGATATGGAAGTAATGAGACAGTGTGTATTTAGATTGGAGCGATTTATTAGGAATGACATTGATTTTAGATTCTACACTGGATTTCCAGACTATACCACCTTTAAGGCCTTCTTCAATATCCTGTCACCCGAATGTCAACACCTCAATTATCATGGATCAACAACAGTTCCCATTCTCTCCGATACACAGAAAAAGCATGGCAAACAACGAGCTTTATCTCCAGAGGAAGAACTATTTATGGTATTGTGAAAATTGCGTTGTGGGTTTCTCGGACAGGATTTAGCACATAGATATGGGATGTCTGCATCACATATCTCACGAATATGGACTACCTGGATCACATTTTTACACCAAGGCCTAAGAGCCCTGCCTATTTAGCCAAGTAGAGAATTTATCGATACCAACATGCCTACCTGCTTTAGAGATGTATTTCCAAAACCAGAGTTATCATAGATTGTACAGAGTTTTTGATAGAGATGCCATCCTCTTGTAGAAGTCAGTCTGTAACCTTTTCAAGCTACAAGAATCACAACACTGCCAAAGGTTTGCTAGGAATATCTCCAAATGGATATCCAAGCTTTGTATCCAGTCTCTATGTGGGAAGAACAAGTGATAAGAAGGTGACAAATGATTGTGGAATTTTGGATATTTTGGAAGAGGATGACCAGGTTATGGCAGATATGAGGTTTGATATCAGTGATGACTTACCACCTGGAGTGACACTGAACATTCCTGCATTCCTGAATGGAAATGATCAGCTAACACTAGAAGAGGAAATCACTACCAGGAAAATTGCATCTGTGCGTGTGCATGTGGCGAGAGCAAAATCACGAATTACGAATTATAAAATTTTACACCAAGTGATACCGCTGACTATGTCTCAAGATCTAAACGAAATATGGGGGGTATGTTCCTATCGGGCTTTATTTTTGCCACCAATTATAAATGACTGTTGATTTGAAACACACCTTTGTGTTATTTACCTTGTTGTTAAATGAGTACTGGTACATTATACAGTACATTTTTTATTCTATAATCAAAGGTAATATGTAAAGGTAATATTTACCAGGAGAGGTGTACTAGGTATCTACAATTCACTCAAGTTAGTAATAGCCAATAGTCTTATGGCCATGGTAATATAACAATATATATATATATAATAGTTTACTATTTTTCAAGATTTAGTTTGGTGCTAAATAACTAAAATAGAAACTGGTTAGTTCTGGCAACATTTTAGTTTGCCAAAAGTCATTGTCAAAATAAACTCTTTATATATGTAAATCCTTGTACATGGTTTTGTTTAAGAGTAATTTTACCATTGCAAGAATTAAAATAAAACGTTTTATCATCACATGCATCTTGAAGGGTCATATCCCGCTTAGCAAACGGACACTTCACTTCAACGATACCATATGACACCTCGTCCGGATCACCGATCAGAAAATCAGGGCTAGCACCTAACCATGGGTATATTGGGTTTATAACAAAACCAACTTGTGCACATACTGTCACTGGGTGTCCACTGGATTTTTTGGATTTAAAATACTCATCTACAGCTTTCATCTCGTTTACTTTTCCCCACACGCATGGCTTTGGAATTCTTCTATCATTTGCCTTGCTGTCTAAGATTTTTGACAAAATGGATTTGGGGTAATAGGTTTTTCTTATTTTAATTACAGCACCAAAGTTTGAAGCAGTTAGCCTTACCTTCCTCTCTGCATACCATTGTTCACATGATGCCCTCTGGGGATGGTCCTTACTTAAACATTCCTTCACCACATCTATATTATCATCACTTAGGCTAGCCAAGTTAGCAATAGCTGGATCTAATTGCCCTAAATGTTCCAACACATTACTCCTTAAACAACTATCATTTAGGTCACATGCATTTTCCTTTGCTTCTATACATTTTGATATGAGCTTCTGCATATCCATATGGTTGACATTCATTTGACTCTAACAGTTTACACAAGTAGCTGGCCTTTTGTGATTCTTTTAATTCTGAAACTAAGCTTTTAATCTTTTCTTCTGTAACAGTTTTTGAATAGTCTGGTGCAGGGTTGCTGATGTCATCGCATGTTTTCAATTTCTTACGCTTTTTACCACTCTTGTCTTTCTCATATGATGCTCGTTCAAATACAAATTCATCATTCTTTGGTACATGCTACTGCTGCAACAGTTTAGTACATGTGAAATCATCTGGTATCACTCTCAAATCCATCTGTATATATTCTATTATCTGAAACAACAGGACTACAACATGAGCACAGCATCCTCCCTTCCCAGCTTTGCAATTACAATTAGCATAAGCATAAGCATAAGCAACCTGTCCAGTAACTTGGTTTAGATGAACATATGCAACATAGCTTGTCGTCTTCTTCATTGATGCATCCACACATCCTTTAACTATATAGAACAGCTGGTCTTTTTCTTTCTTTACATCAGCTTTTACCAACACTTGCTTAACATACTTGTCCTTAAATAGTTGATATCCTTTCTTTTATGCTTATGAGCACCAACAGTGTTTTCTTTAGCAGTAGTCGGGTCGGTTCCAAGGTGCTTTTGCATCAGTTCATAAGTCAATGGTGGAATGGATTTAAGTTCTCGTATCCAATGTTTGATAGCATCCTGTTGCAGCTGTTTGGTTGTATATCTCGAAGTGCATGGTACATCATCCATTACAATAATTTAAATCCATTTTAATTTAAAAATAATTTAATCCTATCTAAATTTTAAATTAGTTAAAAAATTGAATACCAATTGAATATTTAAATAAAATAACCTAACCTACACTTTTTCAGAAATTACTATTTACAATTTATTTTAAATATATAATATTTACAGTTAATAATTTACAGACTACCTACTTTTAATATTGAATTAATTAACTGTGAAAAAGGTTTAATAATTTATCAACAGAAACATGTTTAACTATGACTTAATACTTGACTACAAATTGTATTGCTAAAACTAAAAGCCTGCAGCTTTTTAAACCTGTTTAGAGTATTTTTTATGACTTTAGAATTTAAAAAACCTACTGTTTACTTTTAGAATGAAAGAACCAAGGTACTCCAAGTAGAAAAACATTTACAAAAACTGCTTTATTTCAAGGAAAAACTAGCAGAAATGCAATTTAAAAAATGCTTTTGTAGAATACAATAAATTTTCCTACATGCGAGTCAAATTTTCGCGCCAAAACACAACAAAGGCTTTGTACTTGTACGGCGTCACAAAGGCCATTGTTTACAACATGCGCATTCTGGGGCAGCTTTTAGTTTCAATTTAAGGTCGCAAAATATGGCTTTAAAATGTATGATCAATCGGTAAAAATACATGATCAGCATAGATAGACAACATGAGAATATTTCTAGAGCAACGATGTTTGTGTTCGAATTGTGTTCACCCATAGCGTTCTTTCAAGGCTGTTTTCTTCGTAATACGTGCATGAAATTCCTTTTAATTTGCACAGATTTTAGCCAAGGCTTCTCTTTACACAAAGTGATAAAAATAACAACGATCGCGATGTAGATTGGATAGACAATTAGTCATTTGTTCTTTGAAACAAAATTGCCGCCATGACAACAAAATTTCTCGAGGAAGTGAATTTGATACCACACTACCGGCATGCATTAGGCCAAAGCTCCATTAGGCAATAGGCCTATACCAGGCGTCGGCAAAGTGTGGCCCGCGGGCCACATGTGGCCCGCGAGTCCATTTTGCGTGGCACGCGAAATATTTTCTCTGCGTAATGTTATGTGGCCCGCCAAGATGTTTTAGTTATTGTTTGGCTCGAATTGTCGCACCAATGTTGATTATTTTGTGATTATAATTATATGAATACAATTTTAAGATATTATGCGCAATGTCTTTTCAACAAAATTGTCTACACGCGGAAGACTCACGGCGTGTTTGTAAGCCCCACCTATCTGTGGCCCACCAACTCAGGGAAAATAACGGAGTTGGCCCGTTTGATAAAATGTTTGCCGACGCCTGGCCTATACAGTCTGTAGAATGCATATATCATGCGTTGAATTATCCCGACATTTTTATCGCTGTTCAAAAATATTCGTTACCTCTTCCAGGAACTCCCTGCACGGTTTGCTAAAATACATATATATCACAGAAAAGCTTGATGAATCTTAAGTTTGCAATTTTACCAAAAGCGTTATAACGGTATAAAAGAGGGATATTGCTTTTCATTTTAGATATTGCTTTTTTTTCAAAATTGTCAAAATGTTCCAAATTTTGGTACACAACATTTTTGGACAAGACACGAATTTCTGCACGGTCGGTCAGAAAGTTACAGTAACACGTTGGCGGAGAATCGAACAACTGTCTCCCGGGTGGCAGGCGAAAATTCTAAAGAAGGGTGAGGTGAATGATGTTTCTAACTTCCGTCCGATTGCTCTTATGAGCTGCATTTACAAGGTGTTCATGAGTGTAATGGCTGAACGTCTGGTGAACTATTCCATTGAGAATAACTTACTATCTAGTTCCCAGAAGAGTGCGAGACCCACGGAGGGCTGTTATGAGCACACATACATCCTATGAATAAGAACTGTCCGAGAAGTCTTCCACCACTGAACCACCAGCGCGACATTATAAATGACGTTTATAAAATTATGACGTTATATATCCGCCATTCAACATAATCAAACATTCAACTTTTTTGTCAGCATTGAACATTCAACTTTTTAGTCAGCATTGAACATTCAACTTTTTAGTCAGCATTGAACATTCAACTTTTTAGGCAGCATTGAACATTCAACTTTTTAGTCAGCATTGAACATTCAACTTTTTAGTCAGCATTGAACATTCAACTTTTTAGTCAGCATTGAACATTCAACTTTTTAGTCAGCATTGAACATTCAACTTTGTAGTCAGCATTGAACATTTAACTTTTTTGAACAATGAACATCAAACCGCAATCTAGTTGAAAAGGCGGCTCAGACTAGAACCGTAAACATAATTTCTGTTTATTAAATTTGTTTTTCAGTTTATTAGCACTAAACAAATCTAGTATAATGGAAAATGCAGTTTATTTGAGTAGAGCGCTTTTTGATGTCATAAATGCAATTGAGCTTTACGAAAACTCTAGCGATCCTTCAACAGATTTGCAGCGCGTACTCATAAAATTAGATTATGTTCAAAGAATAGCGGTAAACCTGAACATGGAAGAAAATATCACAAACACGATTGGCTGGGCAGTGAGTGTGCTCTCGAGAATAGAAAATAACAATAACAATCTCAATCATGAAAGATACAGAGTGTTGTTGCAAAGAGATGGACAACGGGGGAGCCATCGTATAGTGTAAGCGAGGAACAGCTCTCATATTTGCTGGAGAAAGGATTCCAAGTGATAGACATAGCTGATATTCTCGGAGTGAGTACTCGTACCGTTGAGAGACGTATGTTGGGTTTTGGATTAAGCGTAACAGGTAACTTTCACACTTTTCCATTCGATCTGTTATATCCTGCACTCAAACAAAGCAATTTGCCATAATAAAAAAGATGGCGCCGCGCGTTGGATTATGGGTAGATCGACATGTTTCAGATATTCTGTCATTTCTGTGATTTGCACTCAGTTCTCTCTCCCTCGCCGCTTTATTAGAACGTTTATTCATTTTTTTACATTTTACGTATTGAACGATAAAGCAATTTCTCATTGTGAACCTCGATTGAACCTTGCTTAGTTGGTATATAAATAAAGAATAACACATATAATTAAATGTTAAACATGTCAGTCAATGCCATCATCTCACCTCAAATTAACTTACGTCAAGGCATGTACAGCCCGACCAACAACTAGATGGAATTGTAGCTGCTGCTACTAGCCAACATCCACAGTGGGGAATCAGAATGGTAAAAGGCTTCCTTCAAGGACAGGGAATAAGAATAAAGTGGAAAAGAGTTAGAGAATCACTGCTGCGCACAGATCCCATTGGGTTGATGGAGCGATGGACAAGAACAAATAAAAGGAGAGAGTACCGCGTGAGGTACCCTCTATCGTTATGGCACATTGATGGAAACCACAAACTGATAAGGTAAAATCATTTGCATTACCACATATTATGTGATGTGTACTCACTATTATTTAACATATAATCATAATAGATGGAGAATTGTAGTCCATGGTGGTATTGATGGGTACTCCCGCCTTCCTGTATACCTCAAAGCATCCAACAACAACAAATCAGAAACAGTACTTCGTTGTTTTCAAGAAGCTGTTGCCGAGTATGGATTGCCATCCAGAGTGAGATCCGATCGTGGTGGGGAAAATGTGAAGGTTTCTGCATATATGCTGAATCATGTTCAACGAGGCCCAGGTAGAGGGAGCATGATAACAGGTAAATAGAATGCACTTTGAGCACAGGTAATTAACAGATTGCCTTGCTCATTATAACAACATAAGTGAAAGAACTTACTTATTTTTATAACAGGAAAAAGCACGCACAATCAACGAATAGAAAGGCTTTGGCGTGATGTTTTCAGTGGCTGTCTTAGCCTTTTTTACGACTTATTCCATTACTTGGAAAACCAACTTCTACTAAATCCTAACGAAGATGCCCACTTATGGTGCCTCCATTTTGTGTTTTTGCCAATTATAAATAACCATCTCAGACATTGGCAAAATGCATATATACATCATCCATTAAGTTCCGCAAACAACAGAACACCAATGCAGCTCTGGATAAGGGGTTTGCACGAAGCAAGTGGATCTGGCCGTGCAGAAGATATCGACAACCAAGTAAGTTCCATATCCACTACCCTGTATGTTTATGAGATTCAGTATAAAGCATGAGGCATCTCATTCATTCACATAAGCTACAGTATTTTAAGTTAAATGCGCAAACGAATTTCAATTTCATTTTACTAGAATGATCTCACTGATTATGGAGTTGATTGGGCAGGGCCCATCCCCGAAATTGACCCAGACATCGTGGAAGTTCCAGACACTGATTGTCCTTTCACTTGTGCACAAATGAGAGAATTACCGCAAACAGAGTGTATGACATATATTCATGGCATGCAAGTTTATGAAGAAATATTGAGTATTTTACCACGTTAACGTGAGTATGACCCAATGTGTAGAAGCATATAGGAGAACAAACATAAGTTTAATATCAATGAAATTAACTTTTTATATATGTTCTTTGTAAATAACCTTGATTGCACGTATACTTCATACACGTAGAATGTATACCGTATTTGTTCGAATAAGCGCCGCGGCGTTTATTTATTTTTTCGCGTCTCACATGCGGCGCTTATTCGAGGGCCGCCCTTATTAACATTTTGCTCAAAATGCGGCGCTTATTCTAAGGTGGCACTTATTCGAGGGCGGCGCTTATTCGAACAAATACGGTACGCAATTATTCAATGTACACGTTCAAGTAACAATAAACACTGCGTCCATTAAAGTGCATATGAAAGAATTTTCATTTTTTCACCAAAGATAGGCCGTGAAGAGACGATTCGATCGATAATATATTCTTTAATTCGATTTTGAAACCTTTCAGAGATATTTAGCCCCAAACATGCCAAAAATGGGTTTTTTGAAATCATGGACGGGAATTAGTAGGCTGGGTACAAGCTAATTAAATTCACTTCTGTGACGACAAATCGGGACAGGAAGTAATCTGAGCGCTTGTTATTTTATACTGATAGCAGTGTGTACAGAGCAAGGTTGGCCCCAAATTTCGACGGAAAATTGTTTAATTTATTAAGTTAGACTGATATGTCTTCTACTGAGTTATACTCGACTTCTGAACTATACTCAGATGAAAGTTTTTCATCTGTCGAGTCGGAGCTTGAAGGATAGACAATTACGAACTTGAAGTGGAGGAATTTGATGTCGACTCGAAGACGAACGAAAAAGCAAGTGACAAATGGGACGACAATACTGTAGCCGCGGCAGCTCCAGTTTTCCCCTACAGTGATGAACCTATTGCTGATAATGAATTGGTTGAAGATTACGAGAGACAAAAGGAAAGCGAGAATATTCACGTCGAAGCCCTTCAACAGCGTTTAGATAACACGGTTGCTGTAAGCACATGGCAAGTAGATACAATGTAACTAGAATTCTAGAAACACTGTTGATTGAATCTGGCTTGTATCCAGTTTTATATTTGTTTTATTATATTTTATTGTAGCCAGCTAAGGGTATCTCTTTTTATAAATCTTAGGTGCAAATGTGGTAATTGTGATACTAAATCACTACAAAACGTATACGAGTGTCAGTGTTGTCAAAAGATTCAGAGATGTGTTGACAACTTACAATCAGAAGACGTCTTGCAAGACACAGCTGGAGTACCACCTTCTTGTGTTACACATCATCCTGGCTTTAGAGTGAACTGTTTGGAGAAATGGTCACTTAGAATGTCGGCTACTAAATACAGAACGAAATGTCGTAGAAGATATCGCCAAAGTGGTTCAGAGGAGGCGTGAGTATAGCTTTTTTGGCAGTTTATATATATGAATAAGCATTATTTAATATGCTTGCATAATTGTGCTGTGTTTGGCTTTTATACCTTGTATGCATACTTTTTTCTATATTTTCAGATTCTTGCGATCAATATCATACAGAGAGTTTTCTCAACTGGTGTATGGAACTCTGGGTAGGCTTCGAATACCATTACCAGCATGTGTTTACCAAGCAATTCGAATAAAATTCAGGGAAAATTCAGATGTATTTACAGGCTTTGATGAAGATATTGACTCGGACTAATGTCGTATTGAGCTATTTTACAAGACTTCAGATGTATTTATAGGCTTTGATGAAGATATTGACTATTCGTATTGAGCTATTTTACAATATAGAACATAAACACTAAATCAACAGATATTTACTATTTTTTGCAGTATTGACCCTAATGACATTGTCTGCCTGTTTTAGCTTTGTATGTGCAAATGAAGGTTAAGTTATTCCCATGTTTATCTTTAATTTTGACCCTGGCCTAGTCACAAGCGTAAATCAAAATTTCGCCTGAGGGTGGGCAAATATAGGAAATGATAGAAAATTTCAAAAGCCCATGTGTTTGTGCATCCTACATGGGGGGATGTGCACCCTCCAAGCATTGATTGGCGCTTTAAATGTTTTGTGCCCAAGACATGGGAAGGAGCCACAGACATACCAATTGGTTTTTCCTTAGCAAAAATACAATATATTTTCTCGCCTTTTATTAGACTTATAGTCACTTTTGATGTTTTTATATTATGAAGTTTTTGTACAAGATAACACAACTTCTAATTTGCAACAAAAATATATAATATAATCATTTTATATCTCCTAATTGCCTTTTTAGTTGAGTAATTTGTGAATTTGAATACCATTTATATTATTTTGATCAATTTTGTTTTGCAATATTCTTGTCATAATAGGTCATATACAGGTAAATAAGCTTTTTATTGTTGTTGGAAATTAACACTTGTGTTATCTTCACACAATTTGTATTGTATTCTCATCACCGTTTGTTTGATACTGTAACCCCCAGCCCTGTTGGTAAGGAAAATAAAACTGACCATTTAGCAATGATTTTGGTTGAAAGCCGCATTATTATTGCAATCAACTGCTGGTTAATGAATTACTTAATACCTTCATAATCCATTTTTCTAGCATGTAAAAACACTATAGTCTATACATTAACAATACATTGTAAAGTAATTACAGTAATTATTCATTTGTTTTTCTGCTGATTCTTTGGACAATCTAAAACAAACTTATGTCCCTTCATGGCACGGCCACATGTGGTACAATGTGGCTTTGCTCGTTGGCTTGTTGTTACTTCTTCAATGATGCTCTCAGGTACTATAAAAATAAGAATAATTCAATTAGGAACAAGTTTTTTTGCAGATACTGACTGAGTCACTAAAGTTGTTGGTTATTATCAGAATCATGGGTGTACTGGCCAGGGGTAGGGGGGGGGGGGGCAAACAAGGCCAGTCGGGCAATATTCTCTCCACAGTCGGCAAATGTCGGAAAATGACCGACAGCGCCCGAATAGATCAGAATAGTGTCAGTTTTTGCAAATATAGTCTGTTGATAAATTCAAGTTTCTCACCTGCTGCAGTAGGAGGAACATCTTCTACCACCATGGCCTTTCTTTCATTCCTCTTTTCGATAGCGTCTTCTCTTGCTTGCTTATCCATCATTGTGTTCATGAACTCAGGGGTCATCTTTTCCAATTGTTCCAGTTCTTTCTCCAAGGTGTTGTTTTTTTGGCAATCAATAAACGTCTCGTATATCTCTTGGACATAACCTTTGTCAACAGAATAAATAAATGCACGTTTTACTGGATGCTATTAACAATAAATTCACACATAATCTGGTTGGTTAATTGGTGCTATAAAATGGTTGATGGCTAATAATGCATATTACTTACCAAAATCTGCTTCCACTTTGACACCTCTTACTACTGCCTCTCCATTCTTGAATTTTGGATATACAACCACAACTTGCTCTGAACCATCCGATTGTTTCATTTTATTATCTCGGTTCAGATTGGTGTTGAAATGTATGGCAGCAAGGATGTGTCTAAGATTTCAAAAAAAATCATAATTAATAAATGATTTTATTTGTTATGCCAAATAGAATTTTGTGTCTGCATGGTTTGAATTAGCAGTGTGCAACAGCATTTTTAATTAGCGATATGAAAAAAATCCTTAACTGATACAGTAGATGACAAAATTTAAATACTTCTCCCATATAGGTAGGTAGGCATACTTTACTGAACTAATTCAAACCCTGCATCGAAAGAGTATTCACAATCAAAGAGACCTTTTTACTATACCAGTAGGTTAAAATACAGTGCATGTACCTGATGTACATTCCAGGATATGAAAATGCAATCATCTTCGGTGCAAAGTGGTTAAGAACCGAATGGAAACCTTCAAGACAACTTGTTTGGGCAATACTTGAAGCTTTCTGAATTCCAGACTTTAATCGTTTCTGTGTCAGCACCTTCTTCACTTTCTCGTACACAACTGACTCTAAAAGATATAGAGGATATCATAGCAAAAATTACACTAACAATTTATTACACAGTACAGTTAACAGTATATTTCAATTTTTAACATTTCCATGATAACTCACTCTCATCCAACCATTTACGATGTTCGATTTCAATATCATGGGCGCACTTGTTGAAAATAGGATCTTCCAAGGCCACATGCTTATCAACAACATGCTCTAGAAAGGACTTGAATTTAGCCCAAATAATTCTTCCATCACCAGAAGAAGTAGATGTGGCACTCCAATGTAGATGGTTCTGGCATGGTCGTATCCAAGGTTGTATTTCTTCACAGTTGGTCTCCTTGCCAATTTTAGTCAGTACTTTACCAACTTCTATAAAAAAAAATTATAAACCAAGGATGAAATTTTCTACTTGGGTTGATCCATTTTAGGTATGAACAATCATCAAAAAGAAATATTAACATTTGTTTCTTTTGTTTTGGCACTTAGCAGTGATCAAAGAAATCATTTGTAATATACTTAGTACACCTCTGGAAAACATGTTTAAGGCAAGACCTACTTTTTCTAAGGTGCCATAAATAAAAAAAGTGCTTTATTTCTTGTTCTTTCTCTTTCATGTGCTTAGCAATAGACATAGGCGTATGGGCACAACTTTCTTTGGGGGGGCAGCCAACATTTTGCCCGAATTGATATAACTTTGCCCAATTGCCCGAATTTCGATAACAACATCTCCATAACAATAATATCCACTTTTATTTCTATTTAACACATTAAGTATCTATTTTTTTTGTCGACGGGGGGGGGAGGGGGCGAGAGATTAAAAAAAATTTCCGGAAACTCTTAACTTTACAATCTCTTTTTAGGTACAAAACTCGGATTTTTATGTTAAAAATCACAAATTTGTCAAAAGAGACGCAAACGATATAAATAAACAGTACTGTAAATTATAAAATTCTGTTTTTGGTTTAAATACAAACTAAATAAATCTATTTTGCCCGAATATTCGTTCACCATTTGCCCGAATTACTTCAATCTACAAATTTTTGGGGGGGCAGGTGCCCCCCCTGCCCCCACGTGCCGTACGCCTATGCCAATAGATCCATGACGATCTGTAACAAGAGCATCAAACGAGAAGTCGGATTCTGCCAGAAAATCTAAGCATTTCTGAAAGGCCAAGTATTCCATTGCCTGACTGCTACCAGCTTCATTTCTCTGTAGAACAATAAAAAGGATCATAATAAAATTGTTTGTCCCATTATGAGCAAATTGCACCCTTAATTAGGCTCCTACGGTTTCCCGCTTTATACTCTTAATCTATCTTGTATGCTAGTCTGTAGTACTGTGAACTGAATAAAATAGAGGACATTTTGCTTTTATACCTGGACAAGAGAAAAATCAATTATTGCAGGTTCTGTGCAACAAAACATTGTGTAAGCACAATACTTTGCACTATGCCCCATGCTATCATGCCTCCCATCTCCTGCTAACACCAGAGGTTCCTCTTTGGTCCTTAGTTGGTCCATCAATGCTTTTTGGTATTTTTTCCAATGATTCAGAATAGCTGGGAACAATTTGTCCTAATAAATACACAATAATAGTAAAGATGAATAAGAATTAAACATCAAACATTTTTATACTGTAACTTTAACCTTTAACTTTGACCTATGCATGTACACAAGTTACAAAGTGTGTTAGCACTGGTCAGTAAGACTGCACAGGTTAGCTCACCAGGCTATTATAGCCTGTATGCCCACAATTATGATGGCCCAATTTTTTGGAAATATTTCTTAAAAATGAGAAACTCTGTTAAAAAATTAAACAAAAAATTTTAGACCTTTATATTTTGCTCAAAGATGTCCTCAAAATGCGGAAAATGCTGTTTCAGAGACCCAACATTTAAAAAAATCTGAATGGGCCCCTAAAAATGGTTCGTCGCACTTAGCCTGTAGGCCCAAAATTAGTAAATCCGGACCTGCTTAAAACCACTTCAAAAGTTTATCTTACCCTCTGATGATTGTAAAAGGTTCTCAGTGAAACACATGCCAATCCCATATGAGAAAAAACTCTCAGCACTTTACTTGCAGATGCTCCAGCCAATAAGATAGCAAAACTTAGGAGAAAGTTTCCTGCAGCTATTTTTGTTCCTTCCATGTTTGGTTGACTGTGCCACACAGTTTCTCTCTGTTTGCAGTCAGGATTACCACAATGCGTGTGTACAATGACCATTGTTCCACAGTCAGTAGTTTCAACGAGTGGGTCATCAGATTTGCATGATGGACAAATTGTAAAAAGAAGTAACAGTTGGGATAGGAATAGTGGAATACCAAATATTTGGGCTCTGTCCGAAGGTTACCATGATGATTATTAGCTCTAAAAGAGAGTAGGTAAAGCAAGTTAATTGAAACAATAACAGTCTACTGTAGTTTACTAAGTGAAAATATCCCAGCAACATGTTTGCAAACGTTCATAACAATATTTAATAAAACATACAATACAAGCAAACATCTATACCTAAATGTCTCACTACTGGATGATTCACCAGATTCCTCTTCTTTTTCCATCTCACATTCTTGAGAACTTCCCTGTGACGGTTCATTAACTGTGCTGTCTGATTCAGAGGACCCACCAATACCAGTTACAAATTCTTTAATAATAGGTTTTTCTACAGCACTGTCTTCACTAGATGCAGACTGTTCAAGCATTTCAATCTCTAATAAAAATACATGTAAGCATATAGTGTCTGTGACTGTGAGACAGCATTGTTTAGCCTAAATGCAAATCAAGACTATTCAGATCTGTATTCAGATCACATCACATGTCATACTCGACAGTTGTAGATTTAAAAGGAACATGCATTCATTGCAACATACAATACAATATTTTATACTATATTAAATATATATTAAAACACAGTATTACAGGTATGAGGTCTAAGACGTTAAGGCGCTTACTTGAACGTAATTCAGCAGTAATTTTTTTCTCCCTGATCAACTTCTGTTTTTCGTCCACAAGTTTATTACGAAGAACTCTGTTCCTCTCTCCCATGGTTCTACATTCGTCATACACGTGTGTATCCATTGGATTTGGAATTGTTTGACAGAACTTGTGATTCTTGTCAGTTTGTATCCGTTCAACGTCCTTTATATTAAGCATAAAAAAGATTGGTAAAGTATGGATAAAGTTGTGTAAACTATTAACCTTACAATGTGTAAAATAACAGTTTGTAAAAAACCTATTTGCGGTATGCAAATTGCAAGAATAATTTATAAAGTGAAGTGTTAAATTACCGAGACAATGGTCGTTGCAGCAGCTCTGTCAAGATGCTCAGGCAGCTCAGCCAACGTTTCCTCCATAAAAACGTCGACAGTTTCGTCCAACTCGGACGATGTCGAGGGTTGTGGCTCCTCCATGGCAGACGGTTCTTCTTTCGTAATCTATAAAAAAAGAAATATATGAAACATTTGTCAAAGTTATTATGTCGTAAAATGCAAATTTTTGTCACAAAAATTTATATCTAGAGTCTCACCTTGCGTCGAATCGCTCTTGCTGTCCTCCCTGTTGTCTTTTCATCGCTTTCTTTTGCAATGAAAATTGATGGAAACGATGAAATACCGACTTCGTCTTTTTTCAGCCACGGAATATAAGTCGTTTCTTGTCCAGGCAAATCTATTTTGCGAACAAAGGCGTCGGGTTCAAAATGCTTCGAGCATATGCAGCTTGCAATGGAAGGCTCCCATTTAGCTCGTTTGCTCTTAACAAAATCGACCCAGCGCTTCCGTCTTTTTATCGCCTGTGGCCTCAAATCATTATTACGCCGTTTTTCGGATCTGGAGTATTAGAACAGCCAAATACAACACAACGCGAAGGCATTTTGCTCTCACATCAGACATATACTTGGCCAAACAATAGTGATTTGATAGTAATTTGATACTGGCACATTTACTTCCTGTCCCGATTTGTCGTCACAGAAGTGAATTTAATTAGCTTGTACCCAGCCTACTAATTCCCGTCCATGATTTCAAAAAACCCATTTTTGGCATGTTTGGGGCTAAATATCTCTGAAAGGTTTCCAAATCGAATTAAAGAATATATTATCGATCGAATCGTCTCTTCACGGCCTATCTTTGGTGAAAAAATGAAAATTCTTTCATATGCACTTTAAATGGCAAGAACAAAAACAAAAACCCCAAGTACATAACAGCAATACTGACTGACAAACTCTTCGCATCATAAGAATGCCTGATAGAATATGCTAGGTGAAGTCAAATCCTTTAGATCCATATGTAAGAGCGATGTCTATGTTCTTTTTGAAATCATCATAATTGCTGTATATCGTTGGAAGAACAATCCCCATAAAACATGTCTCTGCCCATGGCAATTTACATGCTGTATTATCGTTGAATTTAACCATTAGCAACTCGTTGTATCCAACCACATTACCAGCCGTCCAAAAACTGATAAGGTCAATCAACTTGGCACAACCTACAAAAGGCAAGAAATAAAACTTTTATAAAGGAGCGTCATGGTTGCATTAACTGTAGTCTCTCTTACCACTTTTCCTCGTCGCTATATATTTCTTTAATATAGGTAACAAAAAACTCTAGTCAGCAGTTTTTCTATTTTCTTCAGAAGCATCCTTATTTTCGTATGTGATTACGTCCAATACCGTTTCAGCCAAAACATGTCGTTCTGCATCCATTGGGAATACTGCATCTTTGAGTATAGGCGTACGCTTGAGGAAAGTTACAAGAGAAACCTCCTCCATACCTAAACAATTTGAGTGCACAATGTATTATCAAACTAGACATACACTGTATTTGACAATTCTTTCGTTTTCGAATTTATATTTCAAAATTATAATGGTTTAGGTAATGGTGATGAGTTCTCTATAGTTTTGGTTACAGAAACTAACATCATACCTTTAGCTAACTCATTTAATTCCACCCTCCTTTTATCGATGACTTGGTACATAATCAGACCATCAATAATTAACTTTCCATGACATTGTAAATCGTCAGGATCTAACCCTGCCTCATACATGTATGGCTCTAAACCACTTCTTAATTCACGAGCCACTGTCTCATCTTTTGGCAAAGCATCAAGCTGTATGCGAAAAAAAATAACATAATATATATATATATATATAGTTTTCGCTTACCTCAAGGTATCCACTACAGCCTGTTTCACGCAATAAGCGATTATCAAGTGGCGAGCTTATTGCGTGAAACAGGCTGTAGTGGATACCTTGCGTGAAACAGGCTGTAGTGGATACCTTGAGGTAAGCGAAAACTATATATATTATATAATTATATATATATATATATACGTGTAGGTTTAGGTCTACGAAACGCAAAGAGTGCTCGACAACATATAGTTAGAGCAAAATATAGATTTTTGCTTTCCTCAAAACTGGTCTGCAACAGGCTGTTTCATCTGTAAAAGAATCATCAGGCAGTGACAAGTATACTTCACTTTCTATACTTGTCACTGCCTGATGATTCTTTACTCGATACTTGTCACTGCTTGAAAATATATATACATATGAAACAAATGTTACAGACCAGTATAATGTATATTCAAAATAATTTTGCCGATTCTTATAACAGACTCTGTTTTCCACCAATCACATTATAGAAATATAGAAACATCTTTACATTGTTGCATTCATAATGCACATTTTCAATCCAATAGTTAAGATACAGTAATATACCTCGGCTATCATCTTTCTTAACTCAAGGTCAGGTACATCTTCAATTGTAACAGCCAACGATTGTAAGTCAGCTGTATTACGATCAGAACTCAGGTAACATTTCACTGCTGGGGATATTCCATACATTCCAGGTCCACCATGAAGGACGGAATGCCCAAGCATTTTACCAATGGCTTTATACGTACCAGTTACACGCAACGACTGATTATGAACTGGAATGCGATGATCAGTCTGGCCCTCAAAAAAAATCAACTTTTTGGAACTTGATGAACTTATGCCTTCATCTAGAATATTAACTGCAATTGTGAGAAATTCCCTAACTGGACCGTTGCCAACTGCATCTTCTTCCTCAAAGCGAACTCTTAGTCCCACTTTAAGTTTTGTCCTTGGATTTTTGTATACTCCAATAACATCTTTCTTCAACTGATCAAGCCCGTCAAGTCTGCTGATGAACACTCTTTGCTTGGGTTGATTTTCATCAATATTTTCTTTTCTAAATAGCTTCAATGCCGCATTGGCAGAGGTTATCTCACAGGAGGCCAAGGCTCTATTTGCCCGCGCCCGCCTGTGACTTCCTTATAACGAGGGAAGGAAGGAAACATTGAGACCAAAATAGCCCAGACTTGGCATATGTTACACGAAACTATCCTCGATTTTTCGCCTTTAAATGCATTTCTTTCGAGATTAATCGATATCCCCTGCACGAATGATACCGTACAACTCTCAAAACAACGATGCTTTAATCAAAGAGCTTAAATTCGCTCTAAAATCCGTGAGGGAATGACATAATTTGGCAAAAATATATCCGCGTGCCAGGTTTGCTGGTCAAAAACCGGAAGTCGTTGAACAACTCAAAATACACTCAAACCTGATTGGACAACGAATATCAACAAAAATTTCAAATTTCAAAGTTGTCCAATCAGGTTTGAGTGTACTCATATTATTCCCTGTTCCTATATATATCATAATACGACTTTGCTATCCGTCAAAATATCTCTGCAATGTTCTTGTAATCGAGCTCGTCTTCAGAAGTGTAGCGCTGACTTTGACCCAACCTCGTACCCAGGCTTTTTCCTCTTGGGGAGAGAAAACCCTGGTGAACGCTGGTCACGTGCCTCCCAGATTTTGGGAGGTAAATTGAAATTGTACTGAGGGAGGGGTGGTTGAGGAGCTTGTTGTCTTCCGTGATATTGTTGCGTTTGGAAAATAGTATCTTGGGGCGATAAATTGAAAATTTGCAGCAAGAAATTGCGACGAAACTTTTTTATATGTATTCGTATTTATCATGACATCACTTGCTACAATATCATCGAGTGTTGAGTTACATTTCAAGTGAGAAGTTGGATCAGATCCAGATTTCAAAACAAAACAAGGCGTGTCAAACGAAAGCAGGCGTCGGCGCTATAAACACTATCAATAAAACATAGGACATATCTTCTATAAACTGATATGATTGTTAACTTTTGAACCTTAGTCCTTATCCTGTCTGGTACTCTAACCTCAAACAAAATGGATATATTTAATGCTGTGATATGGAATTGCTATAAAATATCGGGAGCCGATCGAGACCCTTTGCCTTGAATTTATATCGCCTTCGCCTACTGCGTATAAGCAATGCTATCTCGATGGTTAAAGTTAGTTAAAGACTGTATTAAAAATATCCCATCTTGGCATCGCTAAATCTCAACGATTACAAAGTATGTCAAAGTATAACTGTTAGCAAACGTACGGTAAAATTATCCGATAAAGGCAAAGTCAACGGCTCCTACGTGCGTGCGGTACAACTCGAATATGTATAAATACTTCGTTTTTTTAGCATACACCAGGTTTTAAATCCTAAATAGTTTTCATTGGTTTTCTAGATTGATCTACTATAATATACAGTCTAGGACCTCTAAAGGAGTTTGTATGCATTTCATTTAGGACAGATTATCTCAACTGTTTTAGGGTAAAATGACCATGGCGGTCAACATATGTGGCATATGTGCCGAAACCCGAATCCGGGCCGAAAGTCCTGAAAATGACCACGCCCAGAAACAGCACTGTCGACATAGCTCTAAATCCTGAACCACCAAAGCTACAGCCTTTCTGAATTGCTTATGGTGTTTAGAATGGTTGCTTTTAGGGTGGTCACTGGAGGGTGAAATTTGTCTAGGCATCATATTTTACAAGAAAATGACTATGCACCATCCCAGGTCAACTGATAATTATGCATCAAATTACTCATTCACCTGGCAAAGTCTATGTTTTCTTATTTCCTAAATATTTTTGTCATAGGATGAAAAAATATGCTTATTTTAATATAATTATTATAAATTTCATAAGGAATGATATTGTTTTGTTGAGATATAACACATTTCATTTCACTTACCCCTCGCCAGAACACGATTTCAGCCATATTTTGCCGATTTGTTTGCTTTTTATCGCCGAGCCTCGCAAGTATCACCCAAATGTTGTACTTTAAAACACAATGCTAGTAGACTAAAGAATAATTCAACCAAGTTTCGTCGGGTTTTGTAGTAGTGCCATGTATTTTATCTTCGATTTTGTGTCCTTCCTCAATATTAGTCTTATATATATAACCATTTAGTTTTATATCCTTGGAATTATTATTAATACAATAAGCTTTCTCACATATTATCGTCTACAGACTACACATAAAGATCGAAAATGCGGTCATACGGCACGGAATCGTCTTGCTGTAGCTGTTTACCAACTAATTGTTCGATTCCGCTGTAATAGACGGCCGGCCAAGCTTGAAAAAAGTGTCTAGAAAACACTGTCGATGGCATTTTTTGTTACAAGCATGAAACTGCGCAAAATGTCTTAGGATAGTGTTTACTTTGAGAGTGAGAGTGGTTGCCAACCGTAATTTTTTATTTATATACTAAAATTTGAAGGTTTTTTCTAAAACATTTCGAAGGATGGGATTTTTGTCGAATGCTGTATTTTATATTAGTGTTTTATTTTAATTGGCTGACTATCTAATTAACATTTGTAAAGCTCGGGTAATCTTCTTTCGTATAATTCAAAATGATATGCTAATAAGAAACATGGCGCAAATACATCAAAACACGACCTTTCAAAAAGAAGCCACAACAATATGTTTTTGTTGTGTTACAGACAGGCAACAATCACATATGTTTAGATTACATACGAATCAGTATTACACGCCCGGTTGCCACCCGTGTAACACAATATATTTCTGTTGAGGCAGTCGAGTTTTGGCATGTAAATGGTTGAAAAACAGCATGTTGGCGCAAACACGTAGTTTTACTACAACACATAGACCATCAAAATCGATAAATATTCGAAATTAAACGCAATAATTTACGAATTTAAGCCTTTGGGTAACCACTCGTCCTAATAAATCCATCCTTATATTGAAACTCGCCTCCATACAAGTATTTTAACAAGTGTAATAGTAATACCATTTTCTCATTAGCATGTCACTTTGAGTTATGGAAATTAAGAAAAGGAGGAATTTGCACATGTTAATTAGGTAGTGAACCAATTACAATAAATCCATGATATCGAAAATTGCTTTTAAATGGATTCCCATCTATCGAAATGTCGTTATAAAAACATTCCAATTTCGGTACATAAATAGAAAAATTACGGAAGGCAACCACTTTCACCGTCAAAGTGAACATACTCCGATGACATTTAGTGTGGTTTCCTGCTTGTAACAAAAAATGCCATCGACAGTCACTTTTTTCGAGGCTGGCTGGCCGTCTATAAGGAGAACGCTTAAATTTACATACCACTGATTCATACACAGTTTCAATATATTTAATATTTAACGCAATACGATCACATATTTTTAGATCGAACAAACGCGACAACGAGTGTATCAATTTCGTGAACTATAAATATTATATGGCTGTAAAAATTTCACACATAAAGCTTGAATTATTTTTACATACAAACTGACTTTGGGTCAATAATAAATGAAAAAGAATCGAAAACAATATGAGTAAAGAAAAGTAAATCGTACAAATTAATTAATATGCACTACTCATATAAACTCTGCCCAACGTACCCACCCTAACGACAAATTAATCTACATCCCAAAATCTGGGATGTCACATTTTAATAAAATACAAAACAAGGGTAACTCCAAATATTGATAACATTTTAATATTTATCTACGTTTCGACTATGTTTCAGTCATCATCAGGATAACCTAACTAGATTATATATCAAAAGCAGTATTTATATGAAGAAATATGATACATTAGGTTGATTATTAATGAATTAGTTAAATATGATAAGTTCCTTAGAAGCTTTAATTACATGATTAAGTTCAGGTTTATATCTTTGAATAGCGAGGGATTCTTGAAAAAGCAAAAGGGACCAATGGTTTGATTTATCTATGATTTTAGTATTGTGAAAAACATGTTCAGCCATTATACAACTGGTTTGATTAGACTCTGCGTCATCGTCGCGATTCATTTCTAAAAGAGCTTTAATATGTTCAAACTGTTCGCAAGTGGAGAGGCAGGGCCTTTTTTAACTAATGTATTGGAGGGGCCAAAGCCCCCCCAGCCCCCATGTTGGCCCCCCCAGTAAGCTATTTTGACCCCCCCCAGTGAAGGTCCCTTTTGTCCAGAATATAAGCAAAAAAAGGGGGGAAACTGAGTTTAGAGGAAAGTTATGGTATTCTCACAACAAAACCTGGCTCCGTTTAGATGGGATATATCAAAAATTGTCCCTGAAATTGCAGGAAATCAAGCCACAGAGACTCAAGAATACAAACCCCCCTTCAGCTTCCCACACCTGTAATACACCACCTACTTGTTACGTTCCCTTTCGATGATGCCCCCCCCCCACTAACGATTTCCTAAAAAGGCCCTGTGGAGAGGTGCTGGTGGATTTCTGATTTTGTATGGTGTGAATGTTCTTTAGTTCTGGTGTATAAGCAGCGGTCAGTTTTGCCGTTGTACCTACTATTACATCCAGGGCAAGTAAATTCATAGACGACAGAGCTTTGATACTTCTTCGGGGTTTTATCTTTGCATGATACAAACACGTTACTGTTAATCGTTTTCCAGTTAATAATAAATCGGCATTTTATTGTGAGGAGAGGGGTTATTTTATGTATAAGCGAACGAGTTAGTCTTTCACCAAATTTGCCAAGATATGGTAGTTGTAACCAGATTTTTATCGGATTGTTTGTTTCATTCATTGTGGCTTCACTGTCGTTATTCGATACTGGTGGTGATGGTTTAAATTGGTTAATAAGTTTGGAGGTTAGTTTGCGAGGGAAGCCATTCCAGGACATGAAATTTTGGATTTGTTTTAACTCATTGTTCAAGAGAGTGGTATTACTGCAGATTTTGTAGGCACGATTTACGAGGGCTCGGATCCAAGCAATTTTTCTTGACCAGGGTGTGAAGCTTGATATGTGGGAGTATTGACCAGTATGAGTGGGCTTTCTAAAGACAGAAGTTCCAGAGGGATGGATGTGGATGTCAAGGAAATGGATGTCATTTTCGCTGAATTCATCAACAGTAAATTGTAAATTAGGATGGAAAGAGTTAAACTTAGTAAGAATTAATTGTATGTCAGACGGTCTCATGAGAACAAGGGTGTCGTCAACGTAACGTTTGTAAAATCTTATTAGTCCTGAATTAATGAGAGGTTTAACAATTTCTTGTTCAAATTCTGTCATAATTATGTTAGCTAATGTCGGACCTAAGGGTGAACCAATAGAAACCCCGTCGATTTGTTTATAAAGATGTCCGTTAAGTGAAAAGATTGTTTTGGTACACGAGTCTAGCATTAGTTTTTTAAGTGTTCGTTTAGTTAACTTCGTCGATATTAGCTTATCATCATAGATGCGTTTTAATATTATGTTGACAGTTTTGTTGAGTGGGATATTAGTAAATAGGGATTTTACGTCAAAAGAAAACAAACCTGTATCCAGCTGTTGGGGGGGGGGCGAGGCGGAGGTGAGACCCTGGGAAACAGGTTGCGTCGCGGCAACTAAACTTCAAACGATTGCCGAAAATTACGTTGCTATGCTACAAGTTTCTTTACTCTGATTGTTCATCAATAACGCTCGCCTAATTAGTCGACCAATGAGCGAACGTTAACGCGTGTGCATTTCCGATTTTTGTATTCACGATGTAAACAAACTGAGAAGACCGAGGAAGAAACTTGCAAAATCTTACGATTTCAGCGATATTCTATAAGTAAGATTTTTCGTCTTAATGTAAATGTATGTAAATGTAAATGTGTTTATTAAGTTTCTGACATTGCAACCAAAGGTTGAAATAAGTCGAAATTAAATTAATATTACAGGTGTATTTTTACAACAATTAATTAAGATTTAAGATTAAGAATTCATAATAATGTCTATAAAAAGTGTCACTAACATTAAATATCTATAATAGGAAGTTTTTACAATTGACAGTTTTCGTTAAAAATCCCAATCGACGATGGGATGTACGAGTTTTTAAACCGGTTTGTTCTACATCTATAAGGAATTAATTTATTTTGGTACCTCAGATCATAATTAAAGTTGTGTTCATATTGAACGAGTTCAGACAATATATCCGACTGTTGTAAAACATTTTTCCCGAAAAAGGACGTGCACAGTAGGTTTCTTCTGGTAGCTAAGGTTGGTAGATTATATTTTAGCAACACGTCGGTGTATGATAGAGATGAATCTATTATTCTCATGGCTCTCAACTGGATCCTTTCAAGTTCCACGCATAAGTAATTAGGAAGATTGTAATGCCATACTTGCGCATCATACTCCACAACTGGCCTTATACAGGTTACGTAAACTGATAGGAGAATCTTGGTATCAGCACGTGCACGTTTTAGGAGCCTCAACATAATATTATATAGACGTTTCGATGCTTTTTTAACAATTTGACCAACATGTTCATTCCATTTCAAATGGTCGTTGAGAATTACTCCAAGTAACTTTGCAGATTGCACGACTTCAATCGGATGATTATTGAGCTTTAGCGGAGGTACGTTTGGTTTATTTTTCCTCACATTTCTTAATATTCAACAACATATCGTTTTCCCCGCACCACTGATAGTGTAGAGTCATCGACATATTTCCATCGATCACGATAATTCGTTAGCAGGTCGTTTATCATTATGAGGAACAATAAAGGCCCCAAGACTGTTCCCTGAAGGACACCTCCATTTACTGGTTCCAAACTAGAAAAACATTTCCCTATTCTTACTCGCTGCCTTCGTCCAGTAAGGAAGATCCTTACCCATGCTATAAGGATTAGGTCTATTTCCATTTCTTCCATTTTCGTAATCAGGATCTGGTGGTTTATCCTATCGAATGCTTTACTGAAGTCCAATAACAGAATTCTTACACATTTATCAGGTTCCTCAGAAAGGCTGTAGAGATGGTGGAAAAGGGACACAAGTGCATGAGTTGTGGATCGTCCCCGTAAGGCTCCGAATTGTCTTCGATCAATGAGATGGTTAATCTGTGCCATAATCCAGTTAGCTACAAAATGTTCCATGGTCTTTGAAAGAATTGGGGTAAGGGAAATGGGTCGTAAGTCATTTTCAGCTTCTTTGATTACATTTTTCTTCGGGATTGGGATCACTTCAGCTTCTTTCCATAGATCAGGAACTAAAGTCTCCCGAATAGATGAATTAAAGATTTCAGCAACTGGTGAGGAAATCTCAAGAGCAAAATCTTTTAAGATCCAGCTTGGTATATTGTCAGGACCTGGTGCTTTCCCCTTTTTTAGACTTGAAAGTTCCTTGTAAACATCTTGAGCAGATATATGGTATTTCGTTGGGTTGTAGTCTACAAAATTTGTTTCGTTATTTTCCAACTCAGATAAAGGGGCCATGGAATTTGTAGTGGAGAGAAAACTTTGGTTAATATGAGTTGCTAATTGGGTCCCTCGAATTTCTTCTCCTGACACAATCATACTTGATACGATCCTATTTGTCGAGCGACCAGCAAGTAGATTAATAGACTTCCACCAGAGCGCTGAATTATCGCAGTTTTTAACTTTCCTTTCGAAGAAGGAGCTCCGTAATCTATTGTTAAGTTTATTTACCTTATTCCTTAATCTCTTGAAAGTTGCTGGGTCCTTAGATATTGCTTGTTGGCGTTGTTCTATAAGGATCTTTAATTCAGGAGTTATCCATGGTTTATCCGTTGGGTATTGCTTGTAGCTTTTTAAGGGGAAGAACTTGTCAATAGCGAATAAAGCCATATATATTCCGTAAACATATTGTACTTTGTTCAGTGACACTGAACAAGTGTCTTCTGACCTTATTTAGTTAGATTCTACTTGTCTAGTACTTGCCTTTATAGGATATTTGAGTGTTCGTACAGTAGTTGTCTAGATTAATAAATACAATCTAATTCACGGATTACAGCTAATAGAAAATATACACAACTGATATATTTTGCCGTAAACTTCGTGCGATTATATTAAGAAACGCACATAATTCAAGGCTATGTATTTCATTTGCCATATAAAATCCATAAAGCAACTTGGAGTAAACTAGACTTGGCCAGTGTTACTCTATAATTTTGAGGAAAACAACTATTACAGGCTAATTTGAACTAAAAGTTGGCTTTATAAAAGTCTATACAAGACTGTCAAAAACAATACGATATAAATTGACAGGAGCAGGTCATTGGCATTACCATGCAAGCATGTACAGTGTCAGTGATTATTATTCTAGCAAGTTGTGCTACAGTAGATTGGAAAATATGATATTTTGTTGACCTAACTCTTAAACATGACAGAGACGGAATCTTTATATTACAAAATTTAGACAGAATAAAGTCACAAACGAATTCAACCCTACTAAACTCACAAATAAATTGCATTGACTTCATGAACCCAACTAATTTGGAATGTATTACCAAAAAAATGTATGTGAATGTTTTGCAAAAGAAACGCCGATTATATTGCTGCAAATGTCTACCAAATCTTTGTTTATGTTTGACCATACCAACATCGATAAATATATTATAATTTAGCATTTATTTTTGTAAATTTTCAGCACTCAATATTATAGTTTGATTCTGGCTGTATTTGACAAGGTTGTTTTATTGTTCGTCCGTATGGGCAAACACAACAGCAAAAAACGTAAAGAAACTCCAGCTGGTCCAAAATTTCGCAGCTCGTGTCATTTCGAACACACGAACGTTTGACCACATCACACCTATCGTAAGGCCGGTTTACAGTTCGCGCGAATACGTCGCGCGAACTGGAGAATTATTCGCGCGAATATAGCGAATCGGGTTTACACATTTTAAAATTCTCTCGAAAATTTGCAAACTTGCAAAAATCCTGGCTCTTGATTCGCTAAACTTTAATTCGTTCGCTGGCGACTGGCGAAAAAGTCAACTCTTTCGCCAGTCGCTGCGAATGATTTGCCATAAATAACCCTCGCGCATGCTCAATGACAAATTCGCTCCTTCGCGCGACCATTCGCGCGAACTGTAAACCGGCCTTTTAAGGCCATTTTCCATTACGGTCGTTTTGCCCGCGCGGGCGAAGCGACCGATTCGAATCACGTGAATAATCAGTCGCGCGGGCACGCCAAGAAAGTTGAATGTAGTTCAACTTTCAGGCGTGTCCGCGAGGTGTAAATCTCATGCTAGACACCTACAGCGAAAGTTGAAACATGGTCGCTCCGCCCGCGCGGGCAAAGCGGCTGTAATGGAAAATTGCCTTAAGAGAATTGAAATGGATGATGGTCGACCAAACACTTGCATACAAAGATATTGTACAAACATACAAGTGCATGAATGGTCTTTCACCGCCTTACCTGAGTGAGAAATTCTATCTGCGAGATACTATCCACAATTATTCTACTAGGTCCAGCAAAGATCTAGCAATTCTAAAATCAAATACAAACTATTCGGGCAGCAAAATTCTGAACTGCCTGTAGTTTATGAACACTACTGCAAGTAATATTTGTAAACTACAGGCAGTTCAGAATTTTGCTGTCCGAATAATTAACAACTCTAGGAAATTCGACCACGTCACCCCATTGCCGAAAGAACTGCATTGGCTTCCCGTCAAGCTCCACCTTTTCTACCGCGACGCAATCTTGACGTTCAAATGTATGAATGGAACGGCCCCTGATTACTTGTCAAAGCAATTTGTAAAGAGAGGCAGTATAAGCGGACGCTGTACCAGAAATTCCCAATCCTTGAACATCCCTCTTTATAAAAGTGCCACCGGCCAAAGAACGTTTCATTACCGTGCTGTTTCACTCTGGAACGCTCTACCATTGAATATTAAAACAAGCACGTCTATAAATATTTTTAAAAGAAAACTTCGAAGACATCTTTTAGAAACTTTAACTTTATAGCCATAGACATAGTATAATTAATATATTCATAAATAGTATTGTAAATTATTGTATTTGGCTCTGAAAAGCCCCTCTGGGGAGAGCTCAATTAAAGTATTGTATTGTATTGTAAACTACGGCCAAAAAACGTTTCATTATCGCGCGGCCAAACATTGGAACAGCCTGCCTGATTCAATCAAATTATTGAGTAATATCAAACATTTTAAATCTGAAGTAAAGAAACACATTTTAAATAATTGAACAATCATGTATATAATAGTATATTTTAGTCGTTTTATTGTAATTGTATGCCGAAAAGCCCTTTTGGGAGCATGTAATTTTATAATAATAATAATAATAATAATAATAAGGCAGCCTAAAAACCTCGATTTTTCACTCAAAAACTCATTTTTCGGCTTGGCAACAGCTCAAACCTTATTCCCTACATCTATCTGAGTATGTATATCTTTGTTGTCGGCTTTTAACATAAAGTTGCCATCAACTTGCACCGTTCAATAGCTTGGCCGGCCGACTATTATCGCATTATATAGCCTGCCTCGTACCCAGGCGCTCTCAGTTTGAGGCAGGCTATATAAGAGGAATACATGAAGTATTGCAACGGAGGCGACGCGCGAAGGGGAAATCGGGAAGACTGCGCGCTTCGCTCGCCAGTGTGATACTTCATGTAAAAAAAACCATCATAGCTAATTTCTAAATAATGCTCTGGAGACGCCTGGGTACGAGGCAGTTATATAGCTGGTACCGGTCGAGAAAGAGATTTATGAAAATTTCGAAACGGTTTGTGAACGTCTAAGGTTGAATGTTACAGTAAATCAAAGCTAAAAGAGTACATAATAGCATACCCACTTTATATAGTTGGGCAATTGATAATTTTATAGTTAAGTACAAAATATCAATATTTTTTACAAATTAAAATAAAAGAAATATAGTGTTGCGTGTTACCATGGTAACAGTGGTCGACTCAGTACTTCATGTTACAATAACTTTTGGGGAGTAAATTGTTTGGTTCAAATGGGCGAGGAATTCTGCATGTATGTATTTCTAGTACAATGTCTATAAACTTACGTCACGAGAACAAGCTAGTTATGGAACACATATTACCGAACGGCCAAGCGTGTTCACTGTTGTAAAGCACTGCTCTAAATTTTTGTAACAGATGTGTTTCTACATTGAGGAGAACTTCGAATATGTTGTAAAATATTTAAAACAAGCTAAAATGGACATCTATAAAGATTGATAAATAATAATAATAATATAATAAGCATTTACAAATGGTCACATGACTTTAGTGTCGTCATTTATTTATTTATTCTTCTCGCGCCCTTCCCTTTCTGGCTTGCGCCCGCATTTCTTCCTGCCAGTTTAGCTGTGAATTTAAAATGTTCTTCATGTAAATTCATGTACTATTATTTTACATTGTTAGGCATAGGTCATAGTTGAGCTCCCAGTGCTCTTGGTTGATTTTACGTATTTCGTGTAATACCGAAAACTTTACTTTACAACTGGCAATGGCGAGATCAACGTCAGCTAAATGTTCTGATTATTCTAAGGTCAGTAACCGTTTTGTGCGGCTTCCATTTTTGAAGGCAATACTCTGTGTCACAGGTAACTCGTTGTGAGTAAGGTATGTAAAGTTTGGCGCAATTATTTGTCCATGTATAAATAGAAATCCCCCAGTTTTGGGGATCTAATTTACACTCTTTTCGTTTCGTAAGTATAAGAAGTCCGTGGTCACAACAAATTTGGACATAAAAATGTGCAAATTTGCTCAAACAACAACACTCAATTTATAATCGCTAGAGTATGACGAGTTTGAATATGCTTGAATGAAGTTCATATACATGCAATGTAGTACTTAAGAACTTAAGCTTTAGAAATTTCGCTTTGTCTGGCATATTTGCATGCAATTAGAAGCAAATAAGCAATTTTGAATTCCCAAGTGTACAAAATCGAGGCTTTTTCTAAAGCCTCTAATTTCTAAGGGTAGCGGTTTTTTGAGACACCCTGTATATATATAGTGCATGAATTATTGAATTATAGATGCAAATAAGCATTACTTCCGCTCACATATATTAAATGGCTCAAAATTTCATATTTTAGCCGTGGGTCGACTTTAATCTGCTTATATATCGGTGTCAATGAAACTGGTTATATGAAAACTGGTTATATGTTTTAACCTTTTTTTATATTAGCTTAAAATGTCATGTCCATAATCACTAGGCACAATGCACGCATAATTAGGGAAAACCAGACACTTAGCAATGACGCAAACAGTTGCAATTGCAGAGATGAGAACACATGCCCACTTCAGAAACAATGCACGACCAAGGACATAGTATACAAGGCAACTGTTACCACAAGCAACACGAACAACACTAAACACTACATTGGCATGACTGCAAGCACATTTAAAGAGCGACACCGTAACCACATTAAATCTTTTCAACACAAAAAATACTCAAATGACACCGAACTTTCGAAATATATTTGGAAATTGAAAGAAAACAAACAAGATTTCACCATAACGTGGTCAATCATAAAGCACGCAGTTTCGTATACGGGAGGATAAAAAAGATGCAATTTATGTTTGGAAGATAAACTATATATCATGAAAGAAGACAAACAATTTTTACTGAACAAAAGATCGGAAACAGTTTCAACATGCAAACACAAAAGCAGATTTAAAATAAAAAACCTACAGAAGTAAAGGAATGCATGGAATGTTTGAACGCCCACACGCCCATCTGTATGTGATATAGTGCATGTTGTAAGCTTGGATATATAGTAAGTAAAGATAGTTCTTCAAGCTTACAACATGTACTATATTACATAGAGACTTAGTATATGAAAACAAACACATACAATATCACATTACAGATATGTTGAGACTTTAAGCACAAAGCACGCATATCATTAGTAGGACTGAACCTGGGGCCGGTTGTTCAAAAGCGGGCTAACGCTATCCCTGGGCTAAAATGGCCTATCCTAGGGCTAAATTTTAACCCTAGGATAAGTTGCGTTGTTCAAAGGTGGGTTAACGTTAACCCAGGGATAAACCATGGGCTAACTTTAACCCACCTCAAACAGTGGGTTAACGAGTGGGCTAACTTTAGCTCACCGAGTTTAAAACAAAACAAACATGGCTGGTCTACTAGATCTGAATTTATTTCATGTAAATTATGCTCGTCAACAACGAAGATATCGCCCACGCGGTCTAAATGTTGATGGTTTCAATGACCAGCATTTAAGAGCACGATATAGATTTGGCAGAAATGCTATAAACTATATCACAAACCTTCTTTACGACGACTTAATTCGCGACACGAAACGTGGCCATGCACTTTCTCCCGAGCAACAAGTATTGATTGCATTACGTTTCTTTGCGTCTGGGAGTTTTTTGCAAGTCATCGGCGACACATTCGGTACTGACAAGTCAACCGTATCGCGAGTGGTCAGAGACGTGTCCTTGGCACTTTGTCGTAGGCGACAACAATTTATAAAATGGCCATCCAATGAAGAAATTGACGACATAAAAGCAGGCTTCTATGCAAAAGCTGGCTTCCCCAGTGTTATCGGATGTATCGACGGTACACATATTCGGATTCAGGCTCCTCACAACAATGAGAATAATTACGTCAACCGGAAGCGATACCATTCAATAAATGTTCAAGGCATTTGTGATCATGAAGGTAAAAATTATTGAAAATTATTAAAATAATTTGAAATTTTAAAATTAAAATATTTAAAAATTATAATACTATAATAATAGGCGTGGGTCAGGGAGTAGGGTTGCTAAGTACAAAATGCAAAAAACAATTATTATAGGAAAGATTCTCCACAATGTACATTTCCTTTTAGATTTATTGCATTGTGCATTTACTGTACTAAGCTGTACTATATACATGTAAACAATGTTTTCATAGGACGATTCACCAATGTCGTTGCACGATGGCCTGGTAGTACACATGACAGCCATATTTTCCGTACATGTCATGTGTATGAATATCTTGAGAACAACAATCACCAACTAGAAGATGGTGTCCTTCTTGGTGACAGTGGTTATGCTCTGAAGCCTTACCTGATGACACCATACAACAACCCTTCCACGGCTAGTGAAAGAGCATTCAACCGATCACAACGTACAACACGGGTGACAATCGAACAAACCTTTGGGAGGTTCAAACGACGCTTCCACCTGCTTCACTCAGAAGTGCGAATGCAACCACAGAAAGTTTGCAAACTCATTGGTGCATGTGCAATATTGCACAATATTGCACTTGCATTTAATGAACCCATGTTGGAGCTTGAGGTTGATGATGACCAACCTGAGGTGGAGATCTATGAAGGACCTCAAACTGGTCGTTTAATCAGGCAACATATAACAAACACTTTCTTTTAAGTTTGTAAACAAATAACACAATTCAATTATTTTAAAAATAATTATTAACTCATTGAATTCCTTGTATATACAATATAACTTTGTTCATTGATTATAATTCACAATACAATATTTAAAATACAGTAATGTAGGCAAGTATCACCATATTCAATTGACCTTTTTAATGAATATGGCTTGTCAAAAACATGAGCCAATCAGATTGTGTAACATTGCATTTTCTGCACTCTATATATGTCATTATTAAACAAGTCTATTATAATCCACTTTGAAAAATATGGTTCAATAGTGTAATATTAACAATTATGTACAATAATTAACAATGTTAAATAATTGGTCAACACTCCATAATTTTTTTTGTTATCTATGTTTGACTGACTACACTATTGAATATTTGTTTGTGGTTTTATAGTTTAAATCCATTGGCTGTCACATTTACATAATAATATGTCAATAGTTTTCACCATAATTTGTGCCCACAGGCTGACAGCCAATGGATTAAAACTATAAAACCACAAACAAATATTTGAAGTAGAAAAGAAAATAAACAGTTAAAGCAGTGACTTAGCCTGGTCCTGGCTCTGGGATTATTAGTTGTAAAATGAGCCTTCATTTTCTGAATTTACAGTTGAAGTTTTCCCTTTTTCAAACACCCCTCTTTGCATAGCAAGCACTTCTATGCAAGTCACACTGTAGTTTGGAAATAATATTAAATCAAGTTATCTCTTTATACTGCCTAATATTATTAAATCTCAATTGTGTTCTATAAGTAACACGAAAACGGAAGAAAATATTTCAAGCAGGTTGAAAGCACAAAACAGATGATGTTGTTCAACAATTGAAAATGAAGGACCCTTAAAATTTCTTCAATTTACCGATTTCAAGCTCAAGCTTTTCCTTCTTTAATTTCAACACTGCTTTCTGCAACTTGAGGACTTCGGTCTGTAGTTGCATAATATCTTGGTTGGATACTCGCTTCGTGGGGACTTTCTTAATGTTGATATTTTCAACCGGGAATGAACATGCTGGGATTGGCAATGATGTTGGTACGAAAGACAAATCTGAATTATCTTCATCGACTGATAAAAGATGCTCCAGACTATCCTCGTCAAGGACCAGCTGAAACTCTGCATCTGCCTTTGGTTCATCTAAAACTAAAAGACAAGAGTATCGTTTATTTAAACACTTTAGTTTATAAGATTCGTCTTACAGTTCCAGTATTTATAGCACATATGATGAAAATATACTTATCTCTTCATCAGTTTCCATTTCTGCTCGTCATATCAGTAATAATGATTTGTTAGCTAGTTGAACCGATTTAAAACAATATAGGTATTATAGACTCTGAATTGATAAACACATGCAAAATTTAGGTTGATTGCCCGGCATTCTGCCCTATGCTCGCCGTTGGCTGGGAACCAGTTTCATGGAAAACTTGCCCAAAGTTGCCCGAAATGCGGCGTTTTATTTTACACTATACGTACCTGTCTCAAAACCATCAAGACCAGAGAAAAGAGGAGTTTCTTTAAACATTTTGATAATTCTCTCATCAGATTGAGAGGGTTCTGGTGGTGCAGGTCCGCCGCCGGTTCTTTGCTGCTGTTTTCTTATCTCCGAAAACTTCTTCTTTGCACCGCTCGTCATTTTTTTCCACTTCTCTTTGATGTCCTGTGTTGTCCTTTTCGCCACTCCTACTGCGTTAACTTCCTTTGTTATTGCTTCCCAAATCTCGTTTTTTCTCTTGTTTGTAACCGCGTTTGTAAATTTTGAGTTTAAAACTTTAAGGTTTTCTTCAACTTTATCTGTTATTATGTTTATCTCTGAAATACTAAAGTTTAATTTACGTTTTCTTTCCTTTGCTCTCGGAAACGTCGGCCATTTTGAAAGATTTTGATTTCGCGCGCTTTGTTAGCCCAGGGTTAAGTCTCTTATCCCTGGGTTAACTAACCCTAGCGCTAACCCGGCTTTGAACAACGCAATTTTAGCCCAGGGTTAGCTAACCCTGGGCTAGGGAATTTAGCCCAGGGTTAAGTCTTATCCCCAGGTTAAGTTAGCCCACGTTTGAACAACCGGCCCCTGGTCTCTAAATAACATCGTATTGCCGTCTGAAACCCTATAGTCTAATGCATATGGTCAAAAGCAACCGAACCGACAATCGGGAGACACGGATTCGATTCCCGTTGGGAGTTCAGATGATTTTTCTGAATACAAAAAGCTTGAAGAACAATCTTTACTTACTATATATCCAAGCTTACAACATGTACTATATCACATACAGACTATATATATATTTCTAAAATTCATTAATTATTTATAAGCAAAATACAAAGGAAACTCATGACCCGTAGCGGATCTATATATTTGATATAGACTTGCTCAAATTTTCTCCTTCAATTTTTACTGCGTAGATAACATCAATCTTCAAAATTCCAACGCCAGTGAGCGTACCGAAAACGAGTCATTTTAGAAGTCATATACAAACCTTGCAGTTCGGCCTTTATCAGATCTAAAACACTCGGCTGCGCCTCGATGTTTTAAATCAGATAAAGACCTCTCGCGCGGTTTGTATATATTACCGTATATATACATATATATATATATAAATAAATAAGTACTTCGATAATTTCTATCAGACAGTGCTCAATACTATTGTAGAGCGATGATATTAATAAGGTTCGGAGTCTTTAAATTCTTGGTTGATTCATTTATTACTCTACAATATTGTTTCGTGAGGTTCAAAGACCTCACTCGTCAGGAGTGATTACTGAATGAATATAACAGTTGAGCGCGCGCGGAGTTTGCTACGCAAGCGGGAATTCAAACCTGCCTATATATATATATATATATATATGAAAGGGTTTTGGTTGCCATGCCTGGATATATACGTGTTTGGTGTTTGTTATGACTTCGTCAGGCAAAAGTACAAGATTTGATTTACTAAGAAACTTTAATAAGTTTGTCAGACGTTTCGCCGATTAAGGCTTCATCAGTGACCAATTTAATTAGTTAGACTTGCATGTATAGAGGATATAATATTATCTAAGATTTATTGGTCACTGCCGATATATTGGCTTATCAGAATTCAGAATCAGCATTGTAAAGTAGTCCCCGTTCGTTCCAAATATCGTATAATAAATTCTGACTACATTTTTGATAATTTTATTCGATCTAAAATATACAAATACAGATATAAAACATTAACAACTAAATTACTTATCTTAAGAAAGAGAAAAACATACAACTGCTTACTTCTTTGGCCTTCTACTTTACAAATACATCCCCAATATATCGCTTTATTCTTGTCCAACATGTGCTTACTACTTTCCCACTCTTTCAGTCACGTGATACATAATTTATGCTAAAATAACTAAAGTTTGAAGTTTTTGAACTAATATGAATATAATTAATTAACCTCTAATAATTAACCAAGTCAACTAAACATCCTCCATCCCAATGATGACATAGTTCTCATTTTATACGCTGTCTGCTGCGTGAATTACCGCGATCTTAGTGATCGGTCTACTATACATTCCCGTTTGTGTTTTTACTGTAACGTTTCTAACTCTGCCGTCCTTACCGGGATGCACTTCAACAATTCTTCCGATTGTTCTGTTACCTCGAATCGCATTAGAATCCACCATCATCACAACATCATTCACTTTCACATCACGTCGCTGGACATCCCATTTCTTTCGAGGAACCAAACAGGGGAAGACATCTCGCGTCCATCTTTTCCAAAAAGAATCGATAATCTTCTGCAGAAATTCCACTCTATGCCGAGGGTTCTTTGTCTTCAGAAAAGGTCCTTGTGGAACATGCGATGAAGCTCTGCCCGATAAAAGATCGTTTGGACATAAATATGTGCCATCATCAGGGTCGTTAGTTGGTCTACCATGCAATTGGTCGCTGGTTTACGAGATTTGCTACTTCTAGTAAGACAGTGTACAGTTCAAACGGTGTCAGAAGGTGATCTCCCATAGCTTGTTTAAGGGCCACTTTGCAGCTTTTAACCAACGATTCAGCACACCCGTTGTGATGTGGAGCATTTGGTGTGATGAATTTCCCCTCCATTCTCTTATCTGCTACATACTCCTTTAGCTTCTGAACATCCCAACCTTCGATCATCTTCGCCAGTTCGTTCTCTGCGCCGACTAGTTGTGTTACATTATCGCTCAGCACTATTGAAGGGTAGCCTCTAATCGCGAAGAATCTACGGAGCACTTGAATGAGTTCCCTTGTTGAATAATCAGTTGCTAGTTCCAGATGAACCGCACGCGTGTTATTTCTTCCAATCTTGACTTTATAGGGGCCAAAATAATCACAAGCTGTATGGAAAAATGGAGGCGTCTGAGGCATCAATCGTATCTTTGGCAGTTCGGCCATATATTGCGTCTCGAGCTCTGGATGTGATTTCTTACAGAAAATACACTTCTTCTTGATCAACTTTGCAAATTTTTGGACTCCGATAATCCAAAACTTTCTTCGAGTCTTCGCTGCTGTCGCTGCTACTCCGGAATGACCAAACTGATGAACATCTTGGGTAATCAGGTACGAAATATGGTGATTCTTTGGAAGCAGTACTGGATGCTTCGAATCATACGTCACGATAGCTTTATCCACACGTCTGCCTACTCTTATAACTCCTTGGTCATCTGTAAATGGACTAAGCGTACTGAACTCTTTATTCTTGACACGCTCTTGCAACTCCTTCTGCGCTGTCTTGATCCACATCTCTTCCGCTTGTTTAAACTCATCAGCTATCAACGGGTCGATATCATCCTTCGGCTTTCGTTTTTCACGCAGGTTTCGTATGTACCGTAAAATCCACGCCGTGACTCTGACTAATCTTTTCCACTTTGAGAACTTCGTTGCGTCGATTACTGTAGATACAATGGTTAACGAGAAAACTGCTTCGATTTTCCGACGTTCTTTTTCAACTTTGAGATCAATAGGCATCATTTGTTGCTCAGGCCATTCTTCTTCTGGTTGGTTTAGAAATTCTGGACCAGTCTTCCACCGGTTTTCCAAATCTTTCGCTCTAATACCTCTCGATAAGTCGTCAGCTACATTATGCTCGGTCGGTATATGTCTCCAAGTTGACGGATCACAATTGGTCTGGATTTCTGTAACTTGGCTGGATACAAACGGTTTGAATCCTCTCGACTGACTACGTATCCACCTAAGGACTATCATACTGTCCGCAAAGAATATAACTCTCTCAAACTGTAAACGACACTCTTCGATTATGACCTTGTACAATCTACTTGCGATAACTGCTGCCTGCAATTCCAGGCGAGGAATTGTCAATTCTTTAAGAGGGACAATTCTCGACTTAGCTGATATAAACCGACTTTCATAACTGTCACTTGACTTTCTCCAACGTAAATACAAACATGCTCCAAATGCATCACGGGATGCATCTGCAAAAATGCAAAGTGTCGGTAGTCCAACAGTGTTCAGTGGTGTTCACTTTACACTTGAGCTTTCTTCTGACGGTAGGTTTTCCTCTAGTACCTCGTTTGATAACCACTCTTTCACTTTAAACCCGCCGTTATCTAAGACTTCGTCCAAATCTTTCGTCAGCTGCTGTGCACTTTCGACCGTAGACACGGAGTCACAAATATCATGCATGTAAGTATTGTTTTTCAAAACTTCAGCTGCGTACGGATGAGAGCTTTCTGCTTGGTCGATCGTCTTTCTCAGTGCGATTTGCACCATTGCTGGTGCCGGCTTCTGTCTCCGAAAGTTAACACAGCTTTTATATAAGTGTCTGGTGGTTTCATTGTGTCCATATCCCGCCATAAAAACCGATGTACATGCTGAGCTTCCTCAGAAATTCCGATTCTGTGGTACATCTTGGAAATATCTCCGCTTACAGCGACTGGCTGCTCTCTGAACTTAAGAATAACTCCTCCAAATAAGTTGTTCAAAAGATCAGGTCCCTTTACCCAGCAATCGTTAAGACAATGTCCTTTGTATTTTGATGACGAGTTAAATACGATTCGTATTGGTGTACTTTTCTTATCTGGTCGAACAACTTCGTGGTGTGCAATATAGTGAACAGGACCCTTGTAATTTCTCATTCCTTCCTCCGTAAGCTTTCGCGCAAAACCAAGTTTTTCCATTTGTTTCATTTGCTCTTGATAATCTTTTGCATGTTCTGGGTTTTCTTTCAACCGTCTTTCCCGTTGCTTCAAGTTTCTTTACCGCCTGTTCTCAGGGAGGTCTTTTGGATCACTTTTCCAAGGGTACGCCATTTCCCACCGTTTTACAACCAACTTGCATCCTTGCTCAATTTTAAAACTTTGTTTCTTCCTGCTCGATCTTGCTCAACTTTGACATTTCGGTATTTGGCTGACCAACTCCCATTGCTTCGCTCGTCCAAAAATCTGTTAGATCTACCGGTCTGGTGAAGTGAATGTGGAATACTCTACTCGTTTGCTGTAAACCTGGTATCGCTCCAAAGATAACCCAACCAAGAGGTGAATGTCTTGCGACCACGATTTCTTCGAATCTCCCGTATGCATATACGCATGGTCAATCCCAATAAGCATATCAATTGCGGCACATTCTCTGTAAATTCTCATGTCAGGAACGCCAATACTTTCCGCTATGTTGCCCGTATCAATTGATGAAATGTCATCGCTAATATGTGGAATCCCAACTGCTTTGACCATAAACTTCGCTCCAGACTCTAACGACGTAATAGGAACTTGATATTACTTGTCTCCAGCACTTCTTCTTCGCCGCCTACTTTCTTAATGGTTATTGAAAGATCCTTTCCCTTTAATGCCAAGTCCTTGGCAGTGTCCGTGCAGATTAGACTAATTTATGCGCTCGAATCAAGTAGAATGTTCCCATGTTTGCGTTGATTGTTCTTTCCTGTTATTTCCACGGTGATAACTGGAAGCATTGTTTCAGTGTTATTCCCTACTGATGCAACACCCACTGGATGAAAAAGAACATGATGATATTTGCACTGATTGCCGCTTATTTTCTGAGTGCACTGTTTTCGTCTGCTACAGTTCGATGCTCTGTGATCACGTCCGGCCTTCTTAAGACAACTAAAACAAGCATGGTTTTCTTTTACTGTTTTCAGTCTCTCCTCTGGACTCATGGAATTAAACTTTTCGCATTGGTCTACCCAGTGAGTTGAATTGTTACAAATCCAGGTAATCAGACCTTGTAAGCTTGCTGGGTTTTTCTCTCTTTCCAATTCACGAGCCCATATCTTTCTATCTTCTACACACATTTTTTGTTCAATCAATGATAGCATATAATTGTTGTCCAGGTCATGGGGCCTACCCACTCTTTTCATTGTGTTAAAACTACGCTTGACTAAGTGCACCAAATCACAGAATCTCGAATCTTCACCGTCCTTCAATGGTTTAAATCTTGACAGATCTTGTGTTATCTGATCTGACACAAATCTGGGGTCTCCATATATCGAGTCCAAATACTGCCACGCCCGATCATAATCTGTCCCGATTCCTTTGATAAGTTCAAGGGGTTTCCCTGTAGACACGCCCTAAGATATGTCATGCAATCTTGCTTACTGTATCTCGATTCAATTGCATGCTTGAAATCATCCCGAAATGTACTGTATTCTCTGCAGTCACCACTAAATTTAGGCATTTCTTGCTTCTCCATTTTAAAGCCACATACAGGTTGACTATGTAAACTGCAATGAACACTGTCACTTGAACTTACATTTTCTTGACCTTGACCTTCAGGGGATGGGCCCAGTTCTGACCCCGGGTTAGCTGTATGCACTTGTTCTGCAGTGTCTTCCTCACTCACACCTGTACTCTCTTGACTTTCAGGGGATGGGTCTGGTACTGACCCCGGGTTAGCTTCCTGTTCTTGTACCCCACTGTAATTAACATTTATCTCAACATTAACAGCATATGATGACTGACCTTTTAGCTTTTCCTTTAAATAATCCTTTGTTTTGATCCTTAACTGCATATATTTCCTTTGACAATCGTCAATCCAGTCCTCTTCAGCCGTCAATCAAATTCCTCATCACCGTCCACTAACTTTATGCACTCATCATGTTTTTCTTAAATACAGTTTCGAAATTCGCTAGAGATTCTTCTACTTCCGATGTTGGCCTCTCGTTTATCAACAAATAATCCAAGCCGTTTCCTGCCCTTGTCACGCTCGATTTCGCACATCTTCGTTTCCTTTTCGCTCCATTAAACGCTTCTTTCGATACCTCCGTCATTTATCTGTTTTCCTTTAAGCCCTGGTCATCAGAAATCGAATTTACGGCTTATCAGAATTCAGAATCCGCATTGTAAAGTGTAGTCCCCGTTCGTTACAAATATCGTATAATAAATTCTGACTACAGTTTTGATAATTTTATTCGATCTAAAATATACAAATACAGATAAAAAACATTAACAACTAAATTACTTATCTTAAGAAACAGAAAACATACAATTGCTTACTTCTTTGGCCTTCTACTTCACAAATACATCCCCAATATATGTTGGCGAAACGTCTGACAAACTTATTAAAGTTTCTTAAATCAAATCTTGTACTTTTGCCTGACGAAGTGATAACAAACACCAAACACATATATATACATACGAAGTCACTCGCATCTAGACTGCGTTACAAGCTGCACTGACGAGCCGTTGAACGGCGAAACATGCATGTCTGCAGATTTGACTATATATATATATATATATATATATATACGTGTAGGTTTAGGTCTACGAAACGCAAAGAGTGCTCGACAACATATAGTTAGAGCAAATTATAGATTTTCGCTTACCTCAAAACTTGTCTGCAACAGGCTGTTTCATCTGTAAAAGAATCATGATTAAACAAATAATCGACGCCCATAATAAGAAACATCTAATGAACAACAACAACAACAACAACAACAACAACAACAACAACAACAAGTTGTTGCAATAAGTCATGTAATTGCCGTGACAAGAAGAAATGCCCCCTTCGCGGAAAATGCCTTCAATCGGCTGTGGTATATCAAGCATGTGTAAAACGCAAAGATAACAACACGTGTGGAACATACGTAGGCCTCACTGATAATGAATTTAAAACTAGATACAGAAACCACACCGCCTCATTCCGGAACCCATCTTTGAGAAACTCAACAGAACTGAGTAAACACGTTTGGACTCTCAAAGACAATAATGTAAACCACGAAATTTCGTGGCAAATTATTTCGAAAGCAAAATCTTACAACAGTGCAAGCAAACGATGTAATTTGTGCCTTAGAGAGAAATATGTCATTATTTACCAGCCATACCGATGTACACTTAACAAAAGGAACGAACTCGTATCATCATGTAGGCATAGGAAGAAGTCATTGTTGAGATACAATTAGTCCCAGGTGAATGCACACGTGAGACGCACGTAAGCGGCAGGTTTGAATTCCCGCTTGCGTAGCAAACTCCGCGCGCACTCAACTGTTATATTCATTCAGTAATCACTCCTGACGAGTGAGGTCTTTATTTATTTATTTATTTACTTTTGTCGTTTTAACACAACTATTAATGTTATATACAAACATGAAAACGACAAGGAACACTAACACAGCGTCAGCCAATTACGTTAGTGACCTTTTACAAAACACATATAAAACTTCATCTATATTATAATATTAGGCAAGATTGCAGCATAGTCCATCTTATATCGAAAGGAGAGCGCATACCTGTCCATACTATATAGACCAAAAACTATATAATATTAAATTCGATGGATTGTCGGGGGGTACTAAACTATGTCTATACCGATTTTCGACTAAAGCTGCGCTCTATGATTCTCTATTGTCAAATAAAATAAACTATACTGCAATTAACAACTTTTAAAAACAACATTTCATTGTTCCAGTAAGCTGTCTAGCTTTATGACACTTTACACAGATTGATTTCCACGTCTGAATATCATCCTGATCAAATACAGTCAGCGTTGCCGTGTAGTAATACTTGTAAAGACCTGCTTTGAAAGTCCAATATGACATGTCCGGTTTGCGCAGCCCATCAGGGAGGGTGTTCCACACTCGCGATACTCGTATGAAGTAACTGTTCTGGTGACACAATGTTCTAACTTTAGGGATGTTGTATGTAATTATAGCGTTGTTAGTTGAGCGGAGATTCAAGGTTGAGGTTAGACAGTCCATTTGTTCAGGTAAGATATCAGTACTAATTAAACCATGCACGCATTTGAACAGAAAGAGAATGTCCAGGTACTCGTGCCAGTAGCAGAGGGGTAGCAGTTCCAAGGTAGCGAGTCTTGATTTGTATGATATATCCGTTCTGAAGGGAAGAGCCAGTATAAGTTTTGTTGCTCGACGCTGGATTCGTTCGAGCTCCATGCACATTGTGGTATTCTGTGGACTTGTGAGGCATATACAAGATGGGATCTCAACAATGTAAGGTAGAGACAGCGCCTAGTGTTCACGTTCTTGAGTTTTCCTGATGATCGTTTAACCATACCTAACATGCGATTGGCTTTAGTCACCTGTTCGTATATGTGCGTGTTCCATTTCAGATGTGAAGAAACAGTCACGCCGAGGTCTTTCTGAGTGCAAACATGCTGCAAAATTTCACCGTTGATGGAATATTCGGCTACAATAGGATGATGCTTACGTGTGACGCTGAGTACTTTGCATTTTTGGGAGTTGAATTTGAGTCTCCAACTCAGAGCCCATTTCTCCACATTTCTGGCTTCGGTTTTAAGAGCGCATGCATCAGCCGGAGATTCAACAATAGAAAAGCACTTTGTGTCATCAGCAAACAAGGAGATACCAACAGAGGGTGAGGATATTGATGTAGGAAGATCGTTTATGTACATCAGGAAGAGAAGGGGTCCAAGTATTGATCCTTGAGGAACGCCGGAAGAAACAGGAAGAGTCTCTGATATTTCACCATTGAGTAGCACACGTTGTTGCCTCCCTGACAAGTAACTAGTAAACCATTTTAGAATATTATCAGTGATACCAAATCGAGAGAGTTTTTTTAGAAGAAGGTTATGGTCCACAGTGTCAAACGCTTTCGCAATATCAAAGTACAAGATGTCAGTTTGTTTTCCTGAATCCAAATTTTCACTGATACGGTGAAGCACGGAGAGGAGCTGGCTTGTGCAATATTTACCTCTCAGGAAACCATGCTGTGCAAGGGATATCATCTTCTGAACATGATCCAAACGATTGTAAATGCAACGTTCTAGGACTTTCGCAACAACGCACATTAAGGAAATTGGTCTGTAGTTCTCGACAAAACTCTTATTTCCTTTTTTGTGAAGAGGAATTACGTTGGAAAGTTTCCATTCGGAAGGAAGAGTACCATGCTGAAGTGATTTATTAAAAAGACATGTTAATGATGTTGTGAAACTTTGAACCTCACGAAACAATATTGTAGAGTAATAAATGAATCAACCAAGAATTTAAAGACTCCGAACCTTATGAATATCATCGCTCTACAATAGTATTGAGCACTGTCTGATAGAAATTATCGAAGTACTTATTTATTTATATATATATATATATATATATAGTTTCTTTACTTAAAATTGAGTCACAACTCCGAGTTTCACGCTTAATGCGATCATCAGGCGACGATGTTTAAGTGTCGGTTGAACTGATTATTGTGTGATGACGTTGGACATCTGTTTGATTACTTGCGTGATGGCACAGCGTGCGCACGTTCAAATCTACCCGCCAGAAATCGCTTCCTATGGCGGCATTTCGAGAACAGTTCACATCTCTTGTTAAGCAATTTTGTCTTATCACCTTTCAAAATGTGAAGTTTTTCCTGCAGACATAGGTCACAGTTCTTTGCTCCGCTGCGGTAGCAAGAAGCTTGCTTCAAAATTGACCACTTGATCCCAAATTTACGTTCTTTTCTCTTTAAATGCCAAATATATTTGGACAGTTCGGTAGAGTTTGCTTTACTTTCGACTTCGAACGATGTTTTGTGGTTTGCAAAACGTTTCTTAAAAGTGGTTGAGGTCATGCCAATGTACTCCTTCTTTTCTCCTCTGTCACCCTCAACTTCCGCTTTATAAACAACACTCTCTACCAGGCAATTGTTTTGGAGGGGGCATTCTTTGGGGTTTCTACAATTACACTTATCGTTGGTAGCTGACACTGGGACTGATTGACTTTTAGAAAGGATGCCGATATTGTGTTTGGAGATGACGCTTTTACAATTATTCATACAGCTATTCATACAAAAAAAGTCAAAGTTGTAAAAGCGTCATCTCCAAACACAATATCGGCATCCTTTCTAAAAGTCAATCAGTCCCAGTGCCAGCTACCAACGATAAGTGTAATTGTAGAAACCCCAGCGGAAGTTGAGGGTGACAGAGGAGAAAAGAAGGAGTACATTGGCATGACCTCTACCACTTTTAAGAAACGTTTTGCAAACCACAAAACATCGTTCGAAGTCGAAAGTAAAGCAAACTCTACCGAATTGTCCAAATATATTTGGCATTTAAAGAGAAAAGAACGTAAATTTGGGATCAAGTGGTCAATTTTGAAGCAAGCTTCTTGCTACCGCAGCGGAGCAAAGAACTGTGACCTATGTCTGCAGGAAAAACTTCACATTTTGAAAGGTGATAAGACAAAATTGCTTAACAAGAGATGTGAACTGTTCTCGAAATGCCGCCATAGGAAGCGATTTCTGGCGGGTAGATTTGAACGTGCGCACGCTGTGCCATCACGCAAGTAATCAAACAGATGTCCAACGTCATCACATGCACAATAATCAGTTCAACCGACACTTAAACATCGTTGCCTGATGATCGCATTAAGCGTGAAACTCGGAGTTGTGACTCAATTTTAAGTAAAGAAACTTTACATTCGCTCTGCTATATTGGTATTGAGCACTCTTGTTGCACTATAAAACTCAAACATTACTATTATTATTATTATATATATATATATATATATACAATTTTTCGTTGTCCGTAGCAGAACGAAGAGTGCTCAATAACAGAATATGAAAGAGCAAAATATAGTAGCTTAATCTTAAAATATATTCACCGCTACACAGTGTTTCACGCCTCTTTCAAAGCGATCTTCAGGCGATTCTACTCAAATGATAGTTTGATTGCGTAAACTAACGGTTTGCTGACGCGTTCGATTATTTGCGCGTGCGTTTAAAATTTCGCGCACTAAACGAATTACGGTGGCGGCATTTCGCAAATAGTTCTGATCTTTTGTTTAAAGTCCTGTCCTTGTCTGATTTCAGCAAGCAAATTTTCTCCTCAAGGCAAAGATTGCAACTTGTCGCACCGGCTGTATACGCACGGACACGCTTCAAAATTGACCACTTTATAGTATATGCTCGTTGACTTTCCTTGAGCTTCCATGCGTAGTTAGAAAGTTCCGTTTCCGTCGAATACCGAGAGTGGTTCAAGGATTTCTTGTGGTTTGCGTATCTCTTCTTAAATGTCCCTGCCGTCATTCCGATGTACTCCTTCGTCTCCCCATTGTCCGTCGTAGTGATTTCCGCTTTATAAACGACGCTTTCCGTCAAACACTTTCCATCAAGTGGACATCCATCTTTGGTACGGCAGTTACAGTCTTCCGGTGGTACATTCCCTTTTTCCAACAAGTGTCGATTGTGGTTGGATATGGAGCTTTTGATGTTATTCATGCACGAGTAGCTCACTTTCACGGTATTCCGGTTAAATATCTTATGGAGACGAGATGATGTAGAAAAGTGCTTGTCAATCAGTTGCAGGAAATTGCGTGCGACGTTCGTTTTTGTGTTCTTACTGTAGGGAGGATTGAACCATATCACTTTCCTTTGTCGATTTTTCCTGCTTGATGGTGGGGTGTTGCAGGTATTGGTGGCTGAGTACTGCAGTTTGACGTTGTAATTGCTGCGGCTAAGTGCGTTTTCATACAATGGCGCGGATGAGTCGAAATAAGATTGATCAGAAGATAAGGTGGATATTCGTTTGCTGATCGACTCCGGAATATGCTTAATAATGGAAGGGGGGTGATTTGACCGACTGTCTATGTAGAGAGGGTCGTTGTTTGGTTTCCTGTATGGCGAGTATTTCTCTATGGTTTTCTGTATGGCGAGCGTGTCCGTGCGTATACAGCCGGTGCGACAAGTTGCAATCTTTGCCTTGAGGAGAAAATTTGCTTGCTGAAATCAGACAAGGACAGGACTTTAAACAAAAGATCAGAACTATTTGCGAAATGCCGCCACCGTAATTCGTTTAGTGCGCGAAATTTTAAACGCACGCGCAAATAATCGAACGCGTCTACAAACCGTTAGTTTACGCAATCAAACTATCATTTGAGTAGAATCGCCTGAAGATCGCTTTGAAAGAGGCGTGAAACACTGTGTAGCGGTGAATATATTTTAAGATTAAGCTACTATATATATTTCTAAAATTCATTAATTATTCATAGGCAAAATACAAAGGAAACTCATGACCCGTAGCGGATCTATATATTTGATATAGACTTGCTCAAATTTTCTCCTTCAATTTTTACAGCGTAGATAACATCAATCTTCAAAATTCCAACGCCAGTGAGCGTACAAAACGAGTCATTTTAGAAGTCATATACAAACCTTACAGTTCGGTCTTTATCAGATCTAAAACACTCGGCTGCGCCTCGATGTTTTAAATCTGATAAAGACCTCTTGTGCGGTTTGTATATATTACATATATATATAAACAAATAAATGAATTTCTAAATCAATTCGATCGATAATTATTGTTTCGTGTGATAAGTAGAGTGCTCAATTCATGAAAGAAGAGCGAATTTAAATATTTATTAAATCAAAATTTTACTTAAAGTTTCATGCCTGGTGAAGGCAATCTTCGGGTTACACAGGATTAACCGTTGATGATTGTTTGTTTACGCGTGCTTGCGCTCGTGATCTTGTTGGCGCTGCACGGATACTTTCGCGCGCGCGTTTAAAGTTTCCCGCTAGAAATTTTCTAACGTGGCGACACTTTGAGAAGATCTTATTTCTCTTATTTAAAAGTGTTCGTTTGTCAGCTTTCATAATAAAGAGTTTCTCATAATTGCAAAGATTGCATCGATTTCCACCTGCTGTGTGTGCTTTCGCATGTTTCAAAATTGTCCAACTTGTTTTAAAGGCACGCCCGCTTTGCTTCAGATTCCATACATGTTTGGATAATTCTGTTTCATTGGAATAGGTAGCATTTCTAAACGATTTCTGGTGGTTTCTGTAACGTTCTTTAAAACCATTTGCCGTCATCCCGATGTAGTTTTTCATCTCGCCGTTATCTTCCGTTGTCACCTTTGCTTCGTATACTACACTACTAGTGAGGCAGTTACCTTGTAGTGGGTATTCGTTACTTTCTCTGCAGTTACAGGATTTTTCTCGTTGTTGATTTTCCCTCCTTACTGTTAATAATAATATATAATAATAATATATAAAGATTTATACAGCGCTTAAATTATATAAAATATTCCAAAGCGCTTTACAACAATGAAGTTCTACTATATACAAGCAGCTAAAATATTAAGAATTAAGGTATAAGTGTCTATAAATCTAAAAGTTAGAATCGAAAGCTTTCTTAAAAAAGAAAGTCTTTAATTGAGATTTAAAACAGTCAATTGTTTTACTATTTCTAATACCATAAGGTAGCATGTTCCAAATTGACGGAGCTGCATGCACAAATGCTCGATCACCAAGAGTCTTGGCTCTAGTTTTTGGAATAAAAAGTAGTCCCTGATCATCAGATCTCAGTTGGTAACAGCAGTTCGGTTTTTCTAACAACAGTTCCATAATGTAGCCTGGCGCCATCCCATGGAGAGCTTTATATACCAGGAGTGCAATTTTAAAATCAACACGAAACTTAACAGGCAGCCAGTGAAGGTGCATCAGGACAGGGGTAATATGAGCGCATCTTGGTATAAGACACGTCACTCTAGCAGCGGCATTGAGAACTCGTTGAAGACGCTGAAGTTGGTATTGGGAATGCCGACCAGGAGAATTGCAGTAGTCCAAGTGTGACGTCACAAAGGCATGTACGAGCGTTTTAGTTGATTCGATGGAGAGGAACTTCCTTATTTGTCGAATGTTGTACAAGCCCTAAATGCTTTGCTGCAAACCTTGCCCACATGGACATTCATAGACATATGTTCGTCAAACCACGAACCTAAATTTCGGACTTCTTGTACAGGTTTTATATCAGCATCACCAACTTCAATCGAGTCGATTGTAACCTTAGACAGCTGCTGGCGAGTTCCAATTATCAAGAATTCCGTTTTAGTGTCATTAAACATTAATTTATGTGAAACTAACCAAGCACGAACTTCGACGATGCAATTATTAATAGTTTGAATAGCTTGATCTTGGACAACGGGTGACTCAGGACGGAAAGATAAATAAAGTTGAGTGTCATCTGCATACCCATGGGAAGAAGGTAGATGCCTGTTAATAATCTGGAACAGTTGAGACACGTATAATAGGAAAAGGACCGGTCCAAGACAGCTTCCTTGTGGAACTCCACAGTTCAGCGGAAAATTGGCGGAAAACTTTTGCTTAATATTAATACGCTGCTTTCTACAGGAGAGAAAACTGTTGTTTTAGATAGCACTTTCGCGTTGTGGTCACGCGTTTAACATTATTCATGCAGCTGTAACTTACTTTGACTGTGTTTAAACACTCGGAAAGGGTCGCCTAGGTTTATATAGAGATGACGGGCTAGTTTTGCTTCGAGGAACAAGCGGTCGTATAGCAGACCAAACAAGAAAGAACCTACATCAAATCTTCGACGAACAGTTTGGACTAAAAATCACAGCCGAGATAAACCATCAAAGTGTTAATTTCCTTGACATCATCCTCGATTTAAAAGATGGAAGTTACCGACCCTTCAGAAAGCCTAACAACGATCCGTTATACATTAACAGCCATTCCAACCATCCACCTTCTATCATAAGGCAGTTACCAACATCCATCAACAAGCGAATCGCTCAACTATCCTCAGGCGGACACTCATTCAATCTTTCGGCTCCAGCGTATGAAAGCGTTTACAACGAAGCAATTACCCCACAAGACTGCCATACAACATCAGCACCAACTCTAGTACACCAAGACGTAACCGCCCAAGAAACATAATATGGTTTAATCCACCATACAGCCGCAGTGTTGCCTTCAAAGTTGGTAAGCATTTTCTTCAACTAATTGACAAGCATTTCCCTACATCTAATACCCTCCACAAAATATTTAATCGTAACACAGTCAAAGTAAGTTACAGCTGCATGAATAATGTTAAAAGCGTGATATCCAACCACAACGCGAAAGTGCTATCTAAAACAACAGCAAGGAGGGAAAATCAACAACGAGAAAAAACCTGTAACTGCAGAGAAAGTAACGAATGCCCACTACAAGGTAACTGCCTCACTAGTAGTGTAGTATACGAAGCAAAGGTGACAACGGAAGATAACGGCGAGATGAAAAACTACATCGGGATGACGGCAAAAGGTTTTAAAGAACGTTACAGAAACCACCAGAAATCGTTTAGAAATGCTACCTATTCCAATGAAACAGAATTATCCAAATATGTATGGAATCTGAAGCAAAGTGGGCGTGCCTTTAAAACAAGTTGGACAATTTTGAAACATGCGAAAGCACACACAGCAGGTGGAAATCGATGCAATCTTTGCAATTATGAGAAACTCTTTATTATGAAAGCTGACAAACGAACACTTTTAAATAAGAGAAATGAGATCTTCTCAAAGTGTCGCCACGTTTGAAAATTTCTAGCGGGTAACTTTAAACGCGCGCGCGAAAGTACCCGTGCAGCGCCAACAAGATCACGAGCGCACGCACGCGTAAACAAACAATCATGAACGCGGTTAATCCTGTGCCGTAACCCGAAGATTGCCTTCACCAGGCATGAAACTTTAAGTAGTTACAAATGTTTGTAAAATTTTGACTTAATAAATATTTATATATATATATATTACGTGTAGGTTTAGGTCTACGAAACGCAAAGAGTGCTCGACAACATATAGTTAGAGCAAATTATAGATTTTCGCTTACCTCAAAACTTGTCTGCAACAGGCTGTTTCATCTGTAAAAGAATCATCAGGCAGTTTACAAGTATCGAAAGAAATGACCGCTTATATACTTCCTGCCGGGGCGTGGGGGTGTGTGTGGGAGACAATGTGTGCATGCATGGCTTTGTTTGCGTTGTTTACGCGAAATTTGTTACGATGACGACATCGTGAAATTATTTCAGCTCTTTTGTTGAGTAAACAATCCTTGTTTTTTCTTTCAAAATACAAAATTTTTCTTCTAAACATAAATTGCATCGTTTTCATCCTCGCGTGTACGAAATAGAATGTTTTAAAATTTGCCAATTAATACTGAAATCCTTATTGCTTTCTTTCAATGTCCAAATATATTTCGAAAGTTCGTGTCATTTGCATGCTTTTTATGCTGAAAAGATTTAGTGTGGTTGGCCAATCGCTCTTTGAATGTGGTTGCAGTCATGCCAATGTAATTTTTGATCGTGTTTGTGTTGCTTACTGTGACTGTTGCTTTGTATACTATGTCCCTAGTCATGCATTGTTTTTGAAGCGGGCAAATGGTGCTGCAATTGGTAGTGTCCCTATCCTGTGGCTTGTTATTCCTAGATATGCGTGCATTGTGTTTAGTGATTACTGACTTAATATTGTTCATGCAACTTTAACTGTATTTCTGTTAAAAATTTTATGTAGCTTGTGGTGCGGTGGAAAATGCTTGTCAATTAGACTAAGGAAATTACGTCCCATGTTTGTGCTAACACTCTTGCTAAATGGTGGGTTGAACCAAATGATGTTGCGTTGCCTATTCCTGCGTTGTTTTTGCGGTGTGTGCTGAGTGTAGCTAAGTTCATGATTAAAGTTGCTATGCCTAAGTGCGTTCTGATATATGGGTGCAGATTCCTGAAAAGTTTGCTCATCTGATGAAAGAAGTGCGATGCGCTTGTTAATTGATGCAGGTAGTTGTCTTGTGATGCTCGGTGGGTGATTAGAGTGCATATTTATGTATAGTGGATCGTCATTGGGCTTCCTATAGGGCCTATGTTTTCCATTGTTAAGGTCGAAAGTTACATCTAAAAATTTACAATGCGTAAATTTGATTCGGCGGTAATTTTTAGGTCAAACTGCTCGAAAATTTTGTGGAGATCTTTTCTTGTTTTGTCTGCTAAACGTGCTGATTTACTTTTATAATAGCCAAACCGTCATCTCTATATAGGCCGATGCTTTCTTTGCCAAATTTCTTACTCAGGTGGTTTAAAATGAAAAGGCCTACTAACTCACAAATTTCCGCGCCGTCGAAACTGCCCATGCTAACGTCAAACAAACTATGGCTATCTTTTTATCCATGAAATTCCGGTATTGAAAAAAGGAGAGATTTTCTAGCGTGTTTTATTATTGTAATATCGTTTTCAGGTATAGTAGCCAAATTTGAAGCCCAAGATAAAGCTTGGTCCAATAGTTTTTCAGAAATAGATGGGTAGAAATCGACAATGTCAAACGAAATAAAACTGTGTCTGTCCTTATCTTTTATATTGCCAAACCACTGAATAACTTGTTTTGTATTCCTCCATTGATTTAGATTCAGTTTTTCTCTCAAATTGGAATTAATTTTGTCCAAAATAACTTTGCTTATTTTTCCGGATTCGCTTTTAGCGGGATTAATTAATCGGCATTTTGGATTGTTTTCGAAATTTTCTTTGTGATCTTTTAAAGATATAAATGCTTCGCGTTTTTTCATTTTTTCAATTCTGTCGCCGATTCCTAAATTGTTCGAAATGTTTTTTAGTTCTGAATCAATTTCATCTATAGTGTCCTCGGATCCATGCTTATATGTTTTTGTGATGTTGTCATGTAAGAGCTTGTTGTATGTGTCGAGCGAGGTTTCATAAATGAAAATGTTGGGAGACGAATTGATTTTCTTTAGATCGTTAGTCAAAGATTTCTGAAATTGGTTCCTATATGGCCGAAATTGTAAATTTTCGATTAATTTTATAAGGTCGTCTTCGAAAGGTTTCATTTCCGGAATAGAAGGAGGTGTTTTGTTGGATGCAAAGCCGAAATGGTTGTTTTGGTTTTCACATTTTTTGTTTTTATTAAGAAAGAAATTAGCTTTCCATCTCATACGTTTTATTACACTTTCCACTTTTTCAATCAAAAACCACGTTTTTCAAAAAACGCAACATCATTTGGTTCAACCCACCATTTAGCAAGAGCGTTAGCACAAACATGGGACGTAATTTCCTTAGTCTAATTGACAAGAATTTTCCACCGCACCACAAGCTACATAAAATTTTTAACAGAAATACAGTTAAAGTAAGCTATAGCTGCATGAACAATATTAAGTCAGTAATCACTAAACACAATGCACGCATATCTAGAAATAACAAGCCACAGGAGAGGACACTACCAATTGCAGTTGTAGAAAAAACACCATTTGCCCTTCAAAAAACAATGCACGACTAGGGACATAGTATACAAAGCAACAGTCACAGTAAGCAACACAAACACGATCAAAAATTACATTGGCATGACTGCAACCACATTCAAAGAGCGATTGGCCAACCACACTAAATCTTTTCAGCATAAAAAGCATGCAAATGACACGGAACTTTCGAAATATATTTGGACATTGAAAGAAAACAATAAGGATTTCAGTATTAATTGGCAAATTTTAAAACATTCTATTTCGTACACGGGAGGATCAAAACGATGCAATTTATGTTTAGAAGAAAAATATTGTATTTTGAAAGAAAAAAACAAGGATTGTTTACTCAACAAAAGAGCTGAAATAATTTCACGATGTCGTCATCGTAACAAATTTCGCGTAAACAACGCAAACAAAGCCATGCATGCACACATTGTCTCCCACACACACACCCCCACGCCCCGGCAGAAAGTATATAAGCGGTCATTTCTTTCGATACTTGTAAACTGCCTGATGATTCTTTTACAGATGAAACAGCCTGTTGCAGACAAGTTTTGAGGTAAGCGAAAATCTATATATATATTATATATACCGGGTGTCCCAAAAAAAAGTATCGGTGTTTGATTTAATGTAGCGCAAAACCTGCAACAGATATTTCACTCAGACAAGTTTTACTGTATTCAAAAAGGGCTAACTTAAATTTTGGTATATAACCCTTGAATTTTGATGCAATATTGACCGAGATACAGATGTTGCAAGTTGTGGTACGTTTTTAAAATTAGTGAAATATCGAGAAAAAACAGCTTATTAAATTGATTTGAAAACAGTTGTCATTTTATCACGAGTATTGTCATTTTCAATAAAGTTAACTGTAACTTCACATTATTTCCTAGTAGATTTACTATTTTGCTAGTCTTTTGTAACCCTTGGGAATAAAAATGGAATAATAATACACATTGAAATAAAATTTAATTAAAAACATTGAAGACAGCTTTGTGCATGAGGCAATTGTTTTGGCATGTGAAACTTTGGATGAAGAACTGATCCAAAAATTCTTTTGGCATAGTTTCCAGAGCAAGACGGGTGTATTCATGCGCAAAGACGATAATTTTTCAGATGATCAAATCTTGATCTTTGGAACAATATCGTTGTACATGCGCTTTCTTTTGACCACATAGAAGTATTTATCAAGTCTAACCAAATAGACATTTGATGGGGCCGTTTTATGCTAATTTTAGCAATTTCAAAAATGCTTACTCAACTTCAAACATCTGTATCTCGGTCAATATTGCATCAAAATTCAAATGTTATATACGAAAATTTAAGTTAGCCCTCTTTAAATATAATGAAATTTATTTAAGTAAAATACGTGTTGTAGTTTTTACGAAATATTAACTCAAACAGCGATACTTTTTTTTGGGACACCCGGTATATAAATTGAAATTTGATTTGTTTGTAGTAGAATAAAGGGTGCTCAATACCATTCAAAGTAGAGCAAAAATTCAGTCGCCTGAAGATCGCCTCGCTTAAAAGTTAGGCGTGAAACACCGTGTAGCGACGGCTTAATTTTATGAATAAATTATAACATATTACATACATATATATATATATATATATATATATATATATATATATAAATAAATAAGTACTTCGATAATTACTATCAGACAGTGCTCAATACTATTGTAGAGCGGTGATATTAATAAGGTTCGGAGTCTTTAAATTCTTGGTTGATTCATTTATTGCTCTACAATATTGTTTCGTGAGTTCAAGACCTCACTCGTCAGTGAAGTGATTACTGAATTTCAGTAATCACTCCTGACGTAGTTCTGAATTAAATGAAGTAAATAATAAATGAATCAACAAAAGACTCGAATATTATTAATAATATATATATATATATATATATATATATATATATATATATATAAAAATATTTAATAAATCAAAATTATACAAACATTTGTTAACTACTTAAAGTTTCATGCCTGGTCAAGGCAATCATCAGGTTAACACAGGATTTTACCGTTAAAGTTCAAACTGTTTTTGACGCGAGCGGGCTCTCGTCAGCTTGGTGGTGTAGTGTTGATTTGCTCTGCTCCAATGTATTGAGCACTTTTCGTATTATACGCAACAAAGCAAACAATTAAATTATATGTAATATATACAAACCGCACAAGAGGTCTTTATCAGATTTAAAACATCGAGGCGCAGCCGAGTGTTTTAGATCTGATAAAGACCGAACTGTAAGGTTTGTATATGACTTCTAAAATGACTCGTTTTGTACGCTCACTGGCGTTGGAATTTTGAAGATTGATGTTATCTACGCTGTAAAAATTGAAGGAGAAAATTTGAGCAAGTCTATATCAAATATATAGATCCGCTACGGGTCATGAATTTCCTTTGTATTTTGCCTATGAATAATTAATGAATTTTAGAAATATATATATATATATATATATACGTGTAGGTTTAGGTCTACGAAACGCAAAGAGTGCTCGACAACATATAGTTAGAGCAAATTATAGATTTTCGCTTACCTCAAAACTTATCTGCAACAGGCTTTTTCATCTGTAAAAGAATCATCAGGCAGTGACAAGTATCGAAATAAATGACCGCTTATATGCTTCCTGTCGGAGCGTGGGGGTGTATGTCGGAGACAATGTGCGCATTCATGGCTTTGTTTGCGTTGTTTACGCGAAATTTGTTACGATGACGACACCGTGAAATTATTTCAGCTCTTTTGTTGAGTAAACAATTCTTGGTTTTTTTTTCAAAATACAAAATTTTTCTTCTAAACATAAATTTCATCGTTTTGATCCTCCCGTGTACGATATAGAATGTTTTAAAATTTGCCAATTAATACTGAAATCCTTATTTTTTTCTTTCAATGTCCAAATATATTTCGAAAGTTCCGTGTTGTTTGCATGCTTTTTATGCTGAAAAGATTTAGTGTGGTTGGCCAATCGCAATAGGGACATAGGGGGACTAGGGACTAAGGAGACTAGGGACATAGTATACAAAGCAACAGTCACAACAAGCAACACAAACACGATCAAAAATTACATTGGCATGACTGCAACCACATTCAAAGAGCGATTGGCCAACCACACTAAATCTATTCAGCATAAAAAGCATGCAAACGACACGGAACTTTCGAAATATATTTGGACGTTGAAAGAAAACAATAAGGATTTCAGTATTAATTGGCAAATTTTAAAACATTCTATTTCGTACACGGGAGGATCAAAACGATGAAATTTATGTTTAGAAGAAAAATTTTGTATTTTGAAGAAAAAAAACAAGAATTGTTTACTCAACAAAAGAGCTGAAATAATTTCACGGTGTCGTCATCGTAACAAATTTCGCGTAAACAACGCAAACAAAGCCATGAATGCACACATTGTCTCCCATATACACCCCCACGCTCCGGCAGGAATCATATAAGCGGTCATTTCTTTCGATACTTGTCACTGCCTGATGATTCTTTTACAGATGAAACAGCCTGTTGCAGGCAAGTTTTGAGGTAAGCGAAAATCTCTATATATATATACTGTATGAATTGTTAGTGTCCGAGCAACTTTTAACATTTTCAAGTGTCATGTCGAAGAAATCACGCGCCATTCTTCACAGGCCTTACTCACAAGGAGTTAAGTCTGTGACAAAAGCTAGCGGGCAATTGCCTACACTGAAGATAACTGGCAAAGTTCAATATCAATACACTTGTATAGCCATAGGCTACCAAATATTAGAAATTCCAATCATTCTTAATTTTAGGTCAGAATATTAAATGGTTTAATGATTCAACTGCAATTTTATCCCGATGCAGAACGATTTTGATGCGCAATCGACACAACGATAGGAAATGGTCTATTCTTTATCGCCTCATGCACGTTCAAATTTAGTAACCCTGTTTCGCTGAGATTTGTAGGTCAACCAGGTTGTTTCATTCCGTTGCCGCCAATATTCCTTGTATATTCTATTACTCGTTGAATGTTTGGATTTAGGCCAAGGAAAATGTGTATATATTAGGCATGAAAACCATGTATGTTCAGTATATCGTCATAAAGCTTCAGCAAGTACTTCCATTATAATTACCATTATATATAGTTCATTATCATTATATTTTATCATTATCATTATATCATGCATTAGTTCATTATCATATATCCCAAGTCTGACATTTTATGATTTTTATAAGTCCAAGTTTTACTGAATTGAGCGAAATTCAATGCACTTTGCCTTGATCTTTCAGCTTTAGAAACCAGTATTTCGTCAATTAAAGCTTTGGAAGTCATTTTTGTGCAAGCAATAAAACAGAGTGTATTTTGACACACTTTGTGTCCTTTTGAAAGAGAAAGCGTGTCCTATATATAGGCAACAATGGCGTCGCCACAGGGTGGACTGGGGTGGACATTCCTAGGACGCATTTTTTAGTTTCTTCCTGAAATCTATTTTCTTTTGAGTATTTCATACGACGTTTTGCGTCCTTCAGATTTGTAAAATCTTAACCGAAAATGCAGGAAATGGCATTCCAGGGCTTAATATTTCAAAAAATTTCCCGGTAAAAAAATTCTTAAACAGCCCAAAAATTAGGCTTTTAGCCGTGCAATGATATCCTTTTTGTATCATTATAAGGGAGATTGACCAAAAATGAATCGAATAATAATTGCTGGTCGAAATCGAATTTTTTCCACCTTTGGCCGGAATTGGGTGCAAAACTATTGAAAATATATCACATTTGGATCTAAAATTCATGAATTTTAATTTAAGCCCTAACATATGCATGAAATACATTTTCATAAATGTTGTCACTTTTGTTTTTAAGTTATATGCATGGTTTGGCAAGACAATTAGTGATTACCCAGGTACAGTAGTGAAGTGCGGTGCCCCGTGCATGTAGTCTAGCACAAGACTGAAAAGAGTAAATAATCATTCTCCACTTCAAGAAGTATTTTTGCTGAATTTAGCCGAGTGTATAGGGCGTGCGCCTACGCCTTCCTTTGAATCGGATTTTGAGGGTTCATATCCCCGTCCCGAAGCACTTTTTCTTAAAACTTTCTAATTTTTTCCGACTTGTTTTAACTCTCAAATAATTCTTTAGACATTTTCACACCTGGAAAACGTGTTCAATGTTCCTCGGATCCTGAATTCGCCTTATTCAAAAGTTTCTCAAATTCGGCTTATGAAAAAGTGCGTAAAAACAAAGAAAAATTTGACCATGCATTACAAGTACAACAATAAAGCTGTGCATGATTTGTGTTATTTAATATTTAATAATCGTTTGGATGTGCGGATGTGTAACTTCTTTAGAGAAAGTAATTGAAATTTGTTAAAGCGTACAGCATATTTCCCCATTGAATTTGAATTTATATAGACGCCATCTTCAATTTTTATTCATACACAATTATACACAGAACAAAGTCAGGAAAGTCCATTGTATTCTGAGGAACTGAACATTCCTCAATTCTCAGTGCATAAGCACTTTCCAAACAACACAAGCGAAGTCCACGCTGCATTTCCATGTTGTTAACTGCGTAATTAAGCTTCTTCACAGCATAAGCTAGGATGTTCCGAACCAAAAATATGTTCCTCACTGCATACGTCAGGCTCTGTACGACTGCATGTTATTTATGTAACACACTGTCACACTGATAGCCAGAACACAACGAACTCACACCCATGCAGTATATAAAGCGGTGCCAACTTTGCAAGGCACCGCAATTTTAACCGGCTCGTATTTGTTCATTTTTTCTTAGAATGATATCAAAAAGGTTTAAATCAAAAGCTAAACCCTTTTGCATGCAACATTGAACACACAAGAACACGCTATATTTGGATTACCATTTTCTTATGCACCACTCGTGTATAATCTTAATTTTAGTTACCTTTGTCTCATATTACTGTATCGTAAGTACTTATCCGAATGCGAAGGCGAAGCTTTGAATTGTCTACAGGCTCAAGGGCGTCAATCCTGGGGGGATAGGGGGTTTGGGAGATGGGGGGATTGGGGGGACGAGGAGAATCAATATGTAATTATCCCCCCCACTTTTTTCCACTTTTGTTTATAAATTATGACATGTTCTGATCATCAGAATTCTGTAAAGTCTTCCCCCAAAGTGCATGAAATGGCGTTTCAGAGACTCTAGATTGGTTTTGACCGGCCCCTTTGCCACGCCCTTTCGTCTGGCGAAACGAACCCACACCCCTAATGCTTAGCCTCCATAACTATTAGCAGGCTCCATCCCCCCACTTTTTGAGATGGATTTTCGCCCTTGTACAGGCTACATGCATCTGTGAATTTTTTAGGATCCCGGGCATCCTAGAAATCTTATTCCTGAGCTATTGCATCAGTTTTATCACCTGGATTGGGTGACAGGCACTGGTGGAGGGATTAGCATCAAATATGGGTCAGTATCGTGTTCAAAACTTGCACTTCTCTAAGTTTAAGTTTGTTATTTTTGAGTATATGAGGTTGCCGCTTTTGTTTAAAGTTGAAATGTTCTGTTATATGGCTGCAAAAATCTAGTTTGCTGCAATTCACAGAAAGAATAAATCTGTTAAACGTTTACCTGTCGTGAGGCAGTAGTTTATTTTTGGTTAACTATGCCTGGGTGAAAGGGGTACTGTTTCACAGAAAATCTTTCAAAGAACAGTGATTAATGTAGTAAATCCCTAAGTGCATTGATGCTGTTAATTTAATCAAGTACCTTTGCATATATATATATATATTTGAGCACTCTGGCCCCAAGACACTTCACGCATGTCTGGATGCGCATGTGTCTGAGTATTGTACCACATGCGCTTGGTGAGGGCAAGAGTATGGTGTATAAATACGAAGTCACTCGCATCTAGACTGCGTTACAAGCTGCACTGACGAGCCGTTGAACGGCGAAACATGCATGTCTGCAGATTTGACTATATATGCTCCTTCACTTGTGTTGTTGAGCACTCTGTGAGGTTAATTGGTGGCTAATAAACTATAATGCAAAAGCTCACTTCCCTTGTGGTCGTTTGAGCACTCTGGCCCCAAAACACTTCACGCATGTCTGGATGCGCATGTGTCTGAGTATTGTACCACATGCGCTTGGCGAGGGCAAGAGTATGGTGTATAAATACGAAGTCACTCGCATCTAGACTGCGTGCATGTCTGCAGATTTGACTATATATATATATATAATATATATATAAATTGAAATTTGATTTGTTTGTAGTAGAATAAAGAGTGCTCAATACCATTCAAAGTAGAGCAAAAATATAATATGTTATAATTTATTCATAAAATTAAGCCGTCGCTACACGGTGTTCCACGCCTAACTTTATAAGCGAGGAAGTTCACGATATGATTGTTGATTTCAGCAGTTATTTTCAGCCCGAGTTGATGGAAAGTCGTGAAGTTCTTTCCGAGCTTTATCAGCTGCCCTTCCGTTTACACCATTCAACACCGCTAGACCATCGTCTCGATACAACCCAACATCTTTACCAAATTTTTCTTTAAGTTGACACAAGATAAACAGCCCGACAAGTTCACAGATTTCAGCACCATCGTAGCTTCCCATGTTGTGATCTGTGTCTAACAGAAAAGTTATATATAATTCGCGCAGACAAAATCAAAACTTTAAACTGACAAGCGAACTGAACTTTTTTCAAAGTGCTGCCACAGAAACAAATTTAATGCGGGTAATTTTAAGCGCGCGCAAGGAAATAAGCGCTTGCAAATGGAGCAAACAAACAATGCACTGAATTCAGTCGCCTGAAGATCGCCTCGCTTATAAAGTTTGGCGTGAAACTCCGTGTAGCGACGGCTTAATTTTATGAATAAATTATAACATATTATACACATATATATATATATATATATATATGTATATATATATATATATATATATACGTGTAGGTTTAGGTCTACGAAACGCAAAGAGTACTCGACAACATATAGTTAGAGCAAAATATAGATTTTTGCTTACCTCAAAACTGGTCTGCAACAGGCTGTTTCATCTGTAAAAGAATCGTCAGGCAGTGGCAAGTATCGAAAGAAATGACCGCTAGGCTTATATATGCTTCCTGCCGGAACGTGGGGATGTATGTGGGAGACAATGTGTGCATTCATGGCTTTGTTTGCGTTGTTTACGCGAAATTTGTTACGATGGCGACACCGTGCAATTATTTCAGCTCTTTTGTTGAGTAAACAATTCTTGTTTTTTTTCTTTCAAAATACAAAATTTTCCTTCTAAACATAAATTACATCATTTTGATCCAGAGGAGGAATCGTCAGTATACCGTGATGCATTGCGGTGGGTTTTTTTCTCATTTGTGAATTTCGCGTGCGGTCGACGAAATAATTGAGAGTTTTCATCGAATTTTTTCCCGCTGAAAATCACGAAAGTTTTAAAGGTATTTATTAACAATATGTTCTTGGGTATTGAAATTTACTATATAAATATTTTATTTGGGTTATTTGATACTTTTAGGGCGAATAATTTGCATATGTTTTGACCTATTTTTCGGGTCAATGCACACGGCCGGAAATTAGCTTTAAAATATGATGGGGTCGTTTATAGTTTTAAATAGAAGTCGAAAAAAATCGCACCAGTACATAGAAGAGAAGTTATTCTTTCAAATGATACCAAGAAATCAAAAACGACCCCACAAACCGAGAAGTTAATGGCTTTTCAAAATGGGGTATTTGGTGCTTGATTTATTCAAACCAGATTCAAACTATGCGTAAATACGCGACATCCCGGTTTCCGCGCGAAATGGCGCGAAAACACAATGATATTCAATTCATCATGCAATGGCCTGCAATCATATTATTTTCAGTTTTGATATATAGGAACATGAAATCATACCCTTTATCAATTTTTCTTATCTATTTTCCATTATATTGATGAATAAGTAAGAGGCAATAGCTCGTTTAAGACTGATATTTACAGTTACTGTAAAGTTTATATGTTGTTTGTATTAATAATAGGATATGTGTGTATTTGCTATGAAATGGAATCTCGTGATGTTGCTGATGAGAATACTGCTAAGCGTGTATATGTTTCGAGTGGTAACACGCCAGGCCAGCCAGATGGGAAGACCAGAAGGCTTTCTCGTAATGCAACATCCAGTCGAGCTTTGTTCCAAAGTCCTGGAACATCACCCAAGGTAATGCTTTATGTATGTTTTACTGTGAATCTGTGATGTTTATATATTTATTGATAAATAACCCATCTGTTATTTGACCAAATATATGTAAGGCTTATTGTGTACTGAAGTATGATCATTGTTTTTTGTATAGTTCCTCAGTAGAATGATTTACAAACCTAGCTAGTCATACAATGACAAAGTCCCCTGTGAAACATCATAAATGGACATTTAATGAGGATAAGGCATTTATTGAGTTTATTTCAATTGCCAAAACCGATCCTAAATATGGACAATGTACAACTTCTGTTTGGCCAGGATATAAAGAAAAGAACAGTTTTTGGAGTGATGGTGCTAAACATATTCAATGCAGAACTGGTTCTAACATTCTCCTTACTAGTAAGTACTTTTTATTTACTATTTCTGAGCCAAAATAAAAAATAGGTTTTCCCTGGTAAGGCATGAAGGAATTCTAATAGACACCACCAGTGGTGGGTAGAATCATTAATATAGAACTTTTACACATAAAGTCAGGTAGCCTATATGAGTATCATAAGATGCTGTTAGACATTATTGGGCATTTGAGGGGGTGTGATCGCTATGCTTTCAGTTTGAAAGGTTAAGAGCCCCCCTCCCAGAGTGTACTTTTGATGAATGTCAGGAATAATGATGCTGCATGGATATATCATTGACATATGTCATTGACATCTTATGAACTCTATTCCCCAGCCCTAGCATTAGGTTGTGTTCTTGTCAAAATTATGGTATGAATGACTCCATAGTCATAATCACTTCATATTTCTCTATAATAAAATGGCCAATGTTCCATCAATAGCCTACCTGATATATATTTCAGAACAGTACAATTAACTTGTTTCATTTTATCTTTCAGATAGTCGACTAAGGTCAAGGGTATACAATTCCTACAGAAAAAGATTTGTTTCCTTGGAGGATGCTGAATCTCATTTTGTTTTATGTTACAATGTGCAGTAAATTCTGTTTTGCAGCTTGCTTCAAAAATGCACCATGCTAATCACAATACAAGACATAATTGAAAGCAATTACAAGGCTAAGCATAGATGCATCTCATAATGCAGACTGCCCAGTAAAGCAATTATAATGCATGTTTTAAACATTATTGATACTTCATCAGTTTTACATTATTTCACATTATATCATAGTATATATTATTGACATTACATGGGAAAAAATAGTTTTTGTACATGCTGTGGTAATATGTAAAATCATAATTTTACAAACTAAATAAGTTAAGAAGTTAACATGTAAATATTATAAATTCTAGAGGTATAAATAATTTTATGACTCTAGATAATATTTTATACAGTAGGTTTAGATAGGGGTAGGCACATTAAAAGCACTGTTTACTGTTCTTCTAACCTTATACTTTCCATGTATTTTGGTTAGATGGAAATAGTGCAACATTTCATAAAATATGCTGTTTAAAATTTTAAGTGATGTTTCTAACAATAAACTATTTTCAAAATCAATTGACTTGTGTCTTTATTCTGCTCGTAACCAGTAGCTGTAGTGTACCAGAACTGTATGTGGCTGGCCAGTTATATATTTTACCATTTATGTGGTGGGAGTACAGCATCCAACTCTTGAGTTGATGATGATGGTAGAATATCAAGTTCCCACAAAATATTACATGTATTGAATATTCTCCTTGCCAGGGTCATCTAAGTCGAATAACTACATACAAGATATACAAGAACAAATCAGTTTTATATATAGCCAGAATAACTTCAGAAGAAACTGTAAAGCTCGTACAAAGTCCTACATATATCCCATAAAAATTTAAAGTGGCTTCCAAACTAATTTTTAAGCCAAAACTTGTTATGATTTTCTATCTTTATCAGGATTTGAAGCTTCTGTGGTAAATATTAACATACCTTATACAGATGCTTTGTCAGAAGTCGATATAAGTGGTGTTATATTTATATATGGCAATTTTATAATACTCTATTAAAACATGGCAAGTTTGATATAAATCTTATATTATTGAGGCTGACGAGTGTGCATGTTTGATGTTTCTGCAAAGTTCGCTCGAATATCTATAACTTCAATATGACCTCTTACTGTGAAAAGCTCACCTTAAAAACACGACTAGAATGCATCATTCGGTAAACATTTGGGTAACTTTAACTCCATTCACAGTTGATAGAAAAATTGCATGCATGGCTTCTGGCGTCCAACCTATCTAAAAACTAACGCTAATCTTACGGCACTGCTCAACACACGTTACTCCATCAGAGGCTAGATACAAAGGCTGTGAGGACACAACGAATAAATCAGATGAGGTACTTCCAAAAGACCAAAACAGAAGCTTTATTCCCATACCCGGCGAAAAATATGCGCCATTTTCTATTAAAAACGATCGATTTTCTGAGATGTGTTTACAACGACAGCCACCGAACAATGAGCGCGCTGCAACGACGAATTGATAATATGTATAAATGGTCCAAAACCGCAATGTATTGTGGTATACTGACGAGACCTCCTCTGGTTTTGATCCTCCCGTGTACGAAATAGAATGTTTTAAAATTTGCCAATTAATACTGAAATCCTTATTGCTTTCTTTCAATGTCCAAATATATTTCGAACGTTCCATGTCGTTTGCATGCTTTTCATGCTCAAAAGATTTAGTGTGGTTGGCCAATCGCTCTTTGAATGCGGTTGCAGTCATGCCAATGTAATTTTTGATCGTGTTTGTGTTGCTTACTGTGACTGTTGCTTTGTATACTATGTCCCTAGTCATGCATTGTTTTTGAAGCGGGCAAATGGTGTATTCTCTACAACTGCAATTGGTAGTGTCCCTGTCCAGTGGCTTGTTATTCCTAGATATGCGTGCATTGCGTTTAGTATATTACTGACTTGACTCATGCAGCTGTAACTTACTTTAACTGTATATAGAAGACTGTTAGTATCCTTGGACGCCCACCCGAACTATATCAACAACTTTGCTCTTGAACTCTTTATTTAACTCCGTTTTCCTTTTAATTTACCCTTATATTCACGTCTAGAGTAGGTTTACAATAAATTACGTTTAGAACCGTTTGGTTCTACATGCAATATTCAATAAAATGTGTATTGAATATTGCATCCATTCGCGGTGGCGTCCATTCGCCCTAATATTTCCCCAAAAACTTAAAAAGCAACTCGCGTGTTCTGTCACATGACACATACCGGAAGTGACGGTAGCTACACCGGCCCCTAAATCGATTGTAACACAACAAACTATTTACATCAAATCAAGCTACCGATTAATGAATATAAACTTATCTGTCTATTCGTCCATCTCTAGCACGCACAGCTTAGTCACAGGGCGCGTAAGTAACGTGGTACTTGACTTGTATTCCTCATTTCGGCGTCGTTTAGCTCTTGTTGATACAGTAGAACTGGTTCTCACTTTCACCGTACGAACATATCCGTCTTTACTTGCTTCTACTTCTACAACTACAGCCAATGGCCACTGTCCTCGCGGATATGCTTCATCTGCTAAGAGAACCACATCACCCACTTTTATATTTTCCTTTGGTGAACTCCATTTTCTTCTCTCCATTAATGTCGGCAGATATTCCTTTCTCCACCGTGGCCAAAATACGTTTGCTAGGTATTGTGCTTGTCTCCATGCACGATTGCTGTACGAATCTTCCTTGCGAAATACACCGGGGGGTAGACTAGGACTTGGTCGCAAATGCAGCAGATGATTTGGTGTCAATGGTTCCAAATCCAAAGGGCTATCGCTATTTCGAGTTAGAGGAGGCGAGTTCAAATGTGTTCATCGCCTCCGCCATCACAGTAAGTAGCACTTCATCTGTAACTAACTGCTCGTAGGATCTGTCTCACTGACCTTATCATTCTTTCCCATACACCGCCCATATGACTGGCTGACGGTGGGTTGAAGATCCACTGAATGTTCCTTTGCGAGCAAAACGTGCCGATTTTCTCCTCGTTCCATTGTTTCATTGATTCTTTCAATTCCTAGTTATTGGCGCTAACGAAATTTGTGCCACGGTCACTCCTAATTTGCTCTGGACATCCACGAATACTTATAAATCTTCTCAATGCGTTTAACATGGAATCGATGTTTCAATATGCCCAGCACGGGTTGTAAAACATGTGAAGATACATCCATATCTTTTCACCTTCGACCGTCTCTGTTTAACTTCGAGTGGCCCAAAGTAATCAACGCCTACATATGTAAATGGCGGTTTATCCGGAGTAAGTATTGTTTCTGGCAAGTTGGCCATAAACTGTTCACTCAACCGTGCCTTTCTTCGCTGACAAATGACACACGACCTTATAACTCGTTTCACCGCTGCTCTCCCTTTGATAATTAGCACGGATTCTTGGCCCATATGACCCACTTCTGAATGGTGCTGGCAAATTATCAACTCGGTCACCTGATGCTTAGAAGGTAAGATGATTGGATGCTTCGATTCGTTATCTATGCAAGCTTCAGTCAGTCTTTCTCCGACTCTTAAAAGACCTTCTTCTACGAATGGATTTAGCTGATGAAGAGTTGATCCTTTCTTCTTTGACAATTTATTTGATTCTTGATGGTGGTCTTTGACTGAAACCGTTTTTAGCTCGTCCGGAAACTCCACCGTTTGTACTCGTTGCAGTATTTCTTTCTCTGCTTGATTTAGCTCATCCAAGGTTAATTGTCTTGGCAACGTTTCTTTGGTTTCGTGTGATTCCATCACAATTGCAGCAACTTTCTTTAACTGTAGCTTCGTCCGAAAATGTCCTTTCAAGCGCAACAACCACGCTACTGCACGCTTCTACTTCCACTGCACCAACTAGAATAGTACGAAATCAACCTTTCCAAGTGATGAATACTTGTTGTGGCAGTGTAAATCGGAGCTTCTTTCCTAACCTCAGGATCGTCATTCTTCATAGTCGGAATCTCTCTCATCTTCGGCCATTGGTCTTCGTCCTTCCACAAATATTCAGGACCTTTCAACCAACGATTGTTCTTTATTAAATTGTCCAGCTTGAGGCCCTTTGATTCATCGGGGAATAGAAATTTCACGGATAGGTTCCAATCCAGCTTTTCCCATAACGAATGCGCAGTACACTTGGTTGTTATTGTCTGTAAGACGAAGAAATGCGACTGCCGAATATCCAGATTTTGATGCATCAGAAAAGAAATGTAACTGTATCTCCACGATATCGCCGAAGACATCAAGTTTTAAACATCGATTCACACGTATTTCACACAACTTCGACAGATCTTCCAGCCAGCGTTTCCACTGGATACTTGCGTCTTCTCCGAGAGGATCGTCCCATCCAACTCCTTTCCTGCACACCATTTGTAGCAGAAGCTTAGCCTTCATCACGTATGGTGCAATGAATCATAATAGTTCAAACAACGAATATACAGCTGATACTAAAGCTCTTCGAGTCAACTGGTTCAGTGTCCATGAATCGTGGCAACTTCTCTGTAACGTCCCAAACAAAGGTATCATCCTCTGTATTCCACTTTAGCCCAAGTGCGCTTTCGGTTGGAAGTTTCTCTACATCAAGATTGGCCACTGATTTAGCTCGCTCACTTTCCGGAATAGAAGCCAGTACTTCTCTGTTATTACTATACCATTTTGCAAGGCGAAATCCTCCCTTCGCTAACAATTCACGACTTTCATTTACTAAAGACACAGCTTCGTCGGGGTTGGTTACCGACTTCATCGTATCATCCACGTACATGTTGCGTTTTACTGTATCCACTACGCTTGGATCGAACTCATTCTGATATTCGTCTGCTGTTTTCCTCAGGCAAAAGTTTGCTGCGCTAGGCGATGTTGTTGCACCGAACAAGTGCCTAGTCATTCTATACTCATTCATTTCTCCCGAGAGATCCGCGTTCGGCCACCATAAGAACCGAAGGGCGTCACAGTCCTGGGGTTCCACCAGTACCTGGTGAAGCATAGCTTCAATGTCCGAGACCAATCCCACATGTTCCTGTCTAAACCGAATTAACACCCCAACGAGCTGATTTGTCTGATCGGGTCCTTGTAACAACTGCTGGTTTAAAGAGGTATTCTTGCAGGGTGGATCATTGGGTGATGCAGAAGATACCAGATAGGTGTGTTTCTCCGTTGGATTTGCTCCGTGGGAATCTTCTCAGCGTACCCTTTTTCGAGATAATCATTCATCGTTGCAGTATATTTTTCCAGAAGATTCCCATCTCAACATGAAACCTCTTCGCAGTGCCATTTTTTTATTGTTGGGTAGGTATGGTGGTTTATGCCGCCATGGTAGGGCGACTTGATAATGATTATCGACTTGCTTTAGTGATTCTTCCATCACTGTCCGGGCTCTTCTATCTTCAATTGATTGACAGACATTTGTATCAACAACACAATCTTCGAAATCAGTTTTCCAAAGTCTCTCCAACTGGTAATTCAAATCTTTCTCCATAAATTTTGACTCATAGACCGACCCGTTCAAATCTAACATCGAAACACTTCCATCAGAGCTATTGTCTGATTCTTTCATCGTGCACTGTCCGCCTTCGGAATCCGGATTCGTAAAGAAGCAATCAACATTGCTAACTGTCCGAGCGAAGTTCGTGGAGTAACACTCGTTCTGTCTCTTCTCGCCGACAGGTCCGACGACGGTCCATCCAAGACTATATCTTATGGCTACCGGATCATCCTCTCCACCAACGCGATATTCAAGTGGCCAGAATATACTGGGTTTCTCCTGTAAACCAATAACCAATGTTATCTCATCCACGTCTAATTCTGTTATTGGAACACCATCCAAATGAGGCCAATTCTGAATATCCTCTTTGCGAGCAATACAACTTCCTGCAATAGGCATTTGCTATACTGTTCGTACATTCGATAATTCCAGTGTCCAGTGATAATTCTCCATCCAGAGACATGACTACAATGTCCAAAAGTTCGCTATCAATTTGTTTAGACCCATTTATTCCCGGAAGCAAGAAGTCGATCTTTCGGCCATGAGCTTCGAGTTTCTGCAATTTCTGATGAATAACTGTAACTTCTGATCCACAATCTAAGAGGGCATACGTTACAACTGGGGGTTGCTCTCGTCCCTTGATTTGCACTTTCACTGGAACCACACTGAGGTAAACTCTCTCGCCGGCCCCAGTTGCCGCAGTTACTTTCGACTCTTCTTGTCTATTCTTTTCATCACCGGACCCAGTTCCTTTGCCATGCTCACCTTTCCCGTCACCTCCTTGAGACAGAACTATTCCTGGAGGGTGCAACAAGGTATGATGCTCTTTGTCGCAGCCTTCTTTCGGACATCTAAAGTGTACCTTGGTGCATGTTCAAATAAAATGCCCTTTACTGAGGCATAATAATGTTTTCTTTTTTTCTTCATATTCTTCCCTGGTAATTGCACCCAGTTCTTTTAAATCAAACACAGTCCTTTATTTGCTTGATAACTTCTCTATAACTTCTTGGACATGATGTGGTTAGGACTTGGGTGGTTATCTGTTGAAAAAATCACATGAAATCTGGTTTATTATTTCTCGAGTTTTTATTCTCGCTTGACAATAATTAAATCACTATACAATATTGAAACTCGGAGGTCTCTAATTGAGACGCGGGTTCGGTAAATGTGCATTAATTAATTCTCACCCATTACGAGAACAGATCGCGGGTTTTCGCCATTAAATGGATTAATTGCTGGTAAAAGCCTCTCGTCCAGGAACTGGATAAAAGAGCTTTCATCAAATCTTTCATCTGGATTCTTCAACAACCAGTTAGCAAGGAGTCCTTCACTCGAAATAGCCGAAACTGCAGAATAATGAGGTGGCCAACGTGCATAGCTATAGTCCCTTACAACTGGAGGTGTTCCTCGAGCGCTATATCCATACTGTCGGGCTTTTCGCTTATCCTTCAACAAAAAGTACAACTAAAATAAGTATAAGTAGTCTGGCAACTATTGACAATAAAGTAAAGTATTGCTTACATACAATGCCTGTTTCATCGAGGAAAACAAGTTGGTTAGGATTAACGATGCTGATATCGGATTTGAATTCTTGCCTGGGGTTCTCGTTTCGCTGAAGGGCAATTCGCTTTATCTGTAGAAGCAAATGCGTTTTAAATAGTTGCGGGAATAAACAAGAAGAATCTTTAACATTAATCAGCATATAATTTAAGGTTAATATGAAACAACATGGGATATTAAGTATATTACAGCTCCCATGCATGTAATTGTTAAATATTCTCAATGCATGATTATGTACCTTCTTACGCGTTATTCCAAGTCTGTAGACAGCTCGACACAGCGTCTCCGGGCCAAATGCAGAACCGGTAGCGTTGGAGATGTGATCTGCTATTTCATGTAGCTATATCTGTAGTGTTCGCAGTAAGCAGTCCATGATAATATACTCTTCTTGACAGAGTTATTTCATGAGCCAAAACGTTAACTGAGATTACCGAAGAGCATATATCTATCATTAAACACGCACGTAAGTCCTTGCTATTCTACGGTGATAAGACATGGGTAAAAAGAAACAACGAATCCTTATTCGATGTTACGATGGGAAGTTACGATGGAGCTGAACTATGCGAACTTGTCGGACTGTTTATCTTGAACAAGCTCTCGGAGAAATTTGGCAAAGACAATGTAGGATTGTATCGAGATGATGGCTTAATGTTATTGAGGGGAACCGGAGGACGATTGGCAGATATAGCTAGGAAAACTTTGCATAACATTTTTCACCAACTAGATTTAAAAATCACAGCCGAAGTCAACAACCAAATCGTTAACTTCCTAGACTTAACTTTCAATCTGCAAGAAGAGAAATACTCGCCATACAGGAAACCAAACAACGACCCTCTCTACATAGACAGTCGGTCAAATCACCCCCCTTCCATTATTAAACATATTCCGGAGTCAATCAGCAAACGAATATCCACCTTATCTTCTGATCAATCTTCTTTCGACTCATCCGCGCCATTGTATGAAAACGCACTTAGCCGCAGCAATTACAACGTCAAACTACAGTACTCAGCCACCAATACCTGCAACACCCCATCATCAAGCAGGAAAAATCGACAAAGAAAAGTGATATGGTTCAATCCTCCCTACAGTAAGAACACAAAAACGAACGTCGCACGCAATTTCCTGCAACTGATTGACAAGCACTTCTCTACATCATCTCGTCTCCATAAGATCTTTAACCGGAATACCGTGAAAGTGAGCTACTCGTGCATGAATAACATCAAAAGAGCCATATCCAACCACAATCGACACTTGTTGGAAAAAGGGAATGTACCACCGGAAGACTGTAACTGCCGTACCAAAGATGAATGTCCACTTGATGGAAAGTGTTTGACGGAAAGCGTCGTTTATAAAGCGGAAATCACTACGACGGACAATGGGGAGACGAAGGAGTACATCGGAATGACGGCAGGGACATTTAAGAAGAGATACGCAAACCACAAGAAATCCTTGAACCACTCTCGGTATTCGACAGAAACGGAACTTTCTAACTACGCATGGAAGCTCAAGCAAAGTCAACGAGCATATATTGGTCAATTTTGAAGCGTGTCCGTGCGTATAGAGCCGGTGCGACAAGTTGCAATCTTTGCCTTGAGGAGAAAATTTGCTTGCTGAAATCAGACAAGGACAGGACGTTGAACAAAAGATCAGAACTATTTGAGAAATGCCGCCACCGTAATTCGTTTAGCGCGCGAAATTTTAAACGCACGCGCAAATAATCGAACGCGTCAGCAAACCGTTAGTTTACGCAATCAAACTATCATTTGAGTAGAATCGCCTGAAGATCGCTTTGAAAGAGGCGTGAAACACTGTGTAGTGGTGAATATATTTTAAGATTAAGCTACTATATATATATATATATATATATATATATATATATTGGTGAGAGCAAGAGTATATATGGTGTATAAATACGAAGTCACTCACATCTAGACTGCGTTACAAGCTGCACTGACGAGTCGTTGAACGGCGAAACATGCATGTCTGCAGACTTGACTATATATATATATATATTCAAGCTTACAACATGTACTATATCACATACAGACCGGCTTAGTATATGAAAACACGAACACACATATCAAACAGTCACGAACTGAACTCCCCAAGAAATAAATGTTGAATAATTCTTTGTTTTCTCACTATAGAAATGAGATCTTTATTGCCCCCTCTGGGGTTCAGAAGGAAAGAGTGGAGGTCAGTTCTAACACTAAAAAAAGACAATTTATATATTATAGTATATATTTACAGTATAGTAGTACCATGCGGAAAGATTAAGCTTCTCACTGATCCCAAGTTGGAAATATCAATTCCTTTTTAAGACCGACTTACATAATTGAACAATGCCAGGTTTAAAAGTGACTGCGAGATGCATTTCCAAATCTGAAAGTATATATATTAATACTGTTATTTTTACAGAAATTGTCAAGGGTTAGGGAAGCCTCACATATCGATTTGGGCCACGAGAACGTCATATTAACGTTGGGGAGGGGTTGCTGTCTGTGACGTTTCTCGAGTTTTTCAAAAGCCTTCACATTTCGGAAACATCCTGGCAGTGTATTAAAAATTAAACAACTTGATACAAAAATCGGTTTTAGTGGTTAAGAGGAGATTTTTTAGAAACTCGCGTATTTTTGTAAAAAACGCTCAAGACTTAGTAACCAGGCTTTTTTTTTTCACATTACGTATTGTCCATTTGCTATGGAAATCAATTTGGAAATCACAAGATGGTGCGTGACTTGAGTGTTTGCTTTCTGCAAAAAATTGCGAATATTAAATATGTAAATACAATTTTAAGGATGTCAAACAGAACGAGTATTATAATATAAGGACATTGAGTTTATTCTGTGTTGTTTTTAATCGGCTATGTCCAAAAGAATAGCGGATTGGCGATCTCGCGTAATTGCATTTTTCTTCATCCCGTGTCATAGTTGTGTTGCTATGTTCATTGTGGGCAAATATGTGGGTAATGATGGCTTTAAAAGGACAGCTAATGTATGGAAATATGGTTTACGTTGCATATCATAATTCTGAAGACTATTGTATAAAGACTTGCTTGAAAGTAATGAATAGAAAATGCGGGAAAATTCGTTCAACTTTTCAGTGTTTAACTTTCTTAGCGTTTAAACTTTTCTTCTTAAATTTTAACTTAGTTTTAACGGGGTACGATCTGCTGCACACTGCTTATAGATTAGTTTTACACTGTCTTTATGTACTACTTTCACAACAGCACCATGAAGTCTAGATTTTCCTTTCACGTTTGTTGAGCAAAGTAGGCTTTGAAAATTTTACTTAAAAATGATAAATAGCTGTTACAGTGTAAGGAGAAATTTGTCCATTTTGTTCCTCACATATACATTGTGAGGAAATATATATATATTTACATTAACTGGACTTGCAAAATCTGGAACCATCCGATTTCAGTTTACCTGGAAGCTTCGTTAAAGGGTGCACCTGTCCTTTGGCCACTTTGAAGGAAACTTTAGTTGGGACATGGTTCTATGCATGCCTCCCTTCTCCCTGAGTTCCCATGCTACTGCACATGGAATGTCAACAAAGTATCCAATGCTTACAAATATTTGTATGTTGATCTTAATTTGTATGATAGTTTTCATTAAGGAGGCTCCCTACAGTTTTAATTCTGTAGCACGCAAATGTGCTCGAAGGTCCATTATTTGCTGATTTTGCAAGGTATGGTCACGAGACTTGGCCATCAGATTGCCACAATATTGCGGATTACGAAGAACGAAAAATGTTTCTAAATATTTACGTTGCCATGGTAACAACGCGATTTAGAGATTGTCGTATTTTTATCTTCTTTCTCAATTTTTTGGATTTTCCTTCGGTAAAACGTTTTTATTTTTTGCACACGAGCACCTAAAGTACAACGCCAGTCAACAAGTAGAAACACTCCAAGACACAAGTACAATCTTTATCCAATGATATAATATTAATACAACAATATGATCATGCACCGAGAATATTACAACAACAACAATGTGCTCGCGAATCCGAGCCCAGGAACCGGAAGTGGTCCTGGCAAGTCACGCGACCTAGCATAATTAACATAGTATAAACTAACACGTCACAACGGTGTGGCGTGGTTTCTTTCTTTCTTCTTGTTTTTTAATTAATGTCAACAATTATGTATATAAACGAAAACATCTATCTGACTACTACTCGTATTCGAAGTACTTTGCTGGGTTTCTTGTGCGTGAAGGTCTCGTCGGCAGACTCTGTGAACCAAGTGAAGGAGGACTAGCTTGTAAAACGTCGGGAACTACTGGCGGGCGGGGGGTTTCAGGTTCACTTGGGGTGGGGCCTTCATCCTCGCTATCTGACTATAAAAAACGGTTGCGTGGAGGCTCTTTAACTGCATCTGAAACGCGATAGCATTCCTCAATTCTAACTTTGTAGGACATTGCTCGCAACTGTGTGTCGGCAAACTTTTTGACAAAGCACCACGGGTGTTCAATAGACAATTTGCATTATAGACTAAATTTTGTTCTAGGCAAGGAAAAGGGAAACAATCACAACAGCTACAAAGAACATAATAAGATTAGTAAAATTGCAAAGTTTGGTTGCGAAATGTTGTTTAATGCGGAAAATATAGCCTTGCAAAGTTTGCAAATTTGGTAACTTTTGTATTACGTGCGGAAATTCCTACCATATTTCGGCCAAATGTGGTAGGAATTTCCGCACGTAATACAAAAGTTACCAAATTTGTAAACTTTGCAAGGCTATATTTTCCGCATTTTACAACAATTCGCAACCAAACTTTGCAATTTTACTAATTTTAGTATGTTCTTTCCGGCAATATACTTTTTTTTGCCTAGATAAAAAATTAGTCTATAATGCAAATTGTCTATTGACACAACCAAGTATCGGTTGCGACTCTTGGTTTTATCGCGATCGGTGGACAGATAAACGAGATCACCAACTTTTATTTTCTGGGATGGACGACGGTCTGTAGTGTTTCCTGAGTTCTTTGACCGTTCCTAAGACAACTAAAGCGTGCTAGACTGCCACCAAATGATTTAATTCAGTTTTATGTTACATGCATTCGCCCTGTTATCGAGTATGCTTGTGAAGCATTTCATGACTCACTTCCGCAGTACCTGTCCAATGATCTGGAAAGACTTCAAAAGCGTGCCTTCCGCATAATCTTCCCTGAACTGCAATATCAAGAAGTATTGGAAACAATGAACATTTCGTCACTCTTTGATCGAAGACAACAACTAACTACCAAGCTATTCAATGAAATAGTAAGCAACCCTAATCATAAGCTAAAGGACTTACTACCTCCTGTAGATGAAAATACTGGTCAACCCTTCTTAAGACAACATAGAAACTTTAAACTTCCAGTGTGTATGACAAATAGGTTCAGAGACAGTTTTATCATGCATAATTCGAGTAAATATTTTATATAATGGATACGATTTTACACCTTTTGTACATAGTTATGTGATTTTTAATATTCTTCTAATTGTAAAACATAGGCATAATTCAGCTGTAAAGGCTGCAAGTTCTTAATGTTAATTAAACTATCTATCTCTATATGGGTGATTCTTTATGCGTTCGTTGTGCTGATTCGCGATAATGTCCGAGTCCTTAATCGGAATTTGAGCATTGGAGAATTGATCTCTGTGAGTCCAAAGCTCGTGTGCCGAGACTCGTGTCGGCGAAGACGAGAGTTTAGTCTGGATATGGCGATACTAAGTCCAAGTTGGGTAACAGGGCTTCCATCTGGTTTTTGGCGACGAAGCTCGTCTTCAACCTCAGCAACGGCTTTTTAAGCGACTGGGTTTTTGTTGACATTTTTATCCTACCGATCTCTAACGTGATTCCTACTTGTTGAAGTGTAGGATCATTTTGTAATGCGATGAACCCGGGAGCAGGATCTACTCGGACAGTGGCAGGTGGTCCGTCTGGAGAATGGAGTGCGACGAATAAGGTGGATAAACTGTCACGGAGTGTGGTGCTCCTCTCATCAGGGATAATGGTAGCTGAAGTAAACGACGTTGTGGTTTCTCGTAGTATGAGTATACACTGCTTGCTCCTTCGAAGAACATCCGCGGCAAAAAAGACACCGACCACGTTGGGTGGGTCGCTGGTGCTATGGTGTAGAAGCGGTGGTGGGAGACTTCGTAGTGAAGCGCAGGTGTGACATGTATCACAGGCACGTTCAATAGACTTTGTCATATCGAGAGCGTAAAAATGTCGCTTCATGGCAAGATGGAGTTGGTGTGACGTTGGATGGTCAAGTCGAAGATGGAGGGCTGTTATAAGTCCATCTAGAGCACTGCGTGGAACGATTATTAACTCGGTAACGGGGGAAAGGGGGTCTGTGCGAGGTACAACAAGGAGGCCATCTTTAGAAATAGAGGCAACGTTCAGATATTTCTTTATATATTTAATATTAGTTGCTTTCTTTGAGGGACGGGTACCCTGTTTAAGGTGAGCGTGAGTCCGACGAAGGTCAGGGCACGCAGCTTGAATATCACTCCAGGCAGACCTTGTTGTAAACGGTAGGCGGGAAAGGTTTCGTATGTCTTGAACTGATGTGGCACGAACAACGGATTCTTCACTAACAGCAATAAAGGTACAAACTTGACATCGTGGTTCAGTGCCTTCAGTGGCGTTGCGGCTTGAAAAATCGGAAGGAATATTTGCAGATCCAGCGAGATGTTGGACATGAACTGCATATCGACTTACGATGGAAAGAAACGATGTCACGAGGGCTGGCGGAAAACTCCCCACGGCATAGTTTCTCGATTGCTTGCACACACGGTTTGCTGTCGGTTAATAAACACGCTGGTTGGGTCGACTGTATTATGTACGGACTGAAATGCTTGATAGCGGTGGCGATACTCAGTGCCTCTACTTCGTACGGCAACCAGGTAACCTGGTGTTTTCGGAGTTTGGCACTGAAGAAACCTGCGAGATGGATCTTGTTGTCGCGATTGACATACAATGTGGCGCCGATACCATACTTAGTAACGGATCCGTCCGTAACTACCCACAGCTGGTCTGAAGGTCTTGGAAGTGTGATCGACTTGTGTTCAGCCAGGGACTTTTGAGCAAAGCGAAAGTGTTCAAGCAATGTATCTGTCCATTGTATCTTGGTGCGGGACTCCTGACCTGCGCTGACTTGCTCGAGTGGTGCAAGAAGTTGGGAGCATTTTGGGAGAACACGACTAAGGGCTTTGTACGCGCCAAGGAATGAGCGTAGACCACGAACAGTGCCTGGTGGAGGGCAGGACGATAGTGTTGCTACACGATGTGGGTTTGCTGACAAAGAGCCTTGGTTCCAGATCCATCCGAGAACAGTGGTGGAACGGGGACAGATGATGGTTTTAGATGGAGAGAGGCGAAGATTGCATTTTGCAAGGGCATCTAAAATACGCTGCCAGTTATGGAGAAGACCTTCAGGTGTGTCTGCGTCGCAATATAGGTCATCGGCCAATTTTGTAGCTATTCCGTCCTGTAGACAATCCCCAAGAACACGGCACAGAAGCTCCTCTAATGCCGTTTCAGAGCCAGGCATGCCCATTGCACAGCGTGTGTAGGCTCGGATGCCTTGGAAAGGTGTCGCAACTCCACAATACTTTATGGACTCTTTCGCCAGGGGGATCTGGTAAAATGCGCTAGTTAAGTCTGTGACGATTAAGTACTTCCATTGGGCAATTGTTCTTAAGGTAGTATCAACATCCGGCATGAGGGATGGTTGCGGCTTGCTGTACCGGCGACGTCCGCAAACGCAGTGACCAATCGGTGACACCCGGAAGATTTGGTGACCAAAAAGGATGGATTAAGGTATTCTATGGTGACGCCAATGTCTTCAGGGCGTTGGAATACTCCCTGGCGTTCCAACTCGTCAAACTTATTTTGGAGCTCAAGAAGCTTGCTACGAGCATATTGAGGCAAGCGACCCTTGCGTTGGGGGGGTTGGACCGGACCCATGTTGACGGTGGCTTCAAAGGGGCCAACAGCTCCGTTATACCCTGTGATGGAGGGGTCAAACACTCAATTTACCAGGACTTTCTGGAATTCGGTTAGAATTTTGACAGGTAAAATGTGATCAGGGTCTACTTGAACGGTGGTAGAGTAAGCAGCTACTGGAGGCATTGGAGGGGGTGGAACAAGGTTGGGAGGTGCTGTGGGTGTGGTAGATATCTCTGGAGTCTGAGTGTGAAGAACCTGGCAGAAATGCTCGTGACGGGAAATGTGTTGAGGTTGGTTGGTGTCATTCAGGATACGAACTTGGCCAGCTACAGCTTGGACAACGTGAATACGATTTTGCGATGCGTCAGGAACGTTGGTTCCATAATAAGAGATATGAGACCCCTGGATGGATATTTGCTGTCGAGCAGGTCTAACGGAAATGTCGTTTACTGACATGAAGGGGGTTCCCGCCAAAATATCAACGTCAAGTTCCTCAACCACAAGAGCATCAAGATGAAGGTCAATGTGGTTACGGTGTAGGGTAAGGTGGACTTCCCCAATAACGGTAAGGGGGGTGATACCATCAGCTTGAAGGGCGGTCTGTCTTGTCTTAAGGATTTTAACCCCAATTTGCTTAGCAACAGATGCTTTGATCATGCTTGTCTCAGCGCCTGTATCGAGGGTAAGTTGTAATGTATGATGTTGGTAGAATACATTAAGGTGGGGGGAGCGCTTAGTGCTGACGCGTCGGCCTGTGGACTTAACTCTGTAGTTATGGCAAGTAGGGGTACTTTCGGGTGTATCTTCCGGGTCAGAGTCGGAGTATGTCATGTCCGGACTTTCTGCCATGACTTGTCGTGCACAAGTCAGGTATTGGCGGTCTTTAGTTGGTAAGAAGGGGCACCGGCTGAGGTAATGGTGGAACTGTACTCGGTTTGCTTGTTTTGTTTGTTGGAGCCATACTTTTAGACCTTGGGGTTTTCGGTGGCTGTGGGTTTGTGTTATGAGGTGTAGGAGACTGGCGAAACACAGTACGTAAAACCTTAGTCTCATTGGTGGTACGTATTTCATCGAGTAGCGAGTCTAGGGCTTGCGATATCTCAGGCTTTAAACTGGCTAAAGTTTGAGATCTGAGTTCTGCGCCGTAGCGCTGTTTTATGAGTGCAGGTAAATCTGGATGAACTAGACGTAACCAAGTAATAACGATAACATTTTCAAGGGTAGGTGTAATGTCTTCATCACTGGTGGTATTTTCACCGTGATGACGAATATTGTCGTTTGCTGTAAGCAAGCTATCATCAATAAAGCTTACAAGTCGTTGGTAGAGGTCCTCGGGACGTTCCCCGCTTTCTGGGCGTATGCTACTGAAATCTAAAAAGCGTGCACCCGTGGACTGGAAACCAAAGTGAGCACGAATAGCTTGCCAAATAGACTGGATTGAGGTGGAATTTTTAACAATAATATTTCGAGATACAACTGGGCAAAAATTAGCGATTTGTCCCAACATAAGTTCTAAATGAGTTACCTTTTGCAGGGGGTTTTTTAAGAAAAATTTAGAACTGCACATTTTGTCATACTGTCCCAACATGCCAGGGCCTTTTTTAAGAAATGGTTAGTGGGGGGGGGGGCATCAACGAAAAGGGACCTAACAAGAATGTGGTATATTGAGGGTGTGTGGATGTGGTTGAGGGTCCTCCCCAGAAAATTTTTGTATTTTTGAGTTTCTGTGGCTTGATTTCCTGCATTTTCAGAGACATTTTTTGAAATATCCCATCTAAACAGACTGAACTTTTGGTGTAAAAGCAATGCTTTGTTATGAGAATGTCATAACTTTCTTCTGACCTATAAACTTAAGAACTTTTGGACAAAAGGGACCTTCACTGGGAGGATAGTTTACTGGGGCTAACATTGGGGCTGGGGGGGCTTTGGCCCCCCAGTATATTAATTAAAAAAGGCCCTGCGACATGTCATAGCATGAAATTCAACTCCCGCAAATGGCACCATTTTTTTCTTATTAAACTTTCATTAACTGATTCTCATCCCTACAAATAGAAACGATGCTGAAAATTGTCAACAAAAATTATATTGTTGAGTTTGTTATGAGAAATTCTGGTACTGCTTTTGTTATTGAAGCTATATGTATTCCATTTATTCCTTCGATTACTTTAGTTTTCTACAATAAATATCCATATCCTGAAAGTTCGTATTTTTTTCAACTGCACAAAATATTTTTTAGAGTTGCACAAATTTATTTAGAACTGCACATTTTGTGTAGAACTGCACGTTAAAAAAAACCCTGACCTTTTGGGCAGCAATGCGACGACTCGCTACTGGTACGTCTTCGCCGTCATCGGTAAAGCCTCGAGTTGGGTTAGTACTAGACTTTTTTTACAGGAAATTTGCAAAATTCGAGTCCAACGACAAAATGTATTGGAGATTCTGACGCCAAGCTTCGAACGAAGTAATGCTTTCTTCTTTGGTTAAAGTCCACTGCTTGGGGGCACGAACACTGGCCATTCTGGCGGGTTAAAGATTGATTTTTTGGCAGTCTTTTTAAGCTGGCGTGTCTTTACCACTTCTAGTCGGAGAGGACTCTTGTCGAACTGTCTTTGTGAAGTTTCACTTTGTCGAAACTGTTTGTTTATAATAGAGTACAATACGTAACGCTGTCACCACGCCAGTGTAACTTCAATGTAATCTACAAAAGGTAAATATGAGTTTTTTAACAAAATAGGACAGATTTTTGTCGTTTCAGTATTGTTTTGTCATCCTGGGAATATTTCTTAAGGTCACACATATTTTATATATTGAAAACATCTCAAATGGCCTACATTTGGGCTACACAGAATTTATATTGGTTTTTATACCTTGATGCATGGCTATTACAATTATAGTACTTTACAAATATAGTGTAACCCTGAAGTAGCTAGTACACAGCACACTGCACTGGAAAGAAAACCTCACAGTGCCACCTTAACAAATTTGTAATCTGGCGAAAAAATAAGTTTGATTAAAATTCTGCGAAGACCATCAACCTAAATTTATTTAAAGCAGTATTATTTTAAACGGTAATGATTGAACAATCAGATGAAACTTACCTTGAGGTATGCCAATTCAATTTAACTGATATTTTCAACATTTTGTTAAGGACAATTGACATGTCATTGCCTATTTTAACAAACAAATGCTTGCTTCAGCACAAAATGTCTAGAAAATATTTTTTGCAGTTTTTCAAATGCATGGGCTTTGTCTTACATATTATCAATTTTTGCTTAAAAATCTTCTTGGCAACTACACCTTTAGATGTCCATTTAGCAGTTAAAAAGATTAAAAGGAAAAACAAAATAGAAAAACATTTTCATACAAAATAGAAAAAAATGTATCCCTTGAATGTATTTCCACCAAAATACTGCGAGGACCAACCAATTTGTCCATTCCTTGTGCTGTGCTATAACGCCCATTGTGTGCCAATGAGCTAAACAGTGAAAAATTACAATATTTTTTGTGATTCCACATTGTAAGTGTTGCAGAGTGTCACGGAATTCTTTGGAAACCGGTCAATGTATACATCATTACACTCCTAGTTAATTTTTATAGTTGTTTTTAATAAGAATATATAAAACGTTTTAAAAAATAAGAATATAAACATGTGCGTGTCAGACATCTTTTTTGTTCACCGGCTGCATAGACACTCTCTCTCGATTGTACTGGCGAATTTTCGGGCGAAAGTTTACCATCATGCTCTTGCAACAATACAGCATAATTCGGAATGAACTCTCTGTAGTAACCAATGAACCCAAGAAATGCTTTAATTTCTTTCTTTGTTCTGGGTCGTTTCGCGTCTCTCATCTTCCTAACGTTATCTTCATGGAGGCCTTTGACTCCGTCTGATATTTGGTGACCAACCATGCACTTCAATACTATCAGCTCCTAGAACACATTTCGTTGGTCGTGCCGTTAAACCAGCATTAACCAGTCTAAGGAGCACTTGGCCAAGGACAACGAGATGCTGTTCCCACGTCTCCGTAGCGATAATGATGTCGTCGATGTAACTGTCAGCTTCATCGAGATCATTCAGCAGCTTTCTAATGCCTCTGACCAAGCTCGCACCCGAGTTCATCATCCCAAAAGGCATCTTGACAAATTCATAGGATCCATCGGGGGTGACGAACGCTGTCTTAGGAATGTCCTTGGAAGCTACTGAGATCTACCAATAGACCTTGCTCAGATCCAATTTGGTGAGGTATTTCGCTTTCGACATCTTTAGAAATATATTTTCCGCCGTTGGCATCGGGGTTGGATCAAATACGGAAACACGGTTCAATTTTCGGAAAACGATACACACTCTGTCAGTGCCATCTTTTCTTCGCACTATAACAACTGGCGAGGCGTAAGGTGACTTGGACTCTCGGATAACTGCCATTTTCATCATATCTTCAACGCCTTTCTTTAACGAGTCCCTAACATTATAAGGGATCGTATACGGCTTCGACAAAATGCGTTCATCTGAGGTAAGTTTAACTTCATGCTCAATTATATTAGCGTTACCAGGCATGTCGGTAAAGATATGTTCGTACCGTTTTACCACTTCTTCTAGTTGGACTTTTTGCTCGTCATTCAGTTGTTGACCAAACGTTACGTCCTTTACCGTCTCTTTGGGTTGCATAGTGCCAAGCTCTAACAGGTTGTCGTCATCAACGGCTCCTTCTGGACCACTTTCACATTGCTCGATTACCGCTGCTGCAGCTACACGGAGGACTAAACTGCTTTTTATCCCACAACCACTCTATTTTGGCAATGCTTCTTCCCGCTCTCTGACTTCCGTAATGCTATTGAAAGGTAACATGTTGCCAGTTTGTCAAGCGCTTTTGCGGCAAACACGGCCGTAGCGGCAAACACGGCCGTAGCTTCAGAAAAATATATATCTTATAAGAAAGAATTGAATGACCTATCTTACTGCATAACTTGGGGAGTATATACGAATTATAAATAATACGTTTTACAATATATATATATACGCAACACGTACACAAAGGAGATTTTAAGTAACTACTGTCTCCGTTTTATTAAAATTTGTAGGGCAGGTTCTTTTTCTTTACCATATATATACAATTTAATAATGCTGATTTGTTTAAATGGTTTGACTTGTTTGAATTTGGCGCCATATTGCGCCATATAATGTGTTTATTTTTAGGAACACGTTCGGTATGTTATTTAATTCGACACATGCAAAATTCGACGTTTGAAACAGGCGTCGAACTTAATGTAATTTTTTCGAATCTAATGCGAATTGTATTCGACACATGCAAAATGCGACGTTTTACACAGGCCTAAGTTACTTAGGACTTCTTTTGGAACACCAAATCTACTGTACAAATCTACCAGAGCTTCGGTGACTGCTTCAGTACTAATCGATTTCAAAGGGACTGCATCAGGTACCGGGTTGCATTATTGACGAGGGTAAGAATATAACGGTGTCCTTGTTCACTAGGTGGGTAGATACAGTGGTGTAGGACTAAATTCACAACTAGTGGGGCTCTCTAGACGAGCATGTTACCAAGGGTGAAAACATTCGGGTATGAATGACGTCATAAGTAACAGCCTAATCCCATGATAACATTTCTTTACTATATTCATGCCTAAAATAGTCATAAGTGATGCTTGGAGAATAAAAACTATGGAAAAATTATATATTTCCAAGCATTCTTGCAAACAAAGAAGGGGGGACCAGTCCCCTCCCATAGCTTGAGGAAGGGGGGCTCCGCCCCCAAGCGCCCCCCTCTTCTACACCACTGGGTAGATATGACCAATCAGATCTAGTGCGACTCTCTTGAAGGGTGAGGGACTTTTCCTTTCTGTATGGTTTTTTGGCAAATGTCGCAAGAGCGACAGAATCTTGTGACGTCACCATGAATTCCGGGCCAATAAAAGTTGCAATAAAAAATACTCGCAATCTTTTCAGTGGTTTTTTGGACACCCATATGCCCACCCATGATTGAACTATGACCAACATCCATGACTCATTCACGAAGGGGCTGCGGAACCACTACTTGCTGAAGAGTTTTCCCATTTGCACTTTCGTACAACCTATACAAAACTCCACCTTTTGTTTTGAAAGTTATCTCTTGACCACCCTTTATCTTAGTGTCAGTCATATTTCGGTACTTCTCTAGTGTTGGGTCCTGGTGTTGCATTTACAAAGGTCTTCTTTACCAACAGGCAATCACTTGAGAACTTCTGGGGTATTTAAGGGCTTACGCTTATCACTTCGCTTTGCTTGAGCTGTAGTAGTCACAGCACAAGTCTCGTGCCATTCAGGGTCAGGGTCATCTGGGGCCCTTGCACCATCTACTTTACCAATAATGAGATCATACAGTGTGTCCGGTAAACACTGTGCTTCCACTTCTCCCTTCAAATAGGGGGTATTGACCGGGATCTTAACTATTGGGACCAGACGGACAGTATTATCAATAAGAAGTATGTAGAGCTTCTTCTAAACCACCACTCCGCTGCATCCGGTATCTCGTAAGGTGTCTACCATGTTTTTGCCAACCGATCCTTTAACAACAGGCATCTTATTCTCAGCCTTACTCTCTGTCACAGAACTGTCACTCTTCACGATCGGTAACTTGGTAGCATTACCCAATAGTAACTCATTGTTCTGGATACAGGACTCAAGCCCAGGATCAACACCATCAAATGCACCACTATGTTGTGCAGCACCTGCTTTAAAAGGACCTTTCTTGTTCTCAGCAACTTTGCAATCTCTGGCAAAATGTCCACTACGGTCACATAGGAAACATAATTTCTGCTCTGCTTTAGGATCTTGTCTCACTGACTTGCGGCATTCGCTAGCTTTATGACCATATCCTTTGCAATTAAGCATGGCATTTTTTAAGAAATCGTTAGTGGGGGGGGGGGGCATAATCGAAAGGGGACGTAACAGGTAGGTGGTGTATCACAGGTGTGGGAAGCTGAAGGGAGGTCTAGGGGTCCTCGACCAGAAAATATTTGTATTCTTGAGTCTCTGTGGCTTGATTTCCTGCATTTTCAGAGACAATTTTTGATATATCCCATATAAACGGAGCCAGGTTTTGTTGTGAGAATACCATAACTTTCCTCTAAACTCAGTTTTCCCCCCTTTTTTGCTTATATTTTGGAAAAAAGGGACCGTCACTGGGGGGGGCTAAAATAGCTTACTGGGGGAGCCAACATGGGGGCTGGGGTGCTTTGGTCCCTCCAGTACATTAGTTAAAAAATGCTCTGCAATTAAGGCACTGAACTCTCTTTACATTGCCAACCTCCCTGCCGCTATCAGGTGTATTTACTCCCTTCGGCAACAACTTTGCTCTGTAGTTAGGTTTCATCGAACTTGACAATTTTTTCTCATGAGAACAAAAAATTGCTCTTCCAAACGTCCATGATTCCTCTCTCTTAGATAAATTGCTAGGTTTTTTGGACAGGAAAGTATAAACTGCTCTTTAATAACCAAGTCACAGATTCCTTCATAAGTTTTCTCCGTCTTTGATAGTTCAATCTCTGTTCAATCTCGTCACAAACTGTTCTGGGCTTTCCCTGTCTTCTGGATTTCCCTCCCTGAACCTCATTCTAAAGTCATTCTCGGTAAGTTCATACCTCTTCAAAAGAGCTTCCTTTAGCTGCTTGTAGTTAACCGCAGCTGTCTCTGATAATCTTGAATAAACATCTAAAGCTCTACAAGTAAGCAATGCACTAAGCGAAGTTGACCATGTCGACTCATTCCAATTATTATTCTTAGCAAACCGTTCAAATCTTTTCAAATAACTATCTAAGTCATCTTTACAATCAACAAATGTTGGCAGTTTAGGTAATTTTGCTGCCGATGTGTTACTAACACTGCTTACCTCAACATTCGCACTTTGCAACTCTAGTTGTTTCATTGCCAGTTCATGTTTTCTTTCGGCTTCTTTTCTCTTTCCCGCAATTGCCGTTCCTTTTCTTTTTCCTCCAATTCTCGTAAACACAAACGCTCTCTTTCCTCAGCTTCTAACTTTTTACTCTCACTTTCTCGCCGTCTCTCCTCTCTCTCATCGTCTTACCGTCGTTTTTCTTCGTCTTGTTGTTCTTTCACAAAAGCTAATAACTCTTTGCCTTCAAAGCCAAACTCTTTACCCAACGCAATAATTTTTTCCATACTAATTGTTAGATCTCCAAAATACACAAACTAGGCTGCCCCTCGACACATAATTTATCCAAAATACTATATTGACTATCCGCAATAAGTCAATAAACGGTCAATGTTGCCCTCCGGCATATATATTTATCCACAATAAGAGTAATGTTTAAAACAAACAAACCGTGTTGCCATCTGGCCGATATATCGTCCACAAAAAGCAGTTCCCCGTTTACTTTCGTTTTGAAAATATTTGTATCCCATTCACGATCTCCACCAAAACACTTTCGCAATTGACCGGTTTCCCGCCTGAGCCCCCAGATGTCACGGAATTCTTTGAAAACCGGTCAATGTAGCTATACATCATTAGACTCCTAGTTAATTTTTATAGTTGTTTTTAATAAGAATATATAAAACATTTTAAAAAATAAAAATATAAACATGTGCGTGTCAGCCATCTTTTTCTTCACCCCTTGCATAGCGTTTACAATACAATACAAATGCAAATGCAAATGCAAATGCGAATGCGAATGCGAATGCAAATGCAAATGCAAATGCAAATGCAAATGCAAATGCAAATGCAAATGCAAATGCAAATGCAAATGCAAATGCAAATGCAAATGCAAATGCAAATGCAAATGCAAATGCATATGCAAATGCAAATGCAAATGCAAATGCAAAAGCAAAAGCAAATGCAAATGCAAATGCAAATGCAAATGCAAATGCAAAAGCAAATGCAAATGCAAATGCAAATGCAAATGCAAATGCAAATGCAAATGCCAATGCCAATGCCAATGCCAATGCCAATGCCAATGCCAATGCCAATGCCAATGCCAATGCCAATGCCAATGCCAATGCCAATGCCAATGCCAATGCCAATGCCAATGCCAATGCCAATGCAAATGCAAATGCAAATGCAAATGCAAATGCAAATGCAAATGCAAATGCAATAAAATACAACTTTATTTGGGGATAGTTATACTAATTGGGCTCATTTGAAACTACAGAAGCAGGTCTTCATAAATAATACAAAGTACTTGAGATGAACAGGCATTTAAAGATGCACTTGCACAAAATAGATTTGAATCAACAACCTAAAAGGTTCCTAGGACTCACATAAATGTCTAACACTTGGACAGACAAAAACTTAATTAAGAGTTAATATAATTTTTTGCCATCCAGATATATTGTTTTCAATAATCCATTGATTTAGCAATAAAAATAAGTAAGTATAAAATAATTCGTACCTGTGTTTACTCATTTCGAACAACCCTTCACACCACACTTTGTTGCGGTCAAAACCCGCCTGAAACCAGTTCCATCAACGATCGGAAGAGAAATATCCATTTCCCATTGAAGACACGTTATTTAGTCATGTATGTGACACGAAACCAATTTTGACCACATATAAGGACGTCGAAATTCAACAAAATATGACATATTTACAACACTTCGAAGCCACTTTTCAAAAGCTTTGCAAAATTCAATAGTTCTCGAAAAGCATCACGGTAATTTTGAGCGGCAGTTTCTCGAGTATTTAAAAAGTCTTCTCTTAATCTATCATGTTATTATTAATATATATATATATATATAATTTATTTATATGGATGCAGACAATACGTTGTGTTATATACTGTTCAAAAGTCATTTCTCACGTATTTAACTTGTTTTTAGATTACTTTCTGCGTCAAGTCGTTGTTGAATCGCTAGACATTATTTTACTATGATTTTTGTTGTGGCATGGTTTTGTTGTCGATGAGTGACACCTTACATCATGAGTCTAATGTAGTTGTTTTGGTAATATATTACACATTATTGAATTCGGTTTTCGCATGATATCGAGAATTATCAAGGCCTCAGTTTTCGTTAACCGAGGTCTTGATAATTCTCGATACCATGTCTAACCTCATCCAATAATTGTTAAATATGTGTAAGCCAGCAGCCAGTCAAAACAGAGAAGTGAAGAGAAATGCATAATAATTATTGTATTAGTTCGGTTGGTCTTAATATGGCATTCTTGTCCTGTTGACCAGACCTTCAACCTTATTGTCTTTAATTCCTCAATTACCTAATGCTTGTTAAATAATATAATGGCAATTTTCTAATTTTGTATGTACAGCCTGATGACCTGTTTGTGTGCGATATAGACGGAAATGACATCAGTTTTCCTCCCCGAGCGTAAGTATTTATTAATAAGCATCCAAGTCTTGCTTTTTAAGTAGTTACTTGCGCCAATACTAAAATAGATAGATAGATAGATAGATATGTATAGGAAGTTACACCATGTTTGAGCCACCTTGACACGACCAAAGCATGCGGCCCCGACTGCATTCGATCGCGCCTTTTTCAAGCATACAGCTTCCAAATTGCACCCAGCATTTGTGATCTGTTCAACCATTCGATGCATACTATGGCCATATTCCTTGGGAGTGGAAATCTGCCAATGCTACGCCTGTCCACAAACAAGATCTTAAAGAACCAGCAGAAAATTATAGATCCATTTCTTTGCTTCCTATCCTTGGAAAAGTTCTGGAACGTTGCGTGTGCCTCAAACTTTGCGATCATGTCGGACATCTAATCACAAAATCTCAACATGGCTTTCTCAGACAACGTTCGTGTGTCACTCTGTTCTTATCTGTTCTACGTACTATCGGACAATCTCTCGACAAGAACATCCAAACTAACATCATCGATATTGATTTGCAAAAGCATTTGACTCTGTTGACCACAAAATTCTTCTTCACAAACTTAAATCCTACGGTGTGTCAAGACAATTGTATGCATGGTTTGCAGATTATCCGTAAGTGGTCGATGTCAGCGAGTGGTTGTTGATGCAGCTGCATCGCACTGGGCACATGTAACATCTGGTATGTCTCAAGGAAGTATCCTTGGACCTGTTCTTTTTGTCATCTTTATAAATGATCTTCTAAACATATTACCAGATGTTACCTTGGCAGCATTGCATGCAGATGACACCAACGTGTACAAATCTATCAAATCGGAAGCTGACTGCAAAAATCTACAACACGCCTTGATCAATCTTGATTGTTGGAGCCGTGATAACAACTTAGATTTTAACCAGTCGAAATGTAAGGTGCTGACAGAGTGGAAATGTAAAGTGCTGACCGCGAAAAAGGACTCCCTTGGTGTACGCCTACCACATGAATTCGAAGGAACTCTCGCATGTAGAAAAAGAGAAAGACCTTGGTGTTTGCATCAATGACAACTTTACATGGGACGACCATGTCTACACAATCACTGGTAAGGCGAATAAGATGCTTGGGCTGCTCAAACTTGCCCTCTTTTGACAGTACGACGCACGCTGTATCTGTCGCTCATTAGGTCTCAATTAAGCTACGCAACTGAAGTCTAGTCACCACGCACCGTAAAACTCAGATCCAGAATGGAAAGTGTACAGAGAAGAGCCAGCGCATAAATTCCAAGCGTGGGGAACTATCATTCCAACAACGTCTAAAAATCTGAACATACTCCCCCTCTACTATGAGAAATAAATTACTGATTTGGTGTTCTTCTTCAAAGCACTTTATGGCAGTACAGATTCGGACTTCAATACCTTTGTCTCCTTTTCCAACAATGGTCGCACTCGCCTCTGTCAAAATCCTTCCGTCGCCCTTAAAGTCCCCTTCTGCAATATTATACGTTAGGATTCTCAATAAAATTGTTAAGATGCATGAATTTATTAACCTACTTTTTACTGAAGTAACAAATATTATAGTGGTACCCTGGGGACGATTTTTATGTACTAAGACCGGATAGTGACTTTTTTCAACCTTTGTAAAGATGCCTGAATAGCTGCGAAACTATATATGGAGCCCAGAATTAACATAAAATACTTTAATTCATAAAAACTTTACTTTAGACTAGGTCATACTACTCAACTTCCCAATTAAATTTAGAAAGTTTAAAATGAAACCCGCTAAATAGCCGCAAAACTACGGATATGGACCCCACAATAAATATTAAATAATTTAGAAAAAAAATACCTAACTTTAATCTAGATTATGCTAATTCAACTCACTTCGTATAACCAGTCCTGGTCTGAAAAGTTCTCGTAATTCTTTTTCACCACCTCCCAGCCCGTTGAAGCTGCTTTGTGGTCCAAATGTGATTGAAAAATACAAAATAAAAATGCCCGGAAGCCGGGTTTTAAGAATAAAAACATTGCTCTATTAATCAAATTTATCGATTATCAACCTTTAACAATGAATCAGTTCATTCAGCCAGTCTGTTAGAACCCGTTTATATGAGGCCGAGGCGAAGTCAGAACGGGTTGAAAATTGGAAATGTCAGTAGGTTTACATGCATGAGAGCGGTATGAAAAGCATTACACACTCTATAACGTATATTATATCAAAATAGTCCACAATTGACGTTGTTAATCTAGATCGCCCTGAAAATAGTTTGTGTTTACATTCTCCCTCTCCGAATTCATCCATGTCTGAAGATAGTCGGTTCGGTCCAGCGGGCGGTATGACTTCAGACCGGTCTTTTTCGTCCCGGTTGACTTGACTCGTGTAAACGGGGCCCTACCATCAGTCAGACAGTCAATACCTGTTTTTTTTTCATCTTTGCACAGTACATACATCCTATGCAGTATGATATTATAGTCATTATAAGTTAGCATAGATTCTCTCATTGTTTTCTGTAATATAGGAAGAAGCTCAAGAAGAGCCAGTGTACTCCACTGTTTATGAATGTTTATACTTTAACAGGTAATAATAACATTTATTATATGGCCGAGTGAAGTGGCGCACGCTGATTGGTTGATTAGCGATCCGTCAAAACCCGTATCCGGACAGTGGTCTGTATTTTCCGTATCCGGACCGATATCCCGGATGTTGTTTTAGCGCGAATACTTGAGTGTTTTACATACTTACATAATTATATTTCACTGTCGTAATGCCAAGATATGATCCTACTAAAAAGTTTTAATGTACGGCTAGGTTTGTAATAAAACGTGTTTGTGAAGACAACATTAGTCAATGGAAAGAGAACGCGCGCGTAGACAAGGCGTACCATACGTATGCACCATACGTGGCGCTTGGCCATATAATAAACAGCTTATTAGCCTCGCTTTTTCGGTCTGTACAGTGAAATATCAGACCTCTGTTTTTTGCACGGACCTCGCTACTTCGTCGCTCGGTCCGTACTAAGAAACCTCGGTCTGATATTTCACAGTACAGACCTCACGCTCGGTCAATAAGCAGTTAGTTCAATTCGGGTTTCTTCTGTAAAGCTGCAAAGTGCTGCTCTTTAATAAATTACCAAATTATCAATTACGTATGTTCTATACTCGTATGTTCTATATTCAGAAAAATTCTGAACTCCCCAACGGGAATCGAATGCGTGTCTCCCGGTTGGTTCAGTTCGGTTGTTTTATACACGGATTCGATTAGTAAACTATTTCAAAGTTTTGCCGGCAGCCTCAAAACCAAATACGGTTTAAAATACTTCTAATAGGTCATACTTTATATTTGGGAACAATTTGTTTACCTCAAAATTCGCAAAAGTAGGAATTTTGGGGATTTTCCCTCGAATTCAGAGAGTTTCCGATCGGTTCCGATACATAAAAACTATTTTAAATGTAATTTTTAAGTTTACAAAAGTCTTTATTGCTTTTCGTGCACCCTCAGTCAATCAATCTATTAAATATTTTCGGTTGGTAGAAAAAACTAGGCCAAAATCTGTAAAATCGTTCGGAAATTCAATAGTCGAATTTACTCGCCCCAGGTCTCATCTCTATTTATCGCGCGAATTCTAACGCATGCTCAGACAAATTGCCCACCTGTTCACCACTGGTCCTTAATACCCATGGTAATCACCACTGACAAAGCTCATAAAGTCTCGTTGCGTCGTTGTTTTGATAATTTCGAGATATTTTTCTATTTTAAATCGCTTTAACCATTTGTTCAAAGGTGTACAAAAATCGTACACGTACAATTGCCTAAAACCTGTAAGACTGTATGTGCTATCATGTGGCATAACGTGCGGACGTGTATTTTTGAGCTCTGCATTTTTTTTAAATAATTTGAATCTTTATGCCTCCTAAGAAGAAATCAGCAGCGGCACAACTGTTTTAATGCCAACTGTGTCGTCTTTTGAAGAAATCTTGACTAAACGATTGGACGAACATACGAAGGAATTAAATGCAATTGTAGTAAAACTGATCAAAAGAAGTTCTACATAATGATATGAAAGCAATTCAAGCTAGTCAACAGTTTAATTTATGAGCGACAAATTCGACATCTCATTCGGCTACGCTAATTACACTGGCCTGTAGGCCAAGTGTCTTAAATCCCTAATTTTCTGTTTTTTTGAACCGTCGGGAAATCGAGTTTGCGTTAGCGCATCGCAGGCTCAGAGACCATGTGGTGATTACGAAATCGTCCACCCGATTCAAAATGGCCGTCATTGAGGAGCGGGCTATATGACAAATATGTCTATTAGGAAATGTTTTCTTGCGTTTGTTTCATGGGTGGTTTTCTCCGATATAAACAACACACGAGTTCGTTGTAGATTTCTTTGCGTATTCAATAGCTGCAGTTACAGTTGGTAAAATCCCTGGAAATTATGGCGAAAAGGTTGCCCGTATGTTTACGCGACTTTCGACTGTTATAACTTACAACATAATTTTAGATAGTACAACGTAGAATACAGTTACTTCATATTAAACTACAAAGCTATTATATATTATCTTTGTTGCCTCTGTATAAAGAATTTGGAATGTTCTCAAGAAGTACGCGGCTTTAGTAACAATTGTTTCAAAATTTAAGCAATAATATATTACAATTGCATAAGTCTAGCGCGAAGGAGTTTCATTTCCTACCTGCTCTTAACTCGCTTTGATACACAGTTAAATTTATATGCTTTTCGAACTTTCAAAGTCATCACATTCTGGTATGATGATTTGTTCTTGCTTTTTAACAATATTGGTATTTCGATTCAATATTGTTCATTACGACTTTAGGTATTAAATATCACAAAATATGGCTCAAAATTTTGTTTACGTTTGCTATTTTTAGTTTAATTGTGTGAAATACAACGACGTGTCAACTCAAAATAGCATTGTCGAGGCTGGGCGTATGGAGTATATTACTAAAATAATTACAATAACACGATGAATTTGGTTTAAATATTTATTAGAATTTTGTCTTTATTCGAAAGTTCAGCGATAAAAGATTTTGATATACATATTAAAAATGTTAAATATCAATAAAAATCTTTTATCGCTGACCTTTATAGTGAAATTTTGTCTTTAATACATATATTAAACTAAGAAGTGAATATATCTCTATATATCTCACAATCGGCTATATAAACCTAGCATATATCATTAATATACCCTGCAAGCAGCTCAAAATAAGATTGAAACCACTGATCTGAGATTGAAACCTGAAACCTCACACAGACAGTAAATGTTACACCGCCCCAGGTGCCCCTAAACCCTGACCGTCCAGATGGGGCAAGGCCAGTGTGAACGCCTCAGCAGGCGTCTTGTTGATAATATATTTACCAATCTATTGCATAGTAACATGAAAAGTGGCTTGTTGTTTACCGATATTTCGGATCATCTTCCAATTTTTTGTATTTGCTTTCAATCAATCAAAAACTTTACTATTGTGTCAAATAAATTCTAGTTTACAAAGAAACTAATTGGGGACACCTACCTATATTAACTATATTAACTATATAACAGAATATATTATAATAAATATCTATAATTTGTAATTGAAAAGGAGTGTCGATTAATTGTTGCATAGGCTAAATAGCAATTAGTACAACTATTGGAAGTTAAGTCGGCTATATCCATTTGTCATCAGACAGTGAATAGAAAAATGAAACAATCACTATTCGAGAAACAAATTAGTTAAATAAGTTTAGTGAGCAATTGTCCGGGGTTCATTGGTCTGAACTTGAAGGATTCGATGATCCAAATCAATCATATATAGCATTCCATTCTGAATTTACTAAAATATATAACACGTGTTTTCCAATTAAGCAAATAAAAAGAAAACATCATTTTTCTAATAAACCATGGTTGTCAAAAGTCATTTTAAAATCTATAAAAAGAAAAAATAAATTATATAGACGTTATTTACGTAACCCTATACCCGAAAATGAATTGTACTACAAAAGGTATAAGAATATAAAACTGAATCATTCTATAAAAATTGCCAAATCATCATATTATGCTAGGAAATTGCAAAATATGAAATCTGATATGAAATCTACTTGGAAGGTTCTCAATGAGGTTATTAAAATAAAGAAAACTTCAAAGCCTACCATACACTATTTAAAACTAGTGAAAACACGGAAACCTCTGATCCGACTTTAATTGCTAATAAATTTTGCAATTATTTTACTAATATTGGCCCAAATCTTGCTAAGAAAATAAGACCTTCGTCTCAGTCACATCGTCAGTTTCTTTCTGGATGTTATTCTCAGTCTGTTTTTTTTTATAGTGTGACATCCGCTGAAATTGTTGAAACCTCTAAATCGTTTCAATCAAATAAAGCTGCTGGTTATGACAAAATTCATGTCAATAATTAAACAGTTTATCAATATCATTGCAGAACCGCTCTCTCATATACTTAATTTATCCATTGCTAGTGGCATTGTCCCTGATGATATGAAAATTACATGTGTAATTCCCTTATTTAAAGCAGGTGATCGTGCAATATTCTCAAATTACAGACCAGTATCCATACTCCCATGTTTTTCGAAGTTTCTTGAAAGGGTTATGTATAATAGTTTATTGGCTTATCTCGATAAATTTAAGATATTATATGATAATCAATATGGACTTCGTAAAAATGTTTCAACTTCACTTGCATTAATCGTTTTATATGACAAAATTTCAGGCGCGATCGACAGAAAGGAAACTTCTGTGGGGATTCTCCTGGACTTATCTAAAACTTTTGATACTGTGAATCATGAAATTCTATTTGATATGTTGGAACATTACGGAATTCGCGGCTTACCATTGCAATGGATAAAAAGTTACTTTACCAATAGATTTCAATTTGTTCAATTTCATGATCATCACTCATCTCCTGGAGCGGTTTGTTGTGGGGTACCTCATGGTTCTATTCTCGGTTCTTTGTTCTTTTTACTTTATATTAATGATATTTGCAATGTGTGACAGTTAGTTGAAACAATTTTATTTGCTGACGATACAAATATTTTTTTCTCACATAAAGACCCACAATATGTTATCGATACTTTGAATAACGAATTGAAAAACCTGTCTGATTTGTTTCAAGCAAACAAATTGTCGCTTAATGTGGAAAAAACGAAATTTGTGGTTTTTAAACCAAGACAAAAAAATATTTCTCGGATATACAATTATTATCAATAACAAGTGTATTGAACAAGCCAAGTAAACTGTGTTTTTGGGAGTTATTTTGGATGAAAATTTGAGTTGGAAATCACATTTATCCCACATTGCAAATAAAATATCGAAATCAATTGGTGTAATTTTTAAAGCTAGTTTTTGTCTGCCACTAGTGTCTTTGCGTACATTGTATTATTCGATGATTTATTCCTATCTTCAATATTGCGTTATTGTTTGGGGGCTAACGTATCCTACTAATATTCGTCGTATTGAATTACTTCAGAAACGTGTAATTAGAATACACAAATGTAGTAGAATGCACATACTAGCCCTATATTTAAGAAACTTGGTTTATTGAAATTGAATGATATTTGTATGCTACAAGTCCTACAACTTGGACAATTTATGTTTCATCATAAATTTTCTCTTTTGCCAGAACGATTTGATATGTTTTCAAAAAATAATCAAACCCACACTTTCAACACGAGAAACTCTTCCAAGTATTATGTACCTTCATGTAGAACAAACATCAGGCTATTTTCAGTACACTTTCAATGTCCAAACTTTTTCAACTCTCTTCCTTGTGATTTGGTGAACATTGTCTCTTTTATTTTATTTAAGAAGAAATTAAAAAATATTTGTTTAAATTATTAAAAATTATCTTGTACATTTTAAGTTTAAGTTCAACCACGTCTGCACTTTGTAATACATTAATTTTGTTTATAAAGGGAGCCTAAATTTATATGGTTTCATTTTGGGCTTCCTTGTCACCAACATGATAAAATTAATTTATGAATATTTCTTGTGTTGTAACCACTGAGCTATAATATTACTGGAGGAAGTGCTCGGCAGAAAAAAGTGTCCGCAAAAACATGGCGGATTTTGGCCTTTGCTGACGCCACATGGTTCCTTTTCTCATGGTAATGACCACTGATAAACCGCGATCCCAACCTTCCGACGGCATCTTTCACCCCCCTGGTTTTTGATAAATATTTTACGTTTTTGTTTGCTTTTGAGTTACAAAAAATTTATATTTTTATTCTACTTTGCTTGTTTTACAACATCAAGAAAAAAGTGGCGTTTTTGTTCTGCTTGTGGATTTCATAATTCAGTATTACTTCTCACCGGTAAGATTCATGAAACTTTTAATACTTTTTTAAAATCCTGTTTTTTAAAGCCTTGTTTTACTAGGCAGCTATGAAAAAACTTTTTAGAATGTATAAATATTATATCAAAAGCACTCAGACTTTAATTGTGTGTTTAATACAATATATTGCCCATTGAAGCAGCTTTTATATTTTTTTCTTTGTTTTCGTTTAAAGCAGTCTTGTAAGCTTTGTTGTTTCCAATTTATATTATAGGCAAGGAAGTTGTCCTTGACCTTATCAACCAAAAAAATTAAGTACATACCCACATTATTTTGATGTGCTTCGTGGCATTTTTGACAGCGGCTGCAGTATTGGTATAGTGCAATCCTTTTGAAAAGCTGTGCTACCTATGTTCAATAAGCTAATTGGACCACCCCTGCATGGGGTATAATAATTTCTGCTTAGCTGTTGATGCTCCCCTACCAAAAGGAAGTTGCCACAAGTAGTCATATACCTTCAAAGTGCCCTCACAATAAGGACAGGTGGTTGCTTTTAAGGAACCCGTATTACATAAAGATGACACAATATCACCATCCCCTCCACTGCTTCATACTGCTTGCTGACTTTCCTTCACAGGCTTCACTAAAAAAGCTGAATAAAGAATGGTGTCCCAATTCATAGGCCTGAATCTTTTTGTTATGCCCCAATACGTAACTCCAGCCAGTTTAATGACAAGTAAGGGTCTTGCAAGTAGTATTGTGCACCAGAACCAATTTATTAATTTAGTCAGCACAATAAACCTACTGGCCAAGCCCCCTAGTAAGTAGGTAATGATAACAATTTTATATAAACAGACAAGGAAATTTTATTTCTCATTAATTTCTTTACAAAATTCAATGTTGATATTCCCATGAGATCATGTATAATATCAATGCAACATGCATAGTTAACCCATTAACTGGCAGTACCCTACCACTCTGACAAGTAAAATAGACCTAGCCAGGAGTAGTTGTGAAAAATGCAACTTAGGCCCTACAGCTGGCAGGAATTGAACCTGCGGCCCTGCGATTAGGCTCTGTGGCTCGTTATCAATATTTAAATACTACTGTAAAGTGTTACCCTCATGAAATAAAGCCAATTATTATTATTATTATTAAATCATCTGGCATCAGACAGAGTAAAATACTAAAGCAGGGCATATCTGGGTGCATTGTCAGCTAATTATGGGTTAATTTAACATACTGAGATGTTCAGTATACTGTATGTTATTTTTGTGTAAGGATGTATAATATATTAATACAGTATAACTATTCCCTTATTATATTTGCAGGAATTAAATCTGTTAAAGGCACCACAAAAGATGGCCAAACATCAAGATACCTCTTGGCACCTCGTTCGATGGGACCAACCGTAGAAGGTATTGGTAGATGGAATACTCGAATGGAAATTTATATACATTTTTTAGACCTAGCCAGGAGCAGTTGTGAAAAATGCAACTTAGGCCCTCTGGCAGGAATTGAACCTGCGGCCCTGCAATTCCGGTGCAGCGCTCCAACCAACCGAGCCACAGAGCCCAGAGGCTAATCGCGGGCTCCTAAATGACCAAAAACATAAGTGACCTAGGTAAACTTTAAGCCTGGGAAAAACTATGGGTGCATGCATGCACAGAGTGGAAGGCAAGGATACCTTCAAATGACTAGCTCGTGGGCACAGGGACGAGGGACAAGGCAACAACCTTTATTAGTTTCATGTCTATATAGAAAACCAGGCAGGGCCGAAACTTTGATATAACTAGAGGGGGGTTAGCTTTTTGCCCGACAAGAAGGATGTGACTAAAGTGTAGCCCGGCCTCTGAACTAAGCCAAAATGTGTTAGGTTATGGTTCAAAGTTTCAATTTGATTTCATTCTATTTAACTCAGTTGTAACTGAGTGTCTGACTGGAGGGGTGTCTCACCCCCTGGAGGGATGTCTCACCCTGGCCTCTGGTAGTTTTGTCCCAGTCCTCAGGATTCTGCAGAGAATCAAGATATTCTGATATTTGTGAAATTCATGCCAGCATGGCTTCATATTCAAAGAAATTATATAATTATTAAGGCTAACATACAGTACAACTAATTGACTTATTGACAACATCATGAAATATAATAAAATTAAAGAAGTGGAATTTTAACCACTTTATACTCTACAAATTGCACCTCTACTTTAATTTGAAGGAAACACTGAATCAAATATTGGCAAAGCTTAGTACTTATGGTTTGACACCTCTGGTTTGACACTGACTGCTAGGTCAGGCTTGTTTTTGCAAATACCCGTGGCTGAAATAATACATCTATCTTACTCGTTATACTAAACTAGGGAGGTATTGTCTTAAGAAATAAAGTATATTTTATCACTACTCCCACTAAATTTTTCACGAAATATTAATAGTATGTGAATGTGAAATTACAGAAATATTTACCTGTCAACTCCGGCTTCAAATATCATCTTTTACCACATTTCTCGTGATTTTAATATTTGTTTGTTCCCTTTCATGGGCGAGAATACCGTATACAACTTGTACATCTTCAAATAAATGGTTAAAGGTAGAAAAAATATATCGAAAATATCAAAACAACGATCGATACTTCACTGCAAAAGGCTAAAACTTGTACAAAAACCAGGGGGGTGTGAAAGTTGTAGCGGGCTCAACATTGAGCCTGGTCAGTGGTAATTACCATGAGCAAAAGGAACCATGTGGCGTCATTCTGGCGTAAGCAAAGGCCAAAATCCGCCATGTTTTTGCGGACACTTTTCTGCCTGGCTGACATTAGCGGCACGTCCTCCAGATGTATTAAGCTCAGTGGTTGTAACCTTTATGTAATTGTGGTGTCAAATCAAATAAATTCAATTCAATTCAATCTTGCATTTGTTTCGAAAATCCTTGAAACATCTGTTGCTTGTCAATGTGAACACTACTTAGTGAAGAACCAACTCTATCCGAAACTACAAGCAGCCTACCAACAATTTCATAGCACGGAGACCGCTCTTCTTCGAGTTCATAACGATATTCTTAGAGCTATAGATGAAAAAAAGTAAGTCATGTTAGTTCAATTGGACCTATCGGCTGCATTCGATACCATTGATCATGACATTCTCATCAGCCGCCTCCAGACACAATATGGTTTCACAGGTTCAGTTATTCAGTGGTTTGAGTCTTACCTTCGAGGTCGATCCCAAAGAGTAGTGATTGGATCCACAATGTCTGCCCCTCAACCCGTAACATCTGGTGTTCCTCAGGGGTCAGTCCTTTGGGCCGCTACTTTTCATTCTATACCTTGGTCCTCTTGAAGACGTTATTAAATCGCATGGTCTTGACTTTATGCTATACGCTGATGACTCTGACCTTTACATTGCTGTCAATCCTCGTAGTAGACACTCTGCCATTGCCAACCTTGAACGTTGCATCTCTGATATTCAAGCATTCTTTTCAAATAACAAACCTATCTGTAATCCGACTAAAACTGAGGCAATCTGTTTCTATTCTCGGTTTTCTAACCTTGCTCTAATACCTGGTATCAATATAAGTCACCATCTGGTACCCATTAGTGGGGGGACGTTTGTAGTCTTGGAGTTACAATTGATAAACATCTTACCATGTCCAAACACATAAAAAAATCTGCTGCTCTGCTTCTCTAGTTCTTCGAAATATTGGCAGAGTCAGAAAATATCTCGATCAACAGAGCACAGAACGCCTGGTCCACGCTTTTATCACGTCAAGGCTAGATTACTGTAACAGTCTCTTATATGGACTACCAGACAAGGAAATCAGTAAATTACAATGCTTGCAGAACTCGGCAGCTAGATTGGTGACGAGATCTGAAATCAGGGAACACATTACACCTATATTACAGGAACTACACTGACTACCTGTGAAGTATATATTAATGTTTAAACTCTTGCTAATTACTTTTAAAATTATCAATAACTGTGCTCCAAAATATTTAACCATATTGCTAGAATCTTACATCCCTAGCCGCTCTTTACGTTCTGCGTCACGAAATCAGTTAGTTGTACCAAGATCTTATACCACTACTTACGGAGACAGAGCTTTTTCTATCGCAGCTCCAAAATTATGGAATAGTTTGCCAGTTGATTTAAGAGAAACAAGTTCTATCAATTTGTTAAAATCTGATATCAAGGCATTTTTATAACTTTTATAACTTTTATAACTTTTATAATCTAATGAATTGCTGTAAATATATTTAACTTTTAGGTAGACTGTAATGTTCTTAACATTGTAAACGCATTGAGGCTTAGCAAAATGCGTACTAAATGCTGTAATTATTATTATTTATTACCATACTCTATTACTCTGGCCATTATGCCATCGTGAAATTGAGAGTTGCGCAGAGTCTTCATCACTCTCTTGGCTGCGTCTATCATATTCCAGAGGCAAGACAAGTCAAGACATCTGAAGATAGATTTGATTGCAGTGGATGGCCCCAAGTAACCTAATGCACCTGTACAAGGGCCCTTTACAGCATTCCGCAAGGCTGTGCTTTCACGCCTACTTGGTTTATCCCAATCCGCTGTGATAGACTTGAGATGAGTTGGAGAAGGTGATTCTCCAGTACCATTATCACAGCAATGACAGCATGTCATCTTACCACTAGTCGACCAATGCGAGTAATGGACCAATGTAGTACCCCTGGCTAAGGGAGGCTAAGGGTGTACTAACACTTGCCCAATGTGTACACCCAGACTAGTGCAGGGAAGGAGTCGCCTTACATCTCCATTCTAGACCGGCACGAAGCACAGCGTAGCCACTGCCCAAAGACTAGCCTAGTCACTACATTATTATACATGGTTAGACGACAATAATATCATGTACATTTATGTTAACTATGCATGATATAATTATTACAACACGTGATATCTTAAGATTATTTTGCTTCAGGACTTACTTTGTATATCACAAGTCTGTAATCAATGGATATGAAAAATTAAAACATTGTTACATATTTTTTTGTTTACATACAATTGTGTGAAACTATGGATGCACCAGAACTTTGGGTGTGCACTTGTTTATGCCATGCTGAAAGTAGGTAACTTACACAACCTAGAAATTGCCATATTTAGAAACCTGCCAAGTAAAATGCTAAAAGCACAGCTTGTTAAAGTTTGTCAAGGACAACTTTCTTTTCTATATAAATACAGGGCTTAATAAAATGTCTACAACAGCCTAGGGTAAGTATATAAAGGATTTTGACTCCGTAGCAATACTATTTAAAACGTTTTTTTGCCATTGGCAAATTACATATTTGCTGTTTACAGCATCAGTTTTTGATATAAAATATATTTGTCGAGAGATTTTAATATAACTTCCTATCCGGCTATCCAATAGGAGGCACGAGTTTTTTAGTTTTCATAGCTAGCTTACTGTCGTTCCAATTGAAGTGTTCCTCAAATATTGATTCGATACATTACCTCGCGCAGACCAATTCTTTGTTCAAGTTCCTCGAGATATTCATACACTTCCTGTGAAAGTTGACCAATCACAATCCGTATATGATTTGAATACGAATCAACTGACCAATGAGGAACTGATCCTGCATTGCAGGAAGTAAACAATATTCAAAAATCAAATTCCTATTTCGGATTCGGTTGTTTTCATCATTCATGTAACTTCAATTCTTCAAATGTTCTTCAAATGTGTTTACATTTGTGCTCAGAAAAACGTTTAATTGAAATATTGCTTCAATTGTTGAAGATTTTCTAAATGGTTTAGAACCAGAATTGAATAAATATGCAAAGCCGTTGCAAGATCAAGGTATTACTTCAACAAATATAACAAATATTCATTTTATTTTTAGAAACTAAGCGATCAAACGTGGGGGCCTTTCTAATCTATATTTTAAAGGAAAATGTCACTTTCATCTGTTTACAATATATTTTCCCGTTAACTCTTTTAGTACAGTAAAGTGTATGACAAAAATGACAGGCGTCATTTTATAGTGCAATAAATGTCAGTGGCAAATTTTGATAGACCAAATAATTTATTGTAAAGGTACGAAGAAAGTTTTTCTAACTTTCAAATTTGTTATCTATATGAAATTGTAACAAACTTTACTGTAATATAGTAATATTGAATCAGACAAACAGTGACAGTGTTTCTTTTTGTGGCGCTATTTGAGGTTCGATTCTGATATATAATACGAATAGATAATATTAAAATCATAAATGTCAAGCAAGTACATAAATACATATTTGTGTTCTAAAACTATAAAATTATACTATAATCTATATTGTTTCTAATAATATTACTATATTACAGTAAAGTTTGTTACAATTTCATACAGAGAACAAATTTGAAAGTTAGAAAAACTTTTCATCGTACCTTTACAATAACTTATTTGGTCTATAAACCAAAATTTGCCGCTGAGATTTATTGCACTTTTATAAAATGACGCCTGTCATTTTTGTCATACACTTTACTGTACTAAAAGAGTTAACGGGAAAAATATATTGTAAACAGATGAAAGTGACATTTTCCTTTAAAATATAGATTAGAAAACCCCCACGTTTGATCGCTTAGTTTCTAAAAATAAAATGAATATTTGTTATATTTGTTGAAGTAATACCTTGATCTCGCAACGGCTTTGCATATTTATTCAATGCTGGTTCTAAACCATTTAGAAAATCTTCAACAATTGAAGCAATATTTCAATTAAACGTTTTTCTGAGCACAAATGTAAACACATTTGAAGAACATTTGAAGAATTGAAGTTACATAAATTATGAAAACAAACGAATCCGAAATAGGAATTTGATTTTTGAATATTGTTTACTTCCTGCAATGCAGGATCAGTTCCTCATTGGTCAGTTGATTCGTATTCAAATCACATACGGATTGTGATTGGTCAACTTTCACAGGAAGTGTATGAATATCTCGTGGAACTTGAACAAATGAATTGGTCAGCGCGAGGTAATGTATCGAATCAATATTTGAGGAACACTTCAATTGGAACGACAGTAAAAGCTAGAAAAAGTCTCGTGAATCTTACCAGTGACAGGAAATATTCTTCCTTCATAGTGAATTGTAGCGTCTACAAGCGGAGCAAAAAGGCACTTTTGCTTGACGTTGTAAAAACAAGAAAAGTGGGAAAAAATATATAGGTTTTTAGCTCAAAAACGTCAAAAACAATCTTTTTCAAACAAAAACGACAAATGCCAGGAGGGTGAAGGATAGTGTCTGAAGCGTAAGATCGCGGTTGGTCAGTGGTAATTACCATGGGCAATTAGGACCAGTGGCGTCAGTAATAGTACAGCTCAGTGGTATTTCGCCGACATCACAATGACATCATAATTATAACTTGACAGAGTTCTAATGCAACAACACTCCTTTCTTTCCCCAGCTGAACAGAACTGAATGCGCAATTAGTGCATGTATAATCTATGCATGGATAAACCCCTTGACTTGTTTACATATTGCTGGCATGCAAATTCCGATTATACAAAAGATTATCTTCTCCATTGTGAAGCAACAATGCATATCGAAATAACGAAGCTTCTTGGGAGTTTTAAAAATATTTTGCAATAGCTGTGCAGTCTCTCAGTGCCCTCTAGTATATATTATAATATTATCCCGTTGTTATCATGTCTTGCTGTTCTGAAGTTGCATTTCATGGAACTACCTAAATTTCACTTTCCTTCTCCCCCTGAGCACCTGCTTACACTTTGCACTTCGTTTTTGGAAATTTCGGTAAATCGGGGTTGGTTTTTTTTCAGGAGCAGGGGCTGTAATTCACACACACTCCAAGCACTGCGTCATGGTCACTATGTTGTACTCTGGGAAGGAATTCCGCATCACACATCAAGAGATGATCAAGGGGATGAAGAAAGGTACAACAGGCGTCAATTATAGGTGAGTGGTGAGAGTAGGTCCCTCTAGTGGGAGGGGATGGCGTCAAAAGCAGCTTTTGGCATAGTGAAACTTCGACATTCAACCATGAATGATTTCCATTGAATCATGAACTTTTTAAGAATTTGAAGTTTTATTCATTATATTTTTTCATTAGATATGACGAAGAGCTTGTGATTCCCATAATTGATAACACACCACAAGAACGGGACTTAAAGGTGCACTAGAACTTGCATATTTAAGCTGAAATATTGTCATCAGATTAATTTTTTGTAACATAATATCAGCAAAGGGCCTGTGATCATTCAAAGCTGTGTCATTTTGGCAGTTGATTAACTTGTTCAGATCTTTCTTTACACAAATCACTAGTTTCTTTACTGGAGCTTCTGGGTTTGGTTTTGGTCATCACTGATTGGTCAGAGCATGGTCCCTGAGTTAGCGAAGTCCCTTGAATCACTGATAGGACAGAAGTAAAATAAATGTTTACAGTCTTTGCGAAAATAGTGTTACTAGATTTGAAAGATAACGTACTTAATTCTATGCATCAACATGTTTCCCTGAGTGGCCAAAACCTTATTTTAGTTTGCTTCTATTTCTTATTAAGGAGAGCATGGTTGAAGCCATGGAGCAGTATCCAGATTCCTGTGCAGTCCTTGTTCGACGGCACGGTGTGTACGTCTGGGGTGAAACTTGGCAGAAAGCCAAAGCCATGTGAGTTCAGTATTAATATAACTCCATCTTTTGTTCATCATAAAATTCTTGCCAACATTTATTAGCGTTGTTTGCATCATATCTTCTCCCATTAATGGACAGGCGTGTTTTATAACAATGCAATCAGCAGCCTGTGTACAGCCACCCATGCACTGGCCTGGAGTGCCAGAAAGATATACATTTATAAATTGTGTACGGCGACGTCCCGCGATCTATCAGGGACAAAGCCCTGCACGATGGTGGTGGTTGTGAACCGGTGAGCGTATCTGTTGGTGTTATGCTTTCATCACTTCTCACGAACGAAAACCAGAACATCTGGTACTTTGCGTAAGCCATCCGATTTCTCAATATATGCCGTCTGATTTTCGGTTGGCTGAGCAATTTTACCAAGCCATTATACTTACTTGTTTGCAAGCACGTAAGAAGTGTGGTGCGTAACTTCGTTACTGACAACTAACTAGTTACATGTAGTCGTGACGGTAACCTTACCGGTTACTAGTTACCTGGGGTAACTCACAAGTGTAACTATCTATAAAATTATGTTTGGAATTTATACTCATTATCGCCTCCAGGTGCGAATGTGTGGATTACCTATGCGACATCGCTGTACAGATGAAGCTTCATGGTTTAGATCCAAAAGCGAAACCCAAAGAAAATGTCCACAATGGAGTCTGACGTGCAGTGTCATAATTCTTCCATATTTAGTCCTGTTAAGTCAACATGCAATGAACCATGAACCTTGAACATTGCGCCATTACACGACAACCATTTGATTGTCTTTGCTCAGCAGACAATCACATCGCTTTTCGTATCGTTGCCATTATAATGATTGTTCATATTGCTGTTATTGAAATTTAATCAATTATTAATAAGTAATTCATGGATGTATTCATTACTCTAACTATAATTCCGTAAAGATATACTTATTGGTCCTGGCGAATCTTTGTATCCAATTAAGGTATTAAATAATTTTCCTATATCAAGATAATATTCTACAGTACTGCCTAGAAGTAACTTCGGCTGTGGTTCGTGCGGTAGCTAATTTGACCGATAACAGAAAAATCATAGCGTCGTTATCCGACGCTTTCCAACTACAATGCGGCAAATGTGCTTGACGCTATACGGATTGAAATGTTTACTTTGATAATTTATCTTATAAACTCCAGAACATACACCAGTAATATATACAAACATAAAATAGTGAGAGAGGTATTAATCCTTTAAGATTCTTTAAGTAGCTATCTCCTCCGCAGAGGTTTCTCGTGGAGACGAAGTGTTTATGACTTCTGAAACCTCTGTTAAAAGCCACGCCGAAAAGTTTAATAAACCGGAAGAGGCATTAGCGACCTTAAGCAAGCGCTTTTTTTACGACGGGAACGCTCGGCCGGAAGTGCTAAAGAGTATGGACACTAGGTCTTGTCGCCGTCGCTGCCTACAACGGGAGTTGAGTAGTTTTGCCGTCGTAGCAGAAGGGCGCGAAAATCGTTTTTCAACAAAAGTACTGTTTTAAGGTGGCTCCCTACAGTTAAGTACAGTTTGAAATCCGATCTATATAGATCAGACGTCATGATCGCGTCCCACGCGTGGAATATTCGTGACCCGGCAAAAATGTTTGAAGCAAGCCGCGGGAAGTTATTTTCGGAGACTTTTAATATGTCTGCGAAGAAACCACAAATTTTTCATTACAATCGTAAACCTTTGAAATTTAAACAGTATGTATGTTTTTAACCAGTTTCTAAGCTTTCTTTTAGTGTGTTTTTTACCTATATACGTTCCGTATATTCTTTTATAATGTTCAAAATCTTCGACTGGTTGCATTGACTATTACTATTAGATTCTGAAATTATACTTTATACTGTGTTCAAGGAAGTCTAGAACTGCCAAAGTAATATAATATAATATAATATGTTACTCCTATCTTTCAACTCAATTCACAATTAGTGTTTGACCTGCTAAACTAGCACATAAAACTACAATACAGACAGTTTTATACGGTTTTATACGAGTTGTCTTTATATGAAAAATACATGTTGTTTGAATGTTTTGAAACGTTTTCACATTAATGTGTTGCTTGTTAAACTTCCTTTTTCACCTCAAACATGTAAAAAATATAAAGCACAAGCCAAAAAGTAGGAATGAAAATACATATAATTATATAAACAAAGTCAAAGAAGTGAAAGAACCAAGCATGAACTAAACTGACACGTTTCGCTTCATTATTGTGGTCACAGATCGTTGATTGTTGTGGTTTCATTTCGTGTTGTTCACGTATTATAATTTCTACGCATGCGCAAAGTGCGATCTTGTCGAGTCGATATTTAATCACGTCAGCAACTTCAAATGGGTTTTCAAGCTGTTTTTCTCGTGTTTCCTTCGGTGAAATTTTTTAAAACTTTGTACACTTGTTAAATAAGACAAGAAGAAAAACATATCCCAATTTCCGAAAATTCTACAAGGAGGTTTCTCTGCAATCGAAATTCCAAAATATCTCGAAACTAGCCTTATAAACTACCCTTCAAATTTTGATATGTTATTCTTTGGTGGACCATTAATCTTCCAAAAAAATTTCAGAAAAATTGACCGAAGGAGAAAAAAGATATTTTCAATTCAATATAAAATTAGACAATATATACGCAAAGATAAGACAGCATGGTTGCCATAGCAACACTAACACTATTCCTGTTTGTCCATAAAGAGACAGCCCAATACCTCTTTACATTCCTGGAAATGCTAATTTTGCCCTGTCATAAGTTATCCAATATAAATTTAGTTGAAAGCGAAATTTACTGAAGTGCCCAAAGTTTTACAGAACTGTAGGGAGCCACCTTAAACCCAGGTAAGTTCTATATTTCGTTGGAACATCATTTTTTTTAAAGAGCAAACTTTTTGTACTTATCTTAAGTATATTTATCATTTGAACAAGGTCAGAAAGGTCAGGATATTTAATTATGCAAGCCGTCACGGGACCGGAACAAAATGCGCCGACCAAGTGGGTACAAGTATTGTTTACAACTTAATTTATATGCAAAAGCTTTCAGAAATTAAATGGCTCCTTTTAACTCGTTATCTGATATTGTGGCAAGGGAAATTAAGTTTTCCGACTATGGAGGGTGTTTTAATACTACAACTAGGGGAATTCAGTATCGGCATCGGTGTAAATACAGAACTGACGACTCTTGACACAAAAAAGCCTGCGTGAGAAGTGAAAACACTTGCGATAAATTCAAGACTGCTGTGTGCATCGCCTTTGTGACGATATTCTTTGGCTCCATATTCTTTACAGTATCAAAATCTACATGTGTCTTGTGAATCAGAATATAAACATAGTATTGAATGTTGCCATATATTTTAATAATTAACCACTCTAGCACACTATTGTCATTTATCATTTTAGGACGAATAAAGGGACCCAAATGATATGGACAGATCTACATGATGAAATGCTGTGCAGAGAGGTAATTGGGGTGGACGTATTTACGTTTTTAAGCGGAGTGAGAAATGGGCCGAGGTGGTGGAGAACTTGTCAGCTGTGGAGTGTTTACACTTCAAAGTTGACAAGCGGGCTGTACGGGATCGGTACAACCTACTACGGAGCACCTGCCAAAGAAAATTGAAGAAGGAAGAAAAGGCAAGTGGAGTAGCTGTGGAGATGAGTGAGGTGGAGAGGGCATTGGAGTTTGTTATGGAGAAGGAGGATGCTGCTGAAGAGCTACGACAAGAGGGGAAATTGAAAAAAGTCACAAATGAAGCAAAGAAAGTTAATGCGGAAGATATAAGGAAGAAAGCTATGGAGAGTCTTGGGGAAACGCAAAAGAGGAAGAGCTCTGAAACACCAACAAAGAAAAAGAGAAGCAATGGGAGTGACACTGTCAGGTATTTGAAGGAGAAGCACGAGAAGATATTGGATGTGGAGGAGAAAAAGTTAGAAAAGGAAAAAATTGAGGCAGCGAATCAAAGGCATCAGGAGTTGATGATGACCCTACAACAACAACAACGACAGCATGAAATGGAAACATTTCAAGTAATGATGTTACAACAGCAGCAACAGATGCAAATGCAACAAACACAACAAAATGAAATGATATCGTAGACTTTAATTCAACGTCGTGCCTAGCAACCGGTTTGTTGTGCACATTGTTCTTAACATCACGCAAGTGCTCAGCAAACGTATCGCCTAAACGTCTTCCAGTCTCTCCGATGTAGAGCAAGCCACATTTGCTGCAAGAGATGCAGTAAACGAGGTTGGAGGAGATGCACGTGAAACTGTGCTTGATGACAAACTGAGATTTTGGAGCCGAAATACAGGTGGCGAGGTTTAAATGCTTACAAGTGTAGCACTTAGCACGACCACAGGAAACAGTGCCAGCTGGTGACACAGAGTCCTGTCGCAGTGAGCTGTGCACTAGGGTTTCCCGGATGTTTTAACTGTGTCGAAAAGAGACTAGAGGGGTCTCGGAGAAAATGGAAGACTTTGCAGGGTCATTTTTAAGTAGATTAAAATTCCGGCAAATGATGTCCCTTACTTTAAAATTGAAGGGATGAAAGGTTAAAACTAAAGGTACTTTTTGATTAGAAATTGAAACCGAAGGTTCTCTTGATGTAATGTGTTTATCTGTCTACTAATTTCTCCTGACGAAGGGCTTTAGCTCGAAACGTCGAGATTTTGTTTATATCTCTTAGGCACACGCGAAGCAACCCTCAATTTGTTCAAAATGAAATGATGTTGAAATTGTTTGGTATGTTGAACAATATTAATAACTCGTATTATAAACGTTATATGCTATTATGTTTTAATCAAATCGTCAAAAATTGAGTGTTAATAAAAATAATGTTACTAATTCACAGAATTGTTAATTTTATATTAAATTTATATTGTACAATAAATATTATTTTAAAAGGGCGGTCCAGTCTGGTGGGCTGATGTGCAACTTGTTTTTTGAGAATGTTTTATTTAATATAAAATATGATAATCAATGCCTAATATCACTCCGGTTAGCAATGCTTTTAAGTGAATATAGATTGGACATTAATAACCCATTGGCAATGCGCCCTACTTTAGTATTTACTCTGTCTAACGCCAGACAATTTTACTCGTCAGTGGTAAAGTACATCTAAAGATATTTGCATATTTGGTGCACAACAGACTTGACTGCCCCTTTAATCTTTTGAAAATAATAAAATATTTTGTAATAAATTATATAAAATTATTTACATGCATTAATGGTAACATAGTAATAAATATCAATTGCTCGTTTGCAATCGACGCCATCTTGGTTGATTTTCGAGGCAACTAAAAATCTATATTCTTCATTCTTTGTCGTATTGTGCCAGAAATCGTATACTATTCATAATACAGTAACATGTTTTCAAAACAAACCAAAAATATTAAAGTAACTCAACTATTTCGATGTAAACAGCTGGACAAAACTTTAAAATCAACCAAGATGGCGCCTAATGACAAGTAGTGACGTCATGTGCAAGCAAAGAATATTAAATTATTTTTTAATTATTATGTTATACTAATAAATCTTAATAAACACATAAAAAATAAAATTCTTAATGTGTAATTAATTGTATTAAGAACATCCTTTGTTGGAAGCAACTAATGTTGGAAGTTAACACCTCCAACTGGCAATGTGCCCAGATGTGCTCTACCTATTTTACTCATCAGTGCATGGTATGGTACTTTTCGTAGGGTAAATTGCAAAGTACATGTACCCTAATTTGTCATCTTATATTTCTATTTAGTACACTCCCATGCACGTTTCGAGCAAAGGCACTTTGTAAAGTAGATTTGCAAGCAGTGTGGATATCCTATATACCTTTCCCCCATTGCAGTGAATGGTTAAAGGAGCAGTGTCACCGTCTGCGCATCTTTCATGCACATATTCTCGGAATATGTCGGATATTGTCAGAAAATGCTACATGTGTCATGACGGCATTGCCCCAGCTCCTTTAAACAGTACCAAACAGGTTTACATTTGTGCAAAGCTAATTTATGCTAATTATCTAAAATATTCTTGCAAAGTTGGTGGCTCTAAATTAAAAAAGTAGGAGGTTTGATTCTGATAAAGACAAGTCAGAGCATTTCGTAAAATTGCACACACTACATACATCTTGCCAACGGATGAGAGCCCAATTTTTAGGTTTTTCTTGAAGTCCACAAACTTAAAATAATTAATTATATTCCCAAAGAGCCATTCAACTGATACCCGCACTGCACTCATTGACCTGTTGAATTCCTGCATTTGAGGTGTCAACACAGCAGCTCTATAGGGCGCTTGCAAATGTACCCGGAGAGGATAGGCAGGATCTCCATAGATGCACAATGGTTGGCCTGTGTGTGAGTAAGCATGTTGCTGCAAACTGTCGAGCAGACCGGACTCCACAAGCAAAGCTGCATCATGTCTTTTTCCCTCTACAAAAATGGTGGTCAATAATGAGCTTGACTCTAAATCATTAACTGATTAGGCTGGGATGTGCCCCACTTTGATATTTTACTCAGTCTAAAGCCAGGCAGTTTTACTAGCCAATATGGAAGAGTCTGGCGCACCAGCACGGTTCCTCTTTCCCTCCTTTTTAACTATCGTTGTCCATGCCACGCCTGCAAGCAAGCCAACTAGTGGTATCCCCATACCCTGTCTATTGCACCCTTGCCCTGATAGCTTCGTTTTACGTATTTAATAAATAGGGTCAAGGATAGGCTTGTAATTGGGACCAAAGGGAAACAGGGAATTGGGAATTGCTAAACAGAACATGAAAACAAGGTCAATTTTATATATGCAAAAGTGTAATTATAAACATTTTATACTGAACACATTTACATACCCATAGGACCATACAAGTTAGCAATTAGACCATTCGGAATCGCAACCGATTGAAATTTCAAAGCGTGGACTCTATTGTGGCCGTTGTACACTTGTCTTTGATTCACATTTGGCCGGCATATTGGTCTAACAGTGCCATTCACGAAACCAAAACAATTGTTTAATGCGCTTCCTTTCGCGTGTATAGCTTCTGCATAGCGCTCAAGACAGTCCGTATTCAAAATATCATCGTTCCACTCCGTTATTCTTCGACAATGGTTTTCATAGATGAAGTCTGCCACTGTGGTTGTTATCGATATCTCAGGCACTGGTCTGCCAAATCTTGGGATAAGGTCGCTGTATCGGCAAGGGTAGGCCAATCTTTTCAACAGCATGCACAAACCCTCCATCCCATCACAAACACTTCTCTGTTCACACTTGAACACTTGAGGAATCCTTAGGGCTTCTGCTAACTGAGGCAAGTCACTTTCTCGAACCGAAACTTGAGTGCTTTGCACTCAGCTTCATCCATGTCGGTCAACTCAAATCTTTCGTATAGTTTTGGTACGGAAAAACGGGATTTTTTGAAGTATTCAAATCATACAACATCACCAACTCTTCTTCGTCGATTAAACCATCGTCGTAACTGTCCAATAACATTAATCTAGCTTCTCTAAACGAAGCCATTTCTCCTAGCAATATTTTCTCAGTAATACTCCGAAATTTGGTAAAGACGGCCTAAATTTCAGACGCTTATTCGTCATCAAGTAAGCGGCTGAAATTTAGGCTGCCATTACGTTCCGTCGTAAAAACAAACACTTGCTTCAGTGTGACCAGATTTTTTCAGGACCAATTACTAAAAATGCCTGCGGAAAATTACTAAATCCAGAAAAAAATTACTAAAAGTTGCACACTTCCCAAAACAGCTCATAATTAAATCGGTTTTGCATTAAACTACCACAATGCTTAGCGAGTATAATGAGTATAAATATTATTCATATTGCTCCTATAATTTATTAACCCAAGATTTCAGGCTTTGGGCCAGGGGCGGTGGAGGCTGCAGAGCTGGGACCTTTTCCCCACCCCCCAATACCCAAACCGCTCCGCCGCCCCTGCTTTGGACAAAATAGAAAGCATTGTTGCAGAACATTTGAGAATTTCTGTTTGACAAATTTCACGTTTCGCATGTGTGATGCTTGTTGCAAAAACGTCGTTTGCCCTGTCCAGGCGCAGGCCTCAGGGGTTGTGACAGGCACCAGCGGGCTGAGTTGCCTAAATAGCATTGACGAGGACACTATTTTCTCTCAAAATGTGACAGTGTTCATACAAAACAATTGGTAAAATTTCAGAAATTCATCTTTTATCTAATTACCAACAGATTACTAAATTTCCCAAAAAATTACCAAAAAATTACTAAAAATATTTAATTACTAAAAAAGTCCCAAAAGTTGCCAAAAATTACCAAAAGTAATTAAAATTACCAAATCTGGTCACACTGACTTGCTTAATGTTTGTTTACATTATTTTACGACGGGAAAATCTTCCCTCGCCCCAGTACTTTCGCGCCGTTTTATTCACGTTCCCGTCGTAAAAAAGCGCTTGCTTAAGGTCGCTATTGTCAATAAGCAGAGGAGGAATGAGGGTCTTCCCAAAATGCAATGCGTCTATAATTATTCGAAATAGAAATTTCCAACAACATTTTACACTTTATATTGCGATTTTTATTATTATTATTAATAATAATGGTTCTTTAACAACGGTAGCCCTTCAGCTATTGCTGCTTTTCAAGGGGCCGTTGTGTTTAAAATATATTTACATGCAATTAATATAATTATATTTGAGAAAGAAAATAATTACTGACTTATTATCAAATTGGTAAAAACACACTGGTACAGTTGACATAAGTTAAAAACTAGAGCGATATAATGCATCAAATGTATCCATATGCTATGTGCATACATATACATTGTATTTCCACAGGCATGGTATGAATGTATTGTTTTTGCGATCATTGACTTTGTCAACAGTTGCGATTCCGTTCCACAGAAGTAATTGTGAATTAAATTTTTAAAGCGGCTCATTGATAGTTGCTCGTATCCATTGACAATGTCATTAGGCAAGTTATTCCAGGCGTAAGCTTAGGTTTAGTTAACGTAAGCTTAAGCCTATTGCTCCGCATTTGGTAATTGTGATTGTCGTAATGTTGGAACATATTTGTGATGTACTCAGGCGCAATACCACGCATAGCTTTGAATATCATTAAGATTTCTCTTTTTCTCAAAGTACTTTCAATTGGAACCCAATCTAGATTATTAAAGATTGTTTTAGACCGTTTTTCCCAGTTTGAACTAGTAATGACACGAGCAGCCATGTTTTGCATCTTATAAAGTTTCTCGAGATTTGTGTACGGTTGAACAGTATGTAAATATGGGACTACTAAGGTCTAAGGAGTTGTACACACGAATTAGGTCGTTTTCAGACACGAATGCTTTGACCCTTTTTAGTAGTGCAATAGCAGCCCCTAGTTTCTTGCATTGTGCGTTTATTTGTTCCTTCCATTTTAATTATTCGTCTATTATGATTCCTAGCACCTCCTTTTGTTTGACTTGTCTAATGTGTGAATCATTAATTATTATTTGGAGAAAATCTCGTATTTTTAAAATTTGTATAATTATTTTATCTATTAATCCAATTTAACGATTTGTGTCTTGTTTGGTTAATTTATCACGGTTTAGATATATTAATCACGCGTTGTATGTGCCCATGCTTCGGGTTAAGATAGGGCTTTCCTTGTTTTTATAGGAAAAACCCGCCACGGTGCAACTTTAAAATATTTTTGTCACAATTTGCTATGTAGTAAACATATAAAGTGGAAAAATTAGCCAACTACGAGAAATCCCAAAAGTAATTAACTCTACCTACACAAGATCAACCAAGAGACGCTGCACAAATCAGTACAACCAAATCCGCTATGCCTACAGCTCGATACAACCGTATAAGTAATGTCTGAGAAAAAGGGTTAAAATTTTAGATAAGGATAGCGATGAAGAATTTGTGTTGTGGAAATTGGATAAATCGTTTTTCAACTCATGATATTTATATATGTAGCCTACGGTTAATAAATCACGCAAATATTTTTTGGCCTAATCTGCATGGGTGGCGGAAAGTGCGGTTTTCTGGAGGTAAGGGTCCCCAGAAAAGTTGGAGAAACAACATCAGGGTGAGAGTAAGGGCCCTCATCGTTATGGACACTGAATCCCATGTCCGAGCCGGGATTCCTCGTGGTGAAGTGACCAAGAGATGAGAAGATCAGGACGAGGGTAAGGGCCCCCGCCGTTATGGACCACTGTACTTTGTTAGTTTCTTCAAATAGGCAGTAAAAGTATTTAAAACGTTGATTCGAACAAACATAGTATATGTTTATATATACATAGATATGATTACAATTGAATTTCGCATTTTAAGTTCCTAATTAAAACTGGCGATTAATAGGTGTTTTTCTTAACTAAAGTTCTGGGTGGGTGGGCTTTTCTTTTTGTGTTTTCTCACAGGCAGTTGAAACCAGAATGAACTGAGTTGAAGTTTTGGCTAGCTTTTTGCTGAGTAACCGGAACTACGCAAATAGTGATATAATCTAATCCCAACGAATTGACAGAAGTTGGGAGTTGTTGCCAAATTTATTTTTGCTTTGCATATGTTTTCCGTTTCTGTCGACAGGTTTTAGTAAGGATGTTGCTCCTTATTAACCCCAATTTATGTATTTTTCATAAATTGGCACTTAATTATAAATCACGCAAATATTTTGTGGCCTAATCTGGGTGGCGGTTAGTTCGGTTTTCTGGATGTAAGGGCCCCAGAAAGCAGGAGAAACAACATCAGGGTGAGAGTAAGGGCCCTCACCGTTATGGACACTGAATCCCATATCCGAGCCGGGCTTCCCAGGTCCTGGCGAAATTTCACCCTAGTTCCTCCCTGAAAACGCCTCCTCTTTATGTCGTCAATTAGCATCTATCTTTAATGCCTCTATTCAAGAGGGCTTTGTTTCGTCCCTGTGGAAATCCGACTTTTCTAAAGCATTGACCGTATCGATTTCAACATCCTGCTACAGCAACTTAGAAATCTGGGTGTACATTCCGTTCTAATTGATTAGATTGCCAACTTACATACGGACAGAAGACAGAGAACAAGAGTTGGCTCTCACTATTCGAGTTCGAAAACGATTAACGCGGGTGCTCTTCCCAATCATGGTAAATGATTTGAACGTTTCTGGCGACACGGTTAAATTCGTGGACGTGGACCATCTGGGAGATTGTCCTGAAAGGTCAAGCATCCAACTCTGTCCTACAGTCACAAATTATTGAATGCACTAATTTGGTTTCCGAAAATAATATGCAGTTGAACCCCACTAAGACCAAAAAAATTCGATATGATATCATAAGAAAAGATAGGTCTAGAAATGGTGGTGGTGTTTGCATTTACATGCGTAGTTCTATTAACTACAAATTCAGACACGATCTCATATCATCTGATCTTGAAGCTATCTGCCCAACCTCGTTCCCAGGCTCTTTACCTACGCTCCCCCCCGCTGCGGAAAAGACCCTGGATCAGACTGGTCACGTGACACCTTCCACAGCTTTGTCCCGTGGGAGGGTAGGCTAAGACGCGTAAAGCGCAATAGTCATTTCCGGTAGAAATAAGTGTGTTCGAAGGAGCGGTAGAATTACAAAAAAAGGCTATAAATCAACAAAAAATCACTTTTAAAGATGCAAAAGGGCTCTCAATGTATGGTTTTCCTTACGTGTTTACATTTTAGCATTGTTAATAGTTTACACTGGAATGTAATCTTAAAGCCAAAGCAAGTTATCTGCTTGGAAAAGTTATTTTTGGGATTGAATGTACTGGCTGTTCTACCGACTGGCTATGGGAAGTCACTTATATTTCACCTTCTGCCACTGCTGTTGTGCTACAAAGAATACATGAAAGAATGTATAAGTCAGCATTCAATCAGTGTTTGTGATTTGACCTCGGTGGTGGTTGTAATTTGCCCGCTAAACTCGCTGATTAACGATCAAATTCGGAAGCTACGTGAGAAGAGTGAAAAAACTGGACTTCGAGTGTCCGTATTGAATATCAAACCTGGCAACAATAGTTCGAATACTGACGACGAAGAGATAATCTGCGATGTAGATGAAGATGAACCAGACAGGAGGAGAAAATTATTAACAGGCTATTATAATCTTTTATTTGCACACCCTGAAGCGCTGTTGTCAAGCAAGTTTGGCCGACATGTTGTCAATAGTGTGGTTTATCAAAAAAATCTCTGCGCTCTGGTTATTGATGAAGCTCATTGCATCATAGAATGGTATGGTCAATCATTTTTTTAGTTAAATCAAAATGTCACATTCAAGTAATATTTAACATAAGCAAATTTATTGTCAATAAAACCTATTTTTATATATGTACTGAATATAGCCTTCTCCGCAGGCATCCTCTGTACCTGTGTTTGATGAAACATGTTCAATTTCTCGCCGGTTTGGTTGCAACCCCAATACTAAGGAAAAATCGAATTGACCAATCAGCTATGATTTTGGTTGAAGGCTGTATACTGAATATGACGTATTATTCCATTTTAAGGGGAGATGACTTTCGTCAAGATTATGGAAAACTTGGTATGCTTTGTGCAACCTTTCCAAATGCTGCAGTACTTGCACTAACAGCCACAGCCAATATCAGGGATAGGAAATATATAAAAGAATCCCTTGGCTTAATGAATTGCGCAGAGTTGGTGGCAAATCCTGACCGTAGGAATATTTTTTATCAAAAAACGTTTAGAGCTGGACAAAATATTGATGGCGTTGAGAACATTTGTCGTCCAATTGCCAATGACCTACTGACCATGGCGATTGTTTATCCATTGACAATTATATACATGCCTCTAAAATGGTGTGGTTTTGTATACAGACTCTTTGAGAGTGTTATGGGCATCTATCAATACTACCCACCTAGTTCTTTAGCTGTTCCTAAAAACAGATTATTTGCACAGTTTCATGCCCCTCAAACAACTCTTATGAAAGAGGAAATATTGTGCCTGCTGAATTTAGAGAATTCGACTCTTCGAGTAGTTTTTGCTACAGTTGCATTTGGAATGGGAGTCGATATACGTTCAATTCGGCAAATCATTCACATTGGGCCACCACGAACCATCCGTGAATATTTTCAGGAAACTGGCAGAGCTGGAAGGGATGGTGCATTCTCGAAGGCTGTCCTTTATTATAACAATAGGGATATTGCTAAGAACAAGTCAGGATTGCAAGATGAAATAAGGATGTATTGCCAAAGCAAGGATCAATGTTTGAGAACTGTATTATTGCAATGTTTGGATGTGAAACAGCCAGTTCCAGTGTCCCCTGGCCATTTGTGTTGCAGTGTATGTAAGGATAAATGTACATGCATTGAATGTAGTTTAGATTTGTAACACATAGTCTGTTATTATAAGGTCATACATTGCCTCTGATTATACTTGATATGAACACAAGGTTCGAGGAACTGAACATGAAACTGCACTTTAATGAATATTTCTACTGACATTTGTTGAAAATTCAAAATTATTAATTTAATTTTTAAAACTTGTAACCATTACTATTTAAAGGGGCTCTACAGTCATTTATAAATGGCTTTGCCACCTTAAGTATTGTTTACATCATTATTTTGCATAATATAAACATTTTTAATTGGAAAATATGTGTGGTTTGCATTAGCATTTAGTAATTCTGCAAGGATCAAATGCTAATCAGAAGTTTTGCAGTACCAATACACATGGTGTTTTCTGCAAACCAATACAAAAAACATATTATCTTACTCAACCTTGGTAGCAAGATTCAACGTGTTTGTTTGGCCTAATCATTCACATTACTGTGAAAGCATACAGGAAATATATTAATTATTGTTATCACTAAAATTTATCAGCTCTACAAACAAATCCAATTAGCCAATGAATACAGATCTATATAAAATTAGTTCTCATATGCACTAATAGCTTGTAAAGCTTAGTCACAACCTAGGAAGGCAGGCTCTTTACCTACCTCAGTAAACCCCCCCCCCCCTTAAATGTACTGTCAATGATGTTTTTAAATGTCATCTTCATCATCTGAAGACTCATCAAATTGTGGTCGTTTAAGAAGGTTGTTCTTATGTCGGTTTAACCAGTCATTGAATGCATCATAATCCAAGGTATATAGTGTATCTGATGATGCATCTGGAAACCTTGATGCTCTCGCTGCTCGATATGTTCAAAGGGTTTAAAACCCACAAGATCAGAAATGATTATATTCTCATCTTTCTCAGAAGACTTGTGGCTGTGTGAAGACGACTTTGCTTTTATCCCCATTTCATTATCAAAGTTTTTTACAATTTTCATTGTGCCTCCAGCTGCCATACTTACACGTTCAATTGCCTTTGTTGTCTTGTTGGCACCCATTACTTTGATGTCTTTCTTGAGTTCTCTGTTGAGATTTTCCTGAAGCAGATCAATCTCAATGTTGTTCTGACCTTTGAATTTGGCAGTCGACGCCCATCTGGTTTGATGAGCCTGCGCTTCAGTTAGGAATACTTCATCCTGCAAGATACTAATAAGCATTTCAATTGCATAACTGTTGTGACCACCATCACTTTTGAAATGCTTTAATAGTAACTTACGCAAGGATGCTAACCTGTCACCATCACCGAGTTTGACAGCCCGATTCATATCAGCGAGGATGAAGAAAAATCTTAGCAGGCAGAGGGAATATTCTCTCACACGATCTGGTTGCTGGTCGTCAGGTGATTCATCACAATCAGCTGCTTCGGAAGTTGGTATAAGATAGGTATTGACAAATATGTCTAGTACCCTATCAAAATACAATTTCTTGTCACCATCACCATGCTGCACATCATATGGTGGAAGGTTGTGATTGGGAGTATCATCAGTTGTTTCCATGCCAAAAAAATGTAACAGTGCTGCAACAGCATACCCACGTCCAACACTGATAAATAGTTGCTCGCATTCTTCGTAATGTTTTACGTCAATGGTGACATTTCTACGTTGCAGTTTCTCTCGAAAGAATCGTAGTGTTCCATTCGCCCGTCCAGAATTTTTATAAAGTTTTTTGAATATTAGCTAAAAGAAAACACAAGTTTACATATTGAAAAATTTAATTAGACAAAAACCTATTGTATAAATTGTTTAACACTTCATTGAAGGTCACCAATTTCCCCTGGATCAGTAGAATTGTCTGTTTTAATATGTGTAACACAAACACAGATCATGCTCTGGACTGGTGTTGTAAAGTTGTCAATTAAAAAAACAGGTTGAATTACAGCAGCATACACATCAGCATTGTGACATTGACATGGCTACATGAATCTTTTTAAACCATCAATTTCAAATAAATTTTCACTTAAAAGTTTTAAGATTTGTTTTAGCTTGAATTTGTTTTGCAGTTCAAAAATTCACAAGTAGGTTTGTAAACATAGTCTATTGATTGGCTAATAGAGAAAGAGTAGCAAATCAAATGCTCAGTTTACAACTACTACTGGTTTGTGTCAAACTTAATTTTGAACTTTGATAGCCTCAACGAATTTATAAAGTTTGAAACAACAGCTCCAAATAGTTGGATTGCTTTTCCTTACTTTACATTGTAGTCCTGTTAATCCATATATTACCTTCAAGAAACTTCTCTTACAGTGCCAATCAGCACATTTAACTGGGTAAATATGATCAGTCCGATCCTTTGCAGTGTGACTTCCAGCTCTAAGATCCTTAGCTCCAGCAAGTCTTACTCTAGTGAGTTGGTCTCCATAACATGGTACCTTCAGTTTTGCCAAGGGATCATTTGGATCAACAGCAGGATGCACATGAGATAATGGCTGATCTGGATTGGTGGTTGATGGTATTGGTGCTTGGAGTTCTGATTGGTCATTCGACTTGTCATTGTCAGGCGAAGTCTTTCCTGCTTGTGTGTAAATTTTGTGGATCCATCCTTCCAGTTGATCTAAAACGTCCACAATTTCAGAATATTTCTTCTCATCTTTGAAAAGGACAGGGAAGGGTACGACAAGAGATTTTTCTTGCATTTCTGCCTTGTATTGCATTGGCAAATCAATGTTCATTACCAATTCTTTTAAGAAGCTGAATGCAGGGATGTATTCACACAGTATTTGTCCAGCTACAAGCTTGTATACTTTCTTTTGGGCTTCGATGTCACTGTCTGACAAATCAACAACCTTAGCAATGTCACAGGTAGCCAATGACTGTTGTGGCTCATCATCTGGTAAATGGTTTGATGGAACTCTGTCGAAAACCAATGAGGTCGCCACAGCATGCACACTTTGGTTTTGACTGTCCGACCGCATTTCATGCACCTTAACGTCCCAATCAATGTTGTCTAGGACAAAGGAAAATGTTTTTCCAGCCTTGACCTTCTCAACAACTTTGTCCATGAAGTGAGTGCCAATCTCATCCTGTATGGTGTACTTCATTGTCTTTCCAAGGCATATACCAAATTTGTTGAATTTTTCATATATCTGTAGACAGTAAATAAATAAATAATATTATTTACTGGAAATGATCTCCAGTGAGTTATATATGTGCTACACTCATATACCGGTATCAGTAGCGTCGCCAGGGAGGGGACTGGGGGGACATGTCCCCCCCAGTTCTCCTCAAAATCACTTTTGAGATTCTCTCAAATCCGGTGAAAAAAAGGATGGGGGGGGGTACGTTTTCTGACCATCAGAATTCTGTCAAATCGTCCCCCAAAGTCCAGGAAATGGTATTTCAGACTCTAAATTAAAAAATTTCCCGGGGGAGCATGCCCCCGGACCCCCTAAAAAAGCTCGCGCTAGACTCCTTTTCAGCCCCCCTCAATATCATTTTGTCCCCCCCCCCACCTCTCCAGGTCTGGCGACGCTACTGACCAGTATGTGTCAGATAGTTGAGATAGAGTCAATCACGTACATAATTATAACACACGAAGTTCTGGACATATTTGTAAATTTATACCCCATTATGTAGAACCAAATTAGATAGTTCTCTGTGGATTATCAGGGTTCTAAATTGAGTTTATAAAATAGCACAGAAGCCTAAAGTAACAGTAACAATAGTCCATAACAATTTTTTTGCCACAAGAAATTATAATAATATACAAAGCAACCACAGTATAAAGTATAAACTATTGGGCAACCTTATATGAACAGTATAACAATCAAAACTAGAGTAAAAACAATTCGTAACTCAAACTTATTAGTCGAAAAGATACTTATATATTGTAGAATTACAAGTTTGACATTAAATAATTTAAAATTTGTTTTGTCTTTTGAAACGAGCGAAGCGCCGAAGAGATTGCGGTTTGAAATTCTCTTCTACAAATGAAGTAACACTGACTGACCTAAACCTTGTTACAGACGAGCAAGTTTTCTATGACAAGTTTTATTTACTCGTCTGTATGCATGGGCAAAAGTGCACAAATTTAATACGCATACAAACGAGCAAGTAAAACTTGTCATATGAAAACAGTAAAACTTGCTCGTCTGTAACCAGCTAACTAGTTCAATCAAATAAAAAATCTACCTTGTCAGTTTATTAAACACGCAAGAAAGTTGCACTGAAAACCAATAGCGAAAAATAAATTGACCAACATTTATGTTATATGTACAAAATAAAAGTACAAATTTTCTCTATTCAGTTCCACCTGCGAAAACAACTTTAAAAAGCGGTTTATCGAAAACGAAGGAAATAAGTATTCTTGACGCAAATGCCGATACAGCTAAGTAAACATTGGCAAACGCGTAAAAAGCTTTTTCACGTCTATTACTCTATTCTATTGTTCTCGAAATTGACATAATTTGTAACAAGCCAAAGAGTAAACATGATATATTCAAAATAAACTATAATTTACCCCCGTGTTAGCATCGCTGTGGACAATATAAAATTGCGCACGGAACAACTCAGCAAAAACTTATAAAGCTTTTCCTTTTTTTTCAAATGACAATTAAGTAAACTGTATAATTATAATTTACCTCCGTGTTAGCGCCACTGTCGGCCAGTAAAATTGTATTAATCCGCTGCAAAACACTCAACTCATGGCATCGTTTGAACATTATGACGCTGTAAATCAAACATAACGGAGCGATCTTCTTTTCCGTGTTGTAGTTGAACTCCAACAATTCAGATAGAATTCTGAATACTACAGGACACGCTGTTCTTAGCTCGTCCACGATAGTCTCCAAAGAGAACGAACTCATTCCTTCAAAATTTCTTTTACGAAGAACGGACTTCGTGTCTCTAACTGCCACATTTCTCAGTTCGTCATTGATGGTACTTAGGACATCCATAAACGGGACGGAATCATACGACGCGGTTTTGGAAACAGGATCGTTGACAACCTGTAGTGTATAGGAGATATTTAGAACCTTTTATTGGCTTTTAAACTTTACTCTTTAGAGTTCAGTGTATACCGCAAATGAAATTGAAAATCTACACATAAATTATAGTATACAATATCTCATTACATAAATATAACATACCTCGGATTGTATAGTTTCTTTGTTGGATGAAAATGACAGGCTGCGCCGACTTCGGGTTGATCGTACTTCGCCTTCCAGACTAGTTCTTGCCCTTTTCTCCTCCGTGATTCGTGTTGAAGGTGAAATATCAATACATCTCTTTGTTTGTAACATAGTTTTTTGATTCCCACATATCATGCTTTGGAATTTTCCAAAATTATCGAGTCGTCTTTCACAAGGTCGGCACACAAGATGAGGAAGGGAGTTCTCATTCGGAAGTTTCTCACCATAGACCGCTTCAGCAAAAGCCAGTAGTTTGACATTTGCTTTATTGTACAGGTTTTTGGTATATTTTGGCTCATATATGCCGCAACAAAGTCGACACATAGACTCGGAGTTTGAAATTGATTTTCCGTATATCTTTTTCGGTGTTTCCTTAAGTTGAGCCATTGCTAATCTGGACAGGTGAGCCCATGTTTTTGTATTTATTTATACGCCCATTCACTCATGCATGAATGTAAAATTGACATGTTTACTCAACCACCCCTCCCTCAGTGTTTTCAAAGCGCTAATTAAAAACACCCCAGATTCTGGGGTGTCACGTGACCAGTCTGAACTAGGGTCTTTTCCGCAGCGGGGGTGAGCGTAGGTAAAGAGCCTGGGAACGAGGTTGCTATCTGCCTAGATCAAGAAATAAGTAAACCACACAGCCGTATTTTATATACTCAACTTTACGAGTATTTAAACAATCTACTTTCTGAACATCAATTTGATTTCCGAAAGTACAAAACAGAAAATTGTTTAATTTGGTTGTATTCATAGACTTAAAAAAGGCTTTTGATACTGTTAACCATCAAATCTTATTAGAAAAAATTTTGTTATTTGAAATAAAGATAGTGGATTTTTACTGCTTAAATCATATCTCACATGTCGTACCCGAAAATGTGAAGCAAATCGCTTTATTTCAAAAGAAAGTAGTATAAAATGTGGAGTGTCCCAAGGCCAAAGTTATATTTTGGGGCCTCTCTTTTTCTTACTTTACATTAATGATTCATCGGCATGTCTTCATGAAACAAAGCCTCGGTTGTTTGCTGCCGACACAAATATTACAGCAATGGCGAGTGTATAGCAGATATTGAATTTGCAGTAAATTCGGATTTGCCGGTAAACCTTCGGAAATGGCTTATGGCAAACAAACCTGAACGTTGGCAAACACCGAATTTCAACTGATTGGTACCAGATAAATGCTCCAAAAGGTTTCTAATCACCAACCAAACATTCATATTCTAGACAAGCAAGTTCTAATCAAGCAAGTTTTTCAAAGCAGAACTCTAGGCGTGATTGTCGATGAAAATCGCAGACACAAGACGAAGTATATATTAGAAAAATATTTATGTAAACCTCATCTGCTATAATTTATTTGCATGCTAAAATAATATGGCCAAGTAGAAGGCTGGGTAGTATCTAGATGTGGGTTCTATGAAGAATATAATTGCTTTAGAGAATCCTATTGTCCATGATCACTAAACAAGTAAATCGAAGCAAAGCTTCTAAATGATTGCAAACAACAACAAATCTTATGGCACATTATGATATAAGTATTAATATAAATGACGACCTTGATATGGAACCGCGCTTGAGAGAATATAACAACAGCTTCAAAGCATACGAATTTGTTTTGTTACGTTACTTGTCTCTTGATAAAAACTGTTTAGAATAGTGTAAAATATGGTCAAACACATGGCAACGGTTGATATTATTACCAAGATAGAAGCTACCAACAGAGTGTTCTTGCCTTAGTTTTTTGTGCAAAAGATGCGGACCCCATGTCATTTTGAGGAAAACAAAGCAAACGCTATAGCTTTTCATGGAACGGACCATTGTTTAAAATATAGTGTTACGACCACAATGAATTATGGGATACCATTATAGAATTTGGCGTGACACGTGGCGCCCAGGCATGCAGAAAATGGTAAATATTTAAGTCCTGAAGCAAGTAGAATCAGAATAAACAGACTAGCATGTGTAATTTATTAAATGCATATTACAACCACGTAAAAATAATATCTAAGATAAGGGACAGCGCCAAAACTCACACGACAGGAGGGGAAGGAAAGGCCAGAAGGAATTGTTGGAGATTGTTAAAAGCCGTGTAGGAGGTAGTGGCATCATCCTGGGTCAAGTCAATTGAGGAAAGCAGTTCGGATGGTCCTCCTGGACGAATAACTTGAACAAGTTTCATGTAATATGACGCGGTAGGAGCTGCGCGCCATCCCACATGAGCCATAATATCCGCCAGGTGACTCCCGGGTAACGCGAGTTTGATCGCTGTTCCCGCTCTAAAACTATGTAAGGTCTCTCCGTTGTAGATACCAGCGTCGGTGAGGTGCGCACGAAGGTGGGGGACTGCATGGCAAAAGTAGAAAGTTGCTTATTAAGGACGGAAGAGAATCCGTGGGAAAGATCCACGCCTAAGTTGGAGGAAGTACGGACATACAACTCGATAGCCTTTATTGGACAGATATCCGGATTAGAGTGATGGGCGAATATCAAACATATTAGATGACCCATCTCGAAGAGTCTTACCCCATACATGGTTAAACAAGAGTCCCTGGTCATTGGGAAGCTTCAGAATCTCTTGGGTTTTACCAGGCTGAAATCATTCGGGCGGTCGGCGGAAAAGAATAATGCTGGAAATGTCGCGTGATCTCTGGCCAAAGCAAAAAGGGTGGCAGGGGAAAGGCCATGGAGCAATCATCCGCTGTTTAATGTGAAACATGAGGCGAACTAATTTGGTAGGGAACAGAGGCACAGCTTGTTTAGGTGCGATCACCCCCGCGCGCTCGCTCAGCCACTGATCTCTATAAATTAGCTGAATGCGTAAATTTTCTTTTCCTTAAAAGCGCCTGGGTACGAGGCTGGTGCGATTGCCGGTTGTAACTGTTCCATCGTACAAGCCTTGAGATAGTCTATAACGATTTGTGATGCTGCCTGATGTCCAATACCAAGAGACGCGTTCCAATCTCCAACTCGTCCGAGCGAGTTAAATGTAGCGCGAAGTTTCCCAATGTAGGAATCAACTGTGGCATAAGAAAGGCGAACAGGACAACTACAATCAAATCTCCGATGCTGTCCTAGGTGAGGGCATACCATAGAATGGACCTGAGACTTCTCTGTTGAATCTTTCCACGCAAGAAAACGGCAAACATCTTTTGGCGTAACATTATATGGGTTTTTGTTGGCAGGAATGGAGGAAAGAAACCGAGAAGCTACCGTGCTACCGTGGGCATGGCCTGAAATTGAACATGACAAGAGAATTAAGATACAGGGAGAGACTGAAAATAGGAGTGGTAAGACATTGGGGAAAATAATAAAACGCTAGAGGACAAACCTGAAGCTGATGGCGCTAAAATGGATGAAGACTCAGACTGGATTCGGAAAGCCCAATGTCCCAAGGGAGAGGCCAGGAATCATCAAAACCAGCGCCCGAAAGGGGGAAGGACGACTCCAACGTCACCTTTGCGACCCTAACAAATGCTATCAAAAGCAGAGACTGCCAAAATGGGCCACCAAAAGCGGCGGAGTTAAACATCTGGAACAACAATCGTGAATGAATTGAGACTTTGGCCCAAAGGAATAGGAATAAGGCATATCGGAGGGAACACATAATAGGAATTCTGGAAAACATGTGGAGGGTAAAGATTTGGTAATTGGCTGAAAACATTGACACCGAGACATCAAGGCGTAGGGTGAGGGGAGAAAAGGGGAAGGGGCTGACGAGCGTTGCTGGAGGTAACATTGGAGGTTACGGCCAATGAAATGTCCTGTAGGGCCACCAAAGGTCTTCTGAAGAAGGAACCAGGCTCTCGAGGATAATTTAGTGTCTTAAAGCGATAGGGATCGAGAGGCAGGGTCGACCAAGTTGAAGGTCGAGCTGATATGGGTGATGGTAAGCACTGCATTGGTGGATAAGAGGATGTTGAAAATCTGCTTTAGTGCGTCTGAGAAAGAGTACGACCTCGCGCCTTGCTTTTGCCAAGCCTGAACAAGGACGTAGCTATCAACATAAATATCGACTCTGGAATTGGTAATGCAATCCGCAAATGCAGTGACGGCGTTAGCTGGGGATAAAGTTTCCTCGACAACAATATTGGTAGATAATGCTGACTCAGGCCAATAATCCTTGGCGATAATGGGATTCTCATCCGGATTAAGCACTCCACCCCATGCAAACAAAGAGGCGTCGGAATATAATCTAATTTTCCAATGCCGTGACCAGTTTTTGAGGAAACGCCAGTGCTCTATTTCTTTCCTTAACGCCGGAGAAATGAGGGTTGGACGAGAAGATCGAGAGGCTTTGCTGATGGCCAGGTTAATCTCATTCGTGAAAAGTCGCGCACCAGGCGACATGGAGGTACATTTTCCTGAAAGCTTCTGTAATGTGTGCAAACATACCGTATTACCGGCGAGAATTGATTCAATGAGAGACAAAAACTTCTCCTTCTTGGAGGAAATGAGGCAGAATGTTTGCAGGCAGGAGTCACAGCGGAATGCAAATTAAGGGAAAAATTGCAAGGGGACGAGGATAGACTTGGCAAGGCCAATAAAGTATCCAAGATTGACCAAGGTATAACACACTAAGAAGAAGGCCATATTAGCGCTGGCTAGGTTTAATTTCTCTGGTGCAGAATGGAGACGGCGAACAGACGCAGTGCTGGGCAAAGCTGTGCTGAATGTCTGTCGTCGATATACAGGGAACAAGGAATGCAAATCGACCGGAAGTAGTGGGACACTAGGAGGTCCGTGGTATGGTAGACGTACGCCGAAAGCTTCCAGCCGAAAGGAATAGTATTGCTAGTAAAATATCCCCCCCCCCCCCCATTTCAAATCCAAAGAATGTTCGGCTATCTATGGAGATCAAAATGTGGTCATAACCGGACTTATCGTCACATAACATTTGAAAGGAAGCACGCTCTACTCAAAATAAGATAAAGAATGTCAATGATATTCTTATGCGTGTTTGTGGCCAAAACAAGTGGACTTATATAGATAATAGTAATATAGATTATACTTGTCTAAATAAGCGCGAGCTACATTTAAACTGAAAGGGTAGCAGCATTATCATCAATAATTATAGTAATTATTTTAATCATCATAATTGAAATACAACCCGGCCAGGTGTTGATAAGTGTGCACCATTTAATCCAGACTTTCCTAAAGTTAAAGGTTTTAAAATGAGTATGCTGAACATAGCTAGTTTACCTAAGCATATTGAAGAAATAAGAATCTTATTGGCCGATCAATGCCTCGATATACTTGCTTTGAATGAGACAAGATTGGAAGACATTGTTAGTAATCAGGATATTTATTAGCCTCCTCCGCAGGCATCGCCTTAAAATTGGCGGGCAGAAATTATTTGCTGGAAAAAAAATTAGATATGTATACAGATAACTATGATTTAATTACGTTTGGTCGTTCTAGAAAAGGGGGAGGCGTCTGTATATATGTTAAAAATTCCCCTGACCAGAGATAATCCCGAGGCTATTTTCACCCTTTATATAGACCTCCAAGTGCTTCGGTTGACTCATTTACCACAATAGAAAAATTGGTGAAACTAATAGATGACGAGAATAAGGAATTCTACTTACTTGGCGATTTAAATGCCAACATGTTAGACCTTAGTTCCACAAAGAACTTAGTTTCAATAATAGAACAATATCAACTAACACAAACAATTAGCGCACCCACTCGTATGACCATGACTTCATCTTCTTTGTTAGACGTTTGTCTCACTCCTACTCCAGAGAAGTTAATTATATCCAAAGTAGTGCCGATTACCATTAGTGACCGTTATATGATCGTCGTTGTTCGTAAAATAAATATCCATTGTAAACAAAAATGCCATAAGAAAGTTGAATTTCGAAATTTAAAACATTTTAATGCCGAAAATTTTCAAGCTGACTTGCGAAGTCAGGAATGGGAATTGTTAGATAACCAATCCTGCGTTGATAAGATGTGGGATACATGGAAAATACTTTTTACGACAGTACTTAACATACATGCTCCAATTAGAGAGAAAAGAGTGAAGAATAAACAAATCAGAGAACGAGATCGTCTTAAACTCTTTGCAATAAGACATAAATCGGAAAACTATTGGAATACATACAAATTATGCAGAAATCGCGTAACTGATTGCGAGAAGCGAAAACAGCTTATTATAAAGACAAATAAAGTGCAATTTGAAAAAGTCAAACATGACCCAAAGCAAGCTTGAAAACTGTCAATAAAATTTTAAACCGAAAACAAAAGTGTCCAGAAATAAACTCTGTCAAGACCCAGAATGGAGAAATATCTGATCTAACTGAGTTAGTAGAATGTTTCAATGATTATTTCACTAATGTTGGTCTGGATATTGCCAAAACTATCCATAATAGTGATAGAAACAAACAGCTTTAAGTTTCAAGCTGTGTCTGAATCTAAAGTATATAGACTTCTTTTGTCTTTAAATCCTTGTAAATCTACTGGAATTGACAATTAAAATTATGTCAAATCAACCAATGAGTCTGTTCCATGAGTCTGTTCCAATGAGTCTGTTCCATCTGAATGGAAAGTAGCGAGAGTCACACCTTTACACAAGAAAGGCCCCCGAAATCTGTTAAATAATTGTCGCCCTATTTCTATTCTCCCTGCTGTAAGTAAAGTTTTCGAAAAAGTATTAATATGAACAATTATATTATTATTTTATTGCAAATAACTTGCTATTCCATCATCAATTTGGTTTTAGGCAGTTTCACTCGACAGCATTTGCCCTTTTAGGTAGCACAGATGAATGGTTCGTTAATATGGATCGTGGTTTCTTTAATATTGCAGTATTCCTTGACTTACAAAAGGCATTCGACACTATAAATCACGATATATTATTCAAGAAACTTGATCTCTATGGCTTACAAAATCCAGCTTTAAACCTTTTAAAATCGTATTTAGCTAACAGAACTCAAATTTGCTCCGTCAATGGCACACTTTCTCATAAAAATAGTTACATGTGGAATCCCTCAAGGCTCAATCCTTGGGCCGCTCCTATTCTTGATCTACATAAATGATTTACCTAACAGTTTGGAGTACTCGTCATCAAAAATATTTGCAGACGATACGACACTAACTGCATCTGGTAAGTCAATTCCTGATGTAGAAGTGGCGATCAATCATGACCTTGCTAGCAGTGGCTCTCTGCAAACAAACTATCTTTTAAATGCCTTCTAATTGGATCACGGCATAACATTAATAACATATCCGCTGCTCCAAATGTATTCATTGGTGATGTACCAATTAAAAGAGTGAGAGAAACGAAAGCGCTTGGAGTCTATATTGATAAATTTTTGTTATGGGATAAACATATTGATAAAATTGCTAAAAAAGGTTTCATCCGGAGCGATCAGAAAGCTCAAATCTTGTGTGGATCATAATACATTAATTGGTGCTTACAATGCACTCATTTTGCCACACCTTGACTATTGTTGCGAAGTTTGGGATACTATTGGTATCATACTTTCTGATCGTCTCCAGACATTACAAAACAGGGCTGCTAGAGTGATTACCGGTCGTAAAAATGAACACGGCCAATCTGAACTTGCTTTAAACGAACTAAATTGGAAAACTTTGAAAGAACGCAGAACTCAATTGTACAAGTCTTATGTATAAAATAACTCATGATCTAGCGCCCAAACAAAATCGATATTTTTCAATACGCCTTCCTCTCACCATTATAATTTACGAGGCTCTACCACAAAGCTCTATCTGTCCAAATCTAAGACTGAATATATTAAAAAAGGTCTCAGTTACAGAGGAGCAAAATTGTGGAACAGCCTCCCAGACGAACTAAGAAATAAACAATCTCTTAGTCAATTTAACTCAAGTGTGCGACACCTTGCCAGTTCGATAAAGTTAGATAAATTTGTGAACTTAATAATTTGTTGTTGATGTAATGATAGTAATTGTAATTGTAATTGTAATTGTAATTCTAATTCTAATTCTAATTCTAATTGTAACTGTCAGTGTAGTATTTGTATTATAACTCATTGTAAATTTTGAAGTTTAATATTAATCTACGCCCCTCTTGGAAATCAGCTTTTGCTGTAGGGCTTAGCGTAGCCAAATAAAGTTTTTACTTACTACTACTTTTACTTACTACTACTTTTACTTACTACTACTTTTACTTACTACTACTTTTACTTACTACTACTTTTACTTACTACTTCTTTTACTTACTACTACTTTTACTTACTACTACTTTTACTTACTACTACTTTTACTTACTACTACTTTTACTTACTACTACTTTTACTCACTTACTACTACTTTTACTCACTTACTACTACTTTTACTCACTTACTACTACTTTTACTCACTTACTACTACTTTTACTCACTTACTACTACTTTTACTCACTTACTACTACTTTACTCACTTACTACTTTTACTCACTTACTACTTCTTTTACTTACTTACTACTTCTTTTACTTACTTACTACTTCTTTTACTTACTTACTACACAAAGTGGAAGGTCAGAAAGTCGGTCTAACTTAAGGGGTTTGTCCGCGATCCAGAGATTCAGAAAACGATTATCGTTGCTTCGAGGGCTTGACCTTCTAGGTCTTCGAGGGCTTGACCGTCAAAGGCATAACAAGATGAGGGGGCTCTATCTGTGCGACCAAGCACAGAGGCGAGGCGTTCGAGAATGGTATCAGAAATAAATTGTGCGAACGGGATAAACGAGGCATGGATAAGGGAAAATACGCTTAGGGGGACGAGGAGAATCAAGCACTCCACCTTTGAAGCGACCATTAAAATGCTTGAATAATCTGCAACCTGGACTTTGTTAGTTATCCAGCCAACGACAGTTTGTGCGAGCGGGAACGTAGAAACTTGACGAGCAAGAACGGACCACTGCGCCACCTGAGAATGCAGATTACCGGCTGAAAACTCTGCGGAGTTTGGGAAGGGGAGCATTGTAGCGTCGGCGGTGGAAGATCCTAGACGGACGGATTCAATAAATTCTGGGGATATGTGAGCATTATCAGGCTGTGGTGAGTGTGCAAGAGGGTCTAGAGCCGAGCCATCATGGAGGACCCAGGAAGGTCTACCGCGCGGACGCACGAGCAAAGGGTTGAAATCCTTGGTAATTTCCGAGGAAGGAAAGGAGTGCGAAGACGTCAGACGCTTCCAAGGGGGGGGGGCTAAAAGGAAGAAAAAAAAGAGGCTATAGGATGCATTGGCCCCAACCCGGACAGGCAAGAGGTTATGAAGATTGAGGAAGAAAGCAAGCGAAAGAGATGAGAGCAGGACAGAGAAGAAAATGAGTGGACTATTAAAGAAAACCCGACGCAGACAGTAAAATGATGCGAAGGCATATAAAACACATATTATTTAAAGTCGCAAGTAAGTGTTACGGAGTGAGACTGCAAGAGAGGACAAATTAACATAGTTCTTAAATAATTTTATATTTGAAAACATATCAAGATAATCTAAATTTTAGAACATATAGTTTTTATCTCTTTTATCAATGCAATTATTTCTGAAAAACCATTAATAATAATAATAATAATGAAATAATAATAATAACCATAATAAAACAAGGTATTGCAATGACGCCTTGGGGAACGAGTTGTATGAAGGGAGAAACAAGAAAAGCTAATAAAAGAATGTAAAAAGCTGAAAAGGACACGATATAAGTGGAAAATAATTTAATCACAAGTCGAAAAATAATTATTTAAATTCGGGAATGTTGTATGTTTAAGACTAAATCTAGAATAAATAAAGTTAATGTCAATAATCATCAGGTTAATAGATGCCAACTAAAAGTCCGGTTTTTTGAATGCACGTGGGCGCGTGAGAGGTGCAGGTGGAAACGGGCGGGAAAAGCGCCGATAACAACGAGATGAAAAATAATTATAACAACGAGATGAAAATCTGGCATATCACATGAAAAACAATAAACCGGAGTGCGGGGACGCGATGGTGCAGGGCGTGCCGGTGGTAGAGGGTCTTGCTTCTTGAACGTTCTCTCGACTTTGGCGACGGTATCAAGAACCTTGGCATATTCTTTATTGGCGAGAAGAGCGACAAAATAGGCTTGAAATTGCTTTCCGCTTGTACCCATTTTATCTCGAATGGTTAAAGCGATGACAGTAAAAGTAGGAGCTCGATCGTCGCCATTCAATTTTCCTGACGCGGCAAGCTGGTCAATCATACTTATCAAAATATTCGACTCTGCGGAAGCCATAAGCGGTAATTCTAGTAAGGAGAGAACTAACGGGTGGGGTGGTCTGTGCGTAGGCTTCTTCTAAGGCTTTAATTCGGGCAGCTAGGACGCCAACAGGATCATCCGTCTCGAACTGAGCACAGAGAGGGGAAAATTATGCCGAAAAATGGATAAAAGAGCACGAAACTAGGGTGGGGACAAAAATATTTATAATATCATGAGCATTGGTAAACATATTACGAAAAAATATGCGGAATAGGACCCTTAAGGAACAAAATGTGAAATTTTACGAAGGAAGTTGACAGCGGAAGAGAACCCACCCAAGAGATGGTAACCTGAGCGTCAGTAATCCGACTAGTGCATTAGACACCCTTTCAGACTACCATGGGAAGAAGGGTAAATTCGAAATCGATGAGGAATTATTAATATGAAAAAATGGGCGCTTCGCACTGACTTGTGAGGCCTGATCTGAAGTAACAACAGCTGGCCTACTCAGGCCTGCAAACAAATATATATATAGCTAATAGATTGAATAACACAACAGAGTACGTCACTGGACTAAGCAACAACGCGTGCCTACTCAAGTTGTGATGAAATAAACAGACAAAAATCATTGCCTACTCAGGCCCCTCATCCATCAATGAAACTGCCTTCTCAGGTTCAAGACAAGGGAATAACAACGTTTTGCCTACCCAGGCCGTATAATTGAATATATATATAGATAAAATTATTGCCTACACAGGCCTCTCATGCATCAATGAAATACGCCTCCTTAGGCCCATTTGAAGCCTACTAAGGCCGTAAAATCAGACACAAATATAATTATTACCTCCTCATGCACGATTGAAATTGACTTCTGAGGCACAAACCCGGCTCAAACTGACTCAAAATACATGAACAGGTATGGAAAAGTTTGCATACTAGAATGCGTTGTGTGAAAAACATTAGTTTTGAATGCATTGCAAAAAAACATTAGGAGAGTACGGAAGGCAACAGGATTAACATGTCAATTGAATAATAAGAATGTTTGAAGCTGAACTAAATACACAGTGGCAAAATAATGTGGCTTCGTGGCGCAGTCGTCAGAGCAAGCGCCTTTCACCTCTGGGATCGTGGGTTCGATTCTCGCTGGGCACTCGTGACACTTATGTGAAAAGAGTCAGTCAACGCTCTACCAAAAGTCGTGGGTTTTCTCCGGTACTCCGGTTTCCTCCCACAGAGAATGTTGACAAGGTGGGTTTGGATTAACTCCAAAACTAACCCTTCCATTGTAGCTGTGCTCCCTGATCAGACATGAGTTATACGATGGCTGCCAATGGCGCCTTTAATAAGCCTTCCACTCGATTAAGTCGAGCTGCGTCCTTCGCAATTCAGCTCAGCTCCCATCTGCAAGTAAGAATGATTAGCACACCCCCACTCCCACTTACAAAGGAGGGAAAAGCTTGCATGCGGGGGTGTAACCGTTCAACAAAGCATACGATTCGAATAAAAACAAGCATCCTAGGGAAGAACAAGTAACGCCTTCTTTATGAAGATATAGGCTAGAGTAAGACACTGCAATCCCATATAGATATACAACAAAATGAGGTCCTGTAGGTGGGAAAACATCTAAGGGAATCGAAAAGTCAAAGTTTAAATTAAACGTGGAACAGCAGAATATAAGGGCGGAAACCATGAGAAATTTATAGAAAATTTAATATGTCTAGCAACAACAAAGCCAATTAAAACAGAGAAAACGTGTACATACCAATAACTGAGGCAGACTCTGATTGTTCGGAAGTGGCGGTTGAATCTGGATCTGATTCCGAATCTGGATCCCGGTTCAATCTGGATCTCATTCTGACCTATTTTCTGAGCTTGAGTCTGAAGCAGAGGAAGCGCCTGAGCTGCCTAAACATTAGCAGCAAGACGTAACTGAATATCGCCATATTCGAGAGATGTGCAGGTCGCACTAGCTACATGAAAAGTCAGCCGGATGCAGTGTGGTCGGATTCTTATACTCGGTATGGAAGGAACTGGTGCGAATAGAACCCCGGTCTCTCGCGTGGCAACCGTGAATTCTACCACTGAACCACCAGCGCGCCAAACGGCTTGTTTTATCATTCATACCCAACTGCAGTTATTAACATTACAATACGCAACTAATATAGTGCCTAAGAGAAATCTGATATTAATGTTATCATACACGTCGACAAGAAAAGAGCTCACATTCCTCTCCTTCAACCTAGACATCTTTTGAGCAACATTCAAACTATAAACGACAGGAGATTGCAAAATAGGAATCATCGAATCTTAGCAGAATCCCACTAGACGACATGGGAATACATTTGAATTTCGATCCAGAATGGAAAAATGCAGGATAGTTCTAATACGCTCAACAAAAATATGAACCAGAATGTACCAGGATATTGTTTGACCTCGAAGAGACTTGAACACTTAACCTTCTGTTCTGGAGTCAGACGCGCCACCAATTGCGCCACAAGTCCCTTACCTGTTTTTTATGAACGCACAGTTGGGAATTATCTACTAACGGGAAAATGCTTTTTGAAATATTTCCCATCGCGCGATCGAGGTCAGACCATGGCGGCGGAAACGCCAGATCCAATACCACATGGGACCTTCTAGATAGGCGTTTCATCCACACAAATTCCATTTTTCTTTAAAAAAAGTTTATTTTTTCTTCCTTCTGTTTTTATGAAATAAAGATGGTCAAAACATGGCAACGTTTGATATTATTACCAAGATCGAAGCTACCAACAGAGATTTCTTAGCTTAGTTTTTTGTGCAAAAGACGCGGACTCCATGTCATTTTAAGGAAAAGAAAGCAAATGCTACCTTTTTCATGGAATCGACATTGCATAAAAACAGTACTACTGACCACAAATTATTATGAGGATACCCATATAAAATTGGTGTGACACGGCATAGCGTCAGGAATGCAGCGCATGGTAAGTCCCGAAGCAAATAGAATCCCAAATATTTCGTTATGTTGGAGTCATTCTTGGACACATCTAACTTGCAGTTTCCTAATATACTACCTAAGAGAAATCTTCTATTAATGTTATCGTACCAGACAAGAAAAGAGCTCAATTTCATCTACTACAAACTTAGACATATTTTGATCAACACTCAAAACATAAACGATGAGAGTTGGCAAAAATCAATTCTAATATTGGAATTATCGAAGTGTTCCATCTTACAAATAGCAATTTTCCATGCCGGGAATTGAATCCGGGCCATGGCGGTGAGAGCGCCAGATCCTAGCCACTAGACCACATGGGAATACATTTGAATTTCGTTCCATATTGGTAAAATGCAGGATAGTTCTAACACGCTCAACAAAAATATGAAACAGAATGCACCAGGATATTGTTTGACCTCGAAGTGACTTGAACACTTAACCTTCTGATCTGGAGTCAGACGCGCTGCTAATTGCTCCACAAGGCCCTTAGCTACTTTTTATGAACGCACAGTTGGGAATTATCTATTAACGGGAAAATGCTTTTGAAATATTTCCCATGGGGCGATCGAGCTCAGGCCATGGCGGTGAAAACGCCAGATCCTATACCACATCGGACCTTCTAGATAGTCGTTTCCTCCACACAAATTCCATTTTTCTTTAAAAAAACTTTTTGTACCTTCCCTTTTTATTGAATAAAGATGGTCAAAGCATGGCAACGGTTGATATTCTTACCAAGATAGAAGCTACCAACAGAGATTTCTTACCTTAGATTTTTGTGCAAAAGATGCGTACTCTATGTCATTTTGAGATAAACAAAGCAAACGCTAGCTTTTCATGGAATCGACCATTGCATAGAATATAAAGCTGCGACCACAATGAATTATGGGATACCCTTATAAAATTTGGCGTGACACATGGCGCCAGGCATGCAGAGAATGGTAAGTCCCGAAGCAAGTAGAATCCCAAATATTTCGTTATGTTGGAGTCATTCTTGGACACATCTAACTTGCAGTTTCCTAATATACTACCTAAGAGAAATCTTCTATTAATTTTATCTTACCAGACAAGAAAAGAGCTCCATTTCATCTACTACAAACTTAGACATACTTTGATCAACACTCAAAACATAAACGACGAGAGATTGGCAAAAATCAATTCTAATATTGGAATTATCGAAGTGTTCCATCTTAGAAATAGCAATTTCCCATGCCGGGAATTGAATCCGGGCCATGGCGGTGAGAGCGCCAGATCCTAGCCACTAGACCACATGGGAATGCATTTGAATTACGTTCCATATTGGTAAAATGCAGGATAGTTCTAATACGCTCAACAAAAATATGAAACAGAATGCACCAGGATGTTGTTTGACCTAGAAGTGACTTGAACATTTAACCTTCTGATCAGGAGTCAGACGCGCTGCCAATTGCGCCACAAGGCCCTTAGATGCCTTTTACGAACGCACAGTTGGGAATTATCTATTAACGGGAAAATGCTTTTGAAATTTTTCCCATGGCGCGATCGAGCTCAGGCCATGGCGGTGAAAACGCCAGATTCTATACCAAATGGGACCTTCCAGATAGTCGTTTCCTCCACACAAATTCAATTCTTCTTTAAAAAAAACCTTATTTTTTGTACCTTCTCTTTTTATTGAATCCGGGCCATGGCGGTGAGAGCGCCAGATCCTAGCCACTAGACCACATGGGAATACATCTGAATTTCGTTCCATATTGGTAAAATGCAGGATAGTTCTAATACGCTCAACAAAAATATGAAACAGAATGCACAAGGATATTGTTCGTAACGGCCAAATGCTTTTGAAATATTTCCCATGGCGCGTTCGAGCTCAGACCATGCATGGCTGTGAAAACGCCAGATTCTATACCACATGGGACCTTCTAGATAGGCGTTTCCTCCACACAAATTCCATTCTTCTTTAAAAAAAACTTATTTTTTGTACCTTCTCTTTTTATTGAATAAAGATGGTCAAAACATGGCAACGGTTGATATTATTACAAAGATACAAGCTACCAACAGATATTTTTTTCCTTAGTTTTCTGTGCAAAAGATGCGGACTCCATGTCATTTTGAGGAAAACAAAGCAAATGCTAGCTTTTCATGGAATCGACCATTGCATAAAATATGGTGCTACGACCACAATTAATTATGGGATACCCTTATAAAATTTGGCGTGACACATGGCGTCCAGGAATGCAGAGAATGGTAAGTCCTGTAGCAAGTAGAATCCCACATATTTCGTTATGTTGGAGTTATTCTTGGACACATCTAACTTGCAGTTCCCTAATATACTGCCTATAAGAGAAGTTTTATATTAATGTTATCATACCAGACAAGAAAATAGCTCAATATCATCTACTACAAACTTAGATATATTTTGATCAACACTCAAAACATAAACGACGAGAGATTGGCAAAAATCAATTCTAATATTGGAATCATCGAATCATAGCAGTTTTCCATTTTACAAATAGCAATTTCCCATGCCGGGAATTGAACCCGGGCCATGGCGGTGAGAGCGCCAGATCCTAGCCACTAGACCACATGGGAATACATTTGAATTACGTTCCATATTGGTAAAATGCAGGATAGTTCTAATACGCTCAACAAAAATATGAAACAGAATGCACCAGGATGTTGTTTGACCTCGAAGTGACTTGAACACTTAACCTTCTGATCTGGAGTCAGACGCGCTGCCAATTGCGCCACAAGGCCCTTAGATGCCTTTTACGAACGCACAGTTGGGAATTATCTATTAACGGGAAAATGCTTTTGAAATTTTTCCCATGGCGCGATCGAGCTCAGGCCATGGCGGTGAAAACGCCAGATTCTATACCAAATGGGACCTTCTAGATAGGATTTTCCTCCACACAAATTCCATTCTTCTTTAAAAAAAACTTATTTTTTGTACCTTCTCTTTTTATTGAATCCGGGCCATGGCGGTGAGAGCGCCAGATCCTACCCACTAGACCACATGGGAATACATTTGAATTTCGTTCCATATTGGTAAAATGCAGGATAGTTCTAATACGCTCAACAAAAATATGAAACAGAATGCACAAGGATATTGTTCGTAACGGCCAAATGCTTTTGAAATATTTCCCATGGCGCGTTCGAGCTCAGACCATGGCTGTGAAAACGCCAGATTCTATACCACATGGGACCTTCTAGATAGGCGTTTCCACCACGCAAATTCCATTCTTCTTTAAAAAAACCTTATTTTTTGTACCTTCTCTTTTTATTGAATAAAGATTGTCAAAACATGGCAACGGTTGATATTATTACAAAGATACAAGCTACCAACACATATTTTTTCCTTAGTTTTCTGTTCAAAAGATGCGGACTCCATGTCATTTTGAGGAAAACAAAGCAAATGCTAGCTTTTCATGGAATCGACCATTGCATAAAATATGGTGCTACGACCACAATGAATTATGGGATACCCATATAAAATTTGGCGTGACACATGGCGTCCAGGAATGCAGAGAATGGTAAGTCCTGTAGCAAGTAGAATCCCACATATTTTGTTATGTTGGAGTTATTCTTGGACACATCTAACTTGCAGTTCCCTAATATACTGCCTAAGAGAAGTTTTATATTAATGTTATCATACCAGACAAGAAAATAGCTCAATTTCATCTACTACAAACTTAGATATATTTTGATCAACACTCAAAACATAAACGACGAGAGATTGGCAAAAATCAATTCTAATATTGGAATCATCGAAGTTTTCCATTTTACAAATAGCAATTTCCCATGCCGGGAATTGAACCCGGGCCATGGCGGTGAGAGCGCCAGATCCTAGCCACTAGACCACATGGGAATACATTTGTGAATTACGTTCCATATTGGTAAAATGCAGGGTAGTTCTAATACGCTCAACAAAAATATGAAACAGAATGCACCAGGATATTGTTCGTAACGGCCAAATGGTTTTGAAATATTTCCCATGGCGCGTTCGAGCTCAGACCATGGCGGTGAAAACGCCAGATTCTATACCACATGGGACCATCTAGATAGGCGTTTCCTCCACGCAAATTCCATTCTTCTTTAAAAAAACCTTATTTTTTGTACCTTCTCTTTTATTGAATAAAGATGGTCAAAACATGGCAACGGTTGATATTATTACAAAGATACAAGCTACCAACAGATATTTTTTTCCTTAGTTTTCTGTGCAAAAGATGCGGACTCCATGTCATTTTGAGGAAAACAAAGCAAATGCTAGCTTTTCATGGAATCGACCATTGCATAAAATATGGTGCTACGACCACAATGAATTATGGGATACCCTTATAAAATTTGGCGTGACACATGGCGTCCAGGAATGCAGAGAATGGTAAGTCCTGTAGCAAGTAGAATCCCACATATTTCGTTATGTTGGAGTTATTCTTGGACACATCTAACTTGCAGTTCCCTAATATACTGCCTAAGAGAAGTTTTATATTAATGTTATCATACCAGACAAGAAAATAGCTCAATTTCGTCTACTACAAACTTAGATATATTTTGATCAACACTCAAAACATAAACGACGAGAGATTGGCAAAAAACAATTCTAATATTGGAATCATCGAATCATAGCAGTTTTCCATTTTACAAGTAGCAATTTCCCATGCCGGGAATTGAACCCGGGCCATGGCGGTGAGAGCGCCAGATCCTAGCCACTAGACCACATGGGAATACATTTGAATTACGTTCCATATTGGTAAAATGCAGGATAGTTCTAATACGCTCAACAAAAATATGAAACAGAATGCACCAGGATGTTGTTTGACCTCGAAGTGACTTGAACACTTAACCTTCTGATCTGGAGTCAGACGCGCTGCCAATTGCGCCACAAGGCCCTTAGATGCCTTTTACGAACGCACAGTTGGGAATTATCTATTAACGGGAAAATGCTTTTGAAATTTTTCCCATGGCGCGATCGAGCTCAGGCCATGGCGGTGAAAACGCCAGATTCTATACCAAATGGGACCTTCTAGATAGGCGTTTCTTCCACACAAATTCCATTCTTCTTTAAAAAAAACTTATTTTTTGTACCTTCTCTTTTTATTGAATAAAGATGGTCAAAACATGGCAACGGTTGATATTATTACAAAGATACAAGCTACCAACAGATATTTTTTTCCTTAGTTTTCTGTGCAAAAGATGCGGACTCCATGTCATTTTGAGGAAAACAAAGCAAATGCTAGCTTTTCATGGAATCGACCATTGCATAAAATATGGTGCTACGACCACAATGAATTATGGGATACCCTTATAAAATTTGGCGTGACACATGGCGTCCAGGAATGCAGAGAATGGTAAGTCCTGTAGCAAGTAGAATCCCACATATTTCGTTATGTTGGAGTTATTCTTGGACACATCTAACTTGCAGTTCCCTAATATACTGCCTAAGAGAAGTTTTATATTAATGTTATCATACCAGACAAGAAAATAGCTCAATTTCATCTACTACAAACTTAGATATATTTTGATCAACACTCAAAGAAACGAAACGACGAGATTGGCAAAAATCAATTCTAATATTGGAATCATCGAATCATAGCAGTTTTCCATTTTACAAATAGCAATTTCCCATGCCGGGAATTGAACCGGGCCATGGCGGTGAGAGCGCCAGATCCTAGCCACTAGACCACATGGGAATACATTTGAATTACGTTCCATATTGGTAAAATGCAGGATAGTTCTAATACGCTCAACAAAAATATGAAACAGAATGCACCAGGATGTTGTTTGACCTCGAAGTGACTTGAACACTTAACCTTCTGATCTGGAGTCAGACGCGCTGCCAATTGCGCGACAAGGCCCTTAGATGCCTTTTACGAACGCACAGTTGGGAATTATCTATTAACGGGAAAATGCTTTTGAAATTTTTCCCATGGCGCGATCGAGCTCAGGCCATGGCGGTGAAAACGCCAGATTCTATACCAAATGGGACCTTCTAGATAGGCGTTTCTTCCACACAAATTCCATTCTTCTTTAAAAAAAACTTATTTTTTGTACCTTCTCTTTTTATTGAATAAAGATGGTCAAAACATGGCAACGGTTGATATTATTACAAAGATACAAGCTACCAACAGATATATTTTTTCCTTAGTTTTCTGTGCAAAAGATGCGGACTCCATGTCATTTTGAGGAAAACAAAGCAAATGCTAGCTTTTCATGGAATCGACCATTGCATAAAATATGGTGCTACGACCACAATGAATTATGGGATACCCTTATAAAATTTGGCGTGACACATGGCGTCCTGGAATGCAGAGAATGGTAAGTCCTGTAGCAAGTAGAATCCCACATATTTCGTTATGTTGGAGTTATTCTTGGACACATCTAACTTGCAGTTCCCTAATATACTGCCTATAAGAGAAGTTTTATATTAATGTTATCATACCAGACAAGAAAATAGCTCAATATCATCTACTACAAACTTAGATATATTTTGATCAACACTCAAAACATAAACGACGAGAGATTGGCAAAAATCAATTCTAATATTGGAATCATCGAATCATAGCAGTTTTCCATTTTACAAATAGCAATTTCCCATGCCGGGATTTGAACCCGGGCCATGGCGGTGAGAGCGCCAGATCCTAGCCACTAGACCACATGGGAATACATTTGAATTACGTTCCATATTGGTAAAATGCAGGATAGTTCTAATACGCTCAACAAAAATATGAAACAGAATGCACCAGGATGTTGTTTGACCTCGAAGTGACTTGAACACTTAACCTTCTGATCTGGAGTCAGACGCGCTGCCAATTGCGCCACAAGGCCCTTAGATGCCTTTTACGAACGCACAGTTGGGAATTATCTATTAACGGGAAAATGCTTTAAATTTCCCATGGCGCGATCGAGCTCAGGCCATGGCGGTGAAAACGCCAGATTCTATACCAAATGGGACCTTCTGGATAGGCGTTTCCTCCACACAAATTCCATTCGTCTTTAAAAAAAACTTATTTTTTGTACCTTCTCTTTCTATTGAATCCGGGCCATGGCGGTGAGAGCGCCAGATCCTTACCACTAGACCACATGGGAATACATTTGAATTTCGTTCCATATTGGTAAAATGCAGGATAGTTCTAATACGCTCAACAAAAATATGAAACAGAATGCACAAGGATATTGTTCGTACGGCCAAATGCTTTTGAAATATTTCCCATGGCGCGTTGAGCTCAGACCATGGCTGTGAAAACGCCAGATTCTATACCACATGGGACCTTCTAGATAGGCGTTTCCTCCACACAAATTCCATTCTTCTTTAAAAAAACCTTATTTTTTGTACCTTCTCTTTTTATTGAATAAAGATTGTCAAAACATGGCAACGGTTGATATTATTACAAAGATACAAGCTACCAACACATATTTTTTCCTTAGTTTTCTGTTCAAAAGATGCGGACTCCATGTCATTTTGAGGAAAACAAAGCAAATGCTAGCTTTTCATGGAATCGACCATTGCATAAAATATGGTGCTACGACCACAATGAATTATGGGATACCCATATAAAATTTGGCGTGACACATGGCGTCCAGGAATGCAGAGAATGGCAAGTCCTGTAGCAAGTAGAATCCCACATATTTTGTTATGTTGGAGTTATTCTTGGACACATCTAACTTGCAGTTCCCTAATATACTGCCTAAGAGAAGTTTTATATTAATGTTATCATACCAGGCAAGAAAATAGCTCAATTTCATCTACTACAAACTTAGATATATTTTGATAAACACTCAAAACATAAACGACGAGAGATTGGCAAAAATCAATTCTAATATTGGAATCATCGAAGTTTTCCATTTTACAAATAGCAATTTCCCATGCCGGGAATTGAATCCGGGCCATGGCGGTGAGAGCGCCAGATCCTAGCCACTAGACCACATGGGAATACATTTGTGAATTACGTTCCATATTGGTAAAATGCAGGATAGTTCTAATACGCTCAAGAAAAATATGAAACAGAATGCACCAGGATATTGTTCGTAACGGCAAAATGCTTTTGAAATATTTCCCATGGCGCGTTCGAGCTCAGACCATGGCGGTGAAAACGCCAGATTCTATACCACATGGGACCTTCTAGATAGGCGTTTCCTCCACACAAATTCCATTCTTCTTTAAAAAAACCTTATTTTTTGTACCTTCTCTTTTTATTGAATAAAGATGGTCAAAACATGGCAACGGTTGATATTATTACAAAGATACAAGCTACCAACAGATATTTTTTTCCTTAGTTTTCTGTGCAAAAGATGCGGACTCCATGTCATTTTGAGGAAAACAAAGCAAATGCTAGCTTTTCATGGAATCGACCATTGCATAAAATATGGTGCTACGACCACAATGAATTATGGGATACCCTTATAAAATTTGGCGTGACACATGGCGTCCAGGAATGCAGAGAATGGTAAGTCCTGTAGCAAGTAGAATCCCACATATTTCGTTATGTTGGAGTTATTCTTGGACACATCTAACTTGCAGTTCCCTAATATACTGCCTAAGAGAAGTTTTATATTAATGTTATCATACCAGACAAGAAAATAGCTCAATTTCATCTACTACAAACTTAGATATATCTTGATCAACACTAAAAACATAAACGACGAGAGATTGGCAAAAATCAATTCTAATATTGGAACCATCGAATCATAGCAGTTTTCCATTTTACAAATAGCAATTTCCCATGCCGGGAATTGAACCCGGGCCATGGCGGTGAGAGCGCCAGATCCTAGCCACTAGACCACATGGGAATACATTTGAATTACGTTCCATATTGGTAAAATGCAGGATAGTTCTAATACGCTCAACAAAAATATGAAACAGAATGCACCAGGATGTTGTTTGACCTCGAAGTGACTTGAACACTTAACCTTCTGATCTGGAATCAGACGCGCTGCCAATTGCGCCACAAAGCCCTTAGATGCCTTTTACGAACGCACAGTTGGGAATTATCTATTCACGGGAAAATGCTTTTGAAATTTTTTCCATGGCGCGATCGAGCTCAGGCCATGGCGGTGAAAACGCCAGATTCTATACCAAATGGGACCTTCTAGATAGTCGTTTCCTCCACACAAATTCCATTCTTCTTTAAAAAAAACTTATTTTTTGTACCTTCTCTTTTTATTGAATCCGGGCCAAGGCGGTGAGAGCGCCAGATCCTAGCCACTAGACCACATGGGAATACATTTGAATTTCGTTCCATATTGGTAAAATGCAGGATAGTTCTAATACGCTCAACAAAAATATGAAACAGAATGCACCAGGATATTGTTCGTAACGGCCAAATGCTTTTGAAATATTTCCCATGGCGCGTTCGAGCTCAGACCATGGCTGTGAAAACGCCAGATTCTATACCAAATGAGACCTTCTAGATAGTCGTTTCCTCCACACAAATTCTATTCTTCTTTGAAAAAAACTTATTTTTTGTAACTTCTCTTTTTATTGAATCCGGGCCATGGCGGTGAGAGCGCCAGATCCTACCCACTAGACCACATGGGAATACATTTGAATTTCGTTCCATATTGGTAAAATGCAGGATAGTTCTAATACGCTCAACAAAAATATGAAACAGAATGCACCAGGATATTGTTCGTAACGGCCAAATGCTTTTGAAATATTTCCCATGGCGCGTTCGAGCTCAGACCATGGCGGTGAAAACGCCAGATTCTATACCACATGGGACCTTCTAGATAGGCGTTTCCTCCACACAAATTCCATTCTTCTTTAAAAAAACCTTATTTTTTGTACCTTCTCTTTTTATTGAATAAAGATGGTCAAAACATGGCAACGGTTGATATTATTACAAAGATACAAGCTACCAACAGATATTTTTTTCCTTAGTTTTCTGTGCAAAAGATGCGGACTCCATGTCATTTTGAGGAAAACAAAGCAAATGCTAGCTTTTCATGGAATCGACCATTGCATAAAATATGGTGCTACGACCACAATGAATTATGGGATACCCTTATAAAATTTGGCGTGACACATGGCGTCCAGGAATGCAGAGAATGGTAAAATCCTGTAGCACGTAGAATCCCACATATTTCGTTATGTTGGAGTTATTCTTGGACACATCTAACTTGCAGTTCCCTAATATACTGCCTAAGAGAAGTTTTATATTAATGTTATCATACCAGACAAGAAAATAGCTCAATTTCATCTACTACAAACTTAGATATATCTTGATCAACACTAAAAACATAAACGACGAGAGATTGGCAAAAATCAATTCTAATATTGGAACCATCGAATCATAGCAGTTTTCCATTTTACAAATAGCAATTTCCCATGCCGGGAATTGAATCCGGGCCATGGCGGTGAGAGCGCCATTTCCTAGCCACTAGACCACATGGGAATACATTCGAATTACGTTCCATATTGGTAAAATGCAGGATAGTTCTAATACGCTCAACAAAAATATGAAACAGAATGCACCAGGATATTGTTTGACCTCGAAGTGACTTGAACTTAACTTCTCTTCTGGAGGAGTCGCAGACGCGCTTTGCGCCACAAGGCCCCCTTAGCCTTTTTTACGAACGCACAGTTGGGAATTATCTATTAACGGCCAAATGCTTTTGAAATATTTCCCATGGCGCGTTCGAGCTCAGACCATGGCGGTGAAAACGCCAGATTCTATACCACATGGGACCTTCTAGTAGGCGTTTCCTCCACACAAATTCCATTCTTCTTTAAAAAAACCTTATTTTTTGTACCTTCTCTTTTTATTGAATAAAGATGGTCAAAACATGGCAACGGTTGATATTATTACAAAGATACAAGCTACCAACAGATATTTTTTTCCTTAGTTTTCTGTGCAAAAGATGCGGACTCCATGTCATTTTGAGGAAAACAAAGCAAATGCTAGCTTTTCATGGAATCGACCATTGCATAAAATATGGTGCTACGACCACAATGAATTATGGGATACCCTTATAAAATTTGGCGTGACACATGGCGTCCAGGAATGCAGAGAATGGAAAGTCCTGTAGCAAGTAGAATCCACATATTTCGTTATGTTGGAGTTATTCTTGGACACATCTAACTTGCAGTTCCTAATATACTGCCTAAGAGAAGTTTTATATTAATGTTATCATACCAGACAAGAAAATAGCTCAATTTCATCTACTACAAACTTAGATATATTTTGATCAACACTCAAAACATAAACGACGAGAGATTGGCAAAAATCAATTCTAATATTGGAATCATCGAATCATAGCAGTTTTCCATTTTACAAATAGCAATTTCCCATGCCGGAATTGAATCCGGGCCATGGCGGTGAGAGCGCCAGATCTCAGCCACTAGACCACATGGGAATACATTTGAATTACGTTCCATATTGGTAAAATGCAGGATAGTTCTAATACGCTCAACAAAAATATGAAACAGAATGCACCAGGATGTTGTTTGACCTCGAAGTGACTTGAACACTTAACCTTCTGATCTGGAGTCAGACGCGCTGCCAATTGCGCCACAAGGCCCTTAGATGCCTTTTACGAACGCACAGTTGGGAATTATCTATTAACGGGAAAATGCTTTTGAAATTTTTCCCATGGCGCGATCGAGCTCAGGCCATGGCGGTGAAAACGCCAGATTCTATACCAAATGGGACCTTCTAGATAGGCGTTTCCTCCACACAAATTCCATTCGTCTTTAAAAAAAACTTATTTTTTGTACCTTCTCTTTCTATTGAATCCGGGCCTTGGCGGTGAGAGCGCCAGATCCTAGCCACTAGACCACATGGGAATACATTTGAATTTCGTTCCATATTGGTTAAATGCAGGATAGTTCTAATACGCTCAACAAAAATATGAAACAGAATGCACAAGGATATTGTTCGTAACGGCCAAATGCTTTTGAAATATTTCCCATGGCGCGTTCGAGCTCAGACCATGGCGGTGAAAACGCCAGATTCTATACCACATGGGACCTTCTAGATAGGCGTTTCCTCCACACAAATTCCATTCTTCTTTAAAAAAAACTTATTTTTTGTACCTTCTCTTTTTATTGAATAAAGATGGTCAAAACATGGCAACGGTTGATATTATTACAAAGATACAAGCTACCAACAGATATTTTTTTCCTTAGTTTTCTGTGCAAAAGATGCGGACTCCATGTCATTTTGAGGAAAACAAAGCAAATGCTAGCTTTTCATGGAATCGACCATTGCATAAAATATGGTGCTACGACCACAATTAATTATGGGATACCCTTATAAAATTTGGCGTGACACATGGCGTCCAGGAATGCAGAGAATGATAAGTCCTGTAGCAAGTAGAATCCCACATATTTTGTTATGTTGGAGTTATTCTTGGACACATCTAACTTGCAGTTCCCTAATATACTGCCTAAGAGAAGTTTTATATTAATGTTATCATACCAGACAAGAAAATAGCTCAGTTTCATCTACTACAAACTTAGATATATTTTGATCAACACTCAAAACATAAACGACGAGATTGGCAAAAATCAATTCTAATATTGGAATCATCGAAGTTTTCCATTTTACAAATAGCAATTTCCCATGCCCGGAATTGATCCCGGGCGTGAGAGCAGAGATCAGCCACTACTACCACATGGAATACATTTTGAAATTTTACGTCCATATTAAAAAATGCAGGATATAGTCTAATACGCTCAACAAAAATATGAAACAGAATGCACCAGGATGTTGTTTGACCTCGAAGTGACTTGAACACTTAACCTTCTGATCTGGAGTCAGACGCGCTGCCAATTGCGCCACAAGGCCCTTAGATGCCTTTTACGAACGCACAGTTGGGAATTATCTATTAACGGGAAAATGCTTTTGAAATTTTTCCCATGGCGCGATCGAGCTCAGGCCATGGCGGTGAAAACGCCAGATTCTATACCAAATGGGACCTTCTAGATAGTCGTTTCCTCCACAGAAATTCCATTCTTCTTTAAAAAAAACTTATTTTTTGTACCTTCTCTTTTTATTGAATCCGGGCCATGGCGGTGAGAGCGCCAGATCCTAGCCACTAGACCACAAGGGAATACATTTGAATTACGTTCCATATTGGTAAAATGCAGGATAGTTCTAATACGCTCAACAAAAATATAAAACAGAATGCACCAGGTTATTGTTCGTAACGGCCAAATGCTTTTGAAATATTTCCCATGGCGCGTTCGAGCTCAGACCATGGCGGTGAAAACGCCAGATTCTATACCACATGGGACCTTCTAGATAGGCGTTTCCTCCACACAAAATCCATTCTTCTTTAAAAAAACCTTATTTTTTGTACCTTTCTTTTTATTGAATAAAGATGGTCAAAACATGGCAAAGGTTGATATTATTACAAAGATACAAGCTACCAACAGATATTTTTTTCCTTAGTTTTCTGTGCAATAGATGCGGACTCCATGTCATTTTGAGGAAAATAAAGTAAATGCTAGCTTTTCATGGAATCGACCATTGCATAAAATATGGTGCTACGACCACAATTAATTATGGGATACCCTTATAAAATTTGGCGTGACACATGGCGTCCAGGAATGCAGAGAATGGTAAGTCCTGTAGCAAGTAGAATCCCACATATTTCGTTATGTTGGAGTTATTCTTGGACACATCTAACTTGCAGTTCCCTAATATACTGCCTAAGAGAAGTTTTATATTAATGTTATCATACCAGACAAGAAAATAGCTCAATTTCATCTACTACAAACTTAGATATATTTTGATCAACACTCAAAACATAAACGACGAGAGATTGGCAAAAATCAATTCTAATATTGGAATCATCGAATCATAGCAGTTTTCCATTTTACAAATAGCAATTTCCCATGCCGGGAATTGAACCCGGGCCATGGCGGTGAGAGCGCCAGATCCTAGCCACTAGACCACATGGGAATACATTTGAATTACGTTCCATATTGGTAAAATGCAGGATAGTTCTAATACGCTCAACAAAAATATGAAACAGAATGCACCAGGATGTTGTTTGACCTCGAAGTGACTTGAACACTTAACCTTCTGATCTGGAGTCAGACGCGCTGCAAATTGGGCCACAAGGCCCTTAGATGCCTTTTACGAACGCACAGTTGGGAATTATCTATTAACGGCCAAATACTTTTGAAATATTTCCCATGGCGCGTTCGAGCTCAGACCATGGCGGTGAAAACGCCAGATTCTATACCAAATGGGACCTTCTAGATAGTCGTTTCCTCCACACAAATTCCATTTTTCTTTAAAAAAACCTTATTTTTTGTACCTTCTCTTTTTATTGAATAAAGATGGTCAAAACATGGCAAAGGTTGATATTATTACAAAGATACAAGCTACCAACAGATATTTTTTTCCTTAGTTTTCTGTGCAATAGATGCGGACTCCATGTCATTTTGAGGAAAATAAAGCAAATGCTAGCTTTTCATGGAATCGACCATTGCATAAAATATGGTGCTACGACCACAATTAATTATGGGATACCCTTATAAAATTTGGCGTGACACATGGCGTCCAGGAATGCAGAGAATGGTAAGTCCTGTAGCAAGTAGAATCCCACATATTTCGTTATGTTGGAGTTATTCTTGCACACATCTAACTTGCAGTTCCCTAATATACTGCCTAAGAGAAGTTTTATATTAATGTTATCATACCAGACAAGAAAATAGCTCAGTTTCATCTACTACAACCTTAGACATATTTTGATCAACACTCAAAACATAAACGACGAGAGATTGGCAAAAATCAATTCTAATATTGGAATCATAGCATTTTTCCATTTTACAAATAGCAATTTCCCATGCCGGGAATTGAATCCGGGCCATGGCGGTGAGAGCGCCAGATCCTAGCCACTAGACCACATGGGAATACATTTGAATTACATTCCATATTGGTAAAATGCAGGATAGTTCTAATACGCTCAACAAAAATATGAAACCGAATGCACCAGGATGTTGTTTGACCTCGAAGTGACTTGAACACTTAACCTTCTGATCTGGAGTCAGACGCGCTGCCAATTGCGCCACAAGGCCCTTAGATGCCTTTTACGAACGCACAGTTGGGAATTATCAATTAACGGGAAAATGCTTTTGAAATTTTTCCCATGGCGCGATCGAGCTCAGGCCATGGCGGTGAAAACGCCAGATTCTATACCAAATGGGACCTTCTAGATAGTCGTTTCCTCCACACAAATTCCATTCTTCTTTAAAAAAAACTTATTTTTTGTACCTTCTCTTTTTATTGAATCCGGGCCATGGCGGTGAGAGCGCCAGATCCTAGCCACTAGACCACATGGGAATACATTTGAATTTCGTTCCATATTGGTAAAATGCAGGATAGTTCTAATACGCTCAACAAAAATATAAAACAGAATGCACCAGGATATTGTTCGTAACGGCCAAATGCTTTTGAAATATTTCCCATGGCGCGTTCGAGCTCAGACCATGGCGGTGAAAACGCCAGATTCTATACCACATGGGACCTTCTAGATAGGCGTTTCCTCCACACAAATTCCATTCTTCTTTAAAAAAACCTTATTTTTTGTACCTTCTCTTTTTATTGAATCCGGGCCATGGCGGTGAGAGCGCCAGATCGTAGTCACTAGACCACATGGGAATACATTTGAATTTCGTTCCATATTGGTAAAAGCAGGATAGTTCTAATACGCTCAACAAAAATATGAAACAGAATGCACAAGGATATTGTTCGTAACGGCCAAATGCTTTTGAAATATTTCCCATGGCGCGTTCGAGCTCAGACCATGGCGGTGAAAACGCCAGATTCTATACCACATGGGACCTTCTAGATAGGCGTTTCCTCCACACAAATTCCATTCTTCTTTAAAAAAAACTTATTTTTTGTACCTTCTCTTTTTATTGAATAAAGATGGTCAAAACATGGCAACGGTTGATATTTTACAAAGATACAAGCTACCAACAGATATTTTTCCCTTAGTTTTCTGTCCAAAAATGCGGACTCCATGTCATTTTGAGGAAAATAAAGCAAATGCTAGCTTTTCATGGAATCGACCATTGTATAAAATATGGTGCTACGACCACAATTAATTATGGGATACCCATATAAAATTTGGCGTGACACATGGCGTCCAGGAATGCAGAGAATGGTAAGTCCTGTAGCAAGTAGAATCCCACATATTTCGTTATGTTGGAGTTATTCTTGGACACATCTAACTTGCAGTTCCCTAATATACTGCCTAAGAGAAGTTTTATATTAATGTTATCATACCAGACAAGAAAATAGCTCAATTTCATCTACTACAAACTTAGATATATTTTGATCAACACTCAAAACATAAACGACGAGAGATTGGCAAAAATCAATTCTAATATTGGAATCATCGAAGTTTTCCATTTTACAAATAGCAATTTCCCATGCCGGGAATTGAACCCGGGCCATGGCGGTGAGAGCGCCAGATCCTAGCCACTAGACCACATGGGAATACATTTGAATTACGTTCCATATTGGTAAAATGCAGGATAGTTCTAATACGCTCAACAAAAATATGAAACAGAATGCACCAGGATATTGTTCGACCTCAAGTGACTTGAACACTTAACCTTTCTGATCTGAGAGTCGCGCGCTGCCAATTGCATACAGGCCCTTTAGATGCTTTTTAAACGCACAGTTTGGGAATTATCTATTAACGGCCAAATGCTTTTGAAATATTTCCCATGGCGCGTTCGAGCTCAGACCATGGCGGTGAAAACGCCAGATTCTATACCACATGGGACCTTCTAGATAGGCGTTTCCTCCACACAAATTCCATTCTTCTTTAAAAAAAACTTATTTTTTGTACCTTCTCTTTTTATTGAATAAAGATGGTCAAAACATGGCAACGGTTGATATTATTACAAAGATACAAGCTACCAACAGATATTTTTTTCCTTAGTTTTCTGTGCAAAAGATGCGGACTCCATGTCATTTTGAGGAAAACAAAGCAAATGCTAGCTTTTCATGGAATCGACCATTGCATAAAATATGGTGCTACGACCACAATGAATTATGGGATACCCTTATAAAATTTGGCGTGACACATGGCGTCCAGGAATGCAGAGAATGGTAAGTCCTGTAGCAAGTAGAATCCCACATATTTCGTTATGTTGGAGTTATTCTTGGACACATCTAACTTGCAGTTCCCTAATATACTGCCTAAGAGAAGTTTTATATTAATGTTATCATACCAGACAAGAAAATAGCTCAATTTCATCTACTACAAACTTAGATATATTTTGATCAACACTCAAAACATAAACGACGAGAGATTGGCAAAAAACAATTCTAATATTGGAATCATCGAATCATAGCAGTTTTCCATTTTACAAGTAGCAATTTCCCATGCCGGGAATTGAATCCGGGCCATGGCGGTGAGAGCGCCAGATCCTAGCCACTAGACCACATGGGAATACATTTGAATTACGTTCCATATTGGTAAAATGCAGGATAGTTCTAATACGCTCAACAAAAATATGAAACAGAATGCACCAGGATGTTGTTTGACCTCGAAGTGACTTGAACACTTAACCTTCTGATCTGGAGTCAGACGCGCTGCAAATTGGGCCACAAGGCCCTTAGATGCCTTTTACGAACGCACAGTTGGGAATTATCTATTAACGGCCAAATACTTTTGAAATATTTCCCATGGCGCGTTCGAGCTCAGACCATGGCGGTGAAAACGCCAGATTCTATACCAAATGGGACCTTCTAGATAGGCGTTTCCTCCACACAAATTCCATTCTTCTTTAAAAAAACCTTATTTTTTGTACCTTCTCTTTTTATTGAATAAAGATGGTCAAAACATGGCAACGGTTGATATTATTACAAAGATACAAGCTACCAACAGATATTTTTTTCCTTAGTTTTCTGTGCAAAAGATGCGGACTCCATGTCATTTTGAGGAAAACAAAGCAAATGCTAGCTTTTCATGGAATCGACCATTGCATAAAATATGGTGCTACGACCACAATTAATTATGGGATACCCTTATAAAATTTGGCGTGACACATGGCGTCCAGGAATGCAGAGAATGGTAAGTCCTGTAGCAAGTAGAATCCCACATATTTCGTTATGTTGGAGTTATTCTTGGACACATCTAACTTGCAGTTCCCTAATATACTGCCTAAGAGAAGTTTTATATTAATGTTATCATACCAGACAAGAAAATAGCTCAATTTCATCTACTACAAACTTAGATATATTTTGATCAACACTCAAAACATAAACGACGAGAGATTGGCAAAAATCAATTCTAATATTGGAATCATAGCATTTTTCCATTTTACAAATAGCAATTTCCCATGCCGGGAATTGAATCCGGGCCATGGCGGTGAGAGCGCCAGATCCTAGCCACTAGACCACATGGGAATACATTTGAATTACGTTCCATATTGGTAAAATGCAGGATAGTTCTAATACGCTCAACAAAAATATGAAACAGAATGCACCAGGATGTTGTTTGACCTCGAAGTGACTTGAACACTTAACCTTCTGATCTGGAGTCAGACGCGCTGCCAATTGCGCCACAAGGCCCTTAGATGCCTTTTACGAACGCACAGTTGGGAATTATCTATTAACGGCCATGGCGCGATCGAGCTCAGGCCATGGCGGTGAAAACGCCAGATTCTATACCAAATGGGACCTTCTAGATAGGCGTTTCCTCCACACAAATTCCATTCTTCTTTAAAAAAAACTTATTTTTGTACCTTCTCTTTTATTGAATCCGGGCCTTGGCGGTGAGAGCGCCAGATCCTAGCCACTAGACCACATGGGAATACATTTGAATTTCGTTCCATATTGGTAAAATGCAGGATAGTTCTAATACGCTCAACAAAAATATGAAACAGAATGCACCAGGATATTGTTCGTAACGGCCAAATGCTTTTGAAATATTTCCCATGGCGCGTTCGAGCTCAGACCATGGCGGTGAAAACGCCAGATTCTATACCACATGGGACCTTCTAGATAGGCGTTTCCTCCACACAAATTCCATTCTTCTTTAAAAAAACTTATTTTTTTGTACCTTCTCTTTTTATTGAATAAAGATGGTCAAAACATGGCAACGGTTGATATTATTACAAAGATACAAGCTACCAACAGATATTTTTTCCTTAGTTTTCTGTGCAAAAGATGCGGACTCCATGTCATTTTGAGGAAAATAAAGCAAATGCTAGCTTTTCATGGAATCGACCATTGCATAAAATATGGTGCTACGACCACAATGAATTATGGGATACCCTTATAAAATTTGGCGTGACACATGGCGTCCAGGAATGCAGAGAATGGTAAGTCCTGTAGCAAGTAGAATCCCACATATTTCGTTATGTTGGAGTTATTCTTGGACACATCTAACTTGCAGTTCCCTAATATACTGCCTAAGAGAAGTTTTATATTAATGTTATCATACCAGACAAGAAAATAGCTCAATTTCATCTACTACAAACTTAGATATATTTTGATCAACACTCAAAACATAAACGACGAGAGATTGGCAAAAATCAATTCTAATATTGGAATCATCGAATCATAGCAGTTTTCCATTTTACAAATAGCAATTTCCCATGCCGGGAATTGAATCCGGGCCATGGCGGTGAGAGCGCCAGATCCTAGCCACTAGACCACATGGGAATACATTTGAATTACGTTCCATATTGGTAAAATGCAGGATAGTTCTAATACGCTCAACAAAAATATGAAACAGAATGCACCAGGATGTTGTTTGACCTCGAAGTGACTTGAACACTTAACCTTCTGATCTGGAGTCAGACGCGCTGCCAATTGCGCCACAAGGCCCTTAGATGCCTTTTACGAACGCACAGTTGGGAATTATCTATTAACGGGAAAATGCTTTTGAAATTTTTCCCATGGCGCGATCGAGCTCAGGCCATGGCGGTGAAAACGCCAGATTCTATACCAAATGGGACCTTCTAGATAGTCGTTTCCTCCACACAAATTCCATTCGTCTTTAAAAAAAACTTATTTTTTGTACCTTCTCTTTCTATTGAATCCGGGCCTTGGCGGTGAGAGCGCCAGATCCTAGCCACTAGACCACATGGGAATACATTTGAATTTCGTTCCATATTGGTTAAATGCAGGATAGTTCTAATACGCTCAACAAAAATATGAAACAGAATGCACCAGGATATTGTTCGTAACGGCCAAATGCTTTTGAAATATTTCCCATGGCGCGTTCGAGCTCAGACCATGGCGGTGAAAACGCCAGATTCTATACCACATGGGACCTTCTAGATAGGCGTTTCCTCCACACAAATTCCATTCTTCTTTAAAAACCTTATTTTTGTACCTTCTCTTTTTATTGAATAAAGATGGTCAAAACATGGCAACGGTTGATATTATTACAAAGATACAAGCTACCAACAGATATTTTTTTCCTTAGTTTTCTGTGCAAAAGATGCGGACTCCATGTCATTTTGAGGAAAACAAAGCAAATGCTAGCTTTTCATGGAATCGACCATTGCATAAAATATGGTGCTACGACCACAATGAATTATGGGATACCCTTATAAAATTTGGCGTGACACATGGCGTCCAGGAATGCAGAGAATGGTAAGTCCTGTAGCAAGTAGAATCCCACATATTTCGTTATGTTGGAGTTATTCTTGGACACATCTAACTTGCAGTTCCCTAATATACTGCCTAAGAGAAGTTTTATATTAATGTTATCATACCAGACAAGAAAATAGCTCAATTTCATCTACTACAAACTTAGATATATTTTGATCAACACTCAAAACATAAACGACGAGAGATTGGCAAAAATCAATTCTAATATTGGAATCATCGAATCATAGCAGTTTTCCATTTTACAAATAGCAATTTCCCATGCCGGGAATTGAATCCGGGCCATGGCGGTGAGAGCGCCAGATCCTAGCCACTAGACCACATGGGAATACATTTGAATTACGTTCCATATTGGTAAAATGCAGGATAGTTCTAATACGCTCAACAAAAATATGAAACAGAATGCACCAGGATGTTGTTTGACCTCGAAGTGACTTGAACACTTAACCTTCTGATCTGGAGTCAGACGCGCTGCCAATTGCGCCACAAGGCCCTTAGATGCCTTTTACGAACGCACAGTTGGGAATTATCTATTAACGGGAAAATGCTTTTGAAATTTTTCCCATGGCGCGATCGAGCTCAGGCCATGGCGGTGAAAACGCCAGATTCTATACCAAATGGGACCTTCTAGATAGGCGTTTCCTCCACACAAATTCCATTCTTCTTTAAAAAAAACTTTTTTTTTGTACCTTCTCTTTTTATTGAATCCGGGCCTTGGCGGTGAGAGCGCCAGATCCTACTCACTAGACCACATGGGAATACATTTGAATTTCGTTCCATATTGGTAAAATGCAGGATAGTTCTAATACGCTCAACAAAAATATGAAACAGAATGCACAAGGATATTGTTCGTAACGGCCAAATGCTTTTGAAATATTTCCCATGGCGCGTTCGAGCTCAGACCATGGCGGTGAAAACGCCAGATTCTATACCACATGGGACCTTCTAGATAGGCGTTTCCTCCACACAAATTCCATTCTTCTTTAAAAAAAACTTATTTTTTGTACCTTCTCTTTTTATTGAATAAAGATGGTCAAAACATGGCAACGGTTGATATTATTACAAAGATACAAGCTACCAACAGATATTTTTTTCCTTAGTTTTCTGTCCAAAAGATGCGGACTCCATGTCATTTTGAGGAAAACAAAGCAAATGCTAGCTTTTCATGGAATCGACCATTGCATAAAATATGGTGCTACGACCACAATGAATTATGGGATACCCTTATAAAATTTGGCGTGACACATGGCGTCCAGGAATGCAGAGAATGGTAAGTCCTGTAGCAAGTAGAATCCCACATATTTCGTTATGTTGGAGTTATTCTTGGACACATCTAACTTGCAGTTCCCTAATATACTGCCTAAGAGAAGTTTTATATTAATGTTATCATACCAGACAAGAAAATAGCTCAATTTCATCTACTACAAACTTAGATATATTTTGATCAACACTCAAAACATAAACGACGAGAGATTGGCAAAAATCAATTCTAATATTGGAATCATCGAAGTTTTCTTTTTTACAAATAGCAATTTCCCATGCCGGGAATTGAACCCGGGCCATGGCGGTGAGAGCGCCAGATCCTAGCCACTAGACCACATGGGAATACATTTGAGAATTACGTTCCATATTGGTAAAATGCAGGGTAGTTCTAATACGCTCAACAAAAATATGAAACAGAATGCACCAGGATATTGTTCGTAACGGCCAAATGCTTTTGAAATATTTCCCATGGCGCGTTCGAGCTCAGACCATGGCGGTGAAAACGCCAGATTCTATACCACATGGGACCTTCTAGATAGGCGTTTCCTCCACACAAAGCCCTTAGATGCCTTTTACGAACGCACAGTTGGGAATTATCTATTAACGGGAAAATGCTTTTGAAATTTTTCCCATGCCGCGATCGAGCTCAGGCCATGGCGGTGAAAACGCCAGATTCTATACCACATGGGACCTTCTAGATAGGCGTTTCCTCCACACAAATTCCATTCTTCTTTAAAAAAACCTTATTTTTGTACCTTCTCTTTTATTGAATAAAGATGGTCAAAACATGGCAACGGTTGATATTATTACAAAGATACAAGCTACCAACAGATATTATTTTCCTTAGTTTTCTGTGCAAAAGATGCGGACTCCATGTCATTTTGAGGAAAACAAAGCAAATGCTAGCTTTTCATGGAATCGACCATTGCATAAAATATGGTGCTACGACCACAATGAATTATGGGATACCCTTATAAAATTTGGCGTGACACATGGCGTCCAGGAATGCAGAGAATGGTAAGTCCTGTAGCAAGTAGAATCCCACATATTTCGTTATGTTGGAGTTATTCTTGGACACATCTAACTTGCAGTTCCCTAATATACTGCCTAAGAGAAGTTTTATATTAATGTTATCATACCAGACAAGAAAATAGCTCAATTTCATCTACTACAAACTTAGATATATTTTGATCAACACTCAAAACATAAACGACGAGAGATTGGCAAAAATCAATTCTAATATTGGAACCATCGAATCATAGCAGTTTTCCATTTTACAAATAGCAATTTCCCATGCCGGGAATTGAATCCGGGCCATGGCGGTGAGAGCGCCAGATCCTAGCCACTAGACCACATGGGAATACATTTGAATTACGTTCCATATTGGTAAAATGCAGGATAGTTCTAATACGCTCAACAAAAATATGAAACAGAATGCACCAGGATGTTGTTTGACCTCGAAGTGACTTGAACACTTAACCTTCTGATCTGGAGTCAGACGCGCTGCCAATTGCGCCACAAGGCCCTTAGATGCCTTTTACGAACGCACAGTTGGGAATTATCTATTAACGGGAAAATGCTTTTGAAATTTTTCCCATGGCGCGATCGAGCTCAGGCCATGGCGGTGAAAACGCCAGATTCTATACCAAATGGGACCTTCTAGATAGGCGTTTCCTCCACACAAATTCCATTCTTCTTTAAAAAAAACTTATTTTTTGTACCTTCTCTTTTTATTGAATCCGGGCCTTGGCGGTGAGAGCGCCAGATCCTAGCCACTAGACCACATGGGAATACATTTGAATTTCGTTCCATATTGGTAAAATGCAGGATAGTTCTAATACGCTCAACAAAAATATGAAACAGAATGCACCAGGATATTGTTCGTAACGGCCAAATGCTTTTGAAATATTTCCCATGGCGCGTTCGAGCTCAGACCATGGCGGTGAAAACGCCAGATTCTATACCACATGGGACCTTCTAGATAGGCGTTTCCTCCACACAAATTCCATTCTTCTTTAAAAAAAACTTATTTTTTTTGTACCTTCTCTTTTTATTGAATAAAGATGGTCAAAACATGGCAACGGTTGATATTATTACAAAGATACAAGCTACCAACAGATATTTTTTTCCTTAGTTTTCTGTGCAAAAGATGCGGACTCCATGTCATTTTGAGGAAAACAAAGCAAATGCTAGCTTTTCATGGAATCGACCATTGCATAAAATATGGTGCTACGACCACAATGAATTATGGGATACCCTTATAAAATTTGGCGTGACACATGGCGTCCAGGAATGCAGAGAATGGTAAGTCCTGTAGCAAGTAGAATCCCACATATTTCGTTATGTTGGAGTTATTCTTGGACACATCTAACTTGCAGTTCCTAATATACTGCCTAAGAGAAGTTTTATATTAATGTTATCATACCAGACAAGAAAATAGCTCAATTTCATCTACTACAAACTTAGATATATTTTGATCAACACTCAAAACATAAACGACGAGAGATTGGCAAAAATCAATTCTAATATTGGAATCATCGAATCATAGCAGTTTTCCATTTTACAAATAGCAATTTCCCATGCCGGGAATTGAATCCGGGCCATGGCGGTGAGAGCGCCAGATCCTAGCCACTAGACCACATGGGAATACATTTGAATTACGTTCCATATTGGTAAAATGCAGGATAGTTCTAATACGCTCAACAAAAATATGAAACAGAATGCACCAGGATGTTGTTTGACCTCGAAGTGACTTGAACACTTAACCTTCTGATCTGGAGTCAGACGCGCTGCCAATTGCGCCACAAGGCCCTTAGATGCCTTTTACGAACGCACAGTTGGGAATTATCTATTAACGGGAAAATGCTTTTGAAATTTTTCCCATGGCGCGATCGAGCTCAGGCCATGGCGGTGAAAACGCCAGATTCTATACCAAATGGGACCTTCTAGATAGGCGTTTCCTCCACACAAATTCCATTCTTCTTTAAAAAAAACTTATTTTTTGTACCTTCTCTTTTTATTGAATCCGGGCCTTGGCGGTGAGAGCGCCAGATCCTACTCACTAGACCACATGGGAATACATTTGAATTTCGTTCCATATTGGTAAAATGCAGGATAGTTCTAATACGCTCAACAAAAATATGAAACAGAATGCACAAGGATATTGTTCGTAACGGCCAAATGCTTTTGAAATATTTCCCATGGCGCGTTCGAGCTCAGACCATGGCGGTGAAAACGCCAGATTCTATACCACATGGGACCTTCTAGATAGGCGTTTCCTCCACACAAATTCCATTCTTCTTTAAAAAAACCTTATTTTTTGTACCTTCTCTTTTTATTGAATAAAGATGGTCAAAACATGGCAACGGTTGATATTATTACAAAGATACAAGCTACCAACAGATATTTTTTTCCTTAGTTTTCTGTGCAAAAGATGCGGACTCCATGTCATTTTGAGGAAAACAAAGCAAATGCTAGCTTTTCATGGAATCGACCATTGCATAAAATATGGTGCTACGACCACAATGAATTATGGGATACCCTTATAAAATTTGGCGTGACACATGGCGTCCAGGAATGCAGAGAATGGTAAGTCCTGTAGCAAGTAGAATCCCACATATTTCGTTATGTTGGAGTTATTCTTGGACACATCTAACTTGCAGTTCCTAATATACTGCCTAAGAGAAGTTTTATATTAATGTTATCATACCAGACAAGAAAATAGCTCAATTTCATCTACTACAAACTTAGATATATTTTGATCAACACTCAAAACATAAACGACGAGAGATTGGCAAAAATCAATTCTAATATTGGAATCATCGAATCATAGCAGTTTTCCATTTTACAAATAGCAATTTCCCATGCCGGGAATTGAATCCGGGCCATGGCGGTGAGAGCGCCAGATCCTAGCCACTAGACCACATGGGAATACATTTGAATTACGTTCCATATTGGTAAAATGCAGGATAGTTCTAATACGCTCAACAAAAATATGAAACAGAATGCACCAGGATGTTGTTTGACCTCGAAGTGACTTGAACACTTAACCTTCTGATCTGGAGTCAGACGCGCTGCCAATTGCGCCACAAGGCCCTTAGATGCCTTTTACGAACGCACAGTTGGGAATTATCTATTAACGGGAAAATGCTTTTGAAATATTTCCCATGGCGCGTTCGAGCTCAGGCCATGGCGGTGAAAACGCCAGATTCTATACCAAATGGGACCTTCTGGATAGGCGTTTCCTCCACACAAATTCCATTCGTCTTTAAAAAAAACTTATTTTTTGTACCTTCTCTTTCTATTGAATCCGGCCATGGCGGTGAGAGCGCCAGATCCTACTCACTAGACCACATGAGAATACATTTGAATTTCGTTCCATATTGGTAAAATGCAGGATAGTTCTAATACGCTCAACAAAAATATGAAACAGAATGCACCAGGATATTGTTCGTAACGGCCAAATGCTTTTGAAATATTTCCCATGGCGCGTTCGAGCTCAGACCATGGCGGTGAAAACGCCAGATTCTATACCACATGGGACCTTCTAGATAGGCGTTTCCTCCACACAAATTCCATTCTTCTTTAAAAAAACCTTATTTTTTGTACCTTCTCTTTTTATTGAATAAAGATGGTCAAAACATGGCAACGGTTGATATTATTACAAAGATACAAGCTACCAACAGATATTTTTTTCCTTAGTTTTCTGTGCAAAAGATGCGGACTCCATGTCATTTTGAGGAAAACAAAGCAAATGCTAGCTTTTCATGGAATCGACCATTGCATAAAATATGGTGCTACGACCACAATGAATTATGGGATACCCTTATAAAATTTGGCGTGACACATGGCGTCCAGGAATGCAGAGAATGGTAAGTCCTGTAGCAAGTAGAATCCCACATATTTCGTTATGTTGGAGTTATTCTTGGACACATCTAACTTGCAGTTCCCTAATATACTGCCTAAGAGAAGTTTTATATTAATGTTATCATACCAGACAAGAAAATAGCTCAATTTCATCTACTACAAACTTAGATATATTTTGATCAACACTCAAAACATAAACGACGAGAGATTGGCAAAAATCAATTCTAATATTGGAATCATAGCAGTTTTCCATTTTACAAATAGCAATTTCCCATGCCGGGAATTGAATCCGGGCCATGGCGGTGAGAGCGCCAGATCCTAGCCACTAGACCACATGGGAATACATTTGAATTACGTTCCATATTGGTAAAATGCAGGATAGTTCTAATACGCTCAACAAAAATATGAAACAGAATGCACCAGGATGTTGTTTGACCTCGAAGTGACTTTTGATATATTTCCCATGGCGCGTTCGAGCTCAGACCATGGCGGTGAAAACGCCAGATTCTATACCACATGGGACCTTCTAGATAGGCGTTTCCTCCACACAAAATCCATTCTTCTTTAAAAAAACTTATTTTTGTACCTTCTCTTTTATTGAATAAAGATGGTCAAAACATGGCAACGGTTGATATTATTACAAAGATACAAGCTACCAACAGATATTTTTTTCCTTAGTTTTCTGTGCAAAAGATGCGGACTCCATGTCATTTTGAGGAAAACAAAGCAAATGCTAGCTTTTCATGGAATCGACCATTGCATAAAATATGGTGCTACGACCACAATGAATTATGGGATACCCTTATAAAATTTGGCGTGACACATGGCGTCCAGGAATGCAGAGAATGGTAAGTCCTGTAGCAAGTAGAATCCCACATATTTCGTTATGTTGGAGTTATTCTTGACACATCTAACTTGCAGTTCCTAATATACTGCCTAAGAGAAGTTTTATATTAATGTTATCATACCAGACAAGAAAATAGCTCAATTTCATCTACTACAAACTTAGATATATTTTGATCAACACTCAAAACATAAACGACGAGAGATTGGCAAAAATCAATTCTAATATTGGAATCATAGCAGTTTTCCATTTTACAAATAGCAATTTCCCATGCCGGGAATTGAATCCGGGCCATGGCGGTGAGAGCGCCAGATCCTAGCCACTAGACCACATGGGAATACATTTGAATTACGTTCCATATTGGTAAAATGCAGGATAGTTCTAATACGCTCAACAAAAATATGAAACAGAATGCACCAGGATGTTGTTTGACCTCGAAGTGACTTGAACACTTAACCTTCTGATCTGGAGTCAGACGCGCTGCCAATTGCGCCACAAGGCCCTTAGATGCCTTTTACGAACGCACAGTTGGGAATTATCTATTAACGGGAAAATGCTTTTGAAATTTTTCCCATGGCGCGATCGAGCTCAGGCCATGGCGGTGAAAACGCCAGATTCTATACCAAATGGGACCTTCTAGATAGTCGTTTCCTCCACACAAATTCCATTCTTCTTTAAAAAAAACTTATTTTTTGTACCTTCTCTTTTTATTGAATCCGGGCCATGGCGGTGAGAGCGCCAGATCCTAGCCACTAGACCACATGGGAATACATTTGAATTTCGTTCCATATTGGTAAAATGCAGGATAGTTCTAATACGCTCAACAAAAATATAAAACAGAATGCACCAGGATATTGTTCGTAACGGCCAAATGCTTTTGAAATATTTCCCATGGCGCGTTCGAGCTCAGACCATGGCGGTGAAAACGCCAGATTCTATACCACATGGGACCTTCTAGATAGGCGTTTCCTCCACACAAATTCCATTCTTCTTTAAAAAAACCTTATTTTTTGTACCTTCTCTTTTTATTGAATAAAGATGGTCAAAACATGGCAACGGTTGATATTATTACAAAGATACAAGCTACCAACAGATATTTTTTTCCTTAGTTTTCTGTGCAAAAGATGCGGACTCCATGTCATTTTGAGGAAAACAAAGCAAATGCTAGCTTTTCATGGAATCGACCATTGCATAAAATATGGTGCTACGACCACAATGAATTATGGGATACCCTTATAAAATTTGGCGTGACACATGGCGTCCAGGAATGCAGAGAATGGTAAGTCCTGTAGCAAATAGAATCCCACATATTTCCTTATTTCGTTATGTTGGAGTTATTCTTGGACACATCTAACTTGCAGTTCCCTAATATACTGCCTAAGAGAAGTTTTATATTAATGTTATCATACCAGACAAGAAAATAGCTCAATTTCATCTACTACAAACTTAGATATATTTTGATCAACACTCAAAACATAAACGACGAGAGATTGGCAAAAATCAATTCTAATATTGGAATCATCGAATCATAGCAGTTTTCCATTTTACAAATAGCAATTTCCCATGCCGGGAATTGAATCCGGGCCATGGCGGTGAGAGCGCCAGATCCTAGCCACTAGACCACATGGGAATACATTTGAATTACGTTCCATATTGGTAAAATGCAGGATAGTTCTAATACGCTCAACAAAAATATGAAACAGAATGCACCAGGATGTTGTTTGACCTCGAAGTGACTTGAACACTTAACCTTCTGATCTGGAGTCAGACGCGCTGCCAATTGCGCCACAAGGCCCTTAGATGCCTTTTACGAACGCACAGTTGGGAATTATCTATTAACGGGAAAATGCTTTTGAAATTTTTCCCATGGCGCGATCGAGCTCAGGCCATGGCGGTGAAAACGCCAGATTCTATACCAAATGGGACCTTCTAGATAGTCGTTTCCTCCACACAAATTCCATTCTTCTTTAAAAAAAACTTATTTTTTGTACCTTATCTTTTTATTGAATCCGGGCGATGGCGATGAGAGCGCCAGATCCTAGCCACTAGACCACATGGGAATACATTTGAATTTCGTTCCATATTGGTAAAATGCAGGATAGTTCTAATACGCCTAACAAAAATATAAAACAGAATGCACCAGGATATTGTTCGTAACAGCCAAATGCTTTTGAAATATTTCCCATGACGCGTTCGAGCTCAGACCATGGCGGTGAAAACGCCAGATTCTATACCACATGGGACCTTCTAGATAGGCGTTTCCTCCACACAAATTCCATTCTTCTTTAAAAAAACCTTATTTTTTGTACCTTCTCTTTTTATTGAATAAAGATGGTCAAAACATGGCAAAGGTTGATATTATTACAAAGATACAAGCTACCAACAGATATTTTTTTCCTTAGTTTTCTGTGCAATAGATGCGGACTCCATGTCATTTTGAGGAAAATAAAGCAAATGCTAGCTTTTCATGGAATCGACCATTGCATAAAATATGGTGCTACGACCACAATGAATTATGGGATACCCTTATAAAATTTGGCGTGACACATGGCGTCCAGGAATGCAGAGTATGGTAAGTCCTGTAACAAGTAGAATCCCACATATTTCGTTATGTTGGAGTTATTCTTGCACACATCTAACTTGCAGTTCCCTAATATACTGCCTAAGAGAAGTTTTATATTAATGTTATCATACCAGACAAGAAAATAGCTCAGTTTCATCTACTACAACCTTAGACATATTTTGATCAACACTCAAAACATAAACGACGAGAGATTGGCAAAAATCAATTGGTATCATCGAATCATAGCAGTTTTCCATTTTACAAATAGCAATTTCCCATGCCGGGAATTGAACGCGGGCCATGGCGGTGAGAGCGCCAGATCCTAGCCACTAGACCACATGGGAATACATTTGAATTTCGTTCCATATTGGTAAAATGCAGAATAGTTCTAATACGCTCAACAAAAATATGAAACAGAATGCACCAGGATATTGTTCGTAAAGCCCGGCGCACACTAGTGCAAGTTGTACGCACAGATGTCATTCGTGACCAATTACGTGCGACGAAAATCCTAGTGTGCGGGGAAAATATACAGGATTTTTGTCACTCGTGTCGTGAACAACAAATATCAAACGTGTTTGATATTTTCCGTCATTCGTGACAAAAATTCCTCGCAGCAAAGAATGTATGTTTAGCATTATATATAGTGGTTTATTGCAATTGCATTCAGCGAGCTAGTCGGTGGCGTAGTGGTTTAGGGCGTGCGCCACAGTTTCTTAGAGCGGCTGTTCAAGCGGTCAATCCCGGCCAAAACTTTTTCTCACTTAAATTATTTTTCTTTCAAATAATTTTTTTTGTTTAACCCCAAAATTCCTTTTCAGACATTTCTGGTTAGGTTAGGTTAAGGAAAGGTTTATTTTATAAGTATTTGACTTAACTATAGTCAGGCAAATGCCCGCCGCAATTCCTATCGCTAGCTGCAAGTGTTTGTTCACTATCCGCCATGTTGTTTTGGGAAATAACACGCATGCGCACTTCTTTGCTGCGAGGAATTTTTGTCACGAATGACAGAAAATATCAAACACGTTTGATATTTGTTCCATATTGACAAAATGCAGAATATTTCACACTAGGATTTTCGTCGCACGTAATTGGTCACGAATGACATCTGTGCGTACAACTTGCACTAGTGTGCGCCTGGCTTAACGGCCAAATGCTTTTGAAATATTTCCCATGGCGCGTTCGAGCTCAGACCATGGCGGTGAAAACGCCAGATTCTATACCATATGGGACCTTCTAGATAGGCGTTTCCTCCACAAAAATTCCATTCTTCTTTAAAAAAACCTTATTTTTTGTACCTTCTCTTTTTATTGAATAAAGATGGTCAAAACATGGCAACGGTTGGTATTATTACCAAGATAGAAGCTACCAACAGAGTTTCTTACCTTAGTTTTCTGTGCAAAAGATGAGGACTCCATGTCATTTTGAGGAAAACAAAGCAAACGCTAGCTTTTCCTGGAATCGACCATTGCATAAAATATGGTGCTACGACCAATGAATTATGGGATACCCGTATAAAATTTGGCGCGGCACATGGCGCCAGGCATGCAGAGAATGGTAAGTCCTGTAGCAAGTAGAATCCCACATATTTCGTTATGTTGGAGTTATTCTTGCACACATCTAACTTGCAGTTCCCTAATATACTGCCTAAGAGAAGTTTTATATTAATGTTATCATACCAGACAAGAAAATAGCTCAATTTCATCTACTACAAACTTAGATATATTTTGATCAACACTCAAAACATAAACGACGAGAGATTGGCAAAAATCAATTCTAATATTCGAATCATCGAATCATAGCAGTTTTCCATTTTACAAATAGCAATTTCCCATGCCGGGAATTGAATCCGGGCCATGGCGTTGAGAGCCAGTGGCGTGCTGGCAGGGGGGGGCGGAAGCCATGGCCCTCCCAGCGAAGATTTTTTACGGGGCGCAAAAACATATATGGGGCGCCGAAATTGCACAAATCACACAAAAGCGCACACAAAAGCGCACACAATTTAAGCGCTTGTCCGAATTGGAATTTTGGAAATGTGAAGTGATTTGGCTTAAGATCACTGGTAAGTTCACCGTCTACTTCATAAATGTTCGCCGTCTACTTTTTTTCGTTTAAGAAAAAAACTAAGGATGAATTATATATTTGTTCAAACTCCTGAATGTGTTGTTTCTTGCGCATTTTTATTTTACACGATGTTTTATAATTCTCAGAATTCCGTCAAATCTTCACCCAAAACGCAAGAAATAGCATTTCGGGGACTCTAAATTTCAAACTTTTCACGGGTGGGCATGCCCCCGGCCCCCCCTAGAAGTCTCGCGTCTACGACGCTCAACCATACACATATTACAAGGGGGCGCCAAATTTCCGGCTGGCCTCCCCTGGCGAACACAAGCCAGCACGCCACTGGTGAGAGCGCCAGATCCTAGCCACTAGACCACATGGAATACATTTGAATTTCGTTCCATATTGGTAAAATGCAGGATAGTGCTAATACGCTCAACAAAAATATGAAACAGGATGCACCTGGATATTGTTTGACCTCGAAGAGGCTTGAACACTTGACCTTCTGATCTGGAGTCAGACGCGCTGCCAATTGCGCAACAAGGCCCTTAACTGGTTTTTATGAACGCACAGTTGGAAATTATCTATTAACGGGAAAATGCTTTTGAAATATTTCCCATGGCGCGATCGAGCTCAGGCCATGGCGGTGAAAACACCAGATTCTATACCACATGGGACCTTCTAGATAGGCGTTTCCTCCACACAAATTCCATTCTTCTTTAAAAAAAACTTATTTCTGGTACCTTCTCTTTTTATTGAATAAATATGGTCAAAACATGGCAACGGTTGATATTATTACGAAGATAGAAGCTACCAACAGAGATTTCTTACCTTAGGTTTTTGTGCAAAAGATGAGGACTCCATGTCATTTTGAGGAAAACAAAGCAAACGCTAGCTTTTCATGGAATGGACCATTGCATAAAATATAGTGCTACGACCACAATGAATTATGGGATACCCGTATAAAATTTGGCGTGACACATGGCGCCCAGGCATGCAGAGAATGGTAATTCCTGAAGCAAGTAGAATCCCAAATATTTCGTTATGTTGGAGTTATTCTTGGACACATCTAACTTGCAGTTTCCTAATTTTCTGCCTAAGAGAAATCTTATATTTAAGTTATCATACCAGACAAGAAAAGAGCTCAATTTCATCTACTACAACCTTCATCTTCATCATCATCATCATCATCATCATAAACTTTATTTAAACACGGAGAAAAAGCCATCAGTACATAAAAGATTATTACAATAAATATAATATATATACAAGCTTATAAATTTAAAAATATATACAAAGAAATGGAAGAGAAGAGGAGAGATAAAAGGGAAGAGTACTGTTCTACCTGGTTGCCGTGTGGGAGTCGGTTCGTCTAGAATATAGTGATTCCAGACTACTTTTAAACGCCGTGAGAGATGGCGATAATCTAAGGGACTCTGGCAAGTTGTTCCAAAGAAAAGCTCCACTATAAGAGAAGGAGAGCTTTAGATAATTAGTATTAGGTTTAGGAATATCCAACTTGCCATTAGAGTTCCTGAGAGAATACTGACACCTTCTAGAGGTAAACATCTCATGTAAATACTGAGGTGTTTGACCGTTAAGTGTCTTGAACATGAGAATAGCTTTTTGTTTCTGACGATTAACGGATAAATTATTCCACTTCAACTGTTCGAGAAGGAGGTTAGATGAGATGTCATATGAAGAACGTGTTATAACGCGAGCTGCTCTGTTTTGAAGTTTCTGGAGCCTATCACTCAGAGTATCTCCGAGCCCGTCCCATACTGGAGCACAGTAAGAGAAGTAAGGTTCGATAAAACCTTGCTAAACTTTATTTGCGGTTTCTTGATCAATCAGCCCTCGTAACACGTTTGAGTGCACTAATGCCAGAAGAGATCTTTTTGGTAATGACGTCAACATGGTTTCTCCATGTAAGATTTTCATCTAAAGTCATTCCTAGAGTTTTTGCGGATTTAACTTGTTTGACTGACTCATTATTAACAGTTACACAAAGCTCGTGATCATCAAAGGTTGCCTACCGTTGTCGCGAACCGATGACCATGAACTCAGTCTTAGCAATATTTAAGCTTAACTTATTAGCTATTAACCAGCGGTTAAGGCTTTGCATTTCAAAATTCATACGATTTTCAAGATCAGAAAGAGTATTACTGCTAAAACTTATGTTGGTGTCGTCAGCAAACATTCTGGGGAAACCCTCGTTCAAACAATTCGGCAGATCATTGATGTAGACCAAAATCAAAAGAGGCCCAATAATAGAACATTGAGGGACTCCCTTAGATCAGAGGAGGAATGAAGGTCTTCCCGAAATGCAACGCGCCTCAATGCGGCTCATTATTATTCAAAATCTTTATTCTAAACGTGCCGTTCGATTAAAAACTGTTGAAATGTTTGCGATTTTTGCTGTGAAGATCTCGTTTTCTCAAAGGTATGTTTTGATAACTTTTTTGTTCAGTAATTTAATAAAATAATTTTGGAATAATTTTGTATATATATCGCATTTTAGTTATGTTAAATTCCCATTGTATTTATGCATGTTTCGGGTCAGTGAACATGACCTTAAAGTGGCATTGAAATATTCATGAGTAAATTATACTTTTTTACAAGGAAACTAAAATAAAATCATATCAGTGAATTCAGGAATGTTTACTCTTTATAGTGATACTTTAAAACATGAATTTACTCCATAAAACCGAAGAGTTATCGCGGTTTGAAAATGAGCTATTTTTGCTGTATTCTAACCCTGGTGGCATTGAAATATTCATGAGTAAATTATACTTTTTTACAAGGAAACTAAAATAAAATCATATCAGTGAATTCAGGAGTGTTTATTCTTTATAGTGATACTTTAAAACATGAATTTACTCCATAAAACCGAAGAGTTATCGCGGTTTGAAAATGAGCTATTTTTGCTATATTCTAACCCTTGGCATTGAAATATTCATGAGTAAATTATACTTTTTTACAAGGAAACTAAAATAAAATCATACAGTGAATTCAGGAATGTTTACTCTTTATAGTGATACTTTAAAACATGAATTTACTCCATAAAACCGAAGAGTTATCGCGGTTTGAAAATGAGCTATTTTTTGCTATATTCTAACCCTGATGGCGGGAATATGCCCCCGTGGAGGTGGTTTTGGCGCGACGAAATTACTACTGCAATCACTGCAATGGATCGCTATTTTCTATGATAACTTTGACTACCTATTTTATTTCATTGTTACCTTTATGGTTAGGTTTCGTTATATTTGAGTACATTTTATTGTATTTTTTCATTTATAGAGTAAACTTTGCAGTATTATAATAATGGCAACTAATAATAGCGATGCTGTCATTAGTGAGGAAGAAAATGAAAGTGCTAAGCGTGCATATACTTCTATTGGTGATACACCAGGGAAACCAGATCGAAAAACAAGAAGACTTCAACAACCAGTCGATCTTTGTTTAAGAGTTACACAACATCACCAAAGACAAAGGTATAAATTGTAATTTGTATATTCAATTATATGCAAGTATCATAACAGATCTCTCTGAGCATGTAATAATCAAGAAAATTACATCAATAGCTGCACAGTACTTGCAGTCATGGTTCATATTCTGACGTTTTCTGTCTTGCCAAATACAATTATGCACTGGTCAGTCAATGTAAACCCCCACTATCCCAAAACCAGCACTAATATGGGATTGGCAGAGAATTACAAGAATTTTTACTTGTACCCCAGTGCCACTCTGTCAGCAGCAATGTCTTACCTGTACATAATAATCGTTTGAAAGCAATTGCTCAGAGCAATCTTCTCCCAGTCAAAATTGCAATATTGTGCGATAATGTTGCTCGCAAGCTAGAGAACATCTGGTTTGACTGTAATAATTATGCCGAGTGGTTCTAAGAACTATTTAAGCATTTAATATTTTTTTGTTTTATAAAGTTTCCTGGCAGAAAGATTAGGCTGACTCCTACAAAGAAGTCCCCAGTAAAACATCATAAGTGGACCTTTGAGGAAAACAAAGCATTTATTGAATTCATATCAATTGCGAAAACAGATCGAAAATATGGACAACGTTCTGCAGTCCAAGAGTGGCCATCATTTAGTTATAACAACAATTTCTGGGATGATGCTGCCCGACATATTCAATGCAGCATTTCTTCTAACATCCTCCTGTCAATTAAGTTACTAAACATCTACTTAAAACTATATGTAACTCCCTGAGAAGTTGCCTACTTAAGTATTATTCTGTCCTTAACACCAGACAATTGAACTTGTCAGTGGAGCAGTACTCAGTAAATGGGTTATTAGTAATCTATAGAAAGATTTATGACGTTCGAATGTTGAATGAATGTCCATCTGACCATCTTTAAGCACCATTTATTTCTTTACAAATATGATTGTTTTTTATTGTTCTGTGACAATATTAATTATGATATGGAGCAAAATTTTATTCCAGTTTGCAGATCAATCCTAGCTGGTTTAAAATTATACTTCTACCTTATAGAGAATAGTTGTTGTGACTTGTGAATCAGTTTTCTTTATGTTTCAACTTCACATCTTTGTAATACTGGAAAAATTAATGCTTTATTCCATTATTTCATAGTTAAACCGTCCACTAAGAATACCACCCCCACCACCACCAAGAATACCACCCAATATAATATAATATAATAGCCAATTATATGCCAGTTGTCATTCTGAAACACTAAAAATTTCAATGCATTTGTGTCTCGAACATTGTCTGGTTCATGTTCCACTTTGAATGTCAACTCTAGGTTTGATGACCTTCTCCACATGCACCTTGTGAGCATGCTTGGTATCTGTTTTCTTGCCAAGATCCAACAACAACAAACCTTTCAAAATACATAGATATAACATCCAAACTATTGTCCTCATCATCAGACATTTCATCATCCACATTGTCACCAAAGGCAGTATTTTCCACATCCAAAATTTCTGTCAATTGTTGAATTTTCTCAACTTCATCTACATTCACTGCCTCAGTTTCACTAGCACCACTAGACAGGTCTTCGTTCTCTACCACTCGGTGTGTATCAATATTTGCCAAACAAATAGGATTTAGTAGTTGTTTAAAACAATTACATTCAGTTGGATTGTCTAAAGGTATTGTGGAAGTACATTATCCAGCTCGTCATTTTGAATATCCAGGTCACCTGGAGGGACTGCTTGGGATGTTGGTGATGGTAAAATATCAAACTCCCACAACATGACAATATTACATAGGCCACATCCATCCCTGATTTCAATGCGGTCGTGGAACTACACATGGAAGTAAGAAACACATTGAGTAGGAACAAAGTCAAGGTAAAGGACTTAAATATCAGTCTAACAATGGCGTGTTTAATATTAATATAAAAAACAAATAAAAAATATATTTTATGGCCTGAATTATATCAAATATATTTATTTATTATATAAACATAAGTGTTATATAGAGTTTTATGCCACTGAGAAAAATCGTATTTAAACACACGTAAAAAATACGATATTTTTACGTGTGAAAATATCATTTTTGCAAGCCAATCCAAAACCTATTACTATTTGTGTACTATTTACATATTTGTTTTGAGTTTCTATATGAATTGTCGTTTGTTTATAAAATAAACAGAATAGTACATGGTTGCTTGGAAATATGGAATTTATTTCTCGTGTTGAAGAGAATATTGCTCACTCGTTCGCTACGCTCACTCGTGAGCAATATTCTCTTCAACACTCGAAATAAATTCCATATTTCCGCGCAACCATGTAATATTATTCTCTATATATTATAATCAATTTTCACTACATTTTTACTGATTAAATAATTTCTTATTCAAAGATATTTATGTACTGTAAACACATTGTGTGTATTTCTTATCTATCTTATCTGTTTTTAAAGTTTCTATTTTTTTGAAATATACAAAATGTATTTCAATCAAAATTATGCGTTTAAATCATCTCACCTTGAAAACGCAACTGGTATGCACTTCTATCAATAATAATAATGGCTATAATAATGGCTTTATTTCCCACATTTCAATAGCGGATACGCTAAATTATAATGTGTTTACAATTTAGTTCAACTACTAGTTAAGATTACAACTAATTCTAAAATATTACATGTATATACAAATTTATATCTAAAATACGACTAAAATATACGACTATATATATAGAACGTTCTCAAATTAAAAACTACAGTTTTAGCCTATCGTTGTATTTATCTATTGCATATACTAACGGACTGCGTTTAAATCTTTCGGTCCTGTAGAAGAAGTTATAAAATTTGTTCGGATTTGTTCGAGTTTCTCTTCCTTTTACCTCAGAGCATTTCCTAGGAAGCAATGAATGTAATTTATGTGATGGCTCTGACATCTGCTTGATGAGACGAACACATAAATCATCTCTACGTTCCTGTAACGTTTTTAGTTCACATTCCTGAAGCGCACGATTGTACTCATATTCAGGAACAATTATCCTCAAAGCTCGTTTCTGTACTCTTTCAATATCATTACGCTGTGCTTGCGTCAAGTTGCCGTTCCATACCTGGGCACCATACTCCAAAGTTGATCTGATTACACAGCAATAAAAGGTCTTGAGGTCATTTTTGGTGCGCCATAACCCTTAAGAACCTTCAAAAATATAGACGTTTGGTTGCTTTCTTAATAATGTACTCTGTATTTGATTCCCAATTTAAATCATCGTCTATCCAGAGTCCCAATAACTTGTACGTTTTGACTCTAGACATTGGTTGTTGCCCAATGCAGACAGGAGGGATTACAGTCTTAATCTTTCTAAAATCTACTACCATTTCATTGCATTTCTTGGCGTTTAATTCCATTTGCTCATTTTCCGTGAACCGAATTATGTTATCAATATTATTTTGACTATTTCCGATACAATTTCCAGATACATGATCAGTGACATCAATCACCTCGGATAAAGTAGTGTCATCCATAAAAATAACAATGTCGTCTTGGTCAGAACCTCCATTCTGATCATCACTTGGTGTTTCAACAACATTGGCCAGCTGGTTAATCTTTATAATGAAGGCCAGGGCCCCAATTTACTTCCTTGTGGGATCCCTCCTCTTATACTTTTACACTCTGATTTGTGGTTTCTAAACGTACACATTTGTAGTCTACCTTGTAAATACGTCGCAAACCATCTTACTAACGAAGGGCGCACACCAATGTCCATAAAATTTCCTAACAAAATGTTATGGTTGATCAAATCATAGGCTTTACGAAAGTCCAAAAAGGAGATTCTTACAACTTTTCCCGTGTTTTCCATGCACTTATACCAATTATGTACCAAATACACTAACGTCAAAACAGCTGAAGATCCCGCCAGGCCACCAAATTGAGAATCACTAATTTCTTCTTGAACGTCCTCAAGGATCCATTCAACAGCATACGATTCTTGCACTTTGGAGAGTACGCTAGTAAGGGAAATCGGTCTTAACTCCTCCACTCTATTGCATGGGGTTGTTTTGGGGATAGCACAGACGTTAGAAATTTTCCAAACTTCCGGGAATTTCATAGTTTGGAAGGATTGATTAAAAATATATACTAAAGGTACCGCAAAATATTCAGCGAATAACTTTATTATCTTTAAACAGGGATCAAAAGGCCCATGTGCTTTATTGGCATCTATGCCTTTTAATTTCTTTATGAGATTCGTCACAGAGATTTGAGGCAGAGTCTCATCTCCTGTAATCGTCAGCCACTCATCAGCCACTTCTGGGTAGTTCTTAGTTAGGTCTGTGAAAAAGGTGTTAATAAACTCAGCGGACTCTTTTGCGCTTAGTGGATTTTCAGTTTCCGGATCTATAATAGAGACTGAATCCTTCTTAGTTCCAACAACTTTCTTTATCTGTTTCCACCATTGCTTTGGGTTATGGCTGCATATCGGTTTAATTCTCTTTTCATAAAATTTATTTTTCTCTTTCCGAATCTCAGATACAATTTTATTTCGTAGATACTTAAAGCGTTCGGCTTGTCCACGTTGGTATGCTTTATCGCGATTATGCATCATTTCCTTGATTCTTCCAGTGATATATGGTTTATCGTCCTCATACACTTTGATTGATTTACAGGGGAAGAAGGTATCAAACATGTTATTAGTTGCCTCAAGAAATAAACGCACCCCATCATCGACTTCAGCAGCGTTAAATACAAATGACCAATTATATTCTCTAATGAACTGCTCAAATTGAAGTATAGATGAGTCTCTCAGCGGCCTTACAGTTACTGTTCTTTTCCTTTTTGTTTCCTAACTGATTTCGATTTTTGGTCTCCATACAATTCGTTTATGGTCAGAAGTTCCAAGGGGGCAGTATTTCTGGATCTTCGTAAAACTTATGTATGTCCGTAATAATTAGGTCCAACACGGCATTACCCTGGTTGGTGTTTTTACTATTTGTTTTATGTGGCATTGGCGTGTGATTGTTATTATATTCAACCCATTTGTTCAGAAAATCGTCGATAAAAACACATGTTAGCATGATTTTGGCAAAAGCATGAAAATGTCTTAAACATTGGGGAGTGAGAATGGTCTTTGGGTTAAATTATGGTGTTTATGTGTTAAAAATTTTTGTTTTTATTTTTGAAATTCGAAGGTTTTTTTTTTTCGAGGATGGGATTTTTGGATAATGTTTTATTTTAATTTTTATATTTATTTTTTAATTATTGAGCTTCTAATTATCTTCTGTATAATTACTAATGGTATCTTCTAATAATCTTCATGGATAATATAATAAGAAACATGGCGCAAATACATCAAAACAAATAATATCAAACAAAATCTTTCAACACGGTTTTTTAATATGTATGTTTTACACACATGCATCCATATTACAAGATTATATTTATTACATTATTACACGCCCGGTTGCTACTAATGTAACACATTTTTTGGCATGCTGTTGGTTGAAGTAGAGTTTTGGCATGCAATGTTGCTGTTGTTGGCGCACAGCAAACACTGTGAAATTCTACAACATGTAACAATTCGAATCGGTAAATAAAACTTGGTGAATTAAAAATTCTCGGGTATACACCTTCTAATATAAACTCCTCCTTATAAAACTCATCTTTCCTATTTAGACATTTATCCAGTGTATATTTTAACAAGTGTAATAGTAATACCAATTTCTCATTAGCATGTCACTTTATGACAATTGGGTTATGAAAAAAAGAAAAGGAGAAATTTGCACATGTTAATTAGGTAGTGAACCATAATAACGATATCGAAAATTGCTTTAAAATGACGATTCATATATATAAAAAAAAAATAAACCAATTTCAGTACATAGTACATAACAGAAAATTACGGTTATAAACTACTTTCAGTGTCAAAGTGAACACACTGGATGACATTTAGTGTGGTTTCCTGCTTGTAACAAAAAATGCCATCGACAGTCACTTTTTTCGAGGCTGGCTGGCCGTCTAATTACTGTCAGGGTTGAAATCACCAGCTGCAATGATTGCTGTGCATGGGCTTTCCGATTTCAATTTATCATAACAGTAGCAAAAATAGTCACAGAAACTATTTACCGTCTCCATATTTACAGATGGAGGAATGTACACACATGCAATTGCAATTCTAGAAATTGATCTTGGAAGCCAGACAGGGCGTAATACAATCCAAACACACTCATATTGATCATTTGACAAGTCGAGTCGAAGTTTGTAAGTTATACTTTCCCGTATATACACTTGCACTCCACCACCCCTTCCAATAGGTCTATCTTTTCTGACCAAGCTAAATTTCGGAATATTAACGACTTCATCAGGTACGATATCAGATTTTATAAGTTATATCATACAAACCGCCCAGCTTCCCCTCAATTTCTGATAGCTTAATCGCCATATCCTCGCAATTACTACAATGAGGTTTCTCAGCCGCAACATCATTTGTATTTCCACTAGCTTCCTGTTGCATGTCAGGCTCAATATCGGTTGTGGGCACACTATTTACGGGCCATATGTTGGTCGCTTGTTTATCTCTAGGTTTGCTCAGTAGTCGCATCAAGAATTCTTTCAGCATTTCACCGTCTTTCCCATGAAATGTTATCGTATTTTGTTTCCCCGGATACCAAGTTAGGGTGAGATCATAGTCACTACATTGGAATTGTTTAGCTGTACCTCCAGGTGATTTCCAAATTCCCGATAAACTGACCACATCTTCGACAAATTTTTTCAATGCATCAAGATCCCATGCCCACTTTATACGACAACTATCGTAGATTAAACAAGACTGTTTATTTAAGAGCTTTATTGAATTCACGTCGATGTTTTCAATTGTAAAATTTGTCTGAGCAGTCTGTACTGCAGCCATGTTTATATTAGTGTTGACTTTCGGGCCAATGCAGGGCTACTACAATCGGCGAACATTTCTTCGATTTTTATGCCTTTAACAACTGATGGAATAAGGGCTGTTCGTCGAATGTCCAAACTATCCGTAAAACTTATATGAACCTCGCAGCATTCTAGTTGAACGCACGTCGCACGGTAACCCATCTGTGATCATATTCACAGGGTTTTTCGACACACAATAAACATAAAGAAGTCCATGCCCATCTAATTCAGAAGCTTTCATCCCAGTAATACTGCGAAAACTCGCCATTTTAAAATATTTTACTTTTACTATAATCTCTGAGTTGAGTGGTTGTGATATGTGAACGCAGCGAACAACAATCGAACTATAACGGAGCAGGCCGAGAAATTGAGTATATATGATAAACCGCCCCGGCGCGCGTTGCATTTCGGGAAGACCCTCATTCCTCCTCTGCCCTTAGATATAGAAGAGCTACTTGAGAACTGGCCATTGACAAAGCACCTTTGTTCACGATAAGTTAAATATGATCGAAACCAAGATAGCGCCATGTCATCAACACCGTGAGCTCTAAGCTTGGAAAGAAAAATTTCATGGTCAATAGTGTCAAATGCCTTTTTTAAATCGATGAAGACGCAGTAAAAAGTAACAAAACACCGAAGGTTCGCGTCACAGTATGTAAACATTCCTTCGACGCGACGATAGATACGGGTGCTACGATTAATGTAATAGACAAAACAACATTTGATAAAATGGACGGAGTTGAGCTTAAGAAAACAAACATCAAAGCTTTTGCATATAATGCACAAGAACCAGTTAAATTCCAAGGGAAATTTGAAGCTCTAGTCGAGACTCGAAAGCGTGTCGCTGTGGCAACCCTTTATGTGGCAAAAACGCGCGACAGTGGAAATTTAATATCTGCCACAACTGCCCAAGAACTCGGGTTAATCAGCCCACACATCAAAGTATCAAAGTCAGAAGATACTAAAATAGACAAAATACTATCGAAGCATGCGAAAGTATTCAGTGGTTTTGGAAAATTAAAGGACGAGACAGTCAAACTGATTATAGACCAAAGCCAGCAACCTAAAGCCCAACCGCAAAGGCGTATCCCATACCACATTCGTGAAAAAGTGACATGTGCATTAGAGGAATTAGAAAACGATGACATCATAGAACGAGTAGCTGAAAACCAACCTACCCCATGGGTATCCGCGATTGTAGCGGTACCAAAGAAAGACGGTTGCGTAAGAATTTGTGTCGACATGAGACAAGCCAAGGAAGCTATAAAGCGTGTGAGACATCCAATCCCTACAGTGGAGGACATAAGCTTAGAACTAAATGGTGCAAAATGGTTTTCGAAACTCGACTTGTCGCAGGCATATCACCAGCTAGAACTGGACGAGGCTAGCCGGTATATCACAACTTTCAGCACACACGAAGGCTTGTTTCGATATAAGCGCTTGAATTATGGTACCAATGCTGCAGCAGAGATTTTTCAATATACTTTGCAACAACAACTACAAGGTTTATCTGGTGTTCAAAACATAGCAGATAGTCTATGGCAAAACACGTGAGGAACACGATATCAACTTAGACAAGTGTTTACAACGCTTATTTGACCGAGGGTTTCGTCTCAACCACTCGAAATGTAGTTTTCTAAGGAGAACATTAAAGTTCTTCGGACAAATCTTTTCAGCCGGTGGTACACAACCAGACCCTGTACGTGTGAAAGACCTACAAGACGCGCCAAAGCCCACAAATGTTCACGATATACGAAGTCTATTAGGAATGGCGAACTATAGCAGTAAGTACATTGCTAACTTTGCAACCATAACAGCGCCATTGCGAGAATTAACAAAGGAAAATGCACAGTTTGAGTGGAAAGAAATCCATCAAAAAGCATTTGAACAATTAACTACAGCGTTATCATCAGCCCAATGCATGGCATACTTCGACACACAGAAAGACACTTATGTATAACGGTCGATGCCAGCCCAGTTGGCATATCTGGAATCTTGTCACAAAAAACGAACGGAATGGATGATGACAAGGCAATATCATATGCAAGTCGAGCGTTGACAGACGTCGAGAAGAGGTATTCTCAAACTGAAAAAGAAGCGCTTGCCATAGTATGGGGTGCAGAACACTTCCATTTATACCTATATGGCAAAAAATTCACCTTAGTAACAGATCATAAGCCTCTCGAAGTAATCTATGGAAATAAGAGAGCAAAGTCGTCAGCGCGCATAGAACGTTGGGTATTACAGCCGTATTCATTCAAAGTAGTATACAGACCAGGAGCTACAAATCCAGCAGATTACCTCTCCCGACATCCGACACAGACAAGTTGTAAACAACAGAAAATGACAGAAGAATATGTCAACTTCATTGCTTCAAATAGCGTACCAAAAGCAATGACCATGGATGAAATCGTAACTGCCACTGATTCAGATAGAGTTCTGAAAGGGGTAAGAGCTGCAATAAAATTAAACAAGTGGGATTATTAACTACTTACTAACTGAGCGTGAGGTCTGTACGGTAAAATATCAAGCTGAGGTCTTGCTGTATTGACCGAGCGATAGCGAGGTCAATACAGCAAGACCGAGGCTTGATATTTTACCGTACAGACCGAACAGTCGAAGTTAGTAAGTTGTTTATTATATGGCATTTCAGACAACAAAAAACAATTCATTTTGCCAAAAATTGGTCACGCGAGGGCAAAGTACAAAGTCCGAAACTCAAAGCCGGTCATTTTAAAATTTCAAATGTCAAAATAATTTCAATGATACGAATTTGTCTTAGTTTTTTACAAATTTATCTAATCTTAGCTTAGTAAAACTACTCTACAGTACCATATATAGAATAAAATATAAAATTAATAGAAAATATAGTGATATTGAGCTATCGGATCAAGGACAAAAACAACTTTGCATGTTCGAAAAAACAAAAATATTCTTGACTGTTTTAGTTAAAAAACATCGTAAAATTTACCTTAATATTTCGACTTGAGCCAACAAAACTTGTAGTTATCCCTTTTCCGTATTTTCCGTTTATTTTTCATTGTTTTAAATTATTTTTAAGGATTTTTTAATGCTTTTATTGGTTTGAAATGTGTTCAAGTCGTCGCAGGGCAATAAGAATACCGTATTGCCCGTGGGCAATACGGGAAAATCCTGCCTCGTCAGCGACCAATCAGATTGCGAGATTCACCAAAACAAGCACTTGCCATATAATAAGACATTGTAAAACCCTACAAAGCAATTAAAGATGAACTAACGGTTACATCAAAGGGACTAATCTTGCGTGGAACTCGAATTGTCATTCCACAGTCGTTACAAAACAGGGCAATTGATCTTGCTCATGAAAATCACCTAGGGCTTACAAAGACAAAAGCACTACTAAGAGAAAAGATGTGGTTTCCGAACATTGATAAACTAGTTGGTAAACCACCACCACCAGAACCGTTAGCTATGACAGAAATGCCCAAAGGACCATGGGAAATGGTTCATCTTGATTTCTATGGCCCATTACCCACAGGAGAGTATTTACCAGTGGTTATAGATAGATATTCGAGATTTCCGGAAGTAGAAATAGTGCGATCAACTAAGGCATTTACAGTTATCCCAAAGTTGGATAAGATCTTTGCCACGCATGGCATACCAAATAATGTTAAATCGGACAATGGTCCACCATTTAATGGAGATGAATATCGGAGATATCTTGAGGAACTTGGTATCAAGCCAGAGTTCTCAACACCATACTGGCCGCAAGGAAATGCGGAGGCCGAAAGGTTCATGCAACCTCTTGGTAAAGCCTTAAAGACAGCGCACATACAAGGACGACCTTGGCAGCAAGAACTAAGTAGATTCCTGTTGCAATACAGAACAGCACCACACACATCGACAGGAGTAGCACCATCAGAACTACTCTTTAATCGAACAGTCAAGGGTAAACTTCCTGTTTTAAAGAAACGAAACATAGTAAACAAACACAAACAAGCTCGGGCAAACGAGAACACAAAACAGCAATACAACAAAGAGTATGCAGACCACAGACGAAATGTCAAGACGAGTGACATTCATGTAGGTGATTGTGTACTAGTCAGACAAGAACGCCAGAACAAGCTGACGTCAAGATTCAATACTACACCATATACGGTTACAAAAAGACACAAGTCGAAAGTCACTGCACGAAGCAGAAGCGGACACACGATCACAAGGAACGTGTCGCATTTCAAAGGTATCCCCAAACAGAGTGAATCAGACACGGATACCGATGATGAAAGAACAACGGTCAACAATGATCAAGGACATAATGAAACTGGAGATAACCAAGACCGACTCCCAGCAGTTCCAACCAGAAGATCCGGACGTGAAAGAAGAATCCCAGAACGTTACGGACAACCTCTAAGTTGGACATTAAACTTATAAATGAACCTTTAAAAAAAGGAGTGATATAATAGTTTGAGTTAATATTTAGTTATAAATATAGTTATAAATAGTTACATTGCTATTCGGTAAACAACTCCATATATGGAAGGGACTTGAAAAGAATAGGAGTTTTATCTTGAGAGACATTGGAGGAGCGAGGTTTGAACTTTAGATTAAAGGCGTTTGTACAAAGTATTCTTTTATTAAATACATATCTGTAATAAGTAAACACAGAGATATTACAGGTAATACTCTAGCCATCCCCCAATCGTCTGGGTAAATTCCCATAGAAAGAGAACGATTGAAAATGGCCGTCAGAGATGGGGACAGGATCTCAGCAGCAATTTTCAAAACCCTACCAGGAATATTATCAGGGCCAATTGCTTTATTGGAATTTACGGCTTTGAGGGTTTCGATTACAGTCTCCACATTTATTTCAGCAAAGGAAAATGAACTGTTTACAGGACTGAGGTAAGAGATATCAGATTTGGGTAACTCATTAGCTAGTACACGAGCAAGTTTCCATACAGATGGAAAGCTTTGTCTTGAAATGCAAGTGTTTAGAATGTACGTAAGTGGTGATGCTAAATGTTCTGCTACCAGCTTTAAAAACTTTACAGGAACATTGTCCAGGCCACAAGAGCAATCAGACCTAGCTCAAGCTTTTGATTTCTTTAAGGAAATTGTAAGTTACCTGTTGTAATGAAAACGTGGTTTCAGGGTTTTCTTGTAGAGATTCAATGAGATGGTGAAGGTTTTGTTTTGTAGATTTGGGTGAGATGCCAGTTACTCGCTCGGATGTTGAAGAAAAATGGCTGTTTAGCTCATTAGGGTCTGCACGCAAGGGTTGAAAACTAGGATTGAGAATTCGGTGTATCACCTTCCAGACATATTTTGGTCTTTTGGAGGAGAGAGCTTTGATCGTAAAAGTTCTTTTGGCCTTTTTTATGACGTTTTAGATGGTTTCTGATCTCACGGAAACTATTCCAGGCACTATCATTTGGCGGGTGTTTATGTGCTTCGAATCGCTTCAAACTACATTTCTGCTGCATATTTCGGATAGCCAGGTCGTTCATCCAAGTAGCAGGTGGTCTTGTTAATTTTGTTCGCTCATGTCTCTCTAGGTATTCTTGGATAAGGCTTTGAAGGGTGTCCACTTTTTCATTGGTATCGTCAAGAGCGTATATTACTTGGAAATGCATGGTGGAAAACTCCTTGATGAAAGCGTTTTCACTAATATTTCGTAATAACTTATATCTGGGTGCATGTCTGGATAGGCGTATGTTAAGAGTGCGTCGTATATGGTGCGTCGTGGTCACTAATAAGTGGACAGGGTAGGACGTCAGTGTGTGTTACACACTGGGGCATGTTCGTAATAATATGATCGAACTTAGTTGCATGTTGTCGTGGGTTGAAAGATTCCAGAATGTTTGTATACTGTTTTGCCATAGCCAAGTGTTGCTTAAGCAAGTTAACGTTAAAATCACCAGTGATCATTAACATTTCATCCCACTAGATTGTAAGATCACTGAGAAGAGCATGAGCATCAAAAGATTGCAGCCAATCCAGATAGTTCATCTGACTCTCTGACCGATAAAACGTCCCAATTAACAGCTTACTGTTTTTGTTTCAACCAGGAACTTCGATCCAGAGATGTTCCATTTGGGGGTGTCTAGATTCAATGTCCTTATGTCTTTTAAATTTGACGGATTCTTTTAAATACACACCTACGCCACCACCATTTATTCTTTCTCGATTTCGAAAAGCGTGGCTATAGCCAGGTATGGTAACATGCTGGAGAAGTAAGTTATTGTCCTTCAACAACGTTTCACTCATGGTAAGTTCTTTTATGGACCTTGTAGTCCAAGGGACTTGTTTTGCTCTAATCTTTTTATGTTGAAGAGGTGCATGTTTATCTAAGACTTCTAAGAATAGTTTCTTCCAAATTTCCCACTTTGCATTTGGGGTTTCGGCGAAAAAATACACGCTTTCCCAGTGTTATCAATTTTTGTGTTGTAGTTAATGGAGCTACGTAAGTATATACAAACTCCACCCCCATTTCTTGATCTGTCTTTCCTAATATATCGTATTCATTTAAATGAATTATATCATCAGTTATACTTGAATCAAGTCTTGTCTCGTTGAAGGCAATTACATCAACATTTTTGCTTGATATTGAATATCTTATTTCATCAATTTTTTTGGGTAAGCTAACAATGTTTAGAAAAGCCATTTTAAAACCTCTTTCTTTAGGGATTGAACTAAGACAAGTGGAAAAATCGCCGCTCACATTACTAAAATTATTTATCATCCGCCTGATATAGTTCAGATATATTGTCCACTCTATGGTCCGATGACCATAAACTTTGCGTAAAAAATGGTCATTTGTATTATTTAAAGAACCCGACATAGTACCTGGGGTTCTAACTCTATGCGATTTCACATACATGAGCAGAAAGCACAGCCAAGTGCTCTATCGCCTAACCGGTTTAGATGTAATTTTGAGCCATTTAGCAAAGACTCATTTATGCTGTTGTTATTTATGAAGGTAATATTATGCTTGGAACATAAGTTTTCTAATAAATCATTATAATGGGTTATTTTGCTGGATTCAACCAAACTGTCATACCTTTTGATTACGCTGCAGACAGCAATATTCTTTGTGTGCGTTTTCACTTCATTGATAAGACCATCCATATTCCTTACAACTTTCTCTGCATCATCATGGACCAAGTCATTGTCCCAACATGAAGAATGACACTGTCATACTGCCCATCGCTTTCATTCTTGAATTTCTCTTTTATCTGTTTCACTTTGGCTCCACCGTACGAATGACAGACTGACTTGTTTCCAGCAGTCCTTTCGACCATTGAGTCGCCGATCACAAGGATTATTTTCTTATCACTTGGCTTGGCTGGGTCTTGGGGTAGTATTGCCAAGGTTTTTGCTCACTTTCTGACGAGTTCGATTTTGATTCGAACGATTGTCTTCGTTCTGACGACTCTGCCTCTCCGTTGGCTCATCATTTTCTACAATTTCTGGGAAGCATGTGAATTGGTCGTCTTCAATATCAAGTCCTGTGAAGCTATTTTGGACAGAGATTGTAGATTTCCGTTCCTCCTTTTTCAAACTTGTGCTTTTTTGGGTTTGGACTTTTAGCCACTCGTTTTCATTTTCAAGTTCTTCTACAGTTGATTTCAACGATCGTATTTCGGCCGCCATCTTGGATTGTTGTTCGATCAAAGCTTTATTATTCGCTTCGGATTTAGTCGCTCGTGCAATGGCATTTTGTCTTTCTTTATCTTGTTCTTCCTTCATTTCTGATATGAGAGACAATATTTTATTTAGTCCTAGCTGATAGTGGTCCTCAGGACGACGGCAAGTCAGAAGGATGAATAGCTGCATTTCGCGTTTGTTTTTACAGCCTGCATTGTAGTCGATAACTGCATTTGAAACGTTTTAAAAGTCATGAATAAAAAGCTGTGAGCTAAAACAAGAACGTTGTTCAATCACGGTCTCTTTATATTCACATATTAGTATGGCGTTGTCGACTGCCGCGTCGTCGTAGATCTTAAGCTCGCTAATATTTTCATCTTGACCGACGCTCATCCGCGCTCGCTTCGCTATCAATATGAGTTTTTTCATCGTCCTTTACACTAGCATAGCGTTCATTGTTTAAAATATAGTGCTACAACCACAATTAATTATGGGATACCCGTATCACATGGCGTGACACATGGCGCTCTGGCAGAAGAGTAAATATATAAATCCTGAAGAAAGTAGAAACCCAAATATTTCGGCATGTTGGAGTGATTCTTGAACACATCTAACTTGCAACTTCCAACGATCGGTCAAAATGTCAACGTACATGCGCTGGCGGGGAATCGAACCCCGGTCTGCGGGATGGCAGGCCAAACATCTACCACTTAACCACCTGCGCGACATTGATTAATGACGTTGATCCAATGTTCTATCATTCATACCTAACTGCAATTATTAACATAGCAACGCGCACCTAATATAGTGCCTAAGAAAAGAGGTCACTTTCTTTTCACAACAAGAAAAGAGCTCACTTTCCTCTCCTTCAACCATAAACATGTTTTCAGCAACATTCAAACTATAAACGACTGAAGATTGGCAAAGTTCAATTCTAATTTCGGAATCATAGTCGTCCATTTTAATAATAGGAATTTCCCATGACGAATTTCGTCGAATATATTTGTTAAAATACGGGATAGTTATAATACGCTCAACAAACATCATTCTGATCTGCGGTCATACGCGCTGCCAACAAGGCCCTTAGCTGCTTTTTTTGAAAGCACAGTAGTGAATTATCGACTAACCGGAAAATGCATTAGAAACAATTCCCATGCCGAGAATCGAACCCGGGCCATGGCGGTGAAAACGCCAGACCTTAGCCACTAGACCACATGGAACCGTCTTCTTTGGAGTTTCCTCGCCACAAATTGCATTTTTATTCAACAAAACTTTATTTTTTACATGTTCTCTTTTTACTTAACAAAGATGGACCAACACATGGCAACGGTTGATATTATTGCCCAGATAGAAGCTCCCAACAGAGATTTCTCACCTTAGTTTTTTGTGCAAAGGACACGGAGTCCGATGCCCCTCTGAGAAAAACAAACCAAACGCTAGCTTTTCATGGCATGGACATGGGCATTTAAAATATAGTGTTACAACCGCAATGAATTATGGGATACCCGTATAAAATTTTGGCGTAACACATGGCGTCCGGGCAGAAAAGAGTAAATATATCAGTCCTGAAGCAAGAAGAAACCGAAACATATCGGCATGTTGGCGTAATTCTTGGACACATCCAACTTGCAATTTCCAACGATCGGCCAAAATGTTAACGTACACTGCGTTGGCGGGGAATCGAACCCCGGTCTCCCGCGTGGCAGGCGAGAATTCTACCACTAAACCACAAGCGCGACATAATGAATAACGTTTGTTAAATGGGTTGTTTTTCCATTCATACCCAACTGCAATTATTAACATTGGAATGTGCACCTAATATAGTGCCTAAGAGAAATCTTATATTAATGTTATCATGCACGACAAGAAAAGAGCTCACTTCCTCTCCTCCAAACATAGACATGTTTTGGGCAAGTGGGCAACGTTCAAACTATAAACGACGGGAGATTGGCAAAGATCAATTCTACATGTCTGCTAGAAAAATAGATGGTTCTTACTACAAAAGGTCAATCTTAATGTCATTGCAAGCTGCGTTGGATGGCCAACGGAAGCTCATGTTGTTGTAACGGAAGTGCATGTTGTTGTATTTGACTTGATGCATATTTTATTGTCTGTCACGGTTCCTGTCCTGTTGTACCCTTTATCCCTTCAACCATAGTTGTCTCCATTTATGTTGTACTAAAATTAATTGATATATATCTATTTGGATAAAGGGTTGTAAAGTTAATAAATAACCCATTTTGACTATCAAAGACTTAGGGTATCTTTTTCATAAAGCACTTTGCTTCTATATTTTTGATATAGCAGATCACTTTTTAATTGAACAATTGTGGTTTGACTTTAAATGAACAATCCAGACTCCCTTCATCAGTGGCGTAGGAAGTGGGGGGGCCGGGGAGGCAGCGGCCCACCCAATATTATATGAGGGGGGCCGGAATATCTTTCGGCCCCTCCAAAAAATAAAATAATTTTCATGAAAATGATGTAAACAGCTTAGTTCCCTGAACAAGCTTACTAAAAGAGGTAGATAAGACTCTGAAACGGCCGTTTCCGGCGATCTGGGGGCTTCAAATTTTAAGGTGGCGCCTCGTGAGCTTGGGCCCCCCCCAATATTGAATACGTTCCTACGCCCCTGCCCTTCATTCCAAGTTAATGTCAAATCCACCCAACTAAAACACTGATACTAAAAGGGATATCATATTGAATTAGCAGGCCAATATGCAAAGGTCTTTAATGAGAACAACCTCGTGTCAGTATGACAGTAGTACAAAGATATTTTCCTTTTGATAGTACAAAACAAGCCTAGAAAATGTCCATAGTTGAAGAGTATGTGTTAAAAAACCAAGCCAAATTAATTTATAAGATTCTATATGCGACTAACAAGTATAAATATTAATACTCTAAAGAGAGTCAAAGACAAAGTACAAAATAGTATATAAACAAACAGTAAACAATACAAATGCGAATACTTTTAGAAAACGTTAAATTAGATCCTAAAGATTACACAATACACCACTCTACAGCACTGAAACCAAGTGAACATGTTCACTTTTAAATACCTTTGCCATAGCTATTGACCATTTATTCAGTTGAGAAAATTTAAGCGTAGAAATTACGTCAAAGAGACGCGAGGTCTCTGTATGAAAAATTCGATCAAAATCCTGACAAAAGTCGTCAATTTCATATTGGCTTAAAATGGCACTTATGAACTTATAGAATCTAAATAACCTAGAGATCCAGTACAAGAAACTATCAGAGATATTAAATTTTGAAAAATATTCAACCGAGATTAAGTTAAAATGCCAATTCACCTGTTTTTGTTCATAAGGTTAGTTTTTTGCAAGAAACTCTTTGCGAAGCGTGTTCACTTGTCGCTTCCTTGTCAACGTGTTTTCTTCGTCATTATTGCACAGAACGTCATGAAATTACATCTACCTGTAGTTAAAAGTCCCCATTTTGTTACCGATGTACGTAAAAAGTTGTTAAAATCTGCCATTTCATCTTCGAAACAAAATTGTTCGCCCCACGTGCGCCTAATATGGCACCCTGACCGCCATATTGAATTGATTCTACCGCACTCCAATCTGGGTCCTGGGATCTAGTCTTTAGTTAGCCTGCGATCAGGCTTTATTTTTAAAATAAAAGCCTGACACATTTGTGCTTACTACTTCTTTCTGCCCCCACTAACAATTTGTCATTGATTGACACCTCTAAAAAAAGCCGACCAATCACAAGGAAGTGAAATTGACAATAAACATTAGCGAAAATGCTATGCTGTGTCGCGCGAGCATATATTAACGAAAAAACATGAGCGAAAAATGCTGTGCTCTTTGTCGAGCGATTCTATTGACGAAATCTGGTTCTCTTGGTACAGTAGTACCATTTTCCCGTGAAACAAGAAATAAAGAGTTTCTCTCGAAGCTGAAATCAACGGCAACGACTTCATCACATTGTTTGACATTTTATACAGTTACACTTATCTCAAGAATTACGTAAATCTAATGAGTAATGGAAACTTTCATCAATAATTATATGACTATCTACTTCCATGCAACATTGCAAGATTATTTGCATCATACAAAACGCAACCAAATGTCATCCTAATTTAACCGAAGAATGGATGACATTTGGTTGCGTTGTGTATGATGCAAATAACCTTGCAATGTTGCATGAAAGTCGAAATATATTCAACATAATAAAAATACTGAAATATATAGAAGCTCACAATAACTCAACCGTATGAACTTCGTCTACCACCAGAGCTGTGACATTTGCTATTATTTGCTCCTGAAGCACCTTCTTCCATTTTGAAGACAACCATTGTTCAGCACTTCCGAAGATAATTTCATAATTATGTCCATTTAAAATCGCTCTCCGTTTCTGTACTCTCTTCCAGACTCACGGCTTTAATACCAACGGAATTTAACTTATCAACCTGCTGTTTACGTATATACTCCAGGGGATTAACAACGATAATAGAAAATGTTTTTGTGGATGAATAAAGCAATTTGTATCCTTCTTCGAAGAGTTTTGGCAATACCTGGTAAATAATGCTCTTCCCGTAACCGGTTGGTAATATAGCTAAAACATCCCGCTTCTCCAACGCCAAAAGCCGAATACATTTCTTTTGATTTTCTTTTAGAGAGTGGATGTGATAAATTTCGAGAACTTTATCCAGAACGTCTTCGAACACATTTTCTCTCAAGAAAGCTGCCATGTTTATATTCTAATAATAATTTTACTAGTAATTGGAGTTACGCATTAGCCAATGAAAGCGCAGTGTTTGTGATCCTTTGTTCAAATAGCCAATCAGAGCTACAACCGTGATACGGTTGTACGGCATGAACCTATATCTATCTCGCCGCGAGAATATAGGCCTGATCGCAGGTTAGTCTTTAGTTAGATTCTAAATTCATGGCGAATTCTGTAATTCACAGTCTTTATACACTCTCTAAATAACGCCCAGCACTTTTTATTCCTCTTTAAATTTAAAAGAAAAACGTAGCAATATCTACGCATGAGATCTGAATATGCTAAAATTATATATTCAAGTTTTCAGTTTTGCGATTGCAGTGATCGATATTCTATTAAAATCCATTTTGATATTGAAGTTTATATACACTCTTTAATTTGATACGCAACAGTAATATGTGTTTTGTAACTATAAAGTTGTTTTGGAAATTAAAACATTTCATCTTCAAACTGTTTTTTGGATAGATTCACATATCATGGATTAATGGGTAAAATATAGGTAGATCCCAGGTCCAATCGCGGTAGAATTCAATATGGCGGCCAGGGTGCCATTCCACTATTTAGCCGCACGTGTTCGCTCCTACAGTCGCCATTTCGTTCGAAAGCAACCTACATCCTCCACCGTGTATGCCTAATGGTGCTGGTATTATGCCTCGGAGTGGTACCAAAAATTAACCATGCATCAAAACCCTGAATTATCCAAGGTAGTATAAAGTAAAGTATAAAGTATAAAGTAAAGTACGAAAATTTATATACATTTTTAGACCTAGCCAGGAGCAGTTGCGAAAAACCCAACCTTAGGCACTCTGCATGGCAGGAATCGAATCTGTGGCCCTGCGATTCCGGTGCAGTGGCTTTAACCAACTGAGCTACAGAGTTCAGTTGCTGAGCATTAACCGCAAGTTCGTGTATATATATGGGAGGGATGCCAGTATATGGTATAGGGGTAAATACTAAGATTTTTCTCGGCATCTCGTTCGATGGGAATAATAGTTGATGGTGTTTGTGGATGGAATATTCGAACGAAAATTTATATACATTTTTAGACCTAGCCAGGAGCAGTTGCGAGAAATGCAACTTAGGCCCTCTGGCAGGAATCGAATCTGCGGCCCTGCGATTCCGGTTAAGCGCTCTAACATTCCATTCTATCGAATATTCCATCCACAAACACCATCAACTATTATTCCCATCGAACGAGATGCCGAGAAAAATCTTCGTATTTACCCGTAAGTACCATACTAAATGTATTTCAAATGAATTTGTTTGAACATCAAGTATACTATTATAAAATACTCTTAAATGATACAGATATATAGGACAGGCTACTTGAACTCAGAGTTGCAAAAACGCTGCGGGTATGCAGGTACCATCCGTGAGGAAGATTACTAGAATTGAGGTAGGTTAAAAGTGAAACACTGAATAAAACATTGGAAATCAGTAAGTACTGCCTAGACTAGTCAGGCTATTATTAGTAGCAAGAGTAAGCATGCATTCAGTCCGGACTAGCAGTATTGCAATGAATGGCCAACTGGCAAACCTACTCAGGAAAACGCCTACATGACGGGAAATTCGAATTATTTTGAGTAAGGTTGGTAAAACCCATTATCTCATACCTAGCGTAAAAGCGGCTTTCCAATTGGCTCCGAAGAGGTGCGTTCAATCCCGAACCCACCTGCTGACGTATGTTTAGGAGGTGGGTTCGGGATCGATGTATTTTCACGAAATTTGTTCGGCAGGTTCATATAAAACCTTGGCAATGTTTTCGCAGAATGTGTGCATTTTCTTTTTTCAAGAATAAGGGAGTATTGTAGATAATTTTCTTAGCTTCAATTTAAGCCTAAGTTTGTTTGTTTGCGTAGTATGTTGGCGGCTAAAATGTTCGTTATCCAAACAAGAAATTATATACTAAAATGCGTAATTTCTTCAGTACTTTTTCGCGAGGTAGGTTCGGACAGCTACCAGCCACCCGAGGTGAGTCAAATCCCGGACTCATGTTTGTTATAAAATCCTAGCCGGAGGAAGGTTGAAAAAGTTTTGCAACTATGCGTGAACTTTGCTTAATCTTTAAAAACATTGGGGAAAAGTCACAACCACTATGAACATTTTTAAAGCTTTGTATCAAGAATTTTCTGAAAAGAATTTTGGGCCTTACCTATCATGTTAAGCATTCAAGGATGTTTATGCATGTTAATGATCTTGCGTTATTTCTTTTACACACAAACTACGTGGTACTCCTTGAAAGGCACTTATTCTTTTTACCCATCCTTTCAGAGTAATCCCAATTTCTTTTTTACCCACCCTTTGTGTAGGTGAAAAAATTGACCACCCCATTTCTCTTCGGTGCCACCACAAGGCATAAATAATTACTATAACTGCATTTTACCGATATAAAATTCCTTTTTGAAATGAAACCTAACCCAGACCAAATTAATCAAGAAAAACGAGATTGAAAATCGGGAAAATTGCGTAAAGTCAGTTTGGTAGATGGAAACGAGTAAAAACGCCGTAACAACGTGGCTCGGGGACAATCTTTGGCTCTTATAGTTATACCTGTGGTTATACATATTTTATGCAAACAACATACACTTTAACCAACCAGTAAAATGAGACGTCCACGTTGTTCGATTTATGGCAGGCATCTCAGCTAGAATATTTTTCTAGCCCTGACACAACTGAACCAATACCAATAGAGATGCCTGCGGAGGAGGCTAGGCTCTTGTTGTATTAAAATTGAAAACAATTTTTTGTTCAGTGTCACCTTGTGAACGATTAGTTTTCTTTGGCGCAGAAGGTCTTAGTGTAAACTGTTTTCTTAAAACTTGTGCAGTTTGGTTCCTGCCAACAGTAAACTGTGTAGTAATTGGTTTTATTGGAGTCCAAACTGTACCCATTTATACCTGACGGTATAATGTGGGTTAACAACATTACCAGCACCATTAGTCATGCCATCATCAGTGCCTACATTTAATGCTATCTCAGTTATTTCCCCAAATGACAGTTTTTGGATCATCTGGTATTTGACTCAAAATTTTATCTTGAAGCTGAGAAGAGTTAGCTCCAATGACACTGTCCGCTACTTTAATGGAAAACATTTCCCCGCTTTCGGAATGATGGACCTTTTCATTGAATTCATTTACCTTCTAATTTTATATAAACAAATGAGGCACATCCAATGGTTCGTGAAGGCCATTCTCTTTTATTAATCTTTCTTTGAGTTTCAAAATATCATCCTTGGTATGCTTGCCTTAGCTCAGCCTGTTTAATATTTCAGCAAATACTTTGCTCTCTCTGTCTCATTATTTCTTGCAGTTCAAACATATTAAAGTAATCTTGCCATTTATTGTGAGCAAGAACTGCATATTCTGAATGGTCTAGATTCTTAAATATATACCTATTTACACCGGTCCTACCTCTGCTCTTTTGAGGTATGGAATGATATTGCGACCATATCCATTAGGGTATTGCACCTACGGCAGCAAACGAACTCCAAACCGGGTCCTCAGCCTCCAAACCTCAAAACTTCAAAACCTCAAAACCATCCAAAAACTGAAACATGCCAATCTTAGCAAAGGGAAGTCAGCGGAATAGAACTTGCATGCAATAAACTCATTGTCCGCGCCTATCACCGAACAAGTGAGATAGCACAAAAGGCAGGAAAAGGTGGTTACAAAAGACTTTGTGACTCCATTACGAAGATTTTCTCCCCATGTTTGGCTGAACTAAACCGATTATTCCCAGACATCTCGTGATTCAGTTGCATTTTCACCCGATTATAGAAGGCATTTAGGATAGGCTTGATGACGCAGAGTCATGAATATTTCGGGAGAGCATAAAAAAGTATATATTTTCCAGACAGCGAGAATACAAGGCCATTCTAGAATATTCAGAGCAAAAAACGCTGGAGGGGTTAGCATATTCTTTGATTGATAGCATACAAGGTTACTGATACAAACGACCTTTTGGGGGGGGACAAATTGTAGGTCTTACACAACCTCATAGTTTACAAGAGTTGAATGTTTGGTTGTAAATATATTATGCATAATTAGCACAAGTTACTGCGGATCTCAACAGCCGTGCAACAGAACGAGCGTATTATTGGCTGCATGTCATCACCCCCTGAGTCCCATCAATCATTATTCTCCGAATGTGGTTACGTTCTGCTGACATCCTGAGCCAATAGAATAAATTAGGTTTAAAGGCGACCAATCAGAGTCAACTACTCAGACAAGCTCTGGCGTGATTTTTCACAGATTGTATTACAATTGCAAGTAATTATAAATTAAATTAAATATTAATATGGATTGATATTTTATATGGATTGAGATCCATATCGCTTGAAACAAGCGTTTTCTTCATCTCGGTTACCGGGATAAAAATGTCCATGAAAGCACTCACTACATGCATAGACACATGCCGCGGCGAGAATAGTCAAAACAGGCAACTATATCACAAGAAACTTTAAAACCATCCCAGCAAACGGGATGAGATTCTCTCAAACTATTTAGTAATACAAGGAAAAATTCGCCTACCCGAGCTCTTCGAAACTTAACCTTTGTCGCCATATTTTTCCCATATAAAGAAATAGTCTACATGAATTTCAAATAATTGTATTTTTACGAACTATTTATAGCAGTTTTTACACTGTGTATTATGCGTGTCATTGTGACTAAACCCTAGTTCCACTGTTATATCTACTTTCATCTGTTCATATATTTTAATTTTGGATAGTGCGTAAATTTCATAGTCAGGGCCGGACCTACGGGGGGGTTTGGAGGTGGCATCCCCCCCCCCAGAAATTCTATTTGGAGTTTCAGTCGGCAAAAGTGCTATTTTAGTCGGCAGACAAAAATATTTTTGATGACTAAACAACAATATTACCGATAAAATTCTTATAAATCAAAATTTACTCAAGAGCCAGACAGTCAGTAAAACATATGCCGTGGGTAAAACCACTGAGCTATAATATTACTGGAGGAAGTGCTCGGCAGAAAAAAGTGTCCGCAAAAACATGGCGGATTTTGGCCTTTGCTGACGCCACATGGTTCCTTTTGCTCATGGTAATTACCACTGACAAACCGCGATCCTAACTTTCCGACGGCATCTTTCACCCCCCTGGTTTTTGATAAATATTTTACGTTTTTGTTTGCTTTTGAGCTAAAAACATTTGATATTTTTATTCTACTTTGCTTGTTAGATTAAGCTACAAACTTGTGGGATCGTGCATAAGTATAGGTTAATAGTTAGTATACTTATAATAATTTACATAAAATATTCTTACTTGATAATTATTCAAACGTAAATATAATCGCTTAATCTAAAATTAGTGGTTGAAACTGAGGTAATATTAAACTTAAAATTACAAAATGTATCTAGTGAACTCAAACGCTTTTCAATGTTTTTATAAGTGGTACAAGCAAAGTTCTCTTCTTTGCTAACAATAGCGTTCCACAGTGTCGCACCTCAGTAAGCTATGGAATTTTTGGGGTCGCGCATATCGCATTACGCATGTTGGCCGCCATTACTCTGGCCAGTCAATTGCTTTTTCTGGCCAATAAGCACGCTGAACTGGCTGATCCGCCATTACTCTGGCCAGTAAACTGCATATTTTTGCATAAAAACCGAGGACACGTTGCACCGCTGAGTGGCCCTTCTGTATAGATCTTTATTCTGTGCCTTAGGTCTTTACAAGAACATTTGGTCAGTTCAACAACGACACCCAGATCACTCAAGTGATTCTACTCTACGTTCTCTTCCATGGTCGTTTCGGACAACAATCCATTTACAGGTTCTTCGTTTAAAGACAAAAAGGAATTATCCGAAACAGACCAGAACGGCAGATTCGACATAACAGAAATATTATCTGTACCATTCATAACAGGAGCAGAAATACACACACGGCAAGTCCATGCAACATTAACCGTTGGATGAAACCGCGTGTATTCGCTCGGCTTAGCGCCACCACATTTTATCTGGCTTCGTCCATCGCATGAAATACAGCGTAGTGCTCGATGATTTCGGGCGATTGTCCTTGAACAAATATTGCACTTCTCTGGACCCGGATTTGGGGAAATATCTCCACTGACTGCCAAACGAGTTAGTTGGAATGTTGACAATGAGTTAGGATGGCGCCTTTAGTGAAGCATGTACTTCAAGCCTACCCAGAGCCTGCTCGCAGGCTATGCCAATGCAATGATATCATAATCGTCAATCGTCATGGTAATGAGAATGAGAGATAGAGCAAGAATAGGACTAGTCTGACTGTCTGAGCGCATTAATTTGGCTACAAATAACCAGTATTGGGGAGGATTTTTAAACTTTCCTTCTAAAATAACATTTAAAGAGAGATGTCCTAACATTGATTTATCTTACACCAAGAAACTCGCAATCTACTTATGCTGCGGCACAACCTTCAACTTTATCACAAACCTTTAACCAAGTACCGTATAACTTTGCTCCTCGGATAATGCTTTCAAATACGATGTCCCTTTTGCCTAAACTAGTGGAAATACAAGAGTTCTTGCTACGAAAACGCGTTGACATTGGTCTCATTACGGAGACTTGGCTCAACGACAATATTAGTGATTCCATTGCAAATATAGACGGTTATAACCTTCACAGGAAAGATAGATTAACCAAGCAACACGGTGGAGTTTGTATATACCTCAGAGATGGTATCACGTACGAAGTACCTGAGAATCTTAACTGCTGTCAAGATCATGAAATTTTTTGGTTAAAGCTTAACCCAAAACGACTACCTCGGGGTTATTCATGTCTTATTGTTGCTGTGGTTTACCACCCACCGGGGGCAGACTCCCAACTAATTACGAACCATCTCTTCCAAAGTTTATCTGCAGCAGAGTCAACGTTTCCCAATTGCGGACTCATTGTTGCAGGAGACTTTAACCATCTTAATGTAGGTAGTCTGCAACGTCATTTCAATTTAAAGCAGTTAGTCAAATCGCCCACAAGGAACCAAGCCACCCTCGATTTAATCCTTACTAACATGGCTAAATTCTTCTCACAACCCGAAATCAATCCACCTTTCGGGCTTTCAGATCACAGCACCGTATTGTTGAACCCAAAAGAACGCACTCCCGCAATGTCCACAAGGAAACAAATCCTCATCCGAGATAAAAGACAGAGCAAAAAAAATTCTCTTGCTCGATACTTTGCCAGCTTAAATTGGTCCTTACTGATGGACCAAAAGGATTGCGAAAGTATGTTATCAGTTTTTGATGAAACAGTAAAAATAGGAATGAACAACATTATGCCTATAAAGTCTATGAAAGTTTATCCTAAAGACGCACCCTGGATGACTATAAAGCTTAAAGAACTTATACGTTTACGACAACTAGCTTTCCACTCCAACAAAGACGGTAGTGAATATAAAACTTTGAGGAACAAAGTGAATAGAGAAAGGAAAACTAGCAAAGCAAAGTTTTATTCATCTAAAGTTGAAGATTTGAAAGGTAAAAACCCTAAACAGTGGTGGAAGGAGGTCAATAGGCTGAGTGGAGCGACAAAGACAGACTCAGGTGACCTACTAAATAAACTACAGGCAATTCCAGAGCTACAAGATATGCCACGCAGGGACATTGCAAATAAATTAAATGCTGCATTTTTAGAACCTCTTCAAGCTTTCCACCTACTTGACCCTACTACAGTACGCGTACCTTTAGAAAATGATTCCGACATCCTACAACTTCCTGTTTATCGAGTTTACAATTGCTTAACACGTCTAAACAAACATAAATCTTGCGGACCTGACGGGATTTCAAACTGGTTGCTAAAGGAATACGCTGAGATCTTAGCAGAGCCTGTTACCCATATTTTGAACGCTTCATTCAAAGAACAGGAAATTCCAGGTAACTGGAAACTCGCAGACGTAACTCCTATCCCTAAAGTTAAGAAGGTCAGTGACCCCAAAAAAGAACTCCGACCGATTTCCCTTACTTCGTCATTATCCAAGATTGCTGAAGACTTTGTTGTGACTGATTACATTAAACCATCTGTAATTAGACTCCTGGACCCAAAACAATTTGGAACTGTACCTGGCTCGTCCACAACTATGGCCCTAATTAGTATGCTCCACAAATGGCTGGGCGACACCGATGGTACTGGCGCCAGTGTTCGATGCTTTACGATTTTCGTAAAGCCTTTGATTTCATCGATCACTCCCTGCTTATAACCAAATTAAATCAACTAAATATTCCGAACAGCATTTTTAATTGGATAGTAAGTTTCATCACCTGCAGATCACAGAGAGTAAAGATAGGATGTGACTGCTTTTCAGACTGGGGTGCAGTAAGGTCAGGGTGCCTCAAGGGACAAAATTGGGCCCCTGGCTGTTTTTAATTATGATAAATGACCTTTCTACTTCCCATCCTTTTGATCTATGGAAGTACGTTGACGACTCAACTGTTTCGGAAACTATACAGAAAGGGGAACAGAGTTGCGCTCAGTCGGCTGCAAATGAAGTTAACGAATGGTCTAAAGTGAATCTTTTCCAGTTGAACTGTGACAAAACAAAAGAACTTGTCATCAACTACAGCAGACAAAATAAAGAAGAAATTCATCCACCGGTACTGATTGACGGTCAGCCGATCAGAAAAGTAACAAGTGTGAAACTTTTGGGACTAATGCTCAACTCGTATCTTACGTGGAACAATCATGTTGAATATTTAGTGAAGGGTGCCTTTCAAAAACTTTACTTTTTGATTCAGCTTAAACGGTCCGGGGTAGATACCGCTGAAATAGTGCAATACTATTGTGCATGCATACGCTCAACATTGGACTACGCCTGTCCTGTTTTTCATTATGCTCTTCCAACATATCTAAGAGAAGACTTAGAGCGCATCCAGAAAAGAGCGTTGAGGTGTATCTTTCCAGGTTTTCCGTACTCTACCGCCCTGGAGTTAGCTAACATTCAATCCATTGACGATCATCACGAAGCCCTCACTAACAAATTATTCCAGAACATAAAGGAAAGTCCCGATAGCAAGCTGAAACACCTGCTACGGGAAAGACACGAATCTAAAACTTATGACCTGCGGGTACAATACCCCTTAGTAGTGCCAAGAACTAAAACTAAACGTTTTTCTAACTCATTTATAATTGCTGGTAGCAAGGCATATAATCAATTAAATAAGAAATGTACATTTTAGGTTGACGAAACTTTTAAACGTTTTATATAAGGAAATTTTGTAAATATAATAACTTATGGGTATTTTAAGATCAGTAGAACCTTTAAGATCTTAGAGTAAATTACATATGTAATAAGTCACGCAATTCAGTTCCTACTGCCATGTGATCTTAATTTTAATAAATCAATCAATCATTATGCTAACATTATGCTGATCCTGTAAGTTTATGCTAGAATTATGCTAAATTTTTCATTATGCTAATATATACCGTCTCCAAATCATGAAATTGTGCTAAACTAGCATAATTATGCTAAATCTAGTCACTACATCACATGTTTCAGCTCGTCAGCTGGCGTTTCACCGCCTATTCTTATAGACGCTCAGGTTCTACCTACCCATGCCAGTGGTTCCAACTCCCCAACATTGATTTCCTTCTCTATAACTCGAAATTTCCATCTTTTTCACAATATTTTCCTCCAAAAATCTCTAAATTTCGTAGCATTTTTGCTTCCAGATTGTTAAGGGCAGTTAAAAAATTAGCCCCCCCCCCTGCCCTCCCCCCACTGTCATCACTTGTCATCAGCCAACCAACCCCCCCCCATATTGATTATGTAACTGTCCTCTAAAACCCCCCCCCCCCCCATTTCCTAGAAGAAAAATTTGGGAAGGATTCATTATATATGTGCGTACATGAATTATTATGCTGAAAACTTCAAACTAATCACGTTTTAACTAAGCTTGAAAGCTATACTTTTTAAAATATCAAGTGGTACTATCAATTGTGATTACTAGAAAGAAAATATTTTCATAGTTTGTTGTTTTTATGCTGATATAAAGTAATTATCATGAGTAATAGTGACTGCAAAATCCGACTAGTAGTTGATGATAATCTTCACCAATAACCCCCCTCCCCCTCGATGATGACGTAATTGTTGAACGGGCCCTTATGAAAATTAACTAAATTTTGATAATTATATATTATAACAACTCAAATTATCATTATTTCTAGTGACCGTAGAAACATATTGTATAATTCTTCCGGTATATTTAGATACTGTGCGGATAAAATATAACCTAAAAGTTACTAGCGCTTTGTTCTTCACTAAGGGGCCGATTACATGGACCGGGCTAGCCCGGTTAAGCGGACCAGCCCGGTTAAGCGGTCCAGCCTGACTAAGCGAGACAACTGTTCAGTTACGATTACATGGACCGGGCTAGCCCGGTAAACCGGGATGAAATAAACTCATTAATCCTCATTTTTTCGACTGTTGAATAATCGGTGCTATATATTAATTGAATATTGTTTATATGCTGCATTTAGGGCTTCCTCACGTATCGATTGATGTTTGTTGCTGTAATTTCATTCGGTATTAGCGTAAACAAGTTTCTTCGCTTGTACGTTCGTAAAATGCAGTCGCTTACTGTCTGAAATTTTTAAGCGTCTATGAAACACAAAAACAATGTTTTAATGCTAGTTTCAGTTTCTTTTTACGTTATTTGTTTACATCTTCAATATAAAAAGCTGTGCGTGTGCGATTACATGGCGATTTTCATCCCGGCAAACCGGGCTAGTCCGCATACAACATGTGAGATCTCGCCAAAGCGGGCTAGCCCGGCTTCCATGTAATCGCAATGCAAAATTTATATAAGATTATTATAGTAAGCGGGCTAGTCCGGTTTAGCGAGCTAGCCCGGTAAAGCGGGCTAGCCCGGTCCGTGTAATCGGCCCCTAAGATACTATATTCAAATAACCAGGGACCGGTCGTTAATTACAGGCGAGTTGGCACAAATGATATCTTCAGTGGTTGTTGCCCCCCTTATATAAAATTGATTTTGACATCCCACTCCAGCCTCGTACCCAGGCGCTTTAACGTGGTGGGGGTGTCTGCGCTTTCATCTCGACAAATATCCCAGCTAAAAGAAGAATGGACCTTGAAAACCCCTCTTATGAATGCTTATGGTTATGGCTACGACCCCACCGCCTCCCAAGACACCTAACTGGATTAATCTGCTGTGTCCTTTATAACCCGCCTGATACACCAGTCAATGAGCAAAAGGAATTAACGGCCTATCTCATTGATCAAATTGACCGAGTTAGATGTACCCACCCCGACTGCGGCGTTGTCTTACTCGGTGATTTCAACAATTTAGATATCAGTGATCTCCTGTGCCATCACAATCTTACGCAAATAGTTGACACCCCAACGCGTGAAGGTAACATCCTGGATCTAATTGTTACTAACCTAGAAGCCTTGTATTCTAAGCCTGTGATTATAGCACCGCTCGGCTCATCAGACCACAACATTGTTAAATGGTCCATGAAAACTAACGTTTTAAGAACAGTTAATAAAACAATTAAGAAAACCATACGTTCCTTCCCCATGTCGGCACGTGCAGCTTTTGGAAGATGGTGCTGCTCACGTGAGTGGTTCTCTGATGCCGAAAGCAAAAACTCTGCGACCGCTCTAGCGTCCTCCTTTACCAACGAGTTAAATTCTGCTGTTGATAGGTTATTCCGTCTAAGGTTATTAGAATTCATAACTCTGACAAACCATGGATGACGCCTGCTTTAAAAAACTGATTTACCAAAGGCAAAAAGCCTTTCATTCTGGCAACCTTGACCTCTGGCGTCACTACAGACTCAAAGTCCGAAACGACATAGGAGTGAAAAAGCGTGCATATTATACGAACAAGGTGCAACACCTAAAATTCAGTGACTCCAGAAAATGGTGGGACTGTGTTAACCAGATGTCCGGGAAAAAGATCTGCAACCAATAACATCAAGATCGTTAAGAATGGTACCACCCTATCTGGTAAAGACCTCGCCCAATCACTTAACACCTATTTCTTAAGCGTGAGTAATGACCTACCACCACTGAATCCTCTCCTGTTACCTGCCTATCTCCCTGCACCTAGGCCTGTACCAAAAATTTTCCCCGACGAAGTTTGTACTAAGATGCTTAATACAAAAGTTTTCAAGTCCAGCGGCCCTGACAATATTCCTAACCGGATTATTAAGGATTTCGCGTACGAATTGGCCGAACCAGTATGTCACATCTTTAATACATCTCTGTACACCGGTGAATTCCCTAACATATGGAAAGATGCGTTAATTACACCAATTCCCAAAGCGCCATCCGTATCCTGTGAGGAGGAGTTGCGCCCAATCTCCCTTACAGCCTGTTTGTCCAAAATTCTTGAGGACTTTGTGGTCAATTGGATGGTGGATGACGTGAAACATAAAATCAACCCGCAACAATTTGGTTGCCTCAAAGGAACCTCTACAACGTTTTGCTTGATCGACATGATCAACAATTGGCTAAGAACATTGGATGATAAATCGAGCTATCTGCGGATCGTTTTCCTCGACTTTAGTAAAGCCTTCGATCGCATCGACCATAATATCCTGGTCCCAAAGTTGCTGGCCCTTGGTGTCAGATTGTCGCTTATTCCATATATGGATATGCAGCTTCCTCTCAAATCGCCGTCAATCGGTAAAGATCGACAATTTCCAATCTGATTGGGGCATCATTAACGCTGGTGTCCCTCAAGGGACTAAGTTGGGCCCCATTTTATTCATAATCATGATCAACGATCTGGAACTGGCATCCTCTAGCACTGGCCATTGGAAATATGTGGACGATGTAACAATATCGGAGTCCTTAAAGAAAAATGAAGTCTCAGCCCTACAGTCTGATCTTAACACAATTGAAAGATGGACTGTTAATAACAACATGAAATTAAACGGCAAGAAATGCAAAGAAATGATAGTGAGTTTCGCCCGTACCGAGAACGACATCCCCCGGCTCCTCATTGATGGTTTGCCTCTAGACTTAGTTCCTTTATTCAAAATTTTGGGCTTAACTATGAACAATAAATTGAAATGGCAAGATAACACTGAAGCGTTAGTTAAAAAAGCCTCAAAACGCTTATACATTATCCGTGTTCTACAGCGCTGTGGTCTTCCACCCAACGACCTCCTATTAGTCTATTTTTCTATGGTACGCTCTATCTTAGAATATGCCTGTCCTGTCTGGCACACCATGTTACCTAAGTGTTTGGGGGATAAAATTGAAAAAGTCCAAAAAAGAGCTTTTCGTATTATTTATCCGACGACAGATTACGAAGATGCTGTCAAAACCGCTCAATGCAAGCGTCTTGACGACAGACGTCAAGAGTTATGTGCTAAAACTTTCAAAAAGATCTTAAAACCCGATGCTCACCTCAACCACCTCTTACCCCCACTCCGTGAAGAATCACATGAACTGGACTTACGAAACAATTCTAACTTTACTTTAACTAAATGTAGAACTGAACGTTATAAAACTAGTTTTATTCCAGCAATGACTGCTAATTTTAATAATAAATAATTTGTAGTATTTTAACAACTGTACATATATGATATATCTATATTTATTTTATCGATATTTATCCTTATTATGTTTTTGTAAACATATCGCAATTCACCTTCGGGTGCCAAAATGTGTTTTTTAATAAACCTTTAAATAAGCGGTTGCGTGACGCGCGCGTGGAAACTGTAGTTTCATGATTTCCAAGCCCGCTTAATGCATTTATATGGGCACGGGAAGCCAAAATCTCGCTTTGGTCAACGGAGGGAGCCCGACATGTGAATAAAATCGGAAAACATATGAAAATAATACATGAGACAGGATTTCAGCACTTGCGAGATAGTCCGGTGTACCAAGCTTGCTCATATGAACAGCCATTGAAAATCGTCATCAGTTTCTTCAATGTAGGTGACGGTACGTTTATTCAAATGTCATAATCAGTGGTTTTAATTCATTATTAGTTTGTTTTCCAATTACAATTACTGTTTTCCCGGCAATACGGCAAAAGTCAATGCCCGAAAAGAAAACAATAAAAGTGCGCGAATAAAGAAGAAGTAATATCTCTAGTCTTTGCCGGTTTTTCCAGAACGTCCCGTGGGAAGATACTCACAATCTCCCTGCGAAAAACTCACAATTTTCACCGACATAATAAAGTACGGGTTGAACATTATTATGCCAGAAAGATCTAAAGTGCATGTCACTGATCGCCCATGGATGACAAATAACCTGAAACGACTTATCAATAAAAGACAGAAAGCATTCGCAACGGGCAACAAACCCCTGTTTTCACTTTTACGAAACAAAGTCAATCGTGAAAGGAAGCGATGCCGCAAGATATATTATAATACTAAAGTGCGGGACCTCAAAGATACTAAACCAAGTGAATGGTGACGCGAAGTAAAACAACTCTATGGCTGCGAAAGAACAAATCGTAAGGATCTTCGTTTCACCCTATAAGGATCGGTTGCTCTGATCAAGAACTAGCTAGTAAGATAAATGAAGCTTTCATCGGCGTCATGAAAGATTATACCCCTCTAATAGATGTTTGTGTAGCCCGAGATGAAGATGACCCTATCCAAGTTAGCTTGATATCTGTTCAGCAAAAGTTACGTAAAATAAGTATTTCTAGAGCAAACGGTCCAGATGGACTTCCAAACTGGGTATTGAAAATATATGCTCATATTTTAGCACCAACCATTACGGACATTTTAAATTGTTCATTCCGTAGATTCCGTAACTATAAGATTCCGCTGGCATGGAAGACGGCTGACGTATCACCCATCCTGAAAACATCGAGCGTAACTGATTTCAACAAAGATCTGAGACCAATATCATTAACGTCCACTTTATCTAAAATCGCTGAAGGGTTTGTTATTGATCATGAACTGAAGCCTAAGATATTACGGGTAATAGATTCCCGTCAATTTGGCTTTATTCCAGGATCAAGTACAACTCACGCACTCATTTTAATGTTGCATAGTTGGTTGTCCGCGACAGACGGAACAGGCTGTACTGCGAAAGTTACCCTATTAGATTACAGGAAGGCTTTCGACTTGGTGGACCATAACCTTCTTATAGCAAAGCTTGTTAGCTATGGAATCAGATCATCAGTCGTCAACTGGATTACTGACTTCTTACGTAAGCGTACTCAAAGAGTTAAAGTGAATTATAAGTGCCATGCTAATGTTTGCAAGTCCCGGCTGGAGTACCACAAGGAACCAAATTGGGACCATGGCTATTTCTTGTTATACGATTAACGATTCGAGCGTCCCAGAAGATTCAAGAAGTAATATGTGGAAATTCGCAGATGACTCCACAATTTCGGAGGACTCCAAAAAGTCAAGATAAAGTTTACCAAAGATCCCTGCAAAGATGAACCAGTTAAAGTAAATGACCAGCACTTCGAAATAGTAACATCTGCAAAAATCTTAGGAGTGACTATTACTGATGACCTAAAGTGGAATGTCCATATTCTATTAAAAGCTTCAAAGCGACTTTATCTTCTGAAACAGTTAAAACGTGCGGACGTTGATATTATCTCTTTGATCAAATTTTACTGTGCCTGTATTAGGTCTGTCCTCGAATATGCATGTCAGGCTTTCCATCGGAAGACATCGAACATCGGAAGACATCGAACGAATTCAAAAAAGAGCGCTACGAATTATCTATCCCTATGTGGATTACAGAGAAGCGTTGAAAATGGGGAACCTAGAAACATTAAAGGACCGTAGAGAGAGGTTATGCGTAAATCTGTTTCGTGAAATTGAAGAAAACGAAGATCATAAACTTCATGTACTTTTACCAGAAATGAACAAGGTTGTTCATAACTTCAGAACAATTAGGAAATACAATCTCCCAATGATTAGAACTAATAGATTTAAAGACTCTTTTATTCCTGAGTATGCATCACGGAAGGAAATGTAATTTAGTCAAATATTGTATATATAGCAAATATTTTAACTGAACATTAAGTACTACATACGTTGTAAATTTTTACTATATTCAATCAATTGTAATTCAGTCTTAGGACTGCAAAAATTGAGTTATTAAACAATTCATCTATCTATCTATCTATCTATCTATCGATTATCAGTTTGCAAATAGCCTGACTGGGAATGGAATTTCAGATTTCGTAACTGGGATTCGGGGCAAAATTCGGCTGGGAACTGGGATTTGAGCCAATATTTTGCTGCGAACTGGGATTCGGTACCTCCCTTCACGACCCTCAATATAGCAGTTTGGAGAAAAACATTTAATAGGTATACCCCCTCCCCCCAATGCAAGCACACAATGTTAAATATGAAAAGAAATGCTTTATTATAAATTATCCTTAACTATTTTAACATGTAATATGAAAATATAACTTTACTAGCATTTATATATTATAACTCCTATATATTAAATAGAGATATACCTATATTTATTTTATCCCACAGTGAATGAGAACACTATATATATATATAAGGAAGTCTGTCCACTGACAATATAAACGTTTTTGGCTAGAATTAACTAAACATTTTTCTTGGAATAGTTCATTAGGAACTAATTGCTTGTTTTGAGGTTTTCTGAATTTATAGGATTTGAACAGAAAAGTATATGTTATAGTTGACAAAATTTCAACTTAATACAAACTAAAATACTACGTAAAACACTAAGCTCCTCAAAAAGGTCCAAGTTTGATAAGGTTTTTGTCATCAACTATCTATTTCCTATAATTGTAGAAAACAACTTTCCGTCAATGAATTTAGAAGTTTCACGTATGTTAACATTGGGGAACACAAGAAACAGACGATAGCATGCAATTAAGGACGAAAACGCTTTGGGCTCAAACATCATGCAAGAAATGCGAGTACAAATAAGCTACAAATATCAGACCTTGGTATCGTTTATTTGATATTCAAAATCAGATTCTTCGATCTTTTGCGAGTACACAGCACTATCAGGACTACTAAAACCAGACATTCTCCAGTTAAAACGATCTGTACTCATTGTGGGTGATGTTGGTGAATTCTGGAATGAATTTAAACGCCACGCTAGCTCTTCTTTTTCTAAGGAAAGTCTCTTTGACATCGCAACTTCCCGATCCAAACTTAAACGCAGTTTATCTCGCTCCAAAGAAAGTTGCCTGAAAAAATTACAGGGAGACATTTCGTTATGAAAATACTGCCAGTGAGATTACATACAAATCATGCTAGTTGTCAAGCCTTTGTATGGTCCTAAAATATTAGTTGCATAACACAGAAAATGCTCACTGAGCTTTGAACGAAGACTTGTACTGGTAATGGAGGAGGAATCTTCTGTATCTAAATTTCATACATGCAATTATTGAAAATTGACAATATTTGCTCCACTAATTATTTTGGCATTTACTTGTACGACTAATAACATCATCCCATGTAATTTAAGTCCAAGTCATTCTAATGTCATATAAAAATGAAACTAACTCAACGAACAGAGCCGAACGGATATTTCGCGGATACTAAAAAGGATTTGGCGTTCAAACTTCGTCATGGCTTCACTTCAACTCACGCAGGGCAAGGAAAGGTACTCGCAGTATAATTTTAAGTTCACTGCAGTCATGACTGCGACTACTTCAAGGCATACATACAAACTTCACTACCTTTCAAAATGAACTTTATTTTCAACAACGAAATTCAGAGATTCTTTTTCACGTTCTAGCAAGGCAGCACGTTCCTTGATTCGTTGAAGTTCGTCAATCTGGTAAACAAAAAAAGTTATACAGCTGCATAATATACAGGATCACCAAAATACTTCATGGGCGTGTTTAAGTATTCTTTTTTCATGCAAATACACTTCATTCATGCAAGCAATAATACAACAGTAACCACAATGTACTATACTATAACCAAAGCTAAACTTTTTGACTGACCATCCTACAGTGATGTTAAGAATGGGACTAGATAATGGATCTCGTTTCCTTCCACCAATTTAAAAACAACCATATATACCCCTTCTTGATATTAACGTAAAGAACACATATTGTCTGGTAATAAAAAACGTTATCTTGATGTACAATACCAAACGTATAAACCTCTAATAAATCACAATATCAGTATTCTGTACAAAATCATATCTAAATCACCTTATGTTGAAGCTCAGCATTACATCTTCGTAATTTCTTTACTTCAGTATTTTTCATTTCTAAAACAAACTTCATACTTTCCAATTCATCTGGAAGACTCTTGTATTTGGCAATTGCGTCCTGTAGCGAAATTAGAATAGACACCTTCGAAAATACTGCACGTTGATTTTCACAAATTTAAGAAAACAAAACCCAAATAGTTAAATGTCTTCTTCTCTGTTTGGTCTACACGTTCTTAAAATTAAGGTAATATAGCTGGGAATATAGCTGGGAGAAGCTGGGAGACAACTAGAATTGAGCTTTAAAGATCATATAAGGACAGCATGCACAAGACGTCAACATGTGCAGGGCGCTTATATTGTAACTTGTTATATGTATGTTGTTATACTTCTCAACCCAATATGGCAAAATATTTAGTCGAGATTTCAATAGTTTGCCATGCTGGGCGAAGATCAATAGGTGTTTTATTATATAGAACAAAACATTCATAACAAAAAGCACTTTTTCGAGAATGATAAATGCGATAAAACTAAAGGGAAAACATGTATGACACCTCGTCCGCGAATTTGCTTTAATAACCAAAACAAAAAGGGCATAATAATCTAGTTTACAAGAAAACAAAAGTGTGCCGTAATAAAACTTACTGTTTTAAGACGATTTGAACTACTTTTAATGACGAAGAAATCATAAACTGATCATTCGTCCTGTTGTATACAAATGAATTTCAAAGATAAGTTTTCCCGAGCTGTATTTTAGAACGAACCTGAATGAACAAGCGAAATTAATCTTCCAAATCCTTTTCTTTGCTTTGCTTTACTTCACTTCGCCATACCGTTTGTTTTGTGTTTAAGATTTACAAAATATGTAAAAAGGTGGCATAAACAAGGAAAAAAGCGGCGATAAGCTACTGTCCGATAGGCATACCTGTCCGACATCGTAAATTAATATATATTTTAAAGAATTCTTCTGATTGGCCAACAGCCATAAGTGAAATCGTCATATCAACCCAATGCATTAACCTGTAACCTACAGCTTAGACCCCCCACGAGTTAACAGACTGAATTTCCTAAAATGTTTGGTATTGAAGCACGCAGAGTTAGTAATGACTATTGCAAGTATTTCTTTACTAACCTGGATTCGCAACGCAATATCTTTTCTTGCTTCCTCCTCAGTAATTCTCAATTTCTCCTTCAGTTCATTACAAGCCTTTTCCGATTTTGATAAAGTTTCCTGAAATGAAATGTTTGAAGCAATGTTAGTTAAAACTAACAATCTTAGTTAAAACTACAATCAAATATATAATTGTACTACACAAGAATTATCAAGCCAACATTTCCAGCAATAATTTTTACCAAGGTCGTATTATTGAACAGCCGACTTACGTAGATTGATAAGCATACATGAAAATCAATCTTGATTCAGATGTCGACAAAATCACGTGCATGCAGGAGTCACGTGCGAAATAAACAATTTGTTCACCAATTTGAATACACGACAAGATGGACACGACAAGATAGACTATTCATATATTGGGCCGTATTTTCACGATCCTGTTCATAATATCAATCAGAAAGCACATGCTGTATTTTCCATATCATGCGGTGACTGTGAGAAAGAGTATCTGGGTTACACTCGTGAAAATCTCACATCTTGTCAACCGAAGATGTGTTCGCAGCAGACTTTTAGCAAGCTTGTCAATAAGTTGTAACAATGTTGTCATTTTATCAAATTGCTACAATTAGGTTGTCACTCACAAGTTGTTGAATTGCAGGACGATAACAAGTTTGGCACACGTTAAAAAGAACAGCAAAAGGCTGTTTTATCTTTAAAATAGGGGAAATCAGCTTTGGCAGAACATATGTGTGAAACCAAGCATGCGATCGCGTGGGAAAACTCTAAAGTGATCACCACTACTCATCGCTACGGCCAAAGACATTGCCTAGAAGCGTGGCATATAAACATCAATCATCATGCTTTGAATAGAGATGACGGTAGCTATCTGCCACAATAGTATTTCCAGTTGGTGGATGACGTCATCGCCCGAGCTTCAGTGCAATTCTAGATCACCCCTGATGAAGACGCTAGACCAGAGTGTCGAAACATTGGGTCGTGAATGCAATTCGAGCGAAACCATATCTGAACTTAGTACAAGTTTACAACTGTCAGAAGTCAAAAGTTAAGAAGTTAGATCAACGTGTCTTTTGTTTGGCCGCTTGCCACGTATTACTTTGTTGGCACTGAGTTGTTTATCGTTTATGATAAACTGTATATCTCGATATATCTTACGGTATACCAGGGCGTTGTGTTTTAGAGCACCGCAATAACGGTATATATACCGGTATAAAATATTATGAATAACTAAGAATACCGTCCAACTTTACCAGCCACTTCCTCAGTGGCTCAGTCGGAAGTCATCGAAGACTATTAATTGCACGTTTATGTGAGGTAAAGTGGTAGGCATGACTGACTTCTTGGTCAAGTTTGGAATAATGATAAATTTTCATGTGTGCTAAATCTATCCTTTCTACTTTCAGAAACTCTAAAAACTATTTCAAACAAAAAACTCTTCGAAAAACAATCTGAAAAGTCTAAAAATGACACACCTCGGTTTCAGATTAGTGCATGTTCTCAAGCTGCTAGTCAATATTTTTACTTTTAACACCATAGATCTATACCTGGAATTGTTCAAATTGTTCATCGTAATCTGCTTTGATGGTTTCAATCTCTGCATGACGTTCTTCCACGAGATCTGAAAATCACAAAACAAGAACGAATCACATACTGCAAGTGATGAAACAGGCGGAAATCGTAGACATATTATAAAAATAGGTACGCAAAGCGTACATGTAACTACCGCTGTTTAATAAGTCTGTTGACATAGATTGATTCATAGGGAATATATTCTGGCGTTCCCTTGAAACGTCGAAGTTCTGCTTATATTTTTCAGGTAGTTGTATCTCTCACACCGCAGCTGTCCAATATATTTTGTGGCAGTGTGGCTGTTAAGTTAATGCCTGTTTTCCACTTACCGATTTGTTTTCCACTTAACGGGCGTGACTTGTCAACTCGCAGTCTAATGTAACTTGTCTCACACGTGTAGTTTATAACATTTATGTGAGAAAGATTTTGCTTTTTAGGTCTTATTCACCAGATATCGGGGTTTTCATATATTTTGATGTTTCTACTTTCAAATTATGTTAGTTTTAGTAACATACAGTTCGTTGCTATGACAACATACGCGTATGAAATTCACTCTAAAATAGCTTGTTGCCTCATGTAGTTGGAAAAGAAGCACGGTGACCCCCAATTTTTTTTCGTGCATTATTTTACTTGCAAGACAGACTAACAATAAGCAAAATATAAAAAAATTCTGTAATGCCATTTTTTTTAAAAAGGCAAAAATGTCGTTGTCTTCAATAAAAATTTTTTTGGCATTACAAATTTTTTTATTCTTGGTATAATGAAAGACTTTCGTTGTGCAATACAGCGTGCAAAATTTAAACATAGGTCACCGGACAAAATAATGATATATATATGAACATATCGTGGCCTTGCTACTCAGCCTTCCACGCATCATACAACACTCTGATAACTGCACTGACTGCAAAAGGAGATGAGCTTAGCCTAGCTCAAGTGCATCAAGCACCCCATAAGTGAGGAAGAGAAGCGTGAACAACACAAGGGTAAAACCAGTGGTGGTGGAGTTGACAAGGGTGAAACTGAAGAAAAGACAGCATGTACGTCATAATAGATCGGGAAATTCATTCAAGAGCAGACAAGAGCGAGGATACTGGGAGTAATGTATTTGCTGTAGGACTGATGAAGGTACTATACGTCCCAAAGTTAGCTGCTAATCTTTTTAGTGCACGTGCAGCAACCTTTAAAGGCAAGGTGGTGCAATTTGGACACACCCTCTGCTAGATTAAGGACTCCAAAGGCAAAGTAGTATCTTGATTGCAAAGTTGACAAACCTGGAAACCAAGCATCAATTGCTAATGAAAGCAGCACCAAACTGGATCTATGGCACCAAAGAATTGCACATTTAAATGTTGGTCAAATGAAAACCATGGCTTCAAAGGAACTTATCACAGGTGCGGACATACCTGGAACAACTTGTGAAGCCTGTGCGGAAGGAAAGTCACATCGAGCGCCATTTAAGCCAGTGAGAGAAATTCAGTCAACGAAAAGGCTAGAACTGGTGCACAATTATGTCGCCGGACCGATGAAGACCGAAAGCTTTGGAGGTGCGAAGTACTTTGTGATCTTCATCGATGACTACTCCAGATGTGTCACTGTTTACCCAATGAAGCATAAGTCTGAAGTACTGAAAAAATTCAAAGAGTGGGAGGCAGCAGTGACAAACCAAGCTGAATGCAAGATTAAGACTTTGCGGACAGACAATGGTGGTGAATACACATCCACTAAGTTTCAAGACTTCCTGAAAGAGAAAGGAATTTGTCATGAGACAACCGTGCCACATTCGCCTCAGCAGAATGGGGGAGCTGAACGCATGAACCGAACACTTCAAGAAGCGGCTCTTTCTATGATTCTGCATACTGCAGTATCCAAGGCCTTCTGGGCAGAAGCAGTTTGCACCGCAGCCTATATTCGAAACCGAGTCGTCACGACTGCGACTGGTGTAACCCCTTATGAAAGATGGTATGGAAAGAAGCCAGATGTCTCTAATCTGCGCGTTTTTGGCTGCGCTGATTACGCTCATGTTCCTAGCGTTTCCCGCCAGAAACTTGATCAGAAGGCAGTCAAGATGAGATTTGTCGGCTACAGCCTTACACACAAAGGATACAGGCTATACGATGACAACCGACGAAGAATCTTTATACGCCGAGATGTAACCTTCAATGAAACTGACTTTGGGCCTACAAAAGTTCTGGAGTTCGATGAAGGGTGCAATGAATGTCCTGGAGAAGAAACGGAAGTGAATGATGAAGATACAAGGACTGTGAACGAACAGGAGGATCCCTTACCAGGTCCTAGAAGCTCAAAAAGAGAGAGAAATCCACCAATGTACTATCGCGACGAGTATGCTGGGATCACCACAGCGAAGCATGCAGCTCTTTATGTAGCTGAAATTGAAGAGCCAGTAACACTGAAGGAAGCTCTCGATAGCGAACATGCGGAACAGTGGAAAGCAGCGGCAGATGCCGAGTACCAATCTCTGATGGAGAATGAGACTTGGGAGTTGGTTGTTTGGAGTTGTAAGTGGGTCTTTAAAGTCAAACACGATGAAACAGGAAAGATAGAAAGCTTCAAAGGACGTCTTGTAGCTAAGGGTTTTCTACAGAAATACGGAATTGACTATGATGAAACCTTCGTTTTTCATCAATCCGTGCTCTTCTGGCTTTTGGTGTTTCTCGACAAATGTTAATCCATCAAGTGGATGTAGTGACGGCTTTTCTAAATGGAACATTGGACGAGGAAATATACATGGAACAACCCGAAGGTTACGTAGAACCAGGAAGGGAAGGACTAGTGTGTCGTCTTAAGAAATCGCTTTGTGGACTAAAGCAGAGCTCACGTTGTTGGAACAATGCCTTCAAAGAATTCATGTTATCACTGGGATTTGATCAGAGTACTGCAGACCCGTTTGTCTTCACTCGTATTCTCAACGATCAACTGACGATTGTCACTGTATAATAAAATTTGAATCGTTTTTACATGAATTTTGTTGTATTTTACTACCCAGTCTGACACTCAGTCCCTAAGTACTTTTACATAACAAGTTTTTCCAGTTTTCAGGCGCTACCTGAACGCGTAAACAAATTAGCTGTTAACTAGTAACGTCTAAAAATAACCGTTAATTAATATCAAAGAAATATTTTACACACTGTTCATGTCGATGACCTTATACTTCTAACCGAAACCGAAGAAGAGATGATCATCTCAAGACTAGCCTGGCAAGCCATTTCAAGATGAAATATATGGGTAAGCTTCATTACTGTCTAGGAGTTAATATGACTATGAAGGACGGTGCACTACAAATCAGTCAAGAGCAATATATCAACAAGATTTTGCGGAAGTACAAATTACAAGGTTGCAAGACCGTGCCAACGCCAATGGATCTTAGTGTCAAACTAGTGAAGGACGATGGTTACAGCAAACCAGTGGATACTGTACAGTACGAGTCAATGGTAGGGAGTCTAATATACGCAGCAATAGCCACTCGTCCAGACATTGCTCAGGCAGTGGCAAGACTAGCTAAATTCAACTCATCACCAACTGAAGCGCATCTAACAGCTGTCAAACGCATTTTCCGGTATTTGAAAGGAACTGCTCAGTTGCACCTCCAGTACCAAGTAACTGATATTCATGTGGGATACTCTGATGCAGATTGGGCTTCTGACTCAGATAATCGACGGTCAACCTCTGGCAACGTATTCATGATGTCTGGCGGTGCTATCAGTTGGGCAAGCCAGAAACAACCAACAGTGGCTCTTTCAACATCAGAAGCAGAATACATTATTGCACTCTGTTTAGCGACCCAAGAGGCAGTATGGCTGCCACGACTAATGAAAGATCTACGAGTAGATTGTTCCAGTGCCATGACCTTATACGAAGACAATCAGGGAACCATCGCTATGTCAAGAAATCCAGTGGTACACTAGAGAACGAAGCACATTGATATCAAATATCATTTCGTGCGGGAGAAAACTCAAGATGGAACAATTGAGCTGAAGTACTGTCCAATCAATGAAATGGTAGCTGACATTTTCACAAAGCCATTACCTAGAGGACAATTTGAATATCTGCGACGTAAACTGGGACTTGTTTAGACAAATTGACACGTTGAGCAAGTGGGAGTGTTGTAAATAGCGCTCAACATTTGTTAGACTTTAAACATTTGTTAGACTTTTTTAACTACAAAATTGGTCGAGTAAAAATCGAATGACACTAAACGAAAGAAAGACGAAATCTATGCTCATTACAGGAAAACGGCTAGATAAAAAGCTGGCAAGTTTGGACTTGCAAATTGAATTAAACAACACTACTATTGAACAAGTTGATGTTTTCAGTTTGCTGGGACTAAAGATAGACATGAGATTGACATTTGACGAACATGTCGACGCTCTTTGCAACAAGCTGTCGCAGCGAATTGGCGTCCTACGAAAGATCAAGGCTTTTCTTCCCCTCGAGCAAAGGATTCTCTACTATAACGCCATGATTAAACAACTGGGACCGGTTGTTCAAAAGCCGGTTAACGCTAACCCCGGGTTAAATTTTAATCTGCTGTTCTGGTTTGTATACTTCTACATGTTTGTTTAATTCAAAACTTTGTAAACAAAAACTTCTATCGCCCAGTACAAGGTTGATAGAAAAAAGTATTCGTGTTAATATAACCGATGCCAGGAAACTTGTATGAAAGTTACCACTAACCCAGGGTTAAAGTTAACCGGCTTTTGAACAACCGGCCCCTGATGATGTATGGCTCAACTGTCTGGTCTGCGTGCTCTCGTGAGAATTTAGAAAGGGTTCTGCGACTGCAAAAGCGAGCTGCAAGGGTCATATTAGACGCTGACACGCGAGCGAATAGTGTCGAGCTCTTCAAAGAACTAAAGTGGTTGCCTTTCTTCTGTGAAATTAAAATTCAGATGTGTGTTTTGGTTCACAAACGTCTTCATGGCGAATGCCCGGCTTATATTAAGGATGCTTTGAGGGTAAACTCAGATATCCATAATCGAACAAGTCGTTATGGCTCATTAAACATAATTTGCCCACGTTTCAATAGAGAAACTGAAGGTGGACGGACATTCTCAGTCAGAATGTCAAGATTATGGAACAGCCTGCCAAATGAACTGAAGTCCATTAAGAGTATAAATGTTTTTAAGACATCTTTAAGAACCTTTTATATTGACATTTTAAAGGATATGGACCATTTTAAAGTATTTTAAATTTTTACTAGATTAATAGTATTTTATCTTAAATTCCTACTAAATATATGCATGCCAATGTGCGGCCATTTATTCTGTAAACATATTTTTGTATTAATAGTTAGGAGGGCCGCTGGTTCATCAGTTTCACTGTCATGCGTTTACCCTCATTAATAAAGTTGATTGATTGATTAATAAGACGTTTAATTATCTTGGGTTTGCTATGTTTTGTTTATAACCGCTTGTTATCGCGGGCTCTGTATGTACGTTCGTTTTACGTTTTGTGACGTTCATATTGCTGTATCGATAAAGAAATTATTTTCACATTTAGAAGTCTTTTTATCGTTAATATATCAAATAAATTGAACAATATATTGAGCAAACATTTAAATCTTTAGTATCGACGGCCCCTTAATAGTGTCAGGCTTTTGTTATTGTTTGATCAAAATGATCAAAAAGTAAAAAATAACAATAAAATTTTTTTTGGTATATTACTAATAAAACTAATACATATACGTGAAGGATTGCAATGATATTTGACGGCCCAGAAAATGGCAGCCCATGAAATAGTCCGTTTCTAATCCGTCCAATATCTTTGCAATCCTTCAGGGTGTATTAGTTTTAACTCATTTAAAGTAGAAATATACCAAACAAAGATTTTTTATTGTTATTTCTTTACTTCTTGATCATTTTCGTAAAACAATAACAAAACCCTCACACTAAAAGTGACACACTTCAACCAAAATATAAACGATTTTACTTCAACGATATGTTCAAGTCTTTGCTATACACTCATATACTTTGTTTAATAAAATAATATAAATCCTGCACTTTCATGCTGTTTAAATCTTTACAGCTAAGAACGAACTAGGTATGTTCTGTAAGCATTTCGTGTCAAAACATAAAATTTGTAATTTCTCATAATCATGATTGAATAGACCTACCATCGACGTGTTTTGAATGTTGGGATTCCAATTCAGCGATTACATCGTTGTGTTTTTCATTGATTTCAGCAATATCTTCCACATATGTTTCTTCAATCCGTTTTAACTAAACAGTAATGAATACAATTGAGAGAAAAGGTTAAATAACAGATTACTCTATCAAAAGACCCTCAACTCGAATATCTTAATCATAATAATACCTTAATAAAAACTATAGCAATGCATGTTTTGCAATTTTGAATTTAAAAAATCCTCGCCATTTTTGTCAAGCAGACTATTTAATACAAATTTCATGAAATATTAAAAGTACATGGATTGCATGCATTCAAAGGTACATGTGTGGATACATGTATAAATGACTAAAAGTAGTATTTTAGACTTGAGTCTTTTTCATTCTAGATAGCATGCATGCAACGCGTAGAACACCTCTATAGGGCAAAAAACAAATGATTGAAATCGTTGCCAGGTCGGATATGCGGAAGAATGCACGCAATTTACTAAAATTTCGATTTTACCTTCAAGTCACAACTATGTTTCACATCCTCAATTGATTTCATATGTTGTTTTCGTACTGGATAATTAAATAGAAATTGAAATAGATAAAGTCGATAAATAGATAATATTAAAATTGCCGTAAATAATGAACCAATTTTTACTAATCTTATACCTTTTTCTAGATCTTTCTTCTGAGCCTCTTTCAGTTTTGCTTGCATTATTTCTTGCTTACGTTCATATTCTGCTCTTAGTATTGCAACTTCTACAACAGTGTCACTTTTTGCCGATAGCATTTCTTCCTCAAGACGAGCTCGTTGACTACTTTCTTTCACTGAAAAAATGAAGACATGACTAGGTTCAGATTTCATTAAGAATTAGCAGACTCACCCTCACAACCTTTTTCAGAATAAACTGAACAAATTTAATGTTAAATTCTAAAGGACACACCAAAGTCATTAAAACAATGGAATTTACCCAACATATTTTCAGTTGAATGATATATTTTCTTGGTAAACTTTAGATTTTTTCTCAATAGTGATGCGTTTTCACCTTCATAATCCACCTAAATATATAAATTATCATCGAGATCAAGAAAATTTCGTAAGAATCAAGCATTTGTTGTTGCAAGAGTTAAAATCACGACTGATCTTTTCTGCAAAACAATTCTAGTCAAACAATTATACATAATTATGCGAAACTACTGATTATAATTGTTTCGTACTATTCATTCCTTTTGGAAAAATATTTATTATTTCACACAGAATAGAGCAAGCATAGCAGGAACGACGATTCCCCATCCATATAGATGATAGTGTAACTTATGATCTTATGCGACTTACTCGGTATATTGTGCATTTAAAACTTCAAAAAGGCTTACTTTTTGGGCATAAACTTGCAAAGCAACAAGACAAGCTTCGAACTCTCGATTTCTTTGAACAAAAGCTGCCAACAATGCATCCGCTTTTCTTTTCTCCTCGGTGGACTTTTGTGTTGTTTCTTGCTGATCAGGTTGTAAAATGTCAACTTGAACTGCGATGGAATGTCGTGTTACTTCTGGAGTTTGTTTCAGTATGTCAGGTGTAGCAGCTGAACTTAAACAACTTCTTAATCCAGTGCTTGTACTTTCAAGTTTTTCTTTGACAGATATTTTCTTCACCGATTCACCTGAGTTTTGTTTCTCTTTCAACGACAATTGTTCACCTTGTTTTATTTTCCGTGGCTGGGGAAGTGATTTACTACTTGTTGAAAGATTTTCACACACACTACCAACTGTTGGTGATTTTAAGGAACTTCTTAAACCTAAGAAGGATACAAAATCGATTTTTTATAAATACGTCAACTACTAAAGAATCACGAACGTGCGGTGCCAGTGTGGGTAGAGCAAATACGGCGGTTGACTGTTGTGTAAAACTACCTGAAAAATACAATGAGAACTTCGACGTTTCGAGCGAAGGCCCTTCGTCTGAAAGTTAGTTACTAACTAAGTTTACTAGCAAGAAAGTAAAAAAGGAGGTATATATCATATGCACAGTAGGCTACATAATTATTATATACTTGAGGGATTACAAGATCAAAGTGTGAGTGGTTCTCCTGTACTTCACAGAACGTTTTGTACAAGTTCTATAATACAGCTATACTTTAATTGTTCCCATTCCCTTCTGATGTCCTGGTCTTTTCTGATTTTGAAAGAAACAAGTACATTGTACTGCATGGCCTCATGTTCTGTATGCCATTCCTCCGCAATGTTCCAAGAAAGACATATACTACACGTTCTATGTACAGACCTAGATAACATGCATCCATCTGTGTAATATATCTTCCCGAAATAGAAAACATGATTTTTTTTCCTGGCCTTACCGATACGATCCAGTGTAATATCCTAGAGGTTACTAAAACGTTGAAAAAGGAGAGGGCCTTCGCTGGAAACGTCGAAGTGTTTCATCCTTTTTCAGACTGAGAAGTATCTACATCCATGCAGTGTCTGTTTTATTTACACTACGTGGCCGATAATAAATCCCTAAGTTTAAATATTTCACTCATATGCCTCCAAGATTTGTGTTTACCATATAGATTATACACTGTAACATTTCTTTTCTAAGGCTAACTACAGATGTGACTAGGAAAAAATAGCGAAATTTCATGAAATGCGGACTTTATACTTTATATAAATTCAAAACTTTAAACCTACGCAAAGATTTTCCATCATCATTATTAAGAAAAAATTTCAGTCGCCTGTGAAATGATTTACGTCTCATAAGTCGATAACCCTTTTTAAACATAATTGTTCATCATTAATTTCATCCGTCAAGCACAGCAAAGAAGTTGGGCATGTTATGTCAAAATGCTGGTTTTATATCATTATTTGCCAATTTTAAGTTGAGTAATCGTCATGAAAATTATCACGATGACTTTTTGACAATCTGATTGGACACGTAGAAAAACAATTAATGAAATAGAATAACCACCAATCAATATTTAATGACATTCGTCGCAGCAAAGCGAAAACAAGAATACTGCAGGAATTAAATGAGATGAAAAATCGTACATTATAAACAAATATGAATCATTAAATACACTTTTCATACAATATAGATTCATAATAACTCAATGGCTGAAAATATCCGATTTGGTCATTTAAACATCATATTTTACTGCGTTTCATTACTGCTGTGAAGAATATCATGTTAATATGATAATTATATAAATTATGGTTACTGGAACTAGAGAGCTACCTTGACGGGTTCCTCATGGCGCATTGCAGTGACTACACCCTGCACGTATACTTCATGTACTGAATTTTTGTTAGACTTTAAAGACTATTAGATTTGCACGACCAAATCACGTGTCTGTTCAAAATTTCCGCTCTTGACGCACTCATGACAAAAACGAAACGAAAGACGCAACGCACATACCGTAATCAAACAAGCTTAAAAATTTCAGATTACTATTTGATATATAATTTCACATCTCTCCGTTATGCTTGTGAAGACATAAAGCCAATTGTGAATTTACGATCAGATGCATTATGCATCCTTTCAATAGTTATTTTATATTTATATTAAGAAATTGGTCTGGGCAGTCCAGATTTTTCGGTTTGCAATGGTCCCCAGAGAAGACCTGTAGTGTAGATTTAACTGTTTGATAAAACTGCACGTGTTTCAAATATATCATTGACACGACTCGGCATAACAGTTAGATGAAAGAGGTATAATGCCTAAACGTATAAACTGTACTCACCGTTAGTTTTAGTAATTCCTCCTTCAGCTCTTGCTGTAGACATGTTTCTTAATTTATTCATGCGAGGTTTTATCTCTTCTTTAGCAGTACAAGATGTAGAAAAATTTCTTGTCCTAGAAGCAATAGCTTTATATTCAGATTTAGGAGCAGCTGATACAGATAAAGTCCTTGTTTTAGCAGAGAGTGATTTGCTTGATGTTGTTGAAGTTGACAAGTTTCTTGATTTACTGACATCTGGTTTAGTTTCCTTTTCTTTCTTAGCAGACAGAACTGAACTGGGATGTTTATTCCTAGCTGGCAATGAGGACACTTTACTTTCAACATTACTGTTTTCTCTTGATATACTTCGTTTATTCTCACGGTTACCGGACAATGAGCTTATGGTTGATGTTCGGCTACTCACACCTGCACTACTTAGCTTGGATTTCTTCTCAAGGCCCGTAGTTTTCTTGAACATTGGTGTGCTGGTAAGACGGCTAGAAGGTAGTGCGGATATTTTCGAGGCAAGTGGAGTTGCAAATTTTGACGGATTCAACCTGCTACTGCCCTGTGGTTGACCATTCCTAAAGTCTGATGATACACTCTTTGATTTTGATTTCACTGCGGACTTACTCAATGAAGGAGTAGCCAGAACAGACCGTGGTGCAACAATACTTGTTGATTTGGTCCTACTCTTCTTCTCGAGAACATCATTCACGACAGGTTTACTGGCAGATTTCGAAATTCGTTTCCCATATGTGGTAGTTGCTGCTTCTCTACTCGTTACTTTAGATTTTTGCTTCTTCTCACCTGATATTTTCACTAACTTTGATTTAGAACATTCAGTAGGACATGGCAGTTTCCTGGGAGTTTTTGTTCCATTCAAACGACTTCGCTCTCTGTTCGATTTAACAGATCCAACAGATGAAAGACTTTCCATAGATGACCATGATGATCTAGACGCTGATCTAGGCCTTGTATTTTCACCGTCACTTTCATTCGTACTAACAAAGGAAGCATTCAGATTTTCCTGGTTGCATGAAGGAGTAACGGTTTCTTGTATCTGTAACTCGTTGTTATTACCAGATCTTTCATTTGAATCAGATCTTGTTTCTGAAGTTTGATGAACTTGATGTTCACTCTCTTTTCCTACACTATGACTCTTTGTGCGTACCAAAAATGTCTTATTGAGTTTAGAATCTTGATCTTTCCCCAAACTTGCTGGTGCTGGGAATCGAGCGCTGTTTATACTACCCAATTTGATAGATTGCTTCACTTCAAACTTAGGAGACAAGTCACTATAAAGGTGTAATGTGTTGGACACTTTACCAGGTCCCATATCCTCATTCTCACCGGCGTATATTTTATCTGTGGTATCATGAGATAGTGGTGACGATTCGCACAAGTTCTTACTATCATTATCCATTAATACTGACGACGAACATATATATGTTACATTGTTTAGTTTGGAAAGTGATGACGACTTTGTATTTGGAATGTTACACTTAAATGGACTGTTACTAAATACGTTAGAATCATCGTTCTTTTCGTTCATTACAACATCTGATTTTGATCTGGGTCGGCCTTCTTCAAAACTGATATCACTGGTCTCGTGTTCCTGCCTGTTTGAAGGAGATTCCTCATCTGTCATAACTGGATTAGAAGTGATTTCATTTTCAGTCTTGGCAGGGAAGACATTTTTAGGATTTACAAATATTCCATGAAGTTCATCACATTCAAAATATCTAACTCCAGCCACAGATCCATCATTCTTACCACAAGGATCACGTAGAGCTATTCCACACCATACACCTGAACTAAATTTTGTCTCACCAATAAACTTTAACACTCCAGATTTCTTCTGCTTATTTAATATACATATCACTGGTTCTTCTATAGGTTCTTTGTAATTTTGTTTTCCACTAGGTGTCTGAGTTAGGTATCCAACACTCTAACAAAGATAGAAATAACGAATAATTATATTAAATCCATTTCCAGCCGACAACTTTATAGAAATGGAAAACATACTTCTGCTGTGAGTATGCTTTGTTTGATAGCTCTTAATTCGGACAGTGACGAAGTGGGTAGAAACTAGAAAGCCATGTTCAACATCCATGGATCACAATTTTCAGAGATTGCTGTAAAATTTGATATGAAATTTGAATAGTAGAAGGTGTTAGTAGATAGAATACTCGAACGGAAATTTATATACATTTTTTTAGACCTAGCCTTATTATTATTATTATTATTTAACATTTTGAAATTTGTGCTGTGTATTTGTTATATGTTATGTTGTGCATGTATATATAGTATTATAGTCATTATTGATTCAAGTAGCCGGTTGTAAATTACCTTATATAAGTGAGATTTACAATTGTATATATAATCTAAAAAATTCATTAATAAAGTTTCCATTATTATTATTATTATTATTATTATTATTATTGATATTATTAGTAGTCAATTGTAAGTTACCTCTAGAAGTGAGATTTACAATTGTATATATCTAAGAAAAAAAGTTATATCAATAAAGTTTTCATTATTATTATTATTATTATTAAAGAATATTTACACAGGATAAAAACGCTTCAGTGAATAATCACTGCTATCAATGCGTGTCCTGTATCACTAAAATTACTAAATATTTACTAACAACAAACAATACATGCAGACTAATAAAAAATATGTTATTAAACCTAACTTTAAGAAGTTCATTTAAACTAACAGCAGTCCGTTCGAGTATTCCATCTACTAACACCTTCTACTATTAATCCTATCGAACGAGATGCCTAGAAAAATCATGAAATTTGAATGTCTATTATGCTGCATCTTGTTGACATGCGTGCATAGTTGACAATTCATTCAATTTGGCGGTCAAAGAATAGCAAGAAAGCAAGAGAAAGGGAAACATCATAACTGCAAAGAGTTGGACATTGGAAGCCTGGGGATAGTAGTCCATCATTGTTCATGGATGAGATGAAAGCAAATCAAAAGAAAGTTCAGAGGGTCTGTTGTGGAGATTGATGTATGCCTAAGAATTGTTTATAATGGCTGACAACAGTGAGGAACCTGAAATAAAAATGTGCATTGAGGCCAAACGGTTCAACGTTGATATTGGCAAAACAAACGCCTTTTGGCAATGTCAAGACAGGCGAAATGGCCAACGGTGTTAGAAAGAATTCTACTTAATGTGTGTGTTACACTAGAAGGAACACAATGAGCAGTGTTCAGGTGTGAAAGTCTGTGTGGAAGTTGAGAGAAAAAAAAGTAGACTTAAGGGAAGGAGAATTAAAAAGACTAAATGAAAATCAAGACAGTGACGAAAGGCTCTGAAGTTAAGTATATAAAGAAAAGAGCACACATTTCCTGCAAATGGCGAGAAGAATTTGTCATTATTTTTTGAAGAATTTGACCAAAAGGTGCGGATGTAAAACAATTATTGAATTCGGTTTTCGCATGATATGAAGAATTATCAAGGCTTCTGTTTGTGTTACCTGCTTCAGCTTTCAGCTTCGGCAGATAACACAAACTTCGGCCTTGATTATTCTTCATATCATGTTCAACCTCATTCAATAATTGCTAAATATATGCTGAATTGACTTGGAGGAACTTGTGAGAAACAGTTAATATTTACCCATAATTGACATCATGTCTGCACCGGATGTGCACATTTTGATTGACAGTTTAGTATATTCATAACATAGCATGAAATGTTGTAGATTGTAGTTGTAGCAAGGTTGTAGTTGCAATAAAATGTAGTCAATACTGTGTACGAAGTACTAAATTCATAATAAATTGAAATAATTTTACTTAGATTTACAATCTAGTCTTGTTGTTTATATACTCTCCATGGTGTGTGGTATAACTGCTGTTGCACAAGTTTGGTCAAGTTTGTTGTTGCACAAGTTGATTCCTTTTCTGGAATAAGAAGTGATGCGTAAAACAGAATAGAGGTATGTCATTATAACAAGTATTCATAACAAATTTCAAGTCGATACAATATATAGTATCATAGTAAATAGAATATAGAATTTCAGTTGTTATAAAACACATCCGCCAAAAAACAAACGCTTAAATTAAGGAGACGTGTTTTATTAGAAATGTCTATATTCTGTTTACTATGATACTATAGATTGCTTTTTGACATACAAAACATGTTAAACAGCCAGCATTATACTGTAGGCACAGAATAGGAAATGACCAGAAAGGCCACTCAGCAGTGCAACGTGACACCCTATTTTTATGCAGTTTTCTGGCCAGAATAATGGCGGACCAGCCAGTTCAGCGTGTTTATTGGCCAGAAAATGCAATTGACTGGCTAGAATAATGGTAATGAACATGCGTAATGCGACATGCGCAGCGTCAAAAGCTTCAAAGGTTCGGCCTCAAGTGGCCCTTCTAGTCATTTCCTATTCTATGCTGTAGGTTGAACGTTAAAGATTTTAGAATTTAGTTACCTGATGGTGCAAAACCTCTTATACTTGTTTAAAAATAAAACTTTCTCTGATATATTAGCGCTCTTGATCATTTTATGTAAAAAGCGCATTATAAATTATTATTATTATTATATTAACTTATCGCGGACTCAATCACAGTTGTCAATCATTCACAAGGGAAAGCCCCGTTCATTGTTGGATGCAACATTGCTGGGTCTGTTTGAAAATTATGTTTGGTAATGTTGACTTTATTTAAAATTTCAACAAACATTGTCATTGTCCAACATGAATTGTTGCACCAATAACAACGTTAGACAGTGTTAGACTGGTTTGAACGGGCCTAGGCTAATTGGCCAACTTGCACCAAGTGGGATTCCTTCAAATTACAATTTATTTATCCCATCAATAAATGCAGTACGCCGAGTATGACACTTAGAACAAAATGTTTTCCAAGTCCTTGGCCTATAGACATAAAAACATGCATTGGCATTGCCATTACGTTTCACAGCATAGTTGCTATAGTCTATAGTGTTTGTTAAGTTTAGATTTCAGAGTAATTCCTTTCCCATGTGAACATTTTTCGATTGATGTTTAAATGATTGAAAACTGTCATTGAATCTGCTATGTGTACCTCATTGAATCTGTGATTTTCTGAGCCCGCGATAGGTTAATATTTGAGCAAGTTTTATCGTTTTTAAAACAAGTCTTGTCACTTGTGCGAAGATAAAAGTCTTATAGCTTAGAATAAGTTATATTTTTGTATTTTCTTTAAAAATGTTTAGTTTTAAAAATGTCTTATTTTTTACAGAAAGATTTTGATATACACACATTTACAAGTTTGATTTTTTCAAACAAGTCTTGAGTTTGTGGGAAGTGTTTTTGTCCCGTCTGGCGCGCCATATGAATGTGGGGAATAAATTTCACATGTAGTTTTTTTTTCCTGAACTATGTTGTGTTTCATGGTTTTCGGTCTGAAATAGGCAGTGGCCTAGTTAGGAGAGGGGAGGTGGGGGGGGGTAATTGCCACCAAGACCATTATCGCAGAAGTCTAAATCTGTATAGAAATTTGGGGGGAATGGGGGGGGGGTACATGTTATATAAAAATCCAAACCCAGCTAACAATTGAATGGGGTTTATGTTGAACGGTACCTGCATGACCGTGCACAAATCTTTTGTTTTACATTCATTAATATTTCAGAAACACGGTTTGGAGATTAAGCCCAAACATTTCTATTGGTCGATTCATAAAACTACAATATATTCACTAACTATGACCGTGCACAAATGCAAACAAAAACCTAGAACAAAAGCGAAAGCCGAGTTTCCTAACCATGTTATCTCTATATATTAACTATATGGCAAACCAGAATGCTATGGAAGCATCACAGAACGGATGAAAATAGTTTCGACACTGCCACTTACATCAACAAGTGCTCTGTCTTGACTGAAGACAACCATGAAGCAAGAAAGGCTGCAAGGAAAGTCTTATGTTGATGTCCATTGAAGCAGGGGTGGCACCAGAGGGTGGGGGAATTCTCATTTCATCGAGGAAGAATCTATGTTTTGTAATGATAAGTACATGTACCCTCAAAATGCAGGAAATACCGTTTCAGAGACTCAAAATTCAAAAATGTTCTCCCGGGCCAGAGCATTTGAGACACGGAGAAAGTTTGACTGCCTCTAAGAACTTAGCCCTCCCCGGGGATCCTAGCCCCTTCAATGGCGAATTCCTGGCGCCACCACATTTAAGACGATTTATTGGAGGAGATTTACGTGGAAAATCACATTAAAGCGTTTGTAGATATGACTCCAAGAAGAATGGATTTAGATTAGATTTTTAGCTGTTAAATACATGTGCCATTATTACAGCACAAATATTTACTCTCAATCTATATTTACTCTCAATCTATATAACCCCTTAAAATTTCATTTGCACTTTCTAACCCTGGTCAGCGTCACAGGGGGAATGAGGTGACACGAACCCCTCCACCAGTTCTCCAAGGTGACTTTCCCAATTCGTTTTCATCGAGATCATAAAATATCATGTCTTCCATTTACTTTATAATCTTCGGAATTCTGGAAAATCTCACCCCAAAAATGCTGGAAATCGCATTTCAAGGACTCTATATTTTTCCTCGAGCTTCAATTGAGACTCTCGGGAAAACAAAACTAACTATTTCCCTCGGGACCAGACATTAAGTGTTTATTATTGCTTCTTATTTATGCAACTTCTCTAGCCCTCCATATTTAATGACAAGTCTGCAATGTCAGACTTGTATTTCTGCTATTCTTATACCAGGCCTGTTCTTTATCAACATTTTTATTTTATTTTATTTTATTTAGCTTCACCAACTAGGGCAGGGTCACCACAACAGCATATGCCAATTACTGTGGGCCCTTTTACCTAACCCACCCTGTCAACTTTCCCTGTGGGAGGAAACCGGAGTACCCGGAGAAAACCCACGACTTTCGGCAGAGCGTTGACTTTACTCTTTTCACTTGAGGACTGGGTTCGAGTCGTATTGAGAAAGTTCTCACTGAGACTTGAACCCGTGCTAACCACTTCGCCACCAAAGCCCCTATTTTACATAAAATATATTACAAGGGTAGGGGGTTTCCTCCTTATGAATTTAAACTAGATCTTGCATAATTCTTGTTTATAAATATATGGTATTCAATTTGAAACAATATGTGCATATTTACATGTGATATGATTCTAACAAGTCTTTTAAATAATTAACTAGAACAAATGTATCAAAACAAGTGATCTAACTTTCTTCTCTAGCTCTTGTGATATTCACAAGCTTACTTTCTCAAATTGTTTGCACAATAAACAAGCAATAAAACATTGAAATTACCGGCAACTAAAACATATTTCATTGTTGACAGAATATAGACTAGCGAGCATATATTGTATGTACATCTTTGCCAGTGTGTAATATCCTGTCCGGATATTTCATGTTGTGTTTATAGAAATAAATCAGTCAGTCCAATACTGAACATCATTTGAAACAATCAAACACTTGCAATCTAAAGTGTATTTCTCCAGTTTATATTAAAAACTGAAATGTTATAACCTGTAAAACTGCGTGGCACTGCAGTTTTCCCACTATGGTTTTACGAACACGTATTTAATATTTTCCTCGCGGCTGTCGACACTTCAAGGTTATTAACAAACTGTTTGCTTACCATTTCCTGTGTTCTTTGTACTTTAGTACTTACAGATAACTCAAGATTCAAGAATGATATGCAAGAAATGTAAAGCAGAAATTAAATTATTTGACACGGCTTATTCGACACAGATAAACCGTGGATAAACACACTTCTCCTTCTATTACGTCTTGAACGTTCGCGGTTTGCGACCACTGGTAACGACTTGTACCTTAGAAATTGGAAACGTTTGTTTAATATTGACACGCGTGGCGCGTGGTCCCGCGGTGTAACATAGGAATAGGAGGAGCAAGGGTTTTGATTAAAACAGGGCCTCTTTTAACTAATGTACTGGAGGGGCCAAAGCCCCCCAGCCCCCATGTTGGCCCCCCCAGTAAGCTATTTTGGCCCCCCCCAGTGAAGGTCCATTTTGTCCAAAATATAACCAAAAAGGGGAAAAAACTGAGTTTAGAGGAAAGTTATGGTATTCTCACAACAAAACCTGGCTACATTTAGATGGGATATATAAAAAATTGTCTCTGAAAATGCAGGAAATCAAGCCACAGAGACTCAAGGACCCCCCAGACCCCCCTTCAGCATCCCACACCTGTAATACACCACCTACTTGTTACGTCCCCTTTCGATGATGGCCCCCCCACTAACGATTCTTAAAATAGGCCCTGGATTAAAATAATTCGTTCTCGTCCCTATTCAAAATTATAGAACATATAAATAGAAAAGAAAAATACATTTACTTTGGTGATGTAGAGCACGTTCAACGAACTTTTACTGGAAAACTGTAAGAAATAATGTATTAAATTTAAATAACTCTATGATTAAGTCTTGTTCCGCTATAATTGGTGTGAACGTACGTGTCAAATTGGCCGAGAAGGATGGCGGAGTTAAAATAACTAACTTTTGTCATTTTGTCTTTTATATGTTTCGTATATCGTTACAAAGAGTGATTACCAAAATTTTTGAGCCAATACAGTTATTCCCAATACTTTGAGCCAAACAGTTTTTGAAAAATATTATTGGTGTTGTCAGCATTATTTTTAAAGGCTGTTATTATAAAACTATACAAACAATTTGGTTTACGTATAGTGGCGTACGCTTTATCCAACCTTAAAAATAATCTAAACATTTTCGCTAAAACTCTCCCTTATATGAGTGTAGGTAATGGTTGAGGGTCGAGGGGTGGAGGGTAGAAAGTCGAGGGTCGAGGGTAAAAAGTCGAGAGTCCTGAAAATTCCGTTTTTTCGCATTTTTAAATATATTTTATGTTTAAGAAGGTTTCAAGACAATTTACAATACCAAATAGTGACATTTTAAATGGAAATCGTGTATACATATAATTCGGTACTATACCCAACGCTATAGCTTTAAAACCCAGGCAGGTATACTTGTATGTTAGTAACTGTTTATATCATGCGTACTTCATTGTGCGCTCAAAGCCTCGATTATACTACAGCGCTAATGAAGCATATCCCGACGGAAATTCACAGTTCTGCATATGGTATTAATAACGCGCATTAACCGGGCAAACTTTGGAAAATCTTTAAAAGTATCCAGTACTCTGCAATCGTTTCAACTTCGTGAGGTTGTCATTGCGTGCACGCATGTGAATTTTTATACCATAAATATTCTCTTTGCATAACACGTAGATATGTAATTCATGACATTTTGCCAGCTAATGAATTACTGATATTCTACACCAAAACAACACCTCGAAGTCACATGCTTTGCGCTTCAGTCTTCAGTTTGCTTCAGTCTGAATAAATCGCGTTTAGCTTCACGCTTGTACAAACTTTCTATAATTTATTTACATTGAGTTAATTATGCATGACTTTGCGCATGCGTAGAACAATAATTAACGCGTCACTTACATGATGCGTTGTTTTGTGTTTGTAAAAGAACAGGGGCCGGTTCAACCCAGGGTTCAACCTCGTCCCAAGGGTCTTGATGGTGACCGCGGTCTTGTCCGTTCACCGCGGTCACCATCAAGACCCTGGGGACGAGGTTGGGGCCGGTTGTATAAAAAAGTAGTTAACTATATAGTTAGTGCGAAAGTTAACCAATCAGAATCGCGAATTTTACAGTTAACTACCTATTTAACTACAAAACGGGTAGTTAAAATGTAGTTAAGACTTTTATACAACCGGCCTCAGTCATATATTTCGAAAGGAAAAGAATAAAATAAATAAAAATCAAGAACAGCGCATCGTTCATACACAAGAAAGCTCATAGGCAAAGCTGCAGAACTCTGTAACAACTATGATGGAAAGAAACCTGCAGAGATCAAATTGGAGGGTTTAAAGCGAGATTTAACAGAGAAACTTACGGTATTAGAGAAGCTGGATAAGTCAATAATCGACACTTTAGACGAGGACAAGGACATCGAAGCGGAACTGCGGAAGTAGACGATTCAAGCGAATTTCGAAGTTCTATTCATGAAGCGATATCACAAATAGAGTTATGTTCACAGGAAAATAAAGTCAAGTATGTTGGGGGGCATATTCGTTAACAGTTCATATTCGAATGGTAAGCAAAATGTACGGCTACCGAAGCTGAATCTAAAGCATTTTATTAAAAGGAGATCCAATCAAATTTCAAGCATTCTGGGACTCATTTGAAACTACAATTCACAATAATGAGGATGTATCTGATGTAAGTAAAATGAGTTATTTGGTTAGTTTACTGCAGGGACAAGCTTACTCGGTGGTAGCTGGTTGACAAGTGTAAATTATAAAATCGCAGTTGATGCATTGAAAGAACGTTTGGGTTCGGAGGAAGTAGTAATATCAGCCCACATGGATGCCCTACTTAAATTGCCAGGAGCTAATGCAAATTCAGATACAAATAAATTAAGAGAAATATATGATGAAGTCGAGCAACATGTACGTGGGTTAAAGGCAGTTGGTATCGGCAGTCAACATTATGGCAAACTACTTGTTCCTATTCTAATAAACAAAATTCCCCAAGATTTGCAATTGATAATAACAAGAAAATTGGGAAAGGAAAAGATGCATTACGAAATACTTTCAAGGACGAACTGGAAGCTAGAGAGATGTGTGAATTTGTGACGACAGCCAAGAATGACGAAAAAGGTAAGGGGGTGGTGGTCGAAGGTATCCAACAACAGCAGAAGTATTACTAGCTCAAGGTCAGCATCAAAAAAAGGGTGGCGATGGTGGTGTTACTTGCACATACTGTCGCAGTAGTCATCCTAGTGCCCAATGTCATGTGATAACTGATGTGCTTGCCAGAAAAGAATTTCTCAAGACCAAAGGTAAATGTTACAATTGCTTAAAGGGAGGACACACAAGTTATCAGTGCCACTCAACCACAAAATGTTATCTTTGTGGATATAAACATCATACCAGTTTGTGTCCAAAGAGGGCCCAAACACCAAATGACCTGAAAAAGGACGATTCTCCACAGAATAAACCAGGTATCCATGATTCCCCCAAATTACCAGACTCTATAGCAACTGTATTTTCAGATACAGATGAGGGAATCTTATTGCAAACTGCCACAGCTCCTGTGTGCAATCCCAGAAATCCTGATAAGATAGTGAGTGCCCAAATTCTATTCGACAGTGGGTCTCAAAAGACCTATATTTCAAAGAAACTGAAAGATGCCCTAGGTTTGACTCCATTAAAATCGGACAGACTAGTTATTAAAACATTTGGCATGGCGGGAGAAATGGTAAAAACCTGTGAAGTTAGTGAAAAGTTCAAGTTAGTGAAAAGGGAAATCGAGATTTGAGTCCTTACCTGACAGCCCATTGTATTCCAATTATATGTGCCCCTTTGCAAAACCAAAGAATTGAAGTAGCAGTTCAAAGTTCTGTCAAAGTTTTGGTCCTTAGAGTCTATGGGCATACAACCGAACGATGAATATTCTGTACATGAGCAGCTCCTAGATGACATGAAATTTGATGGGAAACGCTATCAAGTCAAGCTTCCTTTCAAGCAAACCCACCCAATCATTCCGGATAATTATCAGAACTCTGTGGCGAGGTTAGGCTCATTAATTAAACGGTTACAAGGTGAGCCTGAGCTCTGCAAAGAGTATGATAACATTCTGAAGGAGCAAAAGGAAGGAGGTGTAGTAGAAGATGTCTCAGAAAGTACTGTACCTGTGGGCGAAGTTTGCTACGTCCCACATCACTGTGTTGTTAGACGAGACAAGGATACCACAAAGGTACGTGTGGTATACGATGCATCAGCAGAAGCAAAGGGAGTCTCGTTAAATAACTGTCTACATTCTGGTCCCAGTCTTGTACCCAATCTATTTGATGTCATGTTGAGATTTCGTTGTTATCTGGTTGCCTTGATAGCAGACATAGAGAAAGCATTTCTTCAAATTGAGATTGCACCAGAGCACAGAGACTTCCTGAGGTTTCTATGGATAGATGACATCCTTAAAGCACAACCAAATATTGTTGTCCAAAGAATGACAAGACACGTTTGGTGTTACTGCATCACCATTTCTGTTGGCAGCAACTCTACAACATCACATTTCAAGCGAAGTATTCTGAAGATCATTGCAAGTGTGTACGATCCAATGGGATTTATATCGCCAGTTATACTTCCTATGAAGATGCTATTTCAACAGCTGTGCATTGAAAAAAGCGATTGGGAAAGTGGAAAGGTTGGATAGCTGAATTAAGGAAGATTCCTGAAATCAAGATTGATAGATGCTGCACACAGGAGAACATTTGTAAAGCAGAATTACATGGGTTTTCGGATGCCAGCAAAGGAGCATTTGCTGCCGTTACTTACTCAACAGTAATCGCTGCTAAAACAAGAGTAGCTCCATTGAAACAACAAAGTCTGCCAAGATTGGAACTACTTGGAGCGTTATGTCTTGCAAGACTTATCTCAGTCGTTCGGAAGGCTATTGAGCCTGTCATCCCCATCAGCGCGACATACTGTTGGACTGATTCACTTACCACATTGTATTGGATACAAAGAACCAACAAAGAGTTCAAGCAATTCGTTGAAAACAGAGTATCAGAAATCAGAGAATTGAGTGGTGTGGAGTGCTGGCGACATGTGCCAGGAAAGTCTAATCCTGCAGATCTGCCATCTCGAGGTGTTCGGCTAGAAGATTTAGCAGATAACAGTTTTTGGTGGAATGGTCCAACTTGGCTTGGATATTCTGAAGATCAGTGGCCTAAACATAAGAAAGCAGAGTCCGACGAGGCGGCAGAGAAAGAAATGAAGATTAGTCAGCGAAGTCAGATAGTTCTACACACGTATCTGTCGCCCAAGCAAAGAACGCGCCTATAAATCTTGAAATGTTAATCGATCCAAAGAAATACAGCTCTTCCTTGAAACTGTATCGAGTTACAGCTCTGGTACTACGATTTGTGAAAATAATGAAACACACGGCGACAGCTGATCGACATGTATACAGTGGAATCGTGTCACAACAAATGAGATAAACAATGCTGAAAGGCTATGGTTCCAAACCATTCAGAAAACCATTATCGACGGTAGGAAATTCTCACAAATTCAAAGATCGCTAGGACTGTACAACGACGAGTCCAAGGTTCTACGATGTAAGGGAAGAATATCCAAGGCTGACATACCGATGGAAACGAAGAATCCGATTATTCTGCCAAACTACCATCACTTAACTTCGATTATAATTCGTGAGTGTCATGAACGAGTGCTCCATAATGCGGGAATTCAAGATACTTTATGCTGTTTGAGAGAAAGATTCTGGATTGTCAAGGGTAGACAAACGGTAAAGCGAGTGATTGGCAAGTGCGTTGTTTGCCGTAAATTCGAAGGAAAGTCTTATACACCGCCATCTCAAGCAGACCTTCCTCAACTGATTTCGTGTTACTCAAGATTTTCCATTTAGTCATGTAGGGGTAGATTTTGCAGGACCGATTTACGTGAAATCAGTTGCAAAAGGACAAACCGAAATGACCAAAGGATACATTGCGCTTTATACATATGCAAGTACTCGAGCAGTTCACTTGGAATTTATAGAACTTCACTTCTATAAAATGTCGAAATTGTTGTATTCGGAAGTTGTAGTCGGCAGTTCTAGTGAGGACGAGTTTGAACGCCCGCGGCAGCGGAGTGGTAGTGTGGTACTGTGGTTAACTGGCCAAAGAACTACCAAAAGGAAAGTGAAGAGGACGCTTTGAAAATAGCACTAGAAGCGAGCAAGGTAATTTTTTTCTGGAAAACAACATAGTTACTTGGTTGTTCTGCTATTACCATTTTACGCCATGCCTATGTTTTATTCTGTAAGGTCATAATCGCTTTGTGTTTTCAGTGTAATCAGTCCAAGTCCAAGCCAGTGTCGCACGTTTGCACCGTCCAATGCACCGTCAATGAACCAAGCCGAGGTAATCCATGCGGGTTGGGCGCATAAAGATCCTGCAAACATGTCCTTGCTTGATGTTTGTCATTCTGATGTCCGAGACTCGATGATATTTGCTGTGCAACAAAAGCTTATGCAGCAGGATCATCCGCAGGTGGCAACGGTCCATCGTTTAGCCAAGTAATTAAACAAAAATCGCACTCCCGAGAAATAAACCATGCTAAACAACTTGGCGCGGAAATTTTGCAAAACCCCAACGATAATGGTCTAACTACTGATCCAGCAACTTCTTTTAAACCGAGAGAGAAACGCAAGAAAACACAAAAGACGACAGGAAAGTCAAACACTTCAAACAGTAGTACTGCTTCTTTTGTCTTACCGTCAAACCCACCACAATAGCTTGGGAATTCCTTCTAATCCAATCCTCCCTTCATTCCCCCACCAATGATGCAAGACAAAGCAACTTAACAACTGATCTAAATTCGGCAAATTTAGGTCCGACTTTCCGTTTTGTCAGCGACCCTCACTCACGCCATCGACCTATCCACCACAACCAGGATGCGCCTATGCCGATGCACCGCTACACTTCACAAATTCCTCCTTTGCATTCACCTCAATCATTCGTGTATGCCTCTTTCCAATCCCCCCAATCTTTTAATCATATTGGAGCTTCAAGTCCATCAGTCGATGTCCAATGGCATTCTGGCATGTCACCTTACCAATATGAAATCATTTTAATTCCAAACAATGTAAGGAAATGTTATGGTTGTAATGCTGATTTTGAAAACAAATACAGGTCACCGCCATTGAACATTGGTTGTTAGACACATGGATAGAAGAGTGGTAAAAAGATGCGAAGAAACAGGACTTACATATACATATTACCACCTAGACGCCCCACATATCAGGCGAAAAAATTCTGTTTTTTCTGGGCAATTGTATATTTCGCACTTTAAATGAGATAACATTGAAAAAGATTAAAAGTACGGTTTTCAAACGTTAGGTTGCTCAGTCTGTCTGACTGGTACATTTGTCTGATTGGTAGTGCATTATTTGAGTGGAACTCGCGGCTAGAAAGGAAATTTGTATAATTTTTAATATAATAGTTATTTGTTACAGTAAAAATATATGTTTTTCTGTTATACTGTATCGTGTTTGCAGAGGAAAGTGGAGAGATGTATGAATTACAGTTTATTTTATGTCAGAGTAGAGTAGAGAGTACGCTTATCCCGGTAAACCATTTGCACAAACGCCGCGTGTATCTTACTATCTTCACCAATCAATTTTTCAAAACAAAATCGAAGCATGAGCGGTATATTAGGCCATTAAAAATGTTCACATGCGTGCACGTGCGCCCAATGATAACCTCAAGAAGTGGAAACGAATGGTGCGCGTTATTAATACCATATGCAGAACTGTGAATTTCCGTCGGGATATGCTCAGTGGATATGCTTCATTGGCGCTGTAGTATAATCGAGGCTTTGAGCGCGTAATGAAGTACGCATGATATAAACAGTTACTAACATACAAGTATACCTGCCTGGGTTTTAAAGCTATAGCGTTGGGTATAGTACCGAATTATAAATACTCAATGCTAAAAACGAGTCGCGGATGGGTACAGAATAAATGTTTCAGATTGAAGTCTAAAGACTGTGAATTTCAATCGCAAAGCAAACTGTTTCTAAGACCACGATATAATAAATGCTCGAGTACGGTAGTTTAAATACGAGTGCTTCTGAGTAAAATACAACAGTATATAAGATTTGCGTGCGTACGCTTTGTATATGTAGGCCAGAGTCAGATAAACGACTCGACTTTCTACCCTCGAACATCGACCATGGCCTACACTCGAGTCGAGGAGATCCCTAAAGCGAATGGTATCCGGATTATTCGACACGTCCATATGAATGTTAAAATCACCAGATACTATTAATGGCTCACTAGACATGACGACCGATTCAAGGTAGTCCGCAAACTCACCAATGAAGACACCCGTGGATACAGGTTGTTCAGCTGAATATGGTGGTCTATACACAACAACCACTCGTAAACGCATCGGTCCCGCACCGACCAGCCACTCCGAAACTTCGAATGACGATTTTTTAGCTGAAAGTACCTTGACAACATCTATACCATCCCTGAGTAACAGCGCTGCCCCGCCTCCAATCCGATCTGTTCGTGGACAATGGCAAATAATTTTATATCCTGGCGGTCTGAGCTCACTTAGAACAGCTGAATCATTAACTGTTAGCCAAGTCTCACAGATCATAAATATATCCGCCTTTACATCGCATACCAGATCAACAAACGCTGCAGATTTATTTCTTAACGATCTCGCGCTTAGGCTGCACAGAGAAATCCGTCTCGACGAGTTCGCCATAGATATCCCACAGATTTTAACCTTTATAAGGTTGTCTAAATTTCGAAATGGTTGAGGTGATGGTATACTGGAACTACTACGACGTGATGACTGATGGGATTATAAAGCTAATGCTATTCGTATCACGACAAGGACCAGGGTTTGGTTCAATATCTCCTCCTTTCAGCAGGATTTGACGCGATGCAGTTGAATTTGGGTAGTATTGGCATCTTCCTTTGCAGCGTTTGGGCTTCCTATGTACGAAACTTTGGGAATGTCCAAGAACAACGAATTGTTGTATATCATGGTTAATATCTATGGTGAACACACCCGTTCCGTATTCGCATGTGATGTCTGTCTGGCAAGTGCACATTAATATTTGATATTACTAGGGTACCTAGTGGAAGGTAGTGAATGCTGTAGGGGCTTTTATTATTCTATAGCTTCTTGAAACACGACGTTTATGCAACACAAATGATATTCAATAGATTGTACATTATTGGCATTGACCTAGACTTGCTCCAAGTCTGTCTCTTAAAAGGGTTTTTATTGGGGAGTTATAAAGGATTGGGGAGTTATAAAGGCGCACGAAGTTATAAAGGGCGCATTTTCGTGCGCCCTTTATAACTCCCCAATCCTTTATAACCCCCCAAGTCTAGCATTGACCCTGTGTGTGTGCCAGAAGAAGATATCATCAGGTTGTAGGATGCCTTGCGCTGTGTTTAGGTGCATACTCTACTCTCTAGCATGTGTTTAAAAGACATGAAGGCGATGAGACATCAGCAAACAGCAGTGAAAACTTGCTTACAAGCTAAATGTACCAGGTTTGTCACAAAACATGACTGACATCATTAAATTGACACATCATTAAAGCAAAACAATGTCAAAGATGGCATTCTTGAGCGCAACTAATTTAAGGGCACAATTGCGGAAGCGGAAAAAAGGATAAAACGCGGAAAAAAGGTAAAACGCGGAAAAAAGGATAAGACGAGGAAAAAGGGATAAAATGCGAAAAAAAAGGATAAAACGCGGTAAAAAGGATAAAACGCGGAAAAAGGGATAAAACGCGGGAAAAGGGACAAAACGCGGAAAACAGGATTTTATAGTTTCCAAAGGTCTAGTGCAAAATGTAGATATACAAGACAGAAAACGGTGAGAGTTTGGAACATGAATTGCTCTGGTTAACATTAGGCCAGCCAAACACTCTAAATAAGAGCGAGTTTGCCGGTTTTACCACAGCACCAAAATTCTAGAGCACAAAATATTTATTATAGTTATTTGTATTCTGATACTTGCCGGTCCAATAAGTTAAAAAGATAACAATAAGTTAAATCGTTTGACACACTGCATCTCGATGTCGCTAAACGTGTCGTAGCCAACTATATATGGTGTAGAGGCTTAGCTAGTACTTTGGCAAAAATGACACATGACACTAAAGCAATGGATATCCCTGTGCGCCCGGTACCTTGCTTTTAGGAATACAAACTCCCAGGCACGAAATACTAATCCTAATGTACAGAAAGATATAATGGCTCAAATACCAATAAGAAATTCTCCACGTATAAATCGACCAAGACAAAATAAGCACAACAGACATAATTTGGTGAAAATACCGATAACCTTGCACCCTGCTTGGAAAAAACCATTAACATATTTTGCCAAACTTGCTCCTATTTAACGCGCGATCAATCCTTAAGAAAACAGAACTTGAAATTGTAATAAACCAACTCAAATCAGACATCATACAAGTGACGGAAACGTGGATGACACTGAGATAATGTGCCTGAACAAGTAGTGGATACTACCGATTTTAACGTAGTAAGGGAGGATAGAACGTCAGGAAGAGGTGGTGGCGTCGCAATTTATGTCCGAGAAAGTATACCTGTAAAAGTTCGGTATGATTTAAATAAAGAGAAATACGAGTGTTTATGGGTTGTTTTGCGTCCAAAATGGCTACCTCGATCGATATCACGAATAGCTGTTGCATGCGTCTATATTTCCCTCTCTACAACTACAAGTCAAGAAAATCTGAACATGTTTTACGAATTATTTTGTTATTGTTGCGATTCATTAAAATCAGAAAGCCCAAATACGTCGATTATAGCCGCTGGTGATTTTAACCCTGTAAGCAACGGTTTTAGTACAAGGATCATCAATACTCATTGCAACCTGAAACAAGTGATTAAAAATCCTACTAGAGATACGGCAATTCTGTACCTCATCCTGACAGATATACACAAATTTTATCAACAACCGGTACCACTTGTATTAGCCCCAATTGGCACCTCAGACCGAGGATGCCTGTCTTATGAGTCAATGAGTTGTGAATTATGAGTCAATATATGAGTTATGAGTCTGCCTAAAAACCTTTTTTATCAACTGTCTACACATGGATACTATAGGTTATGTAGTTTACATGTAATTCATCATCAGGCTCAATTAGGGTTAGGGGTATAGTAAAGCCCCGTACAGACGAGCAAGTTTTCCTTGACAAGTTCCTTGTCGAGTTTACTTGGTCGTGTGTACGGCAAACACGTTTTTTTCGATCAATTTTTCGTTGACAAGTTTTACGAGCCCGTGTCTTAACGACACAAGTGAATACTTCATGTTCATAGTGGCAATGGCCGCTCAACTAGATCGCCAATAAGTGTGCAGTGTCGTACTGCACAATTCCTTGTCAAGTTTTCCTTGTCGGCCGTACAAACGAACAATTTTCCTTGTTCAAAAGCTGGCATGACTAGCATTTGAACAAGGCTCCTTGTCAAGGAAAACTTGTCAATTTTTTGCCGTACACACGGGAAAATAAAACTTGTCAAGGAAAACATGTCAAGGAAAATTTGTCAAGGAAAACTTGTCAAGGAAAACTTGTCAAGAAAAACTTGTCAAGGAAATCTTATCAAGGAAAACTTGTCAAGGAAAACTTGTCAAGGAAAACTTGTCAAGGAAAACTTGCTCGTCTGTACAGGGCTTTAGGGTCGGGGTTTAACCCAGCATTTCATGTAGTCTATATGGCATGTATGCAATGTAATTCGAGAAAAATAACAAAAATATACCAAAATACAGTAAATCCCAATTTTTTTACTCATAACTCATGGACTCATAACTCATTGACTCATAACTCATAACTCAAACACTCATTAGACTCATTTAAACATTAATCTCCCTCAGACCACTGTACGACTGTGTGGTCATCAAAGGAACAACTACAGCCCAAGAAAGTGTAAAAACGGATTAATGTAAGACCGCTTAAGGCCCCGTCGATACTAGCCTTTGAACAGCATATCAGAGAATATAACGGGCAGCCGTTGTGGATATCCCTTGTATAACGATCAAGTCAACAGATTCCTAGAAATAACGTCTGAAATGGTCGATAATTTCTTCCCTTTGAAAACCGTCAAAATCCAGGAAGATGATAAAACCTTACATCAATGGAACAATAAAACAATTGATACGGAAACGGGATAAAGCATATCAGAATGGGAAAGTGGGTATTGACAAACTACGGAGATTAGAAAAGCAAGACGCAAGTTCTACGACCAAAACATTAAAGCTGTTCGTAATGAAAACCCAAAAAATTTGGTGGAAGAATGTAAAAGGTTATTCGAATTATATTCCTCGACTTCCGAAAGGCCTATAATCTATATGACTGGATCGATCATAACCGACTATTGCAGAATTTTGGTGTACGGCCGGGAATGATTGGGTGGTTTGCCTCATATTTACAAGGACGATCACAAATAACTTCATATCAATTAGACGTAAAATCAGAACGAATGGAAATTAATGAGAAGGGGTATTCCCCATGGTAGTAATCAACTAGGTCCAGTCGCCTTTATATCACAAATTAATCATCTCACCTCAGTTACAAATTGGAACTCGGCCGGCGAAATATCTAACCAAGATGGTGCTGATGATGGAGAAACTATGATGTTTATGGACGATACGAATGACGTTTCATATTTACAAATTTACATACCCGAGGAGGTTACGATCCGATCCAGAGGAATCCGATCAATACCGAATACATTGTTCGGTACTCCGTAACGTTGCAAGGACTATGGCGTTTTGTCCCAACAGTCTAGGACATGTATATGAGTTTGCATGCATTTCATTTAGGACAGATAATCTCAACTGTTTTAGGGTAAAATGACCATGACGGACAATATGGCATATGTGCCAAAACCCAAATCCGGTGCGAATGCTCGAAATAGGTCAACTGCTAATTATACATCACATAACTTCATCAGGGTTTTCATTACGATTTAAATTAGGTGTCAGTATGAAAAAAGTAGACGGTTCGGTCCGAGCATATGGTCCGAGCATATGGTCCGAGGTAGTGCCAAAGGCACCACATTACTAGGGGGTTCCGGGGCCATGAACCCCGGCAAAATTTTGATATTTGTACCCTTGAAAATGGTATTTCCTACCATTTTGGAGATATTTTTGGATAATAGTACAGGGTAATGTTATTGAAGTTGGTTTGTACATAGTTTGTAGGAACATTTTGCCGGGAACATGCCAAAATCATGCTAAATACATCGTTGTAAGAAGAATGTTATTTATCTCTACGTTAATGATATACATGATACTGTCACCTCTTCTTCTGTTTCCTGCTTTGCTGATGATACTAAACTATTTAAAACGATTAACTCCCAAACGGACGAAAATTTACTGCAAAATGATTTAAATAATCTTAGTACATGGTCAATATCATCAGGGTTAAACTTCAACGAACTTAAAACAAATTGTCAGACAGTTACTCGGAAAAGATCACCTTTAATCCATGAGTATGCTGTAAATGGTAAGCCCATTGGAAGACTCGACGAAGAACGTGATCTTGGAGTACGGGTAACCAGCACTTGTCATGAAAGTCCCAGGTAGTTGCACAAACCTCAGCAGCCAGCAAATCTCTTGGCTGTGTTCGCCGCTCAGTAAGTGACATTAATGACGTTAAAGTTCGCCGTACTCTATACCTTGCCATTGTTCGTCCACATCTCGGGTATGCCACTCAGGTTTGGTCCCCACAATCGATTGACCTTATCAGTTGTGTCGAAAGGGTCCAGCGTCGTGCTACTAAAGTCATTCTAAACCTACTTTTTAAGACTGATATAACCTATAAACAACGTTTGAACTCACTCCATCTACTTCCAATCTCTTACTGGGATGAATTCCTTGCTCTGGTATTTTTCTTCATAATTTTCTGACGAAATGCGCCGCATGGATACATCTTTATTACGTTTTAGAAGCTTGCTAAAAGACAGCATCTCAAACAATTTTTGATTCGGATGATCCAAGGACATGGAAGTCTGTGTGTCTGAAATGCAATTCAGCACGCACACTTAGGATCTCCATGTCATATGTTGTAGTTAGTGCATGTATTCTCTACTTATCGGGACCACAGTAATTGGCTTTACAAGCTGTTGTCGGCTCCCGGCCACGAAGTATTCGTTGATTTGTTTTCTGTCTTGTTTAGTTCTTAAGTGTATATAATTATATCTATTGTGGCAAAATAAACTAAATAAATAAATGAAAAAAAATACTTCACTAAACTAACTAAACTAAATTATAGCCGCCGGTAACCGGCTTCTATTGAAAACCCTGCTTGAGGACAAACGAGACAATGGTACGAGGTCGTGGCTGGCATTGACCTAACTTATTAGAATTACATTGTCAGCCTCGAGTTCATGTTATTGTTTCGTGTGCACTCAAGCAAATTCGGCAAGTGTCTATTCGCCTTTGATCTTCTTCTCGTATTCGTTCCTCTGATTTTGGCTATAAAAATGCTAAACAGTTTCAGTGAGTGATAGTTGCAGGAACTATCCCCAGCGGCGCATTCCACATTTTCACGAAATATGTCTAAGAATTAAGTGAGCCGCTTTAACGATAACGTATAATTGATGACCGTCCAAATACTTGTCAATATGATAAATTATCAGTTTATAGATACGTCCGGTTGCTGAACACTCGAAAATACCAACTGTTTTGCGCAGTTTCGTCTATCATAAAATATTTGCGATAAAATGTTTTGCATACATATAACTGCAGTTTGTTTTAAAACATCAATGTCAAAAATATCTTATGAATGATCACTAGACATATACTATTAGGGAAATATTCATTCTCTAAATATAAACCTTTTATGCATGCTGTTGTTTCTCCAAATGTCGATAAAAACATGGTCTGCTTCGGAAATGCATATGCAGCTGCAGATGACATTTATGATTTACGAAGCGTTTAATAATGCTTGGAATCAGTTCCACATGGTTTCCATTTAGTCGCGGCTGTCCTATACCAAGTCATGGCCACCCATGTGAACTTTATAGCTTTCAGTTATTTAATTTAGGTGGATTTTAAAAAACAATACGGACAGCGCGTGCATATTATATGTCTATGACATAGAAAGTTCAGTACAGCAACTCGAATACCGGTTTATAGAATGAGACTTTATTCAGAAGATAATAATGAATGTGATGTACACGGATGTATGAAGAGGTTTGAGTTGCTGATTTGTCTTTAAAATTACTTTCATAAAAATGGGTAATAAAAAATTTAGTTTATTATATCCGATATTAACTTTTATACTGCTTTGTTCCGTAGTCCGTGCTCCGTCTTTTACTACTAGCCAGATTCTGGGATACAAAAGACAGGATTAAACTATAGCGATATAAACCAGTGGTCCTGTCATTCTGTCAACATTTCACAGTGCGTGCGTGCTGAATGAGATAGAATAAGTGCTCACCAAGACACCAAATAAAATATTTCTCAATCTAAATGTTTTAAAAAACCAACCAGTGTCGACTCTGATCTTATATTTACAAGCAAACTGATAAAATTTGCTTGATCGACTTTAGACCTGCTATATAACCGAGTTTGTTTGATTTCTGATAAATAAAACAAGCGCAGGCTGCTGTATATAAGCGCCTCTTACAAAGGCTTTCTATGCATAGGCAATATTCGTCAGCCGGTTTGATGCGGTCAGTTCAACGCTAAATATATACGACACACCGCCTTCGTACTTTTTTTTCTGGTTTTTTTTTGGTATTTGCCCCCCCCCCCTCAAAAATCTAATGGTGTCCCTTAGCTATTTACTTTTCCGATATTGAGTTACAGTGTTTCAAGCTAGGTCAAAAATACGGACGCAAATTGTTCTATATACATGCTTCATATACGTACACGTATGAAACTTCATCTAAGCCTCTGCCGAGGAAATAGCTTTTTAAGTTAATGTTTTTGTAGAAAAACTTGTATTTGGTTGCAAACAGATATATTTGTTTCATTTTAATCAATTACATTAGTTTAATTAAGTTCCAACACCACTCAAGTTGACCACCATCTTCTGCTCCGTAACGCCAGGTGTAACGCTTACTGAAACCCAGCAATACAATACCCAGCAATACATTGCGAGCTTTAAAAAATATTTAGTCGTCTTAAGGCAATTTTCCATTACAGCCGCTTTGCGGACACGCCTGAAAGTTGAACTACATTCAACTTTCTTGGCGTGCCCGCGCGACTAATTATTCACGTGATTAATTCGAATCGGTCGCTTCGCTCCGCCCGCGGGCAAAGCGGCTGTAATGGAAAATTGCCTTTACACGGAGTGTCGTGAAGCGTGGGGGGAGCGTGTGGTCTCGAGTATTTTTAGTTTTCGCATTTGCAAATCCCCTATTTTCCCTGTGTACCGCACGCTTCATGAAACCCTGTGTAAGCCGACTAAATATTTTTTTAAAGCTCGCAAGCCTCTGCAGAGGAGAGTGACCGCGGGAATTTTTTGGATGGGGGGTGGCTAAATTAAAGATCTTCGAGGGCGCAGTGACAGTATCGAGTGCTGAAAGCGCGAGACCTATAGGGGTATGGGGTCATGCTGCCCAGAAAATTTTGAAATCTACAGTCTCTGAAATGCCATTTCATGCACATTCTTTGGGGGAAGATTTAAGGTCGGATCTTAGCAATATCACAAGAATTCATCTTTCCAAATATTTTGTCGAACGAAAAGCAGCTGACCACCAAACCTACCGATCGTACCTACGTAACTCAGTATTTACTGCCAAGACTGAAGAAGATAATAAAGAACCTAATTTGATACTTTTTGATACCTAAAACATTAATCCTTTTCAAAATATCTGAAAAGTAGCGCTAAAACGTCCGACGATTCCCTGCTAGATTTAAGTAAAACAATAAGCCTTAGACATAGCAGAGATCTTGTATATATGTTTTCTTCAGTTTAACTTCTTTGTGGTTGTGAAAAATTATAATATATTTAACTATATGTATTCTACTAGAAATCACAATATGTATGACAAATTGTTGGGGGGGGGGGGCTAAACGCTCAAGCCCCCCAGTCCCGCGATGGAAAGGTTAGTTTGGGATATATTCCAACCCACCCTGTCAACATTCCCTGTGAAAGGAAACCGGAGTGGGGAGAGGTATTAAATTCTATCTCGTGAAGAGGATCGAGGTAGGGATGTAGTCATGAGGATGATGTGACTCAGGGTTGTATCGTCCGATTCGTTGAAATACAATTTCAACGGGATCTTCTAATTTAATAAAAGCTGTCCGCATGAAGAATTTAGATTCAAGACGTGTTAACACGAGGAGAACGGCAGATAAAGTGAGGTGGTGAAAATGATAGTTTACAGGCAGAGGACGATATTTCCGCGTTCCTGTCATCAGTGAATTACGCCTAACATGTATGATCAGTCATGGTGTCCCAAAACACGGTGCAAACATCGTTGGACAGTTACCATTGTTAGTTAAAAATAATATAGAATATAATTCTTATTATGAAGACAACATGTCAACTGTACATTTAATGTTCTTTGTTTTTACAAGATTTTCTGTACATATGTAGTTACGGTGGGTTAAAATTCTTGAATACATTTCTTTCATTAAACTAACCATTCATATGACAATGAACAACACAGAATAATTTGCAATCCAGAAGAAAGAATATCTTCTGAATTGTCTATTGACAAAATGGGCATTCCAAAAGATCCATACACATCTCTGCAATACTTTTTTACAATCCAACTATCAGTTGCTCAAAAGTCGATTAACTTACAGCTATATAGGTAAAGAACCATTGCAGTAGTTCATCACATGCAGTGTACAACCCATTTTGTTTTAACTATGGCATGATGGCATACTGGAACAACAAGGAATACTTGATGGCCGAACATATGAGCAAGAGCTGACTTAACTGATCTCAAAGGAACGCTGGATAGAATATGGAAAATATAGTAAAATAAAAGTAAGCATAGGAAGCTCGTTTTCTACTGGGCGACTATTTTCGCGCGAAGTGACCATTTCCATTGTTGCCTTGACTTTCATGAACGCAGAAGCACCAAGAAAAATTCGCAAACTAAGTCGCCTTGAAGAGGCGTAGGTAATGTCGCCTCTGGCAATTACTTTTAAACTATACGTATTTAGTCCAGCTTTCTTTCGAGGCCAGAAGAGTGCCACAAACATACCGTTCTCTAAACATACCGTTTTCCATTCACCAAACCTCAATTTCGCTCAAGAATACACTGCACTTTAATTAATGCAGTAGACAAGTACAAGTATTTGAAATATCTCCCATCGTTCACAGCGAGATGCAAAAAAAAACGATGTCATACTTAGGGGACAATCGGAGCAATAGTGATAAAACATGAATTAACGACTTCGTCAGATAACAATGCAAACAGAATTGTGAATAGGAGCATTTCTTTTTCATCTTCCAGACATAAAGATTGCGAGGTTTTCGTGGAATAAATCAATATTATGACGTGTCTGATGTTGGAATGCCAGAGAAAAACTCAACAAGATAACAGACACATAAGATCACGTGATCACACAGCAGATTGATGTTTGATTAAAACACGTTAAAAATAGATTTACAGTTGAATGAAAATGAATGATGGTGATTATTACTGTAGTCACGTGATCTTATGAAACATCCAAAACGCAGAAACTACGGAGCCGTTAAAATGAATAACGATTTAAGATTGTACTCACTCAGATAAAGCATTGCGTGACATCTTAAAATGTCAAATATCAAATACTTGCAAAATATTTGTTTGGCGCGATATATTTTACCCTGCATGAAATCATGTAGCACCTAGCTAGCACCAAAATCAAGTGATGAACTGGGGTTGATTTTGAACAAGTGTAAAAAAAATTTCTTATATATAAAATACTAGGAAGACTGCCAAAGAAAAATCTACCTAATTTTTTTCCAAAAAGTCATAACTTTGAGCCGAGCAATTGTTTTCCATAATGTTAATGAGAGATTTTCAAAACACGTTCAATTTCTAAAAAAATATTTGGTTTTAAATTAGTAAATTTTTGCTTTTGGTTGAAAGACCAGAAAGTGTTTTGGGCAGTCAATATAGTTAAAACAGTGAATATAAAGAATTTGGATCACAGACAAGCGTTTATCAATGTCAAGAACCTTACTGTCCATAATGTTTAATTTAACGCATGTAAGCCTCTTAAAAAGGTTTCTAGTTTTTTTTTAGAGGCACCCCAATGTCGCCACCAAGACGGCTATACACTTCGTTGCATAGCATGGAAGGTGTAATTTATGCTTTTAGGAACAACCACAATTTTCATTTTTTGTAAATGACATTCCGAAGTGGTCAAAACAAACCGAACTTACAGATAGCAAGCAGAATATGGCGAAATAAGCCCGAATATTTTACAATGAAAAATAGAACACATCTCGAATAACATCTTGTAAATTCGATATTAGTGTTAAAAAAGATAACCAAATACACTCCGATATTTCGGTTAAGTTTTGAAATAATATACACGGAAATATTACAGTCTATTTGTTTTACTTGGTACTTACTCAAATGTCGAGTTGACAAGGTGTTATTTTTTGGAATATTTTTTGTACTGTATTTCCCTAAGCTATTGACGGGGTGTAATTTTCGAGGAAATATCTTAATACCCTAAATCAAATCTCATTTAGTAAGTGCTATTGTTAAAAACGTTTTTCATTGGTTAATTTTACACTTGCAGGAAACAACAGGTTGTTCACCACTTGATGATGGTATTAGTTTCACATACACTTGGACACTTCGAATTGTTGATTTTACATGAAATATAGTGGAAGTGATACAATACAAACGAATGAAGAATTGGGAAGATGGAATGCCCAGGCACACAAGAACAGTTTTCATCTAAACTTCACACTGTAGAACATACTTGATTGACAGTTTGGTAACTTCCATTTTCTTTATATTCTATATGGTAACTCCTGCATTTTGCCAATAAATTAGATTTTTCCCAAAAAATGACATCTTTAGGAAAGAGCACATTGGATTTTTAAGGTGGTTTCACCAGCAGATACACGGTGTTGGGATATAATTTCCAATAAGGGATACATGTTGTGTACTTCACTGTGGAGTAACATTGAAATGAATGGATGATATTGTTGATCATTTTCAAAGCTGCTATAATGCAGCTATCTGGTTGGGTATCATATCCAAGTTGGAAATGGGATTCCTTACTTGGCACAGAACTTTCCACCATTTATATTTCGCCTTCCTCTCCATTCATTCCTGTAGTTTCGGAAATTTTGGATAAAGAATCTCTTTTTCCATTTCTGGTGGAATGGATACTTTTTTCACTCTTGTAACAACGTCTGGTTTGAGAATCTGACGAATCAGAGAGCAGCATTGACTTTTAAGAGTCGGTGGAGTCCGTGAAATATTCTCCATATGTCTGTAAATTCTTAGTTGGCGTTTTCTCGCTAGGTCAATAGGAGTTTCACCATTTGGTTCATTTCTACATTTTAACTTAGCATTAGCTTGTATAAGTCTTAATGCACAGTCTTGAAAGCGATAAAATATAGCAATATGTAAAGGAGTGTCTTTATATGAAGATTGTTCAACATAGGATGTAACCGCATCTACGTCTGCACCATACCTACAATAAAATAGAAAAATTACTATAGTATGTACTCACTAAGATGTATTCAAAATGAACACATTTGTTTTACGTAGTCAACTAAATTCAAGAACATGTGGTCATTTGTAGAATAATTATTTTCAAGCCATTTACTACGTTCAACCACAGAATTGCACCCTTTTTACGTTTCATGTTAAAAGGACACGTTTGGATTGTCAAGTGTAACTACAACAATTTCATTCCTGTGATCTTTGTTTAAATCTTCACCATGGGAAAACTGAATCTAATTGGGTAATATATATATCAAAATGTGAAACAACGAGTAAAAATCTGTCTGGTTTGGGCTTAATTGTAACTGGTTTGGACTGTAGCTCAATTAATTTAGCAAAAAGTGGTCAACTGTTTTCTTTTAAAGCATAATCAATATTCTTCATGCTGTGAATTAATTAATGAGGAAATTACCCAAACATACATGTCTGTAATTTTGGTCAGGAATACTTTAGTTTTATATAGATGATAGGAAAGTTCCAATTCTAAGACTGAATGAATATTCCATCAATGCTTCTATTAGCTATCATTTTTCAGGAGAATGAGATGTTATTTCAAAACAATTCAGATGGATTGTATTTCAAGTTCCAACAGTTGGTAACCTGTAATCCCATGTATTGCAGTTCTCAATCTCATTGTCAGGTTATAATGTACACTGTACACAGCACTATTGTTACCTTTATTGCATTCTAATACCTAATGGAGCATTTATTCGAAAGATTTAAATACTTATAAGGTTACAAACTTGTTTTCCAGAAAAGCACTGAGCAAATAAATACAAATATATTGCTACATATCTAGTTCTGGCCAAACCGTGGAATGGAAAATACTATGCATACCTGATCAATGTTTCCACATTATGTAACTTTCCCTTAGATACTGCAGAATGTAACGGTGTCCATCCTTTTTCATCTGTACTATTTACATTACTTCCAGCATTTAATAAAAGTTCTATACATGATGGGTCACCAAATGCTGCAGCATGATGTAATGGAGAACCAATGCACTAAAAACGACAAAATTCAAATCGATTATGTGATGTCTAAAATAATCACAAAATTGTAGTCAGTGGTGCATTTGTATATGTTTAATTGTGTTAAATTGGTAATCCTGTATAATTGGGATCCACCTTTGCTACCCAATAGTTTAACTAAGTCACTGGTCAACCCCTTAGACTGATTAAAGGGGTCGGGTTACAAGACAATGTTGTTCGACAAGGTAAACAAAAAGCAAAGCAAAGCTTTGCTAATGCAGTTTATCCAGGAAGCTTCCTCTTCAGACCTTGCATTCTGGGAAGAGGGATCTCTCTCGCACGCTTCAGCTCATACAACTGACCAGGGTTCTGATTGATGTGCACAAACAGATATTTCTTTTTGGACTGCTGTTTGTGCTACTACTGACGTTGTTCTCAAAATTGACATGGATATTTTAGTGGAAACATGTTGATACATTATTTTCATACATTAGGACTTACTATACTGTCCTACAGGACAGTAGGAATCCCGAGGGTACAATAGAATCACAGGTACAGTAGTCCCAGGAAATCCAAGTTGTATTATACTGTACCAAAGCTAAGGTCCGGTTTAGATGGCCTACTTTTCATGAGTCAAACTTAATTCAATGAATTGAGTACATGCGAAGCACTGAATGCGAAGCACAGCACTTTTTATGAAGCAAAACTATCAAGTTCACCTGGTTCAGGCATGCTACACAGCCTGGACTAGCAAACTTGAATCAATCTATTTTGATAGACTAGAATATGAATTAAGTTCGGCTCATGAAAAGTATGCTGTATAAACCGGGCCTGAATGAAGTGAAATAAGGCAAATTTGAGGATCAATGGTATAATAATAGAAATCAAGAAAGCCTAGGCAAAGGCTGGTGCTGAAAATGTAACCTCTAACAACAAAGTGAATCCAGCTGATGCATACTTTCTTCACAAACAATCATTGGGCACCAGAATTATTGTACAGTAATTATCTTTTTTGCATAAATATTGTACAAACTTAAAGTTACTACCACAAAGAAAAGAGCTATGGATGAGTTTATCCTCTGTCATGATTTAAACCTATTTTAACCCTTCAGTCATATGCATTTTGTTATCTGAACATGTAAATAAGTGAAATAATCAATAATCAGCCTACTTGCAATTAAATTTTATAGATGGTGTTGGGGTTGGTAACATGCATAAGGTCATATACAAACAGAAAAACAACCAGCAGAGTATTCACCCTGTTCTTTTCTACATATCATCTGCTTAAAATGATGTATTAACCCATTAACTGCCAGCACCCTATCACTGACTAAAATACTAAAGTAGGGCGCATTGCAAGCTAATGGGTTCAAGGTTTTGTTAGATGTATGTACTAATGTACACATGAGTCGTTTTGAAACAACCCTGAACTTGACAGTTTGTAACTTGTACTGTATATAACCACTTCTACTATACAGTATATAACCATATTGTTTAGATAATGCAAGCCATATTGAGCAGAGGTTCAATGACATTTGTTTCTAATATGGTAAAATACAGCTTTATGAATTTAATGTTAAATGTGGTAATGAAAGATAGCTTCCCCTGCTGTTTTGACACAGCCTCATATCTCAATGGATGTGAATTGTTTTAAATTGTAAATATAATTCTGACCCTGTTGTTAATGCTGGTGACATAAAGATGGTAACCATTACATAGATAATCATTACTTAGAAGCTGGTTTAATATGCCTACAGCCTGTCTTTGGTCTTACATAATTCAGTAATAAACAACTTATGTTCATGCTTGTGACATTGTTTATACTTATCTCTTATATATTGCACAAGACTATGCAAAATATTATCAAATCTCCCATAATTCTAGTAAACACATATATATTATTGTATTCATATATGAAATATCATTGAATAAGCACTCAATTGATAAAAGCATGTTTTTGAAATATGAACACATATTGTATCATCTTAGAAAGGAATTCAACTCATTTTTAATTTATCTTGACCCTAAAATTTGATTTGCTGTAATCAAACCCACAAATTTAAGCCTTAACCCGAGGTTAACATAAGAAATTCAAAAATATGGCACAAATTTAGCTATTCGACATCTTAAAATTCCCATTACCATTGGGACTGTCTACATTTTAAGTAAACCAGATGCATGTGTGCATGTAAAAATCTGTTTTAACAGCGAAACATTGCTGTCAAAAATGTCAACAAAATTCTTTGCTTGATTTATTGTTTGTGGAACACAACGAGTCAGTACATATAACATAACGCTTCATTTTGATCTAACGTCTCTTATTTCTTCTCCACATGAACGGGACATTTAGACCACAGGAGAAGAGACTTGAAAAAATTCAAAATTTGATATGAAAGACAAGAGAAATGTAAATAGCATTCATTATTTGATCTGGTTTAATTTAATAACTTGCTATGCTCAACCAAAATCGGCAAGTTCATGTAATAAAGTGGCAAGGTTGAGCATATAGACAAACAAACTATAACACAGTTCCTTTATATAACATCACTGCAATCAATAAGACATATTGATTATATAAAATTTGAACGACATTGCACACATTTGAAAAGTGTCAATTCAACGGCTAAGCTGAGGTATTATCTGATCAAACTCACAACGGAAATGATTATATGAAGGTCTAGATTACTAATTTGATCGCAATTGCAGGAAAAATAAAAAAAATCCCAGATGACCATCATTCTTTTGAGAATAAACTTAAGAATGATGTACTAATTCAGGTGTTTTTTGAAATCAAATGACTGGCAAGCGTGGTTTATAAAAGACAAGTGAAGATAAATATCTCGCGTGTTTAAAGAGATATTCGGAAGGATTACGGACTAGCGGGCGCCAAGCTTTCGCAACATAAGAAGCAAGCGTCCTGCACCAAAACAAATGTTTCTCACTTAAAACATATTTAAATACTTACAAAACAATTCAAGTGCGGAAAACTTTAAATTGAGTGTCTTTGTACATGCTAACATAGGCATTATTATACATCGCACGAATAATAATCTATACAAGCGAGGAATGTAATGTGAACAATACCGCATGAGCTTGCTTGTTGTTGCTTTGCAATAAAATATAAATTAAATTTTTACTAGATTGAGGCATTGAGCTAGTTTTTGTGAGTTCAGCTGGTTTATTTCGTCTTCATACTAAGTTATTTACAAACATACACACAGGGAACTTGCTGTTGTAGGCTTTACCACCAAGTGAGTATATACGAGAAAATCTGTGTGTGTTTCACGGTTTGTAGCAAACGTAGCCGTCAATTCTCAGCATTTATTCCGAGATAAAACGATAAATAAAGGCGGCTTTGTAGCTACAAACACGAGAAAACATGTTCACAGCTCAGTGTGAGAGGAAAATGACATTCTTTCTATAAAAATATATGCATTCCGATAACCTGTTCTTTTCGCGATGAATCTCAAGTGCCTTGTCAAAAGAGAAATGCAAACAGAGCGAGGTCAATACTATCGTATGAAAAAACATTGAAATGTAGTTGAATGCGATTATCATGATGATAGAAATGAAGTGAAATCAATGTTTCTAATGTTTGCTCTCTATACATCGCCAAATGTAAACTTTTATAGTTAGCTTTATGATAGGAAATGCCTTGAAAAATCACAATGAGCAATTTAACCTTTCGTTCTAGTTCACAACGCGCTATTTCAACCATGCATATTACACTAGCTAGACTTGATGTCTCGCTTGCCGTTAAAGACGTTTCTTAATAATATGAAACTGGGAAGTTGTGCGGGTAAGATAGTGAGATAAATACTCAATTATAACAAAATATTAAATGTCGCGGACATTATGGCGTCAAATAAGATGCAGTGGGTTGGCTAAGCGTATTCAGATCTCATGGCGGGTGCTTAGATATAAACAAATTGGAACAAAAATAACACGCTGAAATCAAATACAATCCGTGTAGGGAAATCTTACAGATGTTTTCCTTCGCCAATTTCTTAACATTAGTGCAAAATACATAGTGAGGTGCGAATTTCTACATAGGTATTATATCCATATCTGTGATTATTTGTCGTGAATCATAAAGATTTAAGGGTAATTATTCCAATCATGTAGTGCTCAAGCTATTCTACATTATCTTAAGTTTAATATGTACGATATTCGATCAAACACTAAGGCAGTTTGAACATGCAGACATGTAGATAAGCACGAAGAAAACGGCGGTGTGTAATAAGCACAAAAGATGCGAAGAATGCGACCATCTGGGTTCAAATAAGAAATGATCGACACTTGAATCGTAACAACAAGCTCCTTCAAACATTTCCCTCTTACTGTGGGACCTATTCTCACGCGCAGCATACAAACTAACATTGAATGACATAAACTTGTAAAAGTAAACATAAACGACATATGAACTTACTCTAAAAGCGCCAGTTGTCGGCGGCTCAACTTGAGCGTTGTATTGAAGCAGTAACTTGACACAAGTTGAATGTGCATGTCTTGCAGCAAAATGTAAAGATGTCCATCCTCCTGAAGCAATAGCATTTACATTACTACCACTTTGTAATAGTTTCTCAACACAATTTGAATGGCCGTTTCTCGCGGCATAATGTAGTGCAGTCATTTGATCTGTTGATACTGTATTTGGATCAGCACCGTAGTTTAAAAGCATTATCAAACACTCAGTATATCCACGCTCTGCCGCTTCCATTAGCGGTGTTCGGCGATCATATGAAGCTATATTCACATAAGCATTATGTTCAAGTAAGATTTTAACACACGAACATTGTCCACTTCTTGCGGCGTTATGTAAAGCTGACTTGCCATGCATTGTAAATTCATCTATAAATTTAAAAGCGCCTGCTTTCAATAAATTCTTCAAATCCCTTTCACAACCTTTATAAGCGGCGCTAGCCAAACGAGCCAGTAAATCTTCGTCGCTCATGTTTATTTTTTCACAATGTCGACTATGGTTCGTTCCCATAGCTCATTCACACAACAGAAGAGAAGTTGTGCTGGGAAGAGTTGAAGCGACATCTACGACATCTTGGCTCCTTGTTTCGAGTACCAGAGCCAAAAGTCTAGACAATCTTCACGAACACTAGGCCCTGCGGCTCCATCCGTGCAGATAACAACATGGCACCCAGGGAGGGGACCCTGAGTAGCTTAATTATGATAAGTACGCAACAAGTGCAAAATAAAGGTGAAATAAGAACCCTTAAGAATGAACCCGTTATAAGATTATAATTTCCTAAATACAGAAATCCTAAGCAATTCCAAAAATATTCAAATTCGCATTTCTTAAATCAATACAATGTGCTCCCTTAACAAGTTAATTTGGCCGAAAAAAATTCCAAACTAAATTAATTTCACAATGAGCGAGCAGCGCGGCATTACTGAATGACTCAATAAGATTTTTTTGTGCTAATATTTACTTTCTCTTATCGCTGTTGTTTTTGTCGAAATTTAGAAATTTGATCCGTTTCCGGTGACAAATTGTGAATGAACGATAGGTTGGGATTAAATTTCTTCCCTGTATTTCGAAAAAACGAAAGGTATGGCAATGTTGGGGACAATTTAAGAAGGTAAAAAATCATAATAAAGTATTTGAACGTAAATATTACAAGTCACAAAGCTTGCCGTTTCCTTTTATATGCAAAGTTTACAGTCGAAGAGACGCCAGGAAGTAATGTTGACGCCGAGCCGCTGGCAGGCTTCTTCTACATAACGAAGGCTCGCTTTGTTCGCAGAACAATAATATAAAATCATTTTGTTGGCATTTTACTTTACATTTATAAAAAGGAACTATTCTTTTATATTACGTGCAAACTAAAACTGTTTGGCACAACATGAAAATGTAGACATTTTACTGTCAGACGAAATAACTTGATCCAAGCAAGGAAGACATCATGAGGTATGAGGTCAGTAAATTATGATATGGAATTTCAAAACATGTGAGCTAAAAAACTGGAATGGAGACTAGAGTCTAGACATTAAAACTTCTGGAAACACTTACAATTATCTCTAGTTGTTTATCTTTCACAAAAGGCAAAAATGTTTACAAAGATTCTTATGGAAATTCTTTGATTCCTATAAATTTCCACACTATATTACTAGGTGTTTGGTACTCATAATTGACTATTAGTGGGATAATTAATTCATACAGCTTGATTCATAATTGTTTAGAAATATTTGTTGGTTTATATTAAACATTGGCACATTATTGACTAGACAACATGTTTCCAGTTGTTCGTAGATAATATTCCACTTTATACCACCTGGCACCTAACTAATTATTGGATCACAGTGTAGGAACTAAGACTGTTTATTATTTATTGTTCTACTGTATGTTAATATTAATAGCTACCAATCAGACTGGGAATTAATGCCTCTTTTGTAGTTGCAGAGACCAGAGAATCTCTAAGTAGGCAACTGTAATAGAAATCCTGTTAAGATTATAAAGACATTTTCTGATCATAAGTGAGATTATAAGCTGTTGTGGTTTATGTCTAAACTACCTAAAAAGGTTAGAAACACTTTGACATTTCTAGAGAATGATCTTTATCAGGAGGTTAGTAGGGATGTTACTAGGTCACTTGTGATATATCTACCAACCTTTTGATGTAAATGTATTTATACAGCTATTTTATTTGGAAATTTCAAGCCAAGCTAAATTTGAGTTCTGTATCCTCAGGCTCATATCAGATAGCATGTTTATAGTTTGTATTTGCCATTATTGTGTGTGCCAGATTGCATTTTAGGTCACCTCCAGAAACAGAGTTACTGTATATGCTTCCGCTTTCAGATTGCTTAATAGTAATGTAAACAACTGTCAGCCCAATCCTACAGAGAAGTCATTTCCATGTGATAAAATCTGATGAGTTTAACTGAGATACCAGCAATTAAATTACATTTTAACACATTAAACACACCCTTTGATGAATAAATTGTCTGGTGTGAGACACCAGCATCCTAGACACCTGATAAAAGGCATCCTTCTGATTTTAGAAAATATTGTGATTTTATCATTCTTAGTTAGAACTATCAATTTTGTTGTAGAGCTATATAAATTGAAAAAATTACCTTTACTAAATCAATGATTGCAAGTGTTTGCAAACAAAATGTATGTTCTAGTTTAGTGTGCAAACAATGACATGGTGTACATACACAAATACATGTCCTGTCTGCTGGCTAAGTTCATGTGAAGGAAATTGAATATCAATGTTGGAAGATATAGCATCTTAAACTTTAAATATTCAAATCCAGTGAATCATTAATGTTTTGGCAAAGTTTGATATTAATATCAAATTACGGTAGTTATCTAAATAGATTTTCACAAGCAAATACCACACACCACCCTGCAGGAAACACTACAAGCGCATATGAGGCGGGGGGTGGCATCCCTCCAAAAGTTAAAGTTATAGTTATGAAAAGTTAATTACGGTTATTAATGAAAGTTATATACTGAACTTTCCCTTCCATCTCGCTCCTTTACGCAAACCTAAACGGCCCGCATTTTGTTTTTAACATCTTTTGTCCCTCAGTGAAAATTCCTTAAAAAGGCATTCCTATAAAGAGCATGTTCCTTCTAAGATGTATTAGTTAGACATTTAATGTCGGACAATTTCTGTCTCCGTCGGGCAAAGTAATGTCCGCTCTGACCGCTCCCAAATTTTTTCCGCTTGTACGCCTATGTAAGCCTAATAGCCTATGTACTGTGTGAAACAGTAAAATGTAAAACAGGTCAGTAGCTAAAATATGTGAAAATTACTTATAGTGAGAATAATATACTGGACATACCAGAAAATACTGGTATATGTATTGACGAATATTGTCCCGACACCTTTTTGGTATTAACAATCTTGTTAGTTAAACTACATTCAGCTTCCTCATAGCCAAACATCCTTGATTTAATAGATATGTGCAATAATCGTAAGGTAGTCTGGTTAACCCATTAAAACACTTTCTCCAAGTTGACAGGTAAAATTGTTTGGCATTATCACATTCCATTTTCAGTTTTCCTCAAGTCTTCTTTAAAAAATATATATTTAACCAACCACTTTGTGTATTGCACTTTACTGTTCAAAATAATTGCTTAAAAGAACAATAAATACCCACCAAGGCCACAAAAGATACTTAATGTGCAAAGAATTATAAGACTGGCAAGTTTTAAACCTGGTTGTGACCACATGGAGCTGTTTTTTCTATATTCTAAATATATTGAATCATTTTAAGGGGCTTTGGTGGTGCGTTCGTCAGAGCAGGTGCCTTTCACCTCTGAGGTGTGGGTTCGATTATTGGCCTTCAACTCGCACAAGTCGAGCTGTATCCTTCGTAATTTGGCTTAGCTCTCAGCTGCAAGTAAGGATGATTAGCAACTTACTTGCTTACTTAATTTGCTAGAATATTGTTAAAATCAATGATTATATATTTAAGTAGCTTTTTCATGCATATATCATTTTAAGAATTAAGTAAAGCAAGAATGAGAAAATATGATATACAGAGAGTGTATAAATGTTATAACAAATCAAAACAAAAGAACTTACATGCTGCAAACATTGAGCACACTGAAACAGAAAATAGGAGTACTTAAAAGTAATCTGTTTTCAGTGTGCTTGCCTAGCCTTCTTTGGTCAACAGCAGTAACACAAATATTCATAATATATTGTGAACAAGGAAGTACATGAATGATACCCTTGATGTAGTTGATGAAGTAATGAGTCCTTTCTTCAATTAGTTATTGCTGACAGGGTCATAGGCTAGGGCTATAATAAAATTTATGAGAAAAACTTCTTACATAAAACCTTCTAACAATTTGGGTTCTAAATATGGCACAAAATAGTCCGCCATAATTTTCACCAGTCTTTACTAAGTAATTCAATTTCAAATTAGGAAATATCAATGGATTTTGAGTAACTATATTAAATGTAGTGCTGTTGGAACTTCATATACGTGCATTGTAATCTTGGAATCACCTGCAATGCTGGCATGTTATCTTATAGGTAAACGATATAGTTTGATATGTTTGTGCATGCAACATTCACTAAATTACTTGGATTTAGGCCATAAACTATGCTTTTTAACAATAATAGTACATCTTAATGTAGAGTGTAGGTGTTGCTATATTGCATGATCACCTCATGCTGTACAAAATATGATCGTATACTTAGACTTACTGGAGTACTTAATTCCGTTGTGGTTAGTCTGACTAGAGTACTGAATCTCTTCGTACTTAGACTAACTGGAGACTGTTGATGACTTTCAAAGGGTCTCTTCACCTGCGTATACCCATGCCCTATATTAATTGTTGATGAGTATAGCTTCATTTAATGTGAGAAGAGTTTGGCAAAAGTTCGTATTGCAGCAAAGAGAGAACAGGCGAATATTCTAGTCTTATTCTACTTAAATTGGTCAAAAACCGAGTCATTTCGATGCAACACCAGGAGCTTAGGAAGCATATTTTAGTTAGACAGGCACCACACCTTAAATGCTCTTGTTCCATTAAAAAGCACACTTTTCCTTTCGTTTTGTCTGATAAAGGGGGACTCTAATCATGAAAAGGACACTTTCAGGAAACCTGGAAACCCAGCCCTGCTTCCAGACCACTGTATTAATATAAGACACCTTTGTACTGGCTTAAAGATAACTATACTCTACCATGCCTTCAATGTCAAGTACACAAGCTAGCAAGGTAGATGTTGAATAAGAATAAAGAACAACACTAAAGCTGTCATGTATATTTTTTCTCTAACTTCACTACAAAAGGACTGATCGCCCTACCTATTAACACCGCCTTCTTTCACCCACACTAAATCACTCCCTATATACCAATTACTATATAAAGCCATAATGTTGTCCTAGTGTGGCTATCAATACTGCTCACACAGAACTGATATGAATAGATGTATCTGACTATCTGTATACTGATTCTGGAGTATCGGTGTACTGATTGTGAATAATAATACTGAGAAACATGGTGCTGGCAGACATCTAGTGCCACCCACTCACCCAGTTCCAGTCTGCCCGACATCTAGTGTCCGCTAGTATGTTAGACACTTAGGTACGCACGTTAGGAGTGATTATGTTATACTGTATGAATGTACAATATATAAGTTGTGTCGCAATTTCCTGCATGTGCAATATATTGTATTTCAGTTAATAAGATCTAGGTGCTTGGGTAAACCGGCGGTAGCCAGGTATACGTCCTGTCTAATGCGACAGTCCCGACGGCACCACAAGGGGTTTATGAGAAAGAATGAAACAATGAATGCAGTAGCATTGTTTAAGTGTTCTTATGACGTCATATCCGTGTGCACATAATGTTTAGCCAAGATATGGAGTTTTATATTCCCATCTTTGTCAAAATTGGCCATAGTATTTTATAGTGCGTTTTCATTTTAAATACCAATATTTGTATTTATTCCCGATTTCTCGTGCATTGTATATATCATCTATTGATCTAGCCATTCATCGGTCAGTATAGGTCATCGGTATAGCAAGAATATGCCAGATATTTATCACACTGATTGTGCTCATGATAAATCATATAGATAATCAGTTTGGGACTACTTGAAGACATTGGGTATATGGAAGTCATTGAAAGCTATATGGAGCTATTTTGTCCACAACATAGATGTGGACAAACTTTAAATTTCAAATTTTAACATTGATGAAATTGTTAAAATACTTTTCTACATCAATTATCAATCTAAAAATAAAGACAGAAAACTGCACACAATGCCAAATTGGTGGATCAAAAAGCATGTATACAGTACGTATGTAGTCACCTGGTGTTTTGTGTTCACTGTAATTCATAGCGTTTACTATAGTAGAGCTAGAGTGTTGTAAATGCAGGCATTATGCCATTATATAGTAACTAGCATCCAACTACGGCGGTTAGCGAACACTAGAAAAGCTCCGTTCATTCACTTTATCTACGTGTGCTCTTCATATAGTCACGATCATTCGCAGTTTATCACGACAGTTTTGTAGTCTCAAGCAGCGGAAATATATTAAAGTAGTAATCATGTGCTATATTTAATATGATCCCCAGTGCAGTTATTGCCATTTCTATAAGGTCTTGTTATTTGCCCGCTATGAAAGCTCGTGACGTCACAAATGGAAACCGGACTCCTACAACGGGCCAAGAAAGACCAATACCAGCAGCCTATACTGTATACGCCAATATATATATATAACATTTGAGAAAGAACCATGCATTTAAGTGTTTTGTAAAGGAATGATCTAACCTTTAAAATCATTCATATAAAATTACATTCATAAGAACATAAAAGGTTGTCCAGAACGACCAGAAGGTATGTTATACCAAATAGAACACAGACCAGTAAGTGAGAAGAGCTAAAATAAGAAATACATTGTTATAAAATAATTATTTCTTCGACTACGGAATCTGAAATATTTCATGATAATCATAATTAGTAATGAAGGGAAGTTAAGTGGTTTATTCTTTCCATGTTGTCTCTACTTGAGTGTAGACAGAACGTCTTGTGCGAAGTGATATTTCCTTCAATTGAAATGAATTAGTTCCGCCTGCAAACAAAGAAGTTTATAGACTTGATGCCAGGGATATAACCACAGATATATCGTTGTGTAGCAACAAAGACTTTCCCCGCACAAGCTTTATAGATACACACTTATGAAAGAAACGGCTGTGTGTGGCCATTATATAGTGTGCAGCAATGTTGACTCGATTTTTTATTGAAAATCGCATTTTCTAGTCCCTATCTTTTATAGATCAAGTAGGTAGATGCTGATGCTGATTTTAGTATTTTCCTCTGTCTAACGCTGTGGCCGATTTTGCTGGTCACGTGGACAATGACAAATGAATCTCCTCAGACGTTGGGAAAATCTTTGGGACCAAAATGATATAATTCTCGTTAATTTTAGTCTTGCTAATTTTAGTAAATTTGAGCACGATCATGCAGTTATCAATTTCCCCATTTTTAGCGGAAAGGTGAACATGTTCACGATGGATCGTATTCACCCGTAGCCTGCATTGTAGACGGTCTAACCGCGACGCAGAATTGTGACGCTACCCTAGAGTGCTGCGTTTCTTTTGAAATGTTAATAGTCCCTCGGCGTCTTGAGCAACCGTAGCAGCATCGTATCGTAGCACTGCCGTAGTATGTCGTAACGTTGTCGTATTCATACGTACTTGCCGCAAACCTACGGCAAGCCACGACTTTGCTGCGGTGTTGATGCGATGCCAGTACAAATGCGCTACGAACAGGGGCTACGAACTACTGCAACATCAACAAGGATTTGTTTGTATCGTATGACAGTTATTTTGCGTAGGAAACACGTGACAGCATTCGTGCTCTGTCGCAACAAAAATGGTGTACGTGTGAAAGGGGATGAAGGATTCAGGTTGAATGCCCTGATAGTTTGACCGCAAATTGTTACGTTGGAGCCAGATTTTTCGAAGTTGAGATATCACATCGTGTGTCGTAACAAAATTGGTATATGTGGAAAAGGAGCTTAATACATGAACAAAGTAAATTGTTGCCAGCTGACATAATGTTTATCATTTGAAATGGAAAAAAACCGAGGTCGAAAGTGGCATTTGCTTTGGGGATGAAAATTCGTTTGTTTAAATAACGTTTTGTATTGATCATAGTTAGTGGGTTATAATCTGATTTTGTGTGGTCTGTTATTGCTAATGGACCTTGTACAGGTGTATGTACTACAGAATACCACGGTACCACAGAATACCAGTCTTATTTATTGATACTTTATTTTTGTGAATATATATTAGTTTTAGTTTTAATTGACATAAAAAACAAAAAATGAATATTTTCGATACTTTTTTCCCGCATAATGCCTGTAAAATTCGAAAGTTTAAAAATAAGTTTGCAAACCAGTTGTTTGCAAACAACATTATTACTATACAGGAATCACACCGAGGAATCAATTTTACCATTGAAAAACTGAATTTTTCAAAATTATTGATAAACCTGGTATTCTTTGGTTACACCATGACTGGTATGCTGTACTGATTTTAGTATTTACCTTTCACTAAATTAAGTTAGCGATATCCTACAGTATTATCACACAACATGACACACCAAATCCTGGTACAATTTGATAAACCCTTGCTTATTTATCTCTGCACTGGTATTCTGTGGTACATTAGAGTTTGTTCCACAGAATGTTCAATTTAAAAAAAAATTAAGTCTATGAAATCTAGCCCCAAAACCCCCAGGAAGAAAAAAAATATCGATAAACTATACTAAAAATATGGAACATGTAAATTTTTGCGGTATTCTGTGGTACATACACCTGTAATTGGATTTATTGAATGATATCTATACCCCTATATATCAGACCTGGTAAAACCGAACTGGGTTTAGCCAACTTTAGGAAAAACGACGAAACCTAGCCATGCAATAGTGTATTCGTAAACGTCTATAGTAAATCTATCTTCTGTATTGTGATTACAGGTTAGAACTGTGAATTATACATATGCATGACCATAATGTTGGAAAGTGATAGTTCTACCAGCACCTGGGTAAGTGTATCCAAAGGAACGTACGCACGAAATGCCGTTTTTGTTTAGGAGCCTCGTTCTCATGAATAGCATAGTCAGCTAGGTTGTGATTACCTTTCTTCGCCATTCTGATAATGACGTCATGATACATGGGAATTACCATATAGTCAACCGAGGTACGGTCTGTAAACTCTGCAAACTTCAAAGCGTCTATATGAGACGATTTCACCGTGCACAAAAAAAATTGCTTTTTAATATTTCAACAGTATATGGTTGAGTGATTCGACGAGACGATGCCATTCGAGCTTCATTATGCAAAAAAATTCATTGTCGACATCTTCACCGTGTACAAATTTGCATAAACATGAACAAGAAGATAGAACACTACGTAACCCCCCCCCCATATAGGGACGGAAGTGACGTCATCATAGTAAAGTTTTTCCCGCCATATGACGTCATTTGCGTACGTACAGGATTAGAAGTAATTAGTATTCGTATGACGTCATTTTGCGTACGTACGCGTACGTACAGATAATCTGGGAGTATAAATTGAGGAGGCAGATGCTACTCGGTATATTGTTTACATATTGTTTACACAGCTTTCGGACGTCATTTTGCGTACGTACGCATACGTACAGAGAGAAAATAAAGAACAACAGAGAGTTTTGTGTTGGATTTTATTTAAATTACACACAACAATTTAAATGTTTCTTCTAATAAGAGTCGTTTTATAGTTTTGGCTTTATTGTTCGATAGCCATGGTTTCTTTAACAAAGGCTCGGACCGTAGACTCGTCTTCGTGCAGATTCACCCATTTTATATGGCCTGTAGATTGGTGCCTTATTTTGACAGGCCAATAATGTTCGCCGTTGCTGTAGACACCCGGACGGCTAGGATAAACACTATTGCGCGACGATTTATACATCTCTATGATAACATATCCTTTGGGAATGACACGAACGGTATCGGCTTTGTCGGTGTATTTTAGCCACTCGGGATAGTTGCATCCGACCAGGTGATATACCGATGATGTTTAGGTTGTTTTCTTCCAGGCTTGGTTTCGACGCCAGAGACCGGTGTGGGTGTAGTCACTTTAGTTTGGGTGGTGAAGGGATAAACATGGCATTCGCCAAATAGGTCTCCAAGAACTTGCTTATCGGTTGGTGTGTCAGGCTTGTTATCCACCAATAAATATCCAAACGATTTTTCGGTCTCTTTGTAATAAGCGTTCATAAAATGGATTCTGTTCTTATCAAACATGCGTTCTCCAACAATACCAATTTGTTTCCTATCGCTTGGACTTCGGAAGAGAGCCAGATATTGGGCATTTCGGCTGATATCCGTATTATATTTCCCCTTTGGAAACATGTTTTGCAGCAATAAGATAACGCTCGCGTTTCGATGGCGGCCTTGGGTAAACAATCGAGATACCACAGGACTGTCTGTCGCTTCAGCCATCAAATCGTCCAGGATGATGATGTTGTTGTGCCGCGTATCAATCTCGCTCATGTTCTCAGACAGTTCGGGCACACTTCTCTCAAACCGGATGCTTTTTCCGAGAGACTTTTTCTAGACGTCATAACATTCTTGCCACTGGTTGTAGTACCAAAAAATGCGAATACTTTTTTGCTCTTCGTACACGATACGATTGTTTTCCAAAATTTGTTGGACAAAATATGTTTTTCCACTTTGACTCGGACCCACAACCAAAAGTGAGAATTTATGGCGGAGGTTGAAATCCGGATAGGGTTTGATAGTCAAAGATGCTTTAGCTTGTACTGCTTTTGGTTTCTTAGCTGGCAATGAGTGTGCACTTCGGCTTACACTTTTTCTCCTGGCTTTTCGGGGTCCGGATATGGAGATTGATATTGCCATGATGTCACCTGGGCTTGCTGAAGAACGTGTTGTCTCTCCTTGGATTGTAAGCCGTGAACTTGTGAAAGATGTGTACTGATGTTCTTTAAATTAGGTCGGCCGCATGTCGGACAGGTCCGAGGAAATCTTCTCGGCATGATTGCTCCCGCAAATGATTTAAGTTTATATATAAATTCAGTTCTATAGTCAAATCTGCAGACATGCATGTTTCGCCGTTCAACGGCTCGTCAGTGCAGCTTGTAACGCAGTCTAGATGCGAGTGACTTCGTATTTATACACCATACTCTTGCCCTCACCAAGCGCATGTGGTACAATACTCAGACACATGCGCATCCAGACATGCGTGAAGTGTCTTGGGGCCAGAGTGCTCAAACGACCACAAGGGAAGTGAGCTTTTTGCATTATAGCTTATCAATGCTTTAAGGGGTTGCAAGGATTCTGGGGGAACTCTGTAGCGGTTCCCTCGGGGTTCTGTAGGGGTTCTGTAGGGGTTCTGTAGGGGTTCTGTAGGGGTTCTCTCGGGGTTCTGTAGGGGTTCTCTCGGGGGTTCCCTGGGGGGTTCTGTAGGGGTCCCCTGGGGGTTCACCTATGAGCGCAAGGAAGCATCTGCTCATAAAAGTGCCGTGCTGCTGAAAAGAAAGTCATTTCTGGACAGTTAGTGGTAACGGAGTGAGCTGCAAATTTTGCGGAAAAGAATTTAGCCGTGGTTATAATCTACGCAGACACGAAAAGGAATACTGTCCACTACGCGAACAAGAGATGTCAGAAACAGAAAGTCAGATAATGGATTCCGAAGACGATGTTTCGACAACTCATGGGTCTGATAATGAGTCAGAAACTGAAGAAGCAGAAGAAATGGATCCTTGGATACCAATGATAGAAGAAGCAAAGCAAAGAAGTAATACAGCTTTTGAGGAAATGAAAGAGAGCCTTATAAACAGCGGTCTTGATGAGCAATCTGCTACCGACAAAGCTTACACCAATATTCTGCCTGAACTCCAGAAGGAACTTGAAAATATTTATATGCAACGTCTCCTGTGGTTGAAACAACTAAAGAAAGATCCCGTACATAGAAAAATAATGAAGACAAAGGATGCGCTTGTGGAAAGCGATGACTTTGATCCAGAAGGAGCTTTAGAAGCAGCTATTGATAAAAGAAAGTTTCTTATAAAAAGACTTTTAAAGGATTACGATTTTGATGAGGAAGACGATGACGCAGAAAGCGATGATTAAACTCGGTCAAACGGTCTAATACGGTCCGAGCCTTTGTTAAAGAAACCATGGCTATCGAATAATAAAGCCAAAACTATAAAACGACTCTTATTAGAAGAAACATTTAAATTGTTGTGTGTAATTTAAATAAAATCCAACACAAAACTCTCTGTTGTTCTTTATTTTCTCTCTGTACGTATGCGTACGTACGCAAAATGACGTCCGAAAGCTGTGTAAACAATATGTAAACAATATACCGAGTAGCATCTGCCTCCTCAATTTATACTCCCAGATTATCTGTACGTACGCGTACGTACGCAAAATGACGTCATACAAATACTAATTACTTCTAATCCTGTACGTACGCAAATGACGTCATATGGCGGGAAAAACTTTACTATGATGACGTCACTTACGTCCCTATATGGGGGGGGGTTACGTAGTTAGAACAAAGACTTTGGCCGAATTTCCAGACCAGATCTTGGAACTATATCATGAGTCTTGCTATTTCAAAATGTCAAGTCATTCTTACAGTCTGCGTTTCATTTCCTTCACCTCCCATTCCGCTTCAACCTCCACTTTTTTGAGTTCGTCAATCCCATTGGACATTCGTCTTTGTGGTTATTGCATCACAGTGCATATATATGATCAATTATGTGATCAATTTGGGCTTATCGTGTGTAAAATATAACCCATTGTCAATCGTGGATTTCCTCCTATTCCTCCTACAAGAAAGGTTGACTACAAGCTGGGTTAGGATAAATAGATTAGGAATCTTGTATCACAATTGTATGGATAAGTAGTAAAGGCTAAATAATGGGTTTAATGATGTTTGTTTGTAACAGCGTACAAAGAACTGAATTCGTTCGACACGAGAACGAGTACAGTAGTTTATACTGATTTTCTACGTTATATACATGCATGCATGCTGGATATACCTGCTCATAGTTTGTTTGTGCTTACAATGCATGGATTCCGGCAAATATCGTAAATTAAAATATATATATAACAATATTTTTGAAGGATCTTATTGAAAAAACCTGCAAAGAAGCTGGGAAAAGAAAGCGAGACCACGCGGAGAAAGGGTATGTAAGGAACTGATAAAAACAACTAGAAATTTGAAAACTATTAGTACATTGTAGTCGTTTAGTCTTTATAGACATGTATTAAACGTTGCCGTCATGAGTCTTTGTATGGAACAATCAGTATAAGGAAATGGACAATTGTTGCCTGTGTTTTGTAGTGGCTTGGCACTTTGGCAGTGATAATAGTAATAGCGCACCCTTCCTCAACGATTTTCTACCTTAACTGTCACAATTGAATGTTTTTCAAGTCATTCCTCTTTCAAAGTTTGATTCAACAATTGAATTGCAGGACGATGTTGTTGGAACAACTTGTAACGAGCCTGTTGAGTCAACAACCTTGCAGCAAGTTGTCAACAAGCCGAGTAAGCCGCGAACACGCGTATTTATGATTTTAGACAACGTATAGAATAATTTGTTTGAGAATCCAGAAATTGGTATTCTTAATGTGCACCTTATGATCCTCTTTGCAACAGTCGCGTTGTATTGAATTGTATTGATACATTTTGCCTTAACCAAAATCCTACCACCTCACTAAGTGGTATAGTTTGCGGTGGATTTAGAAATATAAGTAACACGTTGCTCAAGGGTTAGCTTCAACGTGTATGTAAATATCATATTGGATCATTCAACGAGTTTAATCCTATAATCCTGTAGTTACACCAATAAGCGGTTAAACTCAATACATTCCAGCTGATCTGGTGACACGAAAGAGGACTTGGACGATTTTCAGATTAAAACCTATGCTTAATATTTCATGAAATCTATTTTGTTTTGTTCCAAAATTTTTCTTTGCCTATGCTTCCTATTACCAATAAAACATATATTTGCAAAGTTTCAACAACTGCATGTAGTTCTATAAAAGTCGCAGGAAGAAATACGTTGTTCAATATACATGCAGATAACATGATATCTATTCTGTTGCTAGTAACTTTGCTCATCATCAGATTAACTAGTAGATTAAAATAATCAACATGCTCTAACTTATGCAAAGTTGAAATATCTTTTTATTCATGTATAAATATTTATTCAAAGGTTAAATAAAACGTTGTTTAAATAAAACTTTAACAATAGAACATTGATGTGTTTAATTCGTATTTTGACTCATTATGAAAAATGGGCAAACAATGTTTATTCAATTGTAAATTGGTTTGTTATATTGGGTATCCCAAATAGATTTTAGTCGTCCGACAACAAACGTTAGTATCGCGCCTATTGCATTAAAAAGCAAAATGCATTACTGGATAGAATAAAAGCTGTTTCAGTCTAAAAGTTGTTTTAGTTTTCACGTTAGATTCAATCAAACACTGCACGGGTAATATATATTTGGTCAGAGCGCTTACATTTTGTATGTTCCATATTTGATAGTAATAACTTCATGCTAATGAAATAAAATGTGATGGAATTAAACATAAGTGTGAGATTAATATATGAAAGCAGGATGTAATTCTATAACAAACTTGGGATTAAAAGACATATTTTGGATTTTCCGAGAATACCAAGGTGATGAAAGGTAGCATAGTTGTTGGGCTCTATATAGATATATATATATACAGTGCAGACTGAACATAGAGAATGTTTTTTCTGCAAATTATATGTCATTTCCACGACGCAACGCCCGAAATGAGTGCATGCATGCATGTATTGCGGTTTATAGAAAACATTCAACAAAGTGTAAGTTGGTTTATCGATATTTTTATGGAAATGAAAACGAAAATTAAGCAGTATTTTGTCGTGATATTTTGTTGAGTTGGTTGAAAGGAAACTTTAATTTAATAAATTATGCCTTTTCTGGTATCTCGAAAGTGTTAAAAATTTCTATATATTTCATAAAAAAACAAGCTGTTTTCGTTCATCTGTGATTGTGGAAAATGCCATTCATTTGGCAAAGCATTCGATTTGTCCGGATTATCACCAGTGCAAACAATACTATTTGTTTAAAGTTTTAACTTTGAAGCATGCAACGAATTTAGTGATATAAGTTGAAATTTTGAAGTGCTATTTCATGTGGAATGTTTTACATCTCTCGAGGTCCAGTCAAGGTAAAATATATTCAATCTGTTGACCTTGACTGTCAATGACAATGGCATCTTAAGTCAAGAAATCGGAAACACTTAACTTGGAATTTCATGGCTTTAAAAAATCTTGGAAGACCTTGGAAGGCACTCTGATATGATTTCCTTTGTTATTTAATAAAGTTCAATGGCATGTGCTAAATCAAAACATTATATAAGGAAATATAAGAACTGATTTAGGTCTCGAGAACAAGAGATTAGGGTCAAGCATGCATGATATATTGTAAGCTTTCATTACTATAGTTTTGAATGATCATATAGAAAATTTTCTCTGATTAGAACGATATTGTATGATTATTTTTAATTTTATTTCAATTAAGTTGTGTATCTCCACATGCTACACATTAGTTATTTGACACATGATTTATGCGGTCACATGATATAATATCATGGTTTATTATATGGATATGGGTGTTTTACCGGAAACTAAAACACTCATATTTTCCATATTTCACTAGTGAAATATGAAAAAAATATGTAATGCGTGTGTTTCCTCGCGCGACCGTTTCCTCGCGCGGTTGTCAAATAAAGACTGTTCTTATTGAGTTTCTTTTCATTTTTGTCCATATAATAAAAAGAACATTACACGGCGACTCGAAGATATGATATTATTTTCTCGTGTTAAAAACAATATTTTACTCACTCGCTGCGCTCATTCGTAAAATATTGTTTTTACCACTCGAAAATAATATTCATATCTTCTCGCCACCATGTAATATCCTCTATGTATTATATATTGTAACTCCCGGCTTCGCTCAAGCGATATTAAACGCATTTTCCAGGATTGCATCCGGTGTTTAGGTACTGACAAGCCGTTTTCGTGGAGAATTAAAGATAAATCGCAACAATCGCAGACGCAGACTTTAAATCAAACCTTTAATCTCAATTATATACACTCAGACTTGACGTAAAACGAATGTTTTCTACAAAAAATATCGCTTGGTTAAACTAACGTTCTAACAATACTTGTCCGTCTATCGCAGGTTTCAAATATATAATTTTGTTACCGTTTTTCAGAAACAGGGGCCTGAGACTAGCGTGTCCTGACTGTCTGCAGTTACATATATTATAATATAAGTGGTATATAACACGCAATTTGATTGGCTAATGCGCGTGTATTATGACGCAATAATGCACTGCCACTGTTTTTCTCGCTTCGTCTCCGCTTGTTAATACAATATGAACAAATTATATAGTTTTAAAGTCCAAAATTTGCCAGAAAGCAAGAAAAAGAAGACCTAAACGAGGTGGAAAAGATTAATTCAAATAGTACCTTCAAACAAAAACTGCCTGATATATTTGGTTCCAGATGAAAACAAATAAGCTAACTTGACCGTCTTGACGGCCACTGACAATAGAGCAGCTTAATGAAAACCTTCGCTTTTATACCAATCTGTTTATCATTGTGGACTATTTTTGAACAGTTTTTGTGCCTATTCATCCCTAATTTTTGTTGAGTTGCACGTTTTTGGCTCTTTCGCCCGCCAGAATTCAGGCTTGTAGTTGTTGCCAAGCAATAAAAACATTGAAAAGCTTGCGAGTGACGTCATTGATTACATGTTAGGAGAATATCAATATTGATCTTTGAACAAAATTGTTTACTGTTCTTATATCTTCTTCTTATATTATAAAAAAAATAGAAAAACTCGTCTCGTGCATTTATGGAGTTATAATCCACGAGGGGAATATTGGAAGAACACTCGAGAAGCGTGTAGAACACTCGGCTACCCCTCGTGTTTTACCCGCTTCTCTCGTGTTCTCCCAACATTCCCCTCGTGCTTTATAACACCATAAATGCACGCGATTCATTTGCTATTTCTTAAGTCTTGCATGTATTGTAACTCTGGTAATTTTCTGGCAATTTAAGAAAATGTGAATTCATACATTATTTAACAATTATTGGATGAGGTTGAGCATGATATTGAGTTATTTGCGTTATCTGCCGAAGCGAAGCTGAGGCGGATAACGCAAACTGAGGCTCGATAATTCTCGATATCATGCGAAAACCGAATTCAATAATTGTTTTATTATGCATTTATAAATGCAGAGGCCTTTAGAGAGTTTTGTAGGGGAAAAATAGCGGCAAAAATTACGTCACCTACAGATAATTTTCAATGTCGTGTAGATGGCAAGACATTTAACAATTATTGAATGAGGTTGAGCATGATATGAAGAATTATCAAGCCGGGGTTTGTCGTTATTAACCGAAGCCGAAGGCTGAGGTTGATAACGACAAACTGAGGCTTGATAATTCTTCATATCATGTGAAAACCGAATTCAATAATTGTTTTATTATTTATTTAAAAGAATGAAAAAATTACCGGTTGTAGGACATGTTTTGTTTTGTTTCACATTCCCGCTCCTTCGGAAGTTGATGTCGTCGTCATTGGCATGACGTCATAACGTGAGATACGACTTTTTCGTCCACGTTATGACGTCATAAAGTGGATGAAAAAGTCGTATCCCACGTTATGACGTCACTCGTTGGACATGACGATTCACACATGGCTATCAGCCAATCAGAAGCCATGAATTATTTTAAATAAAGAATAATGTATATTATCTGTAGGTTTTTAGCCAATCACAATCGAGATTGCATCAGTAATGCATAATAAATCTTATTGTATTCTTCTGAGCCCAATATGGCAGAATATAATTGCAGAATATTAAGTCGAGACTTCAATATTGCAAGTCGAGACTTAATATTTTGCCATATTGGGCGAAGATGAATCCAATAGGTGTTTTTATTATAACGAACAAAACATTTATAACATAAAACATTGTGTAAGCGAGAATAACACAACAACAATGCGATAAAACTACAAGGAAAACGTGAGTGACACTTCAGCCGCGAATTTGCTTTTGAATTATAGAACTAACTATCTTTCAGTCTTTGTAAGATACGAATTGTAATTGTATGTTTACAGTATTTATTTATTATTTGTAATATTTATAAATAATGATGTACTACTATTTATATTTCAGGCAAAGCTTGCTAGAACGGTTGTTAGATTGTTTTGTTGATTCAGTTGAAGGAGCTCCAAGTGACAAGGTATTATTTGTTGTTTTATAGTTTGCAGTTTGTTAGTTACGTATTTATGTAGCTCCTGTAGCTTCGCAAGCAAAATTTTGTCGACCTATCACGAGTGCACAAGCTTGTAACAAGTTGTTCCAACTGTTTTCAACAAGCCTACATCATGTAAGTTGTATTCGCAAGGCATGTCCTATCTGTCTTGCAAAAACTTTGTTATCGTTCTGCATTAACAGCAATGTTACAATAACATGTTGACAAGCTCGCTCAGAGCCTGTTATTAGTGCACCTTATTAATAGGATGTGAGAATTTTGCATGTGAACTATACTTGATCTCTACACAAGCTATCCTCAGCCTACTTGCACCTAAGCCCTGTTTCAAACGTAGAATGTGTCGAATTAAAAAAAACATGGCATTACTGTACATGACGTCTCCAAATTTATCTTGTCCCAGACTGCTTTTCCCGAACTGGTCCGGCAAACTGAATTGAATTCGACACAGCAAAATGCGTCACATTTCTCTCGCATTATGCGACCGAACCGGTCGAATTTAGGGTCGCCGTAATTAATGGCGTCGAATATAATAGTGTTCAGCATGTATAGAATTCAACACTTGAATTCGACACTTGCAAAATTCGGCGTTTGAAACAGATCGGGTTGGCAGGTAAAAGTGTGGGGGTTTGATAACACATGGCAAGGGCTGTCATTAAAACGGGGAATCTGGGAATGGAAATGGGAACGAGGAATGGGAACAGGGAATAGAAGTGGGAATCACTCGGGGAATCACATGGAAATTATATGGCAATCACCGGGAATACTGACTTATGTTGTTAATAGCTTTTTAAAACCTGGAATTTACTGTAAAAAATACAAAAACTGTTTCTTCTCTAACTTTATCCTTCTTTAGTCTTCCATTTTTGTATCTGCGCATGCAGTTGTATCTGCGCATGCAGTTGTATCTGCGCATGCAGTTGTATCTGCGCATGCAGTTGTATCTGCGCATGCAGTTGTATCTGCGCATGCAGTTGTATCTGCGCATGCAGTTGTATCTGCGCATGCAGTTGTATCTGCGCATGCAGTTGTATCTGCGCATGCAGTTGTATCTGCGCATGCAGCTTATCTGCGCAAAGAAGAATTATTGGTTTTTCTTGCTAAACAACCGTTCGACATAATGTGCATCAATGAAACAAGACTTGACAGCTCTATAAACAACTCTGAGGTTAAAATACAGGGTTATGACTTAATAAGACGAGATAGAAATCGAAATGGAGGAGGAGTAGCTATTTATTTAAGGAATGTCATTCCTTATATAAACAGAGCTGATTTAATTCCAGACAATGTGGAGGCGATTTGCCTCGAAATTAAAAAGCCAAAAACTAAATCAGTATTAATCTCTACTTGGTACCGTCCTCCAGGTTCAAATATAGAATTTTTTAATGACTTCGAAAATTTCTTAAAAAAGATTGATAGTGATGACAAAGAAATAGTCATAACGGGTGATTTCAACTGTGACTTCTTAAAAAGCGATTGTAAAAATAGTAATACCAAGCGACTTCAGGACCTAATAGACATCTATCAATTACAACAAAACATTGACAAGCCAACCCGAATAACCGAATTAACAAAAACATTGATAGATATAATAATTACAAAAGTTGACGATACCAAAATTATAGGATCGGGTGTAATAGAGCTGGGAATAAGTGACCATGATGTGGTATATATCTGCAGAAAAATAGGAATACCTAGAGAGAAGCCGAAGATAATAGAAACAAGGCAATTTCAATACTTGAATGAAACTGATTTTCAAAATGACTTAACACAAGCGTTCAGATACTTCACGTATAACTCAGATCCAAACATCGCATGGCAGGAGTGGAAGGAAATTTTTCTTCAGATTTCTGATGCCCATGCTCCAAACAGATCTAGGAAAGTGAGAAATGAATGCTGCCCATGGCTGAACAATGAAATTAAAAAATTAAGCTATCACAGAGATTATGAAGCTTATAAAAGATGCAAAAACCAAGTGACCAAACTTATAAGGAATGCAAAAACATATTATTACAAAACAAATCTTTTACGTTAACGAGTTGGAAAGGGATAGTCAGTGACAACATATATGTGGAGGATTGTTCGGAATGAGGTTATATAACTAATGGGTCTGTGAGAGTTAATGAGAGTTAATAAGAGTTAATATAAGTTAGTATGCATGCATCCATTGTAATTATAGAAACTGTTTTCGTCATGTTATAGTGTTTTTAATATTTATTTTTAATATATGTATATAGTCTAACGGCCCCTTGAAAAGCAGCACCGACGCTGAAGGGTCACCGTTATTAAATAATTTGAAATAATAATAATAATGCAGTTGTATCTGCGCATGCAGTTGTATCTGCGCATGCAGTTGTATCTGCGCATGCAGTTGTATATCTGCGCATGCAGTTGTATCTGCGCATGCAGTTGTATCTGCGCATGCAGTTGTATCTGCGCATGTAGTTGTATCTGCGCATGCAGTTGTATCTGCGCATGCAGTTGTATCTGCGCATGCAGTTGTATGTGCGCATGCAGTTGTATCTGCGCATGCAGTCGTATCTGCGCATGCAGTCGTATCTGCGCATGCAGTTGTATCTGCGCATGTAGTTGTATCTGCGCATGCAGTCGTATCTGCGCATGCAGTTGTATCTGCGCATGCAGTTGTATCTGCGCATGCAGTTGTATCTGCGCATGCAGTTGTATCATGCGCATGCGCATGCAGTCGTTAACGTAATTATTGGACATCTCTCGACAAGTCGTTTGCTTCGTTGTGGAGTACCCCAGGGGACTATTTTAGGACCGCTCTTATTCCTAATTTACATCAATGATTTACCTAATTGCCTCTCACATTCTCGGGCACGTATGTTTGCTGACGATACCAACCTGACATATGCGAGTAATAATATCTATGATATTAACCATCGTCTAAATGAAGATCTTGCAAATGTCAGTGAATGGTTGTCGGCAAATAGACTTACCCTAAACCAATCTAAAACCGAATTCATGTTAATCGGCTCTTATCAAAGAATTAGTACATTTCAATCTACTCCTTCGTTGGTAATTAATGACGCTCCGATTAGGCAAGTTTCTCATACAAAATCGCTTGGTATACATATTGATGAAAATATGTCTTGGAATGTTCATATTGCAAAATTGTGTAAAAAAGTTGCTTCAGGTATAGGTGCTCTAAAACGCATAAAGCCTTTTGTTCCTTATTCCATCTTGCAACAAGTATACAATTGTTTAGTCCAACCTCATTTTGACTATTGTTCCATTGTATGGGATACATGCGGTAGTACTCTTGCTGATAAACTACAAAAACTGCAAAATCGAGCCGCTAGAGTTCTGACGTCATCAAGCTATGATACAAATGCTGAATATCTGTTTGAAAAGCTTGGCTGGAAAAATCTTACATCTCAACGTAGAATTGCCAAGGCTGTCATGGTGCATAAATCTCTAAACGATCTTGCACCAGACTACCTTTCTGAAATGTTTGTTGATCGCAGTAGAGTAACAAATTACATATTGAGGGACACCAGTGGCAAATTAGCAGTACCTCAACCACGAACAAATTTTCTAAAAAATAGTTTCAGCTACAGTGGTGCGGTACTGTGGAACTCTCTTCCTAATGAGTTACGTCAAGTTAATACTTTGCGTAAATTTAAGTCTGATTGCAGCAATTTTATTCGATAAATTTTAAACTTGTATTCACGGCACTCTTGGAAACCAGGTATATATCTTAATAGTTATGTGTTTTATAAGCGTGTACGTAAATTTTTGTAATACAGTATATATATATATTTAAATTTTTACTCTACTGTAAATCCTAATGAGTTTACCGTGACTAAATAAAAGTTCAGTTCAGTTCAGTTCTGCGCATGCAGTTGTATCTGCGCATGCAGTTGTATCTGCGCATGCAGTTGTATCTGCGCATGCAGTTGTATCTGCGTATGCAGTTGTATCTGCGCATGCAGTCGTATCTGCGCATGCAGTTGTATCTGCGTATGCAGTTGTATCTGCGCATGCAGTTGTATCTGCGCATGCAGTTGTATCTGCGCATGCAGTTGTATCTGCGCATGCAGTTGTATCTGCGCATGCAGTTGTATCTGTGCATGCAGTTGTATCTGCGCATGCAGTTGTATCTGCGCATGCAGTTGTATCTGCGCATGCAGTTGTATCTGCGCATGCAGTTGTATCTGCGCATGCAGTCGTATCTGCGCATGCAGTTGTATCTGCGCATGCAGTTGTATCTGCGCATGCAGTCGTATCTGCGCATGCAGTTGTATCTGCGCATGCAGTCGTATCTGCGCATGCAGTCGTATCTGCGCATGCAGTTGTACCATCTACTTTCTACCAACATTCATTTAAAAAAAAAATCAGCTTTTGCATGCTTAATTTCTGCCTTTACTTAATTTGCATATTGTCTCTTGGGAGCAAAACCGAAATAGCAATATGCAAATTAGGTAAAGGCGTAATTAAATTAAGCATGCAAAAGCTGATTTTTTTTAAAAAATGAAAGTTTGCGCGACGTTTTGAAGGGCTTACACTTAAGCAAATTTCCTGAAATTTTGAACAGCAATGCAACACCCAACACATTTTCCACCCACTTACTCAAAATAACTTTTAAGCATTCAAATTTCGTGCGCAAGCCATTTTTGATCTGTTGGACAAGACACCCCCCCCGGGTTTTGAAAATGTAACTTTCAGAATTTGTTCGTTTATTCTACATTATAAATACCCAAACAATCTATATTGAGATCAATTTCAAATTTGTCCAGTTTTTTTTATACACCCTGTATACTGTAAATATTCCCGGCGATTGCCATGTAATTTCCATGTGATTCGCCCCCCCCCCCCCCCCGTTTCCATTCCCCGTTTCCATTCCCCGTTTCCATTCCCCGCCGGTTCCCGACTAGCACCATTCCCACTACTTCTAATTGAATTAGAATTATTACAAAATTAGTGTCGTACGACCTTGATATATACTGTACGTACCGTAAATACGCTCTAACCCCACCCCCTCATTAATCAGCTTTCATTTTGGATGAAGAAATTTATTAAGCACCCACTCTCTATTAAGCCCTCCCCCTTCACAACTAAGAAACACATGTGTATTGATTAGATTAATTAGTTAATTAATTAACGTTAATTTTCGCATGTTAATTTAGTTATCCCCTTTTCTCAAACCCTCCCCCTCAAAGTTGGCTAAATAGTGGATGCTTAATAGAGGATTTACGGTACTTGGCGTAGGCCATGCTACAATTACTTTCACTGCGTATATCTTTTTTTAACTTCTGATTTTATTGTCTATTTTTTAGCGTTTTCGCCATGGTGTTCACCTTCTTGACAAAGTTGTTCTGCAAGATAATCTTTCAACATTGATCGTAAATTTCTATCCCGTGAATGAAGGATATTCACTTACGTTGAAGAGCCCCAGTGGAACAGGTGAAGAAAAATCTGTAGTGCACTTGCTTCTTTGTCAATCTAAAGCAATTCAGCGCCATAAGATAAAGCATAAACTTGTAACATTTAAATATTAATATTTTGTATCTTCATTTTGTCACCCATTGTTCCTCATGCATTCTTATTGTGTCCCTTGTTAGGTTAAATTTAATATTTATTTACTTTTAGAATCCGAAACTATTCGACTTCCATACGAAGTAAGATAATATTAAAACACTTTTATTCATAGACATTTGCTATACGATATAGCATAGAATAGATCAAGTACAATGGGAAACATGCAAGCGTCCGGATTGCAATAAATCGTCTTAGGATGGGGGACCTCCATCATCCATAGTGTTCCTCTAAATACTATAATATATTTAAGACTATATTCTTTCTCAGGCAAGTTAGAAAGAATGTAAATTTAGATTTAAGATTTAGAAAGAATGTAAATTTAGAATTTTTGAAAGCTTACCAATCCACATTCCACAATTTTATCTTCTCAATTGAAAATGTTTTCAAATGGGCATGCGCTGTTGTGCCATCCTATATACCTTTACCAATGCTCTATTAGAAATGCTCTGTTTTACATTGGTGGCCATTGATGGGTCCCAGTAAGCGTTACAGGGCAGCAGATGCTCGTCAATTGCAGAATACATGATGGAGAATACCATAAATTCCATTTACCTCCATATTCAACATTGTATTTTCACCCTAATAACTGCCAGAAATGACTACCATCTGCCGCACGCCATAAAATCCACTTATGGAAGCGTTCTAGAAAATGTTGAGCTGTGTATTTTTCAAAAAGCTTTGTTAAATGTTTGAGGAATGTATGTAGGTGATTTTGTCAAAGTTCTGGGAAATGATCTGTTCACGAAACGCATCTATTATCACCAAGTTGAATTTTCCACAAATACGGAACATTCTATTTGAAACGAAGTAAGAATTTTCTTTCTCTTTAGGAAACAGAATTTCTTGATTATCTTGATGCTCAACAGGTATTCCTCATTGCTCAACAGATATAATACAAAACAAAACATTTTTGTTAAATCTAATGATTGTTATGTAAGAACTCGGGTAATAATAGTACTAAATAGTACTATACTATAGACTACAATTCTAGAGTGGACTGCTTGTATATAATACAGTTTATAATAGTTCGTGTCATTCTAATATACGGTCATTGACATCGATGTATTTTTATGTTTTCCTTTAGCTGCCTCCCATGCTTGTTGATCTGCTGGAAAAATCCAAGGTAACCACGTTATCAATCTCGCACCCCGGGCCCGCAATTCTCTGTGGAGACTACGCGAGGCTCTGGGTAAAACGGACAAATGTTGCGCGAAAATCAGCGCATTTTGGCCCACTACTCTGCTCAATATTCATAAGTAAACATGGCCGACGTACAACAAGGGTGGGGGGAAATAGCGGGTCGTGGGACCATTGGTCCCAGAACATTCTTTGGGTCAGCAGACCCAAGTTTACTGTCTAGTTTTTGCAGGTGTAAAGACAACTTCATTAGTATTGAACTATATCAATAACTCACAGAAAATATTTAACGGTCTCTCAAGGAGCTGATGATGAATTGATAATATCGTTCAAGCAAATTACGATGGTTACCTTAGTTCATCTATAAGTGCGGTTGCCCGGGTCTTAATATGTTGAGACACTGAGAGTTGATGAATATGAACATCGTGCACGGTTCGTATATCTACAACACGGCTGACTCTGAACTGCCAAGAGATTAAAGCTTCTCCAGGAAACCTTTCTCGTCTCTGTGGTTCTTAACCACCCAGACGAGAAACGTTTTAGAATCCCCGTAAAGGAGTGATAAACTCTATAGGGATTTACCTGACACTTGTGAAAAAGTTTGTAGATAGATGAAATTAATAAATTATCGTTCATTCTCATCTTTCACTAGGCGAATGTTTTCTACAATGGTTGTGTGATTGTGGAAGTTCGCGATTATCGTTGTTCTGTTAATCCCAGCAGTTACGATACTTCATACGTATTATTACGTCCAACATGCCAGGTTTGTACAGTACATCTTCTGATGGTTGTGTAAAACGAAATTCAGATAATTTGGACCCTCACACCACTCACAACGGATGATGAACTTAATGTAATGTGCTCTTGTAACGTTACCTTTACTTACCCTTAAGCATCAATAGTTTTATCGATGTATTACAGTTTAATTAAAGTGTGTGACAATGTAAACCTCTTTCAAAAACTCTGAACCAAACTTTGAAGCTAACGTTTAACTTTAATTTTATCTCTAAAGCTTGATTACGTGAGATAACGCCATTTTTGTTGAAAGAAAAATGACTCAATGACTTTTGTCTTCAGATTGCCTCGTCTTTAGAAATTGTTCGTTCAAATGGCAATTCCAGCTATCGCAATGCATGCTGGGAAAAGTGATTATTCGATAGGGTCGTCTCAGGAACATGGTCAAAATGTGCTCCATATAATATGTCAGTGAGGGGTAATGTACAGTACACATTTCTAAAAGCGTTTAAAAAACTTTTTATTTTACTTCCTGCAGACTCTTGTAGCTGATGTTAATGCCTTGACGTGTGATGGAGAATGGCTTGATAAGGATAAGATCAATTTAGAAGCAGAACTTTTATTGAAAACACAAAGTCCATTATGTCTAGATCCTTCACCAGACGTATTCAATATTGTCAACCAGATGCATTTTCACAAACACAAATATAGAAGTCAGCTACTACAAAGGTAAATTTATCAAACATGTGTTTCTAAACTATTTTGGTATACGGGTGTTTATATCTTTCCGAGAGCCTGATCAAGTTTGGGCAAAGGCGTCTATAACTTGTAAGACATTAACTTCTGTACATAATTCTTCAAAGAAAATTTGCATATAATTATAGGTTTCATCCCCAAATATATTTTCATAAACCAAATTTCCTTTAGAGAAACGATTTTTAAAAGCTTTAAATGATCTGTTTAGATTATCCCGGTTTGCCGGGAGGGGATCAGAGTCTGGATGGTTTTAATGCATGGAACTCTCCATATTCTGCTATTTCAAGGTACCATTAATCGTGTCCTCATTTTTTTTTTCAGAAGTCACAAACGTCGTTTTCGTGCGTATATATCTCAAAATCGTTCATCTTTACCCGCTCCATCATGTTTAAAGTTGGTTGACTTCTTAGCTCATCATAAACATGCACAACCTCCTGTCAATTTACGACTTTCAAAATCGTCTTATAGCGGAGTAGATACCTGGAAACAGCGCACATTGTCGTTAACACCACCAACTGTACCTGTACAGGTAAACAAAATAATGTTTATTGTAGGGAATCAAATATTAAATAATCTTTACTAAGACATGGCAGCGCAGTGCACTTGCTTGGCCGAACTAAATTATAATACTTTAATTTTCCTTCCCAAAATGCATTATTTTCTAATATTTGCAAAACATAATTCAACATTTCGGTATTACGATCTCATTGTTTCGCTCTATGAATCGCTGCGACTGCCCTGCCAAATGGGCGAATTATCTACAACACACAAGTTCGCCGTCTACGTAATTAAATGCCGAACTAAGTGCAATACGTACGCGGCTAGGATCGACCCTAATTCAAACAACCCTGATTATCATGAGCTATAGACTTTTATGTAGTTCGGCAAATGAAAACATTGCCGATTTGAAATTTTGGTTCCACATTGGATTACTGAAGTGTATACACTTCAAGCCAGTTCAAAAAGTGAAACCAGAATGGTGGATCATGAAGACATTCTTGCGTCAGTTTAAGCCCCGTACAGAGGAGCAGGTTTTCCTTGACAAGTTCCTTGACGAGTATATTTCGTGTGTACGGCAAACAAGTTTTCTCGATCAATTTTTCTTTGTCTGGGATGACTAGCTTTTAAACAAGGCTCCTTGTCAAATAAAACTTGTCAAGGAAAACTTGCTCGTTTGTGCGGGGGTTTAGAGTTAGTGCGTTGGACAGGATTCCCTGTTTTCCTTGAAATCAAATTAGAATTAAAACTTTCCTCCCCGGTAAATATATGCGCTGTAAAAACTGAATGGTTAAATAAACATATTTTCATTCCTAGGTAATGAAATTTTCGAAGAAAATAGAAGCGAGTAAATTGGATTCGAACAGCGCACCTGAGACAGTGCAAGAAATAGTTTTAGAAGCTGAGAAAACTGAGAATCGTAATTATCATTGCCGTGTGACGATACAACGTCGTCCTGCAGACTTACAATATTTAGGAGAATTATATTTACATGAAGATGCTGCCAGTAAGGAAATCACTCAAGATAAAGGGAAATGTTGCAAGTAAGTCAACGTGATATATTTTTGTTAACGTTTTTCCGCGCGGCTATATGGCCCCATCGATTCTAGCAATAACTATACAGTGTGCCCAATCAGGAAAATTATTACAGCGTGATATTTATATCGCACCTCGTGATCAAATGCATAATTGTCATTGGTCTGATTGCATGTGAATTATCAATGACATGCATTGCATGTGAATTACAAGAATACTGTTAAGATTATTTTTTTGTTTTAGGTTCTTTCTTGGTAGTAAACTGAGTGCACAGAGGTTAGTTTTGTAGAACAATTATCTTTAGACTTACTAATAAAGAACCAATAGTTGACATCCATTCAACTTCAATGTTTTTATAGTAAACGTTTATACTATAATTTATATGCTCGTCGGGCTATATGCATTTGTTTTCCAGAAAAAATCTTGGTACGAGGCGAGCCCTGGGTACGAGGTTGGGTTTCTCTGTCAACGGAATTGACCACGTTTCGGTTTATGTGTTTTTCTTAAGTGGAGATATTTTCTTGCATACATGTGGGACCGTGTTAATGCAACTAAGAATGCGCAGTGCATGTGTTATGATCCTTCGTTTATAAGAGAAATATGTTTTAGTATACTGTTGCAACGATTATGAAAGTTCAATGCTTTAAGCCATTTCCCTTGGCTGCTCCAATGCTCTGTTTAATGGCATTGATCATGTACCAAATTGTTAACCTTCTACCTAATATTTTTTTACTGTGCGTAAAGCGCGATATCCACAGTAAATTTCCGCTGATTTCTGAAGTTATTAACGCATGGAAAACAGACGAGTTTATGAATTAGGAATAGAAAAGGTGAACTACATTGTGCATGTAATCACTTGGGGTAAAGCTGTATGATGATAACTGTAAATTAAATTGCTTTGGAATTTTATGGTCCGAAAGCAACCCCTTAAGATACAGGAATTCAAGTAATAATAGCTACCTAGCCATAAGTAAACATTTAAAAAATGGAAAATGCAACCTTAGGCCCTCTGGCAGGAATCGAACCTGCGGCCCTGCGATTCTGGTGAAGCGCTCTAACCAACTGAGCTACAGAGTCCAGTTGCTGAGCATTAACCGCAAGTTCGTGTATACTGGGTTTGGTGGATAATCCAAGTGAGTAGATATATACACATTTTTTACAATTGGCATCCCTCCCATATATATACACGAACTTGCGGTTAATTCTCAGCAACTGGACTCTGTAGCTCACTGGACTCTGTAGCTCAGTTGGTTAGAGCGCTGCACCGGAATCTAAAAATGTATATAAATTTTCGTTCGAATATTTAAAAAATGGATATAATTGTGATATTTCTTGCCAGATATCTTCAGCAGTTTCAAGATCTGTACACAGAGGAAGGCAGAAAACATGTGAAAATAACCAGTTATATTCCCACCCAACATCAAGCCATGATTCAAGCACAGAACAAAAACAAAGTAAAAGTTGAACCAAACAGAACTCCAAGTCCATGTCAAGGTCAGAAAAATGACAATAAAACAACAAATGGTAATACAATCAAAACTCAAGGTCATCCCAACTCCGGAAACAAGATGGCGATGAATTCTGTAGTGAAACATGATGGTAGCAATGTTACTAGTCAATCAATTTCTGGTAAAATTCCAATATATAATACATCCAGTCTTGCAGGAAGTACCAGTGGTATGGTCGTGACTGGGACAAACAGTAATCTCGCTGGGATAACAGTACAAGGTAAATTCCTCAAACGTTTTGACTAAAATTTAATACTTATCCTGATTATTTATTTATTTACGAAACAAGTTCAAATACAATATAATTTCTATTATAGTTGTGACATTCAACGTAAATTCTAGAACAATAAATTGTTGTCAGAGAGCAACCTTAGCCATCTAATAGGATAGTATTTAACAGTTATTCTACGAACTCGAGTTGAATATGAGCTGATAGCCGACGAGGCGCGATAGCGCCGAGTCGGCTATCAGTCATATACGACGAGAGTGAGTACGTAGATGGTCACGTGTACTGTAGGTTGCGTTCTAGAGAAGCTCGAGGGAGAGGTTCATCCTTGTCTAATAAGTCGACTGATTGATTCAGTTGATTTAAAGTTCATCAATTAACCGCCATTTTTGTACGATAGGTTTATTTCTTTATTTTATTAGTCTATATAATTTTATTCATAATCTATCAGTCATATACGACGAGAGTGAGTAGAATAACTGTTTTATTATATACACAAGCTCTGGATCTGGAGATTTACTTTTTTCAAGTAAAACTTGAATTTCCTCTTCATTTAATTGTCCAAATCTGCCAGCCATTTTTCTACTTTTCTCTACTAGCAGGATATGAGCTAATATCCTGCTAGTAGAGAACCAATCAGATTGCAGAATACCTCATATCCAGAGCTTGTGTATATAATAAGATATGATATCTAGTATGAGGTCTAACTTTGCTTTGAGCTTACCACTACCAAACCGCCTTATAATATACGGCCGTTGAGTACCATAACCTCTTGTAAAGTTAAGCGGATGAGATTCAACGCGATTACGTAGATGGTCACGTGTACTGTAGGTTGCGTTCTAGAGAAGCTCGAGGGAGAGGTTCATCCTTGTCTAATAAGTCGACTGATTGATTCAGTTGATTTAAAGTTCATCAATTAACCGTTATTTTTGTACGATAGGTTTATTTCTTTATTTTATTAGTCTATATAATTTTATTCATAATTGAGACATGCAATCTTTGATCCAAATCTCCTGTGTATTACAGGGAAGCAATACGTCACAGCCATTCCTGTTGCGTCATCATCAGTACAAAATCAACATGAGACAATACAACCTGGTGCTTCATATCAACAGAATGTTGTTGGAGCTTATGTTCAGGTAATCAGCGAAATGCTAATGAAAATGTTTAATTATGTGCTTTAAAAAACTTTGCGAAATTTATTGTTCCAATTGAAATTCTTACTTATTTCCCTTAATTCATATGTATAAAAAAGAAAGCGATATTTCGTTATTGTAGCATGAAAGTATTTAGCCTGAAATTGTAGCATATATAGGCAATATCGTGATGCCTGTGGTCACCACCCCTATTGCTGTAATCACCAGTAAACCCAGATCATGCAGGGTTTGGGCCGTCCTAACTGCAATCTAAATATGCAGCCAACATTCTACATTTTTAGATTTCACTGTTTGTATTTCTGTCATTATGTCAGCCTAAATTAAGTTGTAGCACTATGCTATTCCTGTAGTTGTGACTCATATTGCTCCAATCACCATGCAGTAAACCGAGTTAAGAAGCTAGATGTTGATGGTGTTTGTAGATGGAAATTTCGAGCGAAAATTATATAAATATTTTTAGACCTAACCAGGAGGCAACTATAGGCCCTCTGGCAGGCAGGAATCGAATCGCTCAGCTAACTGAGCTGCAGCGTCCAGTTGTCAAGAGCTAACCACAAGTTCGTGTGTATATACTAGCGCGATGCCAGTGTTTGGTAGAAGGATAAATATTCTACAAACACCAGCAACATTCAGTCCTATCGAGCGAGATGCCCAAAATTTAGATTAAGAAGCTAGACACTTAGCTAACTCTTTCTCGTCTGTACTATTGCAGCCTAAAGTTGTAGCGTTAGGCAATACAGCAATACCTGTAGTCACAACGCCTATTGCTCCAATCACCAGTAAACCGAGCTCAGGCGCTAGACCCTCTCTGCTACAACCTAAATTTATAACTACCACAAATATAAAGAATGCTGCTCAACCTATACAGCCTGCTGGACCAGGATCTATTACCTTGATACAGGTATGTTTAAATATTGGTGCATCGTTCTAAAAACCATAAACTGAAGCTTATCAATAGTTAGTGCCAAATATCTAATTATTAATTCTCAACACACTCAAGACTGAGTAATATTTGAAATTGCACTTTGTTGAAATGGTATTATGAGAAGTTCTTTCATAATATTCTTCTCTTTTATATTTTACTGTATTTCAGAATTTCAAGTGCATATTTCCTTTCACCATTTGCACTTTCACTGCACTCGGTTAATTTTTCGATCTCTCTTGATGGCTGCATGCTTTTGGAAAGAATTTGTTATCAAAATATTTTTATATAAAAATTTACGCAGATTCCTCTTCAATTCATGTATATTTTTGTCTTTTAGTCTGCAGGAGGAGATCAAACACGACGATTGTTACCAAACGCTATCGCGTCTCGAATACTCAAGAAACAACCTCACGTAAGACTGGATATTAAATGTTTACTGTAGGCCTGATAAAACATGAATTTATATTAATAAACAATTTTTGGATGAGATTTTTGTTGATAATTTCGGATGTCACAAAAACCTAATTCAGTAATTGTTTTATTATATGTTGCGTTCACTTTTTCTTTTACTCCTAGCTTGAATAACAAAACAAAATTGTCCCGCGGAACAACGTGCATATCTCAAATTTATTTATGTACGAAATTTGATATAAAAGTTTTGACCAAAAACATTCAAGAAAATATCGTTTAGCCATGCTGGTTTTTCTTCTTTTTGTTTATTAGAACAACGTGACAATACAAGGACAGCAAGTTCAGATTGCTCAAAGATCAAATAACGCTACTATTGCGGTAGGTTTATAGTTATATACCTGGTTTTGTACCTGTTATATAACGGTTTTTCTTTAAAATATGATTTAGCTGTTGTGCTTGCTCAACATGTTGTGTCCTAAAAGAAATGCCGTTTCCTGCTGTAGTAATACTGGACCAATAAGGGAAGACTCCTACTGGACTTAGTAAGAAGAACTTAGAACTGATGGAAGTATGTTCTTGCCGCTAAACTTTATAACATTTCTGTTTTCCAACACAGCAGTTGAGCAGTGCAGGTATTTTACCTCTCACACAACTTGGTATCAATGTTGCTAATCCTCAATTATCTGGTAAGAAAGTTCCTCAACAACAAGCTGTAACGTTGTCTTCATCATTAACACTACCAATACTGCAACAACAACCTCAAGCTAGGCAACTCACGGCTGGTAAGTATACTTGTGTATTTTGGCATTTGGAGTTCGATATTATATTAATACAAGGATCTCGTTATGATCAGGCCCGCAAAGAGGCTGTCTTAACTGGTCTTAACCAGTAAAATAGAAACCATATCAAAAGAGTCCTGGAACTACCCATATTCCGATATATATTTTCTTTAGGTCTGCTCGCGAAGGCTTAACTAACGCCTAATGCCGGTCAAGGTTTAGGATTAAGTTTTGCATTGAACATGAGTTCGGTTTAGCAAAATGTAAAGTGTTATGTTGTATATCGTCATCGATTACTGTACGATTATCATCACACCGAAGGAGATAATGTAGTGTGTTTCTCTAAGCAATTTTTAGGAAGTCTTATCCAATCCAGTCTCCTGGTTATGACAGAACTAACCGCATATTCATTCCGTTTCAATTTTAGCCCCAGTCAATACGTCAACAGCAGTAACCATGGTAACCATTGGCAACACAGCAACACCCATAGCAACCATGACGCCAGCTGGAAATAGATCCACCTCAAATCTTGCTCCAATTGTCCCTCTTCAACAACCTATTCAGGTAAAACGTTTTCATCGCTTTTCTATTGTTACTTCTTCTTTTACCAGCTCTAGTCCCAGGCTGACCCTGGTGCGGCTGCTCAGATTCTTGTCCTCCATCCTTTTCTATCCCTCGTCATGTCCACTGTCAGTTCCTTGATATTTAAATCTTCTTTTACCCAGCTCTAGTCCCAGACTGACCCTGGTGCGGCTGCTCGGATTCTTGTCCTCCATCCTTTTCTGCCCTTTGTCATGTTCACTGTCAGTTCCTTGATATGTAGGTGTTTGTTTTAAGCAGTCCATTCATCACTAAGTTGGTCTCCCCCTTCCTCTGTTGCTTTTATCTGACAAATCATTGGCGTGGCCTCAGGGATTATTTTAAGGTGCAGTGATAACCAATTTGTGCAGTGATAAATCAGATTATACAGTGATAAATGAGATTTTATGCAGCAATAAATTTTTCTTTAATATATAAAAATGGTGTTATATTATAAGCAAAGAAGAGTACAGATTCTCATAACCAAACATTGCTTTTGTACCTAATATTCACGGTCTCTCTCTATAGAATATATCAAAATTTGTGTCTGAAAATCAAGATTTTTGAGCTCCAGAAGCTCAAAAATAGGAACATTTTGTGGGGGAGGACCCATTAAGTCCGATCGTTTCCAGTTAACCACCTCCTAATTGAGGTCCCTTGGCGTACGTTCCTTGGTTCCATGCTGTTTAACATGTCTCTACGTTCAAATGCTGTCCATTTTCTTGCTCTTTGTGCAGTGATAAGATTTCCTTAAAATAATCCCTGCGTGGCCTTGTCTTTGTGATATACAGGGTGTATCAAGAAAAAGGTAATCCAATTTTAGCATGTCTGCGTGCGTTTGATATTGAGTTTATCGATAAAATTTTACACAGCAAATAATGCTTTCAAATAATGCTTTTTTTGATCATTATAAGGGGAAATGACCAAATACGAATCGAATAAAAAATACCGCTCGAAATCGCATTTTTCCACCGTTGGGAGCTGGGTGCAAAACTATTGAAAATACATCCCAGGTCGAGGGCTCGGATTTACTCAGGTTGGGTAACGTCAGTGTGCTTGATAAACTCATGTGAGTTGAGATTGGTTGGTTCTCTCCTGTGCTTCGACGGTTTTTCTCCGGGTACTCCGATTTTCCTCCTTCGCTAAAAACTAACCCTTAGGCACTAACCACTAACTAACCCTCGGAACCTTTGTCAATTGGGTTGCAAAACCTGTTATATTAAGAGTGCAGCAAAAATCGAGCATCGGGAGGCAAGCGTCGAAAAATCGATTCCGCTCATATTATAACCAGAGGTAGGCCTTAATGTAAGAAATATCGCTGTGTAATTTTTTGATAAAATACGGCTTAGTTTTGGGGAAAATTGAGGAAATTGGTTTTCGAATTAAATTCGCTCATTTTCGACTGATCATTTATATCAATTTTAACAGCTGCTAGCGACCATACGAAATAACCTAGCGCTGTAATATTCTTACGCGAAGTTAATTGCTGTCTCATTAAACTACTGGAAGAGTTTCAGAAATTGTCGTTGATTCTTTCGATTTTTCGAAATTATTTTTACTAAGAAACAATCCAAGTTGGACTTTAAATAGTGAATTTTGTGAATCATTCAAAATTTCCTTGGGGAAATTATTTTGCGTGATGTATCACGGCCCGAAAATTATAAGAAATCGACAAATTTTATCTGTCGGCAAGATCAATGATCTAAAACTCCACACGAGTCCGAACACGAGTCCGAACACGAGTCCGAACACGAGTCCGAACACGAGTCCGAACACGAGTCCGAACACGAGTCCGAACACGAGTCCGAACACGAGTCCGAACACGAGTCCGAACACGAGTCCGAACACGAGTCCGAACACGAGTCCGAACACGAGTCCGAACACGAGTCCGAACACGAGTCCGAACACGAGTCCGAACACGAGTCCGAACACGAGTCCGAACACGAGTCCGAACACGAGTCCGAACACGAGTCCGAACACGAGTCCGAACACGGGTGCAAGGAACACGGGTGCAAGGAACACGGGTGCAAGGAACACGGGTGCAAGGAACACGGGTGCAAGGAACACGAGTGAACACAAGTGGAACACGAGTGAACACGGATGAAATACAACTAAAAATGCCATTTAGGTTCTATAAGTATAGGAATCAGGAAATAAAACGCGTGCTTGGGCTAAACGGCAGTGGACTACACTATCTACACAACTATTTGGAGTTTGAAAACGTGGTTGTCAACGTGGGGAATTCGATCTTCTTTTGGTACATATGTATTTAGTTGTTGTTTGGACAATAAATACATATGTACCAAAAGTAGATCGAATTCCCCACATTGACAACCACGTTTTCCAAACTCCAAATAGTTGTGTAGTCCACTGTCGTTTAGCCCAGAGTCAGAGAAAACGCTTGTAATATTAAATCCCGAGTAGAACACTGAGCGGCAGCACGCAATAAATTAAATAACTGGCCTTTTTCAATAACTGGATAATTGAGGTTCTATTTCCTGATTCCTATATATTTATAGAACCTAAATGCATTTTTAGTTGCATTTCATTCCTGTTCACTCGTGTTCTGACTCGTGTGGGGTTTTAGATCAGTTTTTCACACTTTCAAAATCATTGACATCATTCACGAGATAGATCTCTGCTGTTAAGCTTTGTTCTTTCTTTTAGCTTCTCTATGTAGTCTTATTTGGGTTCAATATTCTTCTTTATAAAAGGTATTATTAAAATATCGTTTAAAATTCATTTATTTAGGTTTGCTATTTTTAGTTCGCGTGATATAAAACTGACATGTCAACTGGCAGGTCGCGCAATTTGAAAATGGGTGTAACCAATCAAAATGACACATTAGATTTTCTTTGTCTGATAGACCAATCAGGTCGAAAACCGGATTTTGGCTTTTTACATGCGGCCAAACAAGGATTTGTATCAGGCCTTCTTTCCCTTCCCTCCACCCGCATTTAAAGTAAGGGAAATGTAGGCCTATACTCAGGTTACAAAATAAGTGAAAATCAAAAGCTAAAACCCTAATATTTTAATACTAATATGAAAAACCAAATTTGTGCACGTAATATGGAATGCACAAGAGCACGCTAAAGTTGGATGACCTTTTTTTGCGTTTTGGCTTGTTTTGGCCATTAAAGGCTCAGGTATAGCCTTATACTGTAGGTGCTACCTGTACAAAATGCGTATATACACCATTTAATAGTCATCGCAAACACGTGTATATCACTTATACTTGCTCACTAACGCCACTTCACGTTTAGGTTCGTATGGTTCAGTTTCCACAGGGAGCCCAAACGTTACAACCACGTCAGATCACACTACAACCTCAAGTTAATCTTACAAACACAGGCAGACAACCAGGAAGACCTAACTTAAGACGTAGATCGTCTCATCAATCTAACAATTCACAAAAGTAAATATGATCTCAAAACATAGAAAATATTTATTGAAAGTTACTCATTAGCCGAATTTACATAAAAATGGAATACATTCTCTAAAAGGAAAAATTATCTGTTAAATCGCCTGAATATGATTTTAGGGACGGAAACATGTCTGCAAAATCTACAATGGGTAGTGCTTAGACGGATAAAACGGCCGATATAGGCGAGATTAGCAACATGACAATTCATTTATCCATAAATACAAGTTGAAGACGAGTTCCCATGTAACTTCCCTGTCTGTTTGGACAGGAAAATCGGATGAAGACAAGTTTCCCTTCTCATATAATTACGTCTACTGTAACTCGTGTTTTTTATTTGTAAAAAATTACTTATGAACTGCATAATTTTTACAACTGCATTTGTATATTGTATAATCTCATGTAGTTCTTTGGGAACGGCGAAATCTTGTTTGTATAGTAATATTACCTAAAACAGATTGAACCACCCAGTAAACCATATACTTTTTCACCAATGTTCTCTCTCAAGGAATGAGAAGGCCCACTTCCGTGTTGAGTTTACGTATTCAGGCTGACCTTAGCCTCAATTCTATAAAGTATGCAGAGTTATACACCGATTAAACCCATGCAGTTAGATAGAAAAGTAATAGAGATAGACGCGTAAAAACGCACAAATTGTAACAAGTCTGCAAACAAGTTGTTACAAATCTGTTCACAAGCTGTCAACAAGTTGTCTTCGCACTGCTTGTTCCCAGTTGTTGTAACAAGTTTGGAACAAGCTGTTAACAACTTGTAACAAGCTTGATGGCATTATCAGACTTGTTACAAGGTTGTTCTAACAGGTCTGTCACAGCCATGATACAACAAGAATGTTACAAGGTTGACAACTCAAGGTTGTAACAATATTGTTATATCAAGCATGTAACGGACTTGTTGGAACAACCTTGTAACAAGTCTGATAATGCCATCAAGCTTGTTACAATTTGTTAACAAGTTGTTCCATACTTGTTGACAACTTGGGACAAGCAGTGCGGTGACAACCTGTTGACGGCTTGTTGGCAGACTTGTTACAAGATGTGAGATTTTTACGTGTGATAGACCTGAGATGCATGCGGGTAGAAAAACTAAACAGTGAGCTAAATTTCGTTGATATAAACGATAGCAAGGTCACGAAATGGAATAGTTCCTTATTATACCACGGCAGCCTCCTTGCTCGTCAAACGTCACTATTTGTCCTTCAGTGCAGTATCAACAAGTTTCTGAACACTTTTTGTTCTTTTTCTTGCTTCGTCTATACATTGTTTTACGACAACGTCAGAGGGTAGCGGACTGCCGCCTAAACAACAATACATAAGATCTTTCATCACCATGAACTTTCAATTATACTACGTGCTACAGATAGGAAGGTCAAGGATAGTCACTTAATGGCAAAAACCATATACCACTGGTCTCAAAAATTGAAAATATAGGAAGAAATTTTGCGACCCGATGTGTTCGTGGGAGTGTAAGCTGGATTTGTATACTGTACATTCGAGATTCGATGAGAATTTTTAAGCGAAACTTTGTATTTGTTAACCATTTTATTGCCTTGGCTTTCCTTGTTAAAAAACGCTAGCCGTATACAGTACATTCAAGTTTCATTTGATTCTCGTGACCGGTCGAATGTTCCAAAACTGTGGTTGCTCTCATTCAAATTTAAGTCGGTGCATCGTGAAATATTGCGAACAATCGTGACCGATAGTTACAACTCGCCAGCAAGTTACAGGGTGAGACCAACCTGGTTTATGAACAGAACAAAGTTTTCCTTGAGATGTAACAACAACTGTCATCACTCCAGTTGCTAAACTTTCTTCGTCGTCAGTAGGATCAGATATAATCACTGAACTACAAATACGAAAGTAATGCTGTGCATAAGATATGTTATTATAAATCATGGATAAGGATCAAGCATTACAAACACAAACATCCCACTGAATGTATAGTACTAAATAATTTAATATGATAACAAAAAACAGTGAACACTGGCAAATACGAACGTTGAGTCTTTTAAATTTTTGAATCTTTAAACAACCGATCTCATGTCATGATAACGCCAGATTATTTTACTCATGAATGACAATGGTAAAACTCCCAAGTTCATGCAACTCGCGTGGTTAAAATGCCTGTTCCAGCTACAATAGTTGTTTCTGTATCCGGGCGACCAAAACACGGAAACATGTCGTTGATAGAAAGAAAAATTCAAATATCATTACAGTAAGACAGTCAATTCCACAGTCATTTCATTATTTCGCTTTCAAGGCAGAGAAAATTAACCGCTAGCCTATGAAGCATGATGTACACTATAATACACGAATTATTTAATTGTAAGCGAGAACACTTACTTGTCAATAACAGCAAATGTTGAAGCTACTGGTTGTTCTTTTACATTTAATGCTATCTCATTTTTTCCAGCAGGTTCTGGAGTGTTTGTTTCTTCGTTGATTGTAATCTCATATAATCTCGCTAAATATTAATGAAAATAACATTAATATTGGATTGCACGTTTGGTCGTTTGTTGATTATATATATAGGATTTTTCGTTGGTCATTAACGTAGGGTGTTTGTTGGTTAAAATTTTACCAAACATTGTTAAAGCTTATTTGGCGATTACAAACTTTAAGATACACAATGACCAATGTACATTTTGCGGGCTTTACTCTACATTTTGTTACTGCAGATAATTTCACAGTAGTTCATTCCTCCAGTGCGACATAGCTTACATCATTAGTAACAAGCAAAATGTTTGAAAGAAGACGTGAATATTTCATACCTCGCATTCTGATTTGGATAAGGAGAGGAAATAAGTGTTAGTACGTAAAGCGTCACTTACTATTCCGGATCGCACCGAGAAACGCAATCATACTGGCATCAGTTATGTTTCCATCATAGTTTAGACATACCAGGTCAACGTACAAACACCACACAAGCTAAAGGAAAACTTTACTCTTACATGTCAAAAATACTTTCGGGATTGCACGTTTGGTCGTTTGTTGATTATATATAGGATTTTTCGTTGGTCATTAACGTAGGGTGTTTGTTGGTTAAAATTTTTCGCGGTCTGGTGATTGGTTTGTTGTCTAATTTGTTGTTGGTGACTTGTGGTGTTCTTTGTTTATTGGTTGATTAATAGTTTGTAAGTTTTTCCGTTCTTGACTTTGTTTCTGTTTGGTTTGGTGCTTGAGTTGCCAGGTTGGTTAGAAGTTAGCTGAGATAAGCAAGTTGTTTGGTTAGTTGTAACATTCATACATACTGTAGCTCGTTCTGTTGCACGGATTAAATGTATTTAGAAAAGCTTCATTACCTGGCCTTCCAGAATACATAATTCTTCCAGGTCGATCATTTCTGAACTGTAAATGAGAAGGGCGGTCTTACTTTAGAGTGTATAATTTCAATATAATGGACTAAAACCCATACTGTTATCGTATAATGACAACATCACTACATCAGCTTCTAGGCTATATATTTTAGTTGAAAACCTTGTTCTGCATTTCACTTACTTTGATATAGTATCAGCAATAAACTGACTTAAAACTTGATCTTGTTCACTCGGAGGTCCAGGACGGAACCGTGGAGAACAAAGTGGGGGAAGATCAATATTAGGAACTGAAAATACAAAACAATTAAATACAATGGCTACAGTAGGTGAGTTCCCATTAGACTATATATATACGTGGGATCTCGGTCAAATGGGATAAAATTGTTTATATGAATGCTTCATCCCACCTGACCGAAATGGAGCATTTTTCCCCCATGTATATATATTGGTGTTGCGAGCCATAGAAGATAGAACAAGAAGATCTAAAAGTCTAAACAGACATTTGTTACAGTCGTAATTATAGTGTAATAGCACTTACAGTTTCTTCAGCCACTACAGGACTCGAAAATATTTGGAGGGTGCATTGTTTATTTTATCATACCCTAAGTAATTTCATCCCAGTAGCAGCGAGACGAGTTTCAAATAAACACTCGTATTTATGAACATAAGAAATATTGTCCCTCTCTAACCTATAAAACCTTTCTTTGGATGTTCTGGATTTGGATTAGCCAATTCCTACAAATAATGAAAGGCAAGTTCAGATTGAGCAAAGAATAAATCATTTCTGCCAACTAACGTCATATTAACAAAACGTTATATTCGTTCGTTCAAATATACTTACTGATTTGACTCCACATACAATTGTTGTATTTCCCAACTTTACAATAGACGATCCTTCCGCAGTAGCAATCGATCCTACGGTAAAAAACGTTCGTTTTGCCTGCAGAATCTGGAATATAATTACCAATCACAATTTACATTATTTGATGGAGAAGAAGATTCTTACCAATATTGATGACGGTATTTCTAAACTGCAGCAAATTTCTGCCATCAGGTCGAATATTTTCTTCCTACACCATTTATAGATAAAAAACGCAGTATTAACAAAGGTGATAAGTCCAGTTATACAGTAATATCATATCCACTGATCATATCACATGTAATAATAATAAGATGCAATACAGGCTCATGGTGAATAAACCAAATTAAGGAAAAAACCAAATCCAGTCTCCTTTGTAGAAACTGTGTGGGTCATCGCCGGAGGCTAATACAGTCATAGAGACCGAGCCATTGAGGATGACGTCATTTAGCGCCGTTTCGCTCATTAAAATTTTTAGTGCTTGTAAATAGCGGCTGTATTCGCAGTCTCCAAAGGAACATCTATACGAAGGAGACTACTATTTTCGCAGATACAATTTATTATTTGTTTGTACACTGCGCTCACTGTCCACAATCACGAGCCTCTTTCCGTATTTGAGGTTTTTCAGGGAACGACACAAATTATGTACTAGTAGGCCATCCGCCACTCGCCGGATGACAAGGATTTCGTGTCCCCCTCGAACACCACAAAATGTGTTCATTATACGCTAAGGTGATCCACTGCCATCATAAAACATAAATGTTGTCAGTCGGTTCGCAGGTCTCCAGAAAATTGCTATTATATATGTATGACGTCATCCGTACGTATAACAAAACAATGCAGCTCGTACTATACTGGATTTGCCAAAGTACGCATCAGCAACTCAGGCTCTTGATCAGTTGTCGTGGAAACCTTTAATCTCTTTAATCTCTAGACTTTTAATATGTACATGACTATTTGGTTAATGTTTTCCAAACGTCCCTTTTGTCCAAAATATAAGCAAAAAAGGGAAAAAAACTGAGTTTAGAGGAAAGTTATGGTATTCTCACAACAAAACCTGGCTCCGTTTAGATGGGATATATCAAAAATTGTCTCTGAAAATGCAAGGAAATCAAGCCACAGAGACTCAAGAATACAAAAATTTTCTGGGGAGGACCCCCAGACCACCCTTCAGCTTCCCACACCTGTAATACACCACCAACTTGTTACGTCCCCTTTCGATGATGCCCCCCCCCCCACTAACGATTTCTTAAAAAAGGCCCTGGGCTACTTGAATCACAATTTAACTCTAAATAATGTAACATGCAAATATATATATATATACAAATCAACCAAATATTTCAAATAGCTAATAATTCGGGATTTCCCCATTCTTTGTTTCGACAGCAGAAGATATAATAAGTAGTTCTAATGGCAATGGTCATCATTTTTCTAATGCAATACATTTGCATCTAACATACTTAAAAAAGTAGAGCACTCTTTTGCAAACACACCTAGGGAGCTCATAGAGAGATTTATAAATTTAACATGGTTAAAATATTGACGTTGCTGTCTTACTAATTCTTTATATTTATTTTCTTTACGTTTGGCGTTGTTTTCGAGGTTTGTTTCATAACCAACAATAAATCTGGACGATATGTGTCACCAGTAAGTATTGATGGACTTTTGAATCCAGGTATATCAGCGAAGAGATTAGAACCATCTACAGTTTGTAGTGTATTGGCAAGAAAGTTCAGGATTGAATTGTGCCTCCACGTAAAACGGTCATTTGATTGACATCCAGCAACCACGTGTAATAGTGTTTCTGGACTGAGACAAAAGGTGCATTCTGAACTTGAATATATTCCCCATCTGTTAAGGTTTCTGCGTGTCGGAAGAGAGTTGTTAATATAGCGTATGGTAGAGTTATAAATGTTTTTGGCAGTTTAGAATGAGCAGAAGACCACACCTTGTTGAGCTGTGCTAAGGAGAACTTGGTAACGTTGGAGAAAAAGGAGCCTTGACAGGTCAATTGATTTTGGAGTCATTATCTTCATGTGCAGAACGAAATTCTTTTAGCACTTCCTTGGTAGAGTTATATATGTCGTATTGAATATTAGTATGGGTATTAGTAGATTTCCATAGTTCGTTAATTGATTCATTAGGAGAGGTTTTTAAAGCTGTACGAAGAACTGCTTGGCACTGGATAAATGCAGTTGGGATTTCCAACAAGATTTTTTGCAATTTTCAATGGACTCAGTGGGGTCATTTGATTTTTTAGATTTATGCAGGAATTGTTAAGATTCTTAAAAAAGTAGGATTTTAAGAAAAAAGTAGGAAAAAGTAGGAAAATCAATCAATTTTTAATAAAAAGTAGGAAAAATAAAGCCTGAATCTTGTTTACTGACTTGTTTGCTGCAATGACCATGTTTCAATATTGATGTGGACATGTGGTCTATAACAGCGTTTGTGCAAAGGCAAAACAGACAAACAGCCTTTGTCCTTTGCTCACAATGTGAGATAGATATGCTTTTGTTCTGTGAATACCAATCGAACACTGTTAGTCTATTGATTGTTATCAATACCAATCAATAATCATCAATTGTTCATTGACATTCAATATCAATCAATTGATATTGATTGTTAATTATTGATCATCGATTTCATCAGGGCCGTCGCGAAGCAGTATTAGCAGGGGGGGTGAGTATCTCATTTGCCGATGAAAGGGCATGGTTTCTGGGTGTGGTCATTCCTAGTTGACAACTCAATTTCACATAATTTTTGGAATCTGACATATATTTACGTTGATGAGGATTTTGTTGGACAATGCCTTAATTCAATAGGAATAACAGGTCAGGGGAAAGATCTGACTGTGGAAAAAGGGCCTCACATAACTAGGGGGTCCGGGGGAGAAAATTTGTGCTCCCCTGAGAAAATTTTGAAATTTGAAACCCAGAAATGCCATTTTCTGCATTCTGAGCTACAGATTTACTATCAAACATTTCCCCCTAAACATGCCTATTATAGAGAAAAAGGAACAATTGAAAAAGACACAGAATAATAAATTGTTTTGTCAATACTTATAACATCTTAAAACACTAAAATAGTAAGAAAAATTCATTTTGGTTCATGTTGCAACAACAGCACAACAGTAGTTGAGATTGTAAATAATTTGTTTAATCATATTTAAAATTAATGCTGCATTTGTCACCCCCCCCCCCCCCCCCCTCCCCCTTTGAGGCGACGAGAGGGATAATGCTACGAAAATGCGTCTCCAAGTTAAACGACGAATAAAGAACGCATTTAGCCTAATTAAGAGGAATTAAAATAATTAGAATACTGTGTTGAAAACTCTACAAATATTAGACATGCGTTTCGTTCAAAGTTTGAACTTCAAACTATATAAAAGTATACAATATACGTTCGGATCGGATCGGATTACAAATTTTCAGTATCAAGTTGGATCGGATCTAATATACTTTTTCGGATTGGATCGGATCGGATTAAAAATGTTTTTAATCGGATCGGATTCAGATTGAGTACTTAGACAAACCTTCGGATTCAAAGAGGTCAATCCGATCCGATGCACACCTCTAGTGTACAATGTCACATGTTATTATAGTTGTGGCGGGTTGGCCTACCATTGCGGCCTTCCACATAATGACATTTTGGCGTATGTAATTCTTTGAAATCATCAGTGTTTGAAATATATACCTGGCGTAAATATCCGGCGGGTAAAATGTGAACTTTTCACCATGGCTGGCCCTAGGGTACATAAGGCACGATTCTCACAGAAGCTCTTGCCCTTTCGGACAAGGTGCTCCCGGTCTAGTCCCGGTTTTGCTGGTCAGAGCACAAGTTAACGTGTTGGTTGTTTATAGTTGTTTATACAACATGCGGCTAAATCGAGAATTGGTACCAGCGCCTAACTATCCAGACTTTATTGCCTAAAGAGTCTAAAAGTAGTAAAAAAGAAAAAGAAAATACTGCGTGAAAAACAATACCGTAGGCCGTTTGTATAAAGCACGTGGAACAAGCTCAAAGCTATAATTTCCGTATTATTTGTTTACACTTGTGAGGATATATTGACAAATTAGAGGTCATATATAAACTTACCCTTGTCTCACTGTTCCACATTTTACCTCTCTGATCGCGTTTATATCATTCAAGAAAACAAAATGAGGAACAGTGAGACAAGGGTAAGTTTATATATGACCTCTAATTTGTCAATATATTCTCACAATAGTCTACAAATAATACGGAAATTATACTAATAGCTTGTTCCACATGCTTTATTACCACTTTTGGACTCTTTAGGCAATAAAGTCCGGATTTAATGTGATTTTAGTGATAGTTTAGCGCTGGTGCCAACTCTCGATTTAGCCGCATGTGTTTATACCCCACTCACCCAGTCACACACTGAGCTCAATTTTTAAAATATACAACAAATAGCATACCAAAAACTTCCTATAATATTCCAATGGCTGTGCGGTCCTACAAAATACAAGGAATTGACAAAAATCGGAAAAAAAACATGGTAAAAATGAAACAAAATTGAATAACATTAAATGGAAAATCTTACTTAAAATCTGCCGCCATCTTGAATTAAATGGACGCTGACGACAACATACCGCAGTCGGCAAATCATGAAAATAGCAATATTAAAAACACTAGTGACTAGTTTCAATGAATGGTTTAGAAAATCTTGTTTTGCAATGGCTTTTAAAGGAAAGGCAGTCTGCTTTGGTTGTAAAATGTATCTGCTAACACCTTATATAAAATGTGTTGAATGTTCAACATCAACATTGCTATGTTTACATTGCTTTGCTCAGGGTTATGAGACATCAACTCATCATAATGATCATTCATATGAAGTGATCTCTTTAGATTTCTCTCTTATTGAACACACTTGGACTGCATCTGAAGAGATGTTGTTGCTCGACTCTATTGCAGAATGTGGTCTAGGCAACTGGAGTGACGTTGCGTGCCGTATGAGAACAAAAACTCCTGAAGAATGTGAAACTCATTATTTAGACAACTATATTAATTATCCACAACAACAACTGCAGAGAATTCTTCAACATATACCTCCTGAAATTGATAATTGTTACCGCATGATACCATACGAGCCAGCTGAGGATCCACCCAGACCAAAAGATGACCCTGGACAAGCTACAGATATGGCTCATTATATGCCATGCCGGGGGGATTTTAGTGTTGAATATGATAATTTTGCTGAATGTGATATCAAGGATGTTGAATTTCATTGTGAAGATAGAAGTGATGAAGAACTTAAAGTTGCCACTGTTGAAATTTATCTATCCCGAGTGAAAGAACGATGCTTTCGTAAGAGAATTATTAAGGATTATGGTTTAATAAATGTACACAAGACAGAACTTGTTGAACGAAGCTTTTCAAAAGTTGAAAAAGATTTGCGGGATAAGCTGAGACCTTTTGCAAAGCTTCATACAGCAGAGGAGCATGAACAGTTTATCCAGGGTTTGTTATTAGAACATTTTTTGAAGCAAGAAATATGTGAATTACAACATTACAGAACTGCAGGGCTGACTTTGAAAGATAGTGCTAATATATATCAAATATCTCAACAACAAAGATTGAAGCATATTAGCAAGGGAAGTATGCTTAATGATATCTTAAGTTTACTTGAAGATAAAGTTGCATGTCAGAACTGGCTGCAAAAACAAGCAATATCTCAAAGCTCAGCTGCAGTTGCTCCATTTCCAATACCACTGTTAGGACGTAAACCTGCAACAAGATTAGACATCAATGGGACACCAGGTGTGGAAAGATTAACAGAAGAAGAACGTGACTTATGTGCAAAGTTAAGGTTTTTACCTCGTGCTTACCTTCAGTATAAACAAATGTTGATTAAAGAAAATCAATTATTAGGCTCCCTAAAGTTAGCTCAAGCAAGAGCTCTTGTCAAGATTGATGTGAATAAAACAAGAAAGTTGTATGACTTTTGTGTGAGACATAACTGGATCAACAGATGTGACAATTAGTGATTGTACATATTTAGTGTATATATACTTTGCATAGTCATTTCCTGCCCTAACTTACTTAATACCACTACATATTCTTAGTGAATATAGTTTTCATACCTATAGTAATTCCCCATCCTAACATGCATAACAGCCCTTCATGCAGGGCACATATAACCTATGACAATGTAACTAAAGTCTAAGAAAGCCAAGCAAGCCGAATTGAAAAGAGAAGCATTTAATGCTATTTTGTGTGACTTCTAGATAGGGATATAGATAAAAACTATTATTGATCATTAGTTTTATGTCTGCATTTTAAATTATCTAAAGACGTTACTATATATTACATTACGATAGTCCAATGAACAACTTTATATTATTTCAGCACTGCCTTTTCATTTCTTTTGAAGTAATATATCATACACGAGAAGGAGTTTATTATAGTGATTTGAAACACCAAAAGTGTGTTGAAAAACAAGGCGCTAGCCGAGTTTTTTAACAATACTTTGAGGTGTTTTTAAATCACTATAATAAACGACTTCGAGTGTATGATATAGCTTCTCAAACAAACCAGTATTTAAAGAGAAATTCAACGCGAAAGTTGAGTTAATTTATGGGTGTTTATTACCGTGGTATCAAGACAACGATACGGTGGTGATTTCCTTTGTGTTTTGCTCATGAATTATTAATGATTTGGGAAGATGAGATAGCATCATCTTCATTGTAACTTGTCAGTTTTTATGACAACAAACATTAACTTTAAAATCGGAGGGGGGTTAAATTTGTAAATCCTATAAATGCTCAAGCTGAAAATCATGAAGGAATTAATGAAAGGGCCTAACGAAAGAGGTAGAGAGGTCTCTGAAAGTGCAATTTTCGACAATCTAGAGACTCCAAATTTTCACCCCCTAACTTTAACAAGCTTCCTATGCCACTGATTTTAGTTAGGGACCCTTATATACCTTAGCACAGTTTTTAGTCCTTTCGTTTCCTGCTGCTTGAAAATAATGATGTAATAGGGGCCCCGAATTCTCTCGAATTCGCATGTGCGCATTAACAAGCAGTCAAGGGCACAAAAGCAGCCAAATAGATGTTCAAAGCAATTAAAATTAGAGCTTTGGGGTGATTACTGTGCAAAATTTGCTGTAAAGTACACCTACAGGTATAGGTGCGCTAAAATCTCTATCTAAAAACTCTGGTGCGAAGTTGACATGCAGTCTGGTTTGCACCCAACACCATGTTGTTTGCATACACCATCTCGCAAAAATGGGGGGGATTTTCTGAATATGTTCACAGGTAATAAACGATCAGTCCCTTAAAATACGATCCCTTTTAACCATTGGTATATTTGTACTGGGTTTACGAGGTGCACTCTTATTGTCCAACTGTATAACAGATGTTGGGTATGTTCTAATTTAATCATAATGTATAATGCGGGTTGTAGGACCCTCGCCAATTTTTTGCGATAACGAAATAACAACATGCTGAGCGACGAAGCCACTGGCCACAGCCGCCCCTAAAGTGAAGTACCGAAATCGGCTAAATAGTGCAATAAATCCTCAATGCTCCAATTATGGATCGGTATTAACAAGGCAGTCACAGTGTAAAACGCCTGGCGCAGATCACAAGCCAAACGGAAAGCCAATCAAAGTAATATACTTATCTCTGCATCGCATACCTAAAATATATTTGTCGGGAGGATTAACTGGAACTATGCGATAAGCGCTCTTGATGTCAACCTTTCCCATTAATGCACTTTCCTGTTTTAAAATCAAATTTATCGCGTGTGTAGAGAACAATATTGCACAGAACAATATTGCAAAGAACAATATTGCAAAGAAAAATCATCGTTGTTACGACTATACGTGATCATTGCAGAGAAAAATCATCGTTGTTACGACTATACGTGCGCCAGTAATTACCACTATAGGGTTTCGCCTAGACTTGCTCCAAGTCTGTCTCTTAAAGGGGTTTTTATTGGGGAGTTATAAAGGATTGGGGAGTTAAAGGATTGGGGAGTTATAAAAGGCGCACGATTCGAAGTCATACGAAGTTATAAAAGGCGCACGGCGCGCATTTTCGTGCGCCCTTTATAACTCCCCAATCCTTTATAACTCCCCAATAAAAACCCCTTTAAGAGACAGACTAGTGGAGCAAGTCTAGGTTTCACCATGCAAATTATTAACGCCATGTAAGATAACAAGTCAGCGGGCAGTTAGGAAAGGATGCCGTGATTACCGCCATATAACTGGTAAAAACATTCTGAATGAATGAATAAACTTTATTTTACGAGGGTAACACTTGCATAGCACTAACAAACCCGTGGTCCTCGAATATTTAAAACTTATGATTACAACAATATATATAAAAGAGATTAAAAATGTTAAAATAGTTTAAACCAAGCTAGATTTTAAGGACATTACACTAGATAGTGTTCTTATTTTAAGTGGAAGACTGTTCCAGTGTTTAGTACAGTTGTTATAGCGAATGTCCTGCCGCCTTCCGTTGTACGGGTGTATTTAAGAAGCACAAACGTGTTATGGGCATTTCGTGTTTCTCGCTGGTGAACTTCGCTATTTAGGACAAGAAACTTCGACAAGTATGTTGGTGTATCTCCCTGCGTACGCTTATATGCATAACAACTTTTCTTGATGTCAGTTTCAACTAAAAATGGTAGCCATGAGCCATCCAAGTTTGTTGAATAATGGCACTGAAGGATGACGTGGGTTTGCATCCAGAATTACACGTGCTCTGGCGGCGCGCTTCTTTAACTTTAGTAGCATAGTAAGATTACCTAAACTGCCGGTACTAATCCAAGTTACGCTAGCATAAAGCAGTGGCGCCGGCAAGGGGGGGCGAGGGGGGGCGGCCGCCCCCCCCAATATTTTACAGAATGGGTTTCTATATTCGTCCAAATCTGGTGACAAAGGGGGGAGTAACGGGGTGTATAGAGAATGAACTGTGGCGTGCTGCGTAAGTTTCTCTCCATTAGTGCCTCCAAAACGCAGGAAATGCCATTTTAGACACCGAAAATTCAAAATTTTCCCGGGGGAGCATGCCCCCGGACCCCCCTACAATTTGTTTGCCCCCCAAAAATAAATCCTGGCGGCGCCACTGGCATAAAGAAATAATGGTTTGATCATCGAGTTGTAATAGAGAATTCGTTCACTTTGCGGGAGATAACTTCTAATGTTTTTAAGGATACCAATACGTTTCGATATATTTTTGCATGTTGCATCGATGTGACAATCGAAGCTTAACTCATCGTCCAATTCCAAGAAGTTTAGTGTGATCAGTTTGTTCTAGGCTCCTACCATTTAGCAGTGTTGACGATCTTCCTCAGACAATTTAGCTTTGAGACGTTTGCCAGTAATTAACATAACTTTACTCTTCGCGTGATTCAAAGGCAGGTTGTTTCAGGTTCAGTTATTATTATTATTATTATTATTATTATTATTATTATTATTATTATTATTATTATTATTTAATCTTATTTGAGAACGGTAACCCTTCAGATCTAATATCATCTGATTTCCAAGGGGCCGTTACCGAAATACAATAAAAAAACAAACTATATACAAAGGCATTATACTATTCTAACTGAATAGACAAATTATTTACAAACAAATAAAAAAATAGGTTCTAGTCACTGTTCACACGTTTCATCCCATCATTATAATCGGCTCGAGAGAATTGTTTTATTTGCCGAATAGAAACGCCGTTCGCTTTAGCGGCTTTCGGGAGGCTATTCCACAGACTTACCGCTGAATAACTTATGCTTTTTTTTTTGAAATTTGTTTTAGGCTTTGGAAGAGCAAAATCAACATAATTATTACGTAGGCTGTAATTGTCGTTCTATTAATATTAAACATGCTAGATATGCTGTCTGGGAGTTGCTTGTTTTTAACTTTATGCATAAATGTTATTTTATGAGATCTCCTTCTTTCAGCTAATTGTTGCCAGCCAAGTTCGGTTAGCATATCGCTTATTCTTGTATCGAACGGTTTCCCTGTAATTACTCTTGCTGCTCTATTTTGCATTTTCTGTAATTTTTCTTGCAGGTAAACACTACAGTTGTCCCAAACTAAACTGCAATAGTCAAAATAAGGCAATACTATAGCTTTATAAACGTTTTCTAAAATTGGTGTAGGAATATATTTCTTCATTCGTCGTAACATTCCAATACCTTTTGAAGCCTTATTAACTATGTTTTCGATCTGGTTTTTCCACGATAATTGTTCGTCAACAATTACACCTAGGGTTTTTGTACACTTTACCCTATTAATATTGGTTTCCCCAATTTTTAATTCTTGGTCGTTTTCAATTTTGGCTAGTCTTTGTCTAGACCCTATTATCATGTATTCTGTTTTTTCTTTATTAAGAGTTAACCTGTTGGCCAACAACCACTGGTGAACTCTTTCTAAGTCTGCATTTAATTTAGTTATGACTTCATCACTTGATCTACCACTTGTCGTTAAATTTGTGTCGTCAGCGAACATAGCAGTATTCGAATGCGAGAGACACCTCGGGAGATCGTTTATATAAACTAAAAACAACAACGGTCCCAGATTTGATCCCTGAGGCACTCCGCATCTTATGGTACGTCTACTTGACATGGTTCGTTCTATTTTACACATTTGTGTTCTATTGGACAAATACGACTTAAACCATTTTAAGGTACTAGGGCTAGCCCCATACAGGTGTAATTTACTGAGAAGTATATCATGATCAACACAATCAAAAGCTTTCTTCAGGTCCAAAAATATTACACCATTCAAGCATCCATTGTCCATATTAATTAACCATTTGTTGGTAGCTTGAAGGAGCGATGATTGTGTTGAGTGATTCTTTCGGAAACCTGCTTGTTCACTTGTGAGTATCTCATTGGACTCCAGATAATCAGACAACTGCGTTGAAATAAGTTTCTCAAAAATTTTGGAAATTGCCGAGAGTATTGAAATAGGTCTATAATTAGTGCACTCAGTCTTGTCTCCCGATTTAAATATAGGTGAGATCACTGCAGTTTTCATATCTTCAGGAAAGATACCAGTTCTAATAGATTGGTTAAAGATATTAACCAAGGATGGAGCTATGATATCTGTAGAGTCTTTCAACAATTTCGGTGAAATTTTGTCATGACCTGTTGCCTTAGAAACTTTTATAGTTTGAAAGTAAATTAAATACTTCCTCGATTGAAACGGTCCGAATTTCAAAAGAGGAATTCACAGAGGTAATATAAGATTCTGCTTTTATGTTAGTTGCAGGTAGAGCATCAGCCAATTGAGGCCCGATATTATTGAAAAATATATTAAAGGCATCAGCAATATGTTTAGGCTCAGTAACAGAGAGATCACTCTCAACGTGAATCTCAGTAATGTTAGTAGTTTTGGAATTTTTGTTTGTCAATGTCTTAATTGTGTTCCACATTGTTTTAGGGCTTTGATTATTTTCACTCAAGGCACTCATATAGTATTTAGTTTTCGTGTTTTTAACGATCTTGTTAACTTCATTTCTTGCTCTTTTATACGCTTCGTGCACATTCTTTGAGCCTGATTTTACGGCTCTTTTCTTAAGATAATCTCTATTTTGCATACTTTTCTTGATGTTATCTGTAATCCAAGGAGCATACTCACTTCTAACTTTCCGTGTTATTGGTGGCGCATGTAAATCAGCAACCGCCAAGAATTTTGATTTCCATTCTTCCCAAAGAATATTTGGGTTTGAAAGGTTTGGTTGTGTTTGGAGGATTTCGTTTAAATCAGATCTAAAAGCATTAATTTCGAAGTATTTATACTGTCTTGTGTTGACAATTTTTGGCTCTTTTCGGGGAATTGAGACTTTTCGGCAGACATAAATCATGCTGTGATCGCTTATTCCTATGTGTTCCACGCCCGAGTCAATAATCAGTTCTGGCTTGTTGCTGAATGCCAAGTCAATTAACGTACTTGAGGTTTCAGTTATTCTCGTTGGTTCCTTAATTAATTGTTCGTACTGAAATGTTTGAGCAAGATCAACAATTCTTTTTGTCTGAGGTGAAATCGTACTTTCTCTAAGATTATTCCAGTCACAGATTATTGTTAGCATTAGCCCAGTTTTCAACTTGACTAGCACAAGATGATCATTTCTCACTCAGCTCCTGGATGTTGTTGAAATCGGATGAGGCAATTAATGTAGTATCATCGGCAAACAAGTCAATATCCAAGTCCACATAAAGAGACAGGTCATTAATAAATATTAGGAAAAGTACAGGGCCTAGTATAGAACCCTGAGGAATACCTTCATTAATGGACATCATGGATGATACATTCCCTCCAAACGTTACACATTGCCTGAGTTTCTGTTCATGAGATATGAATTAAACCATTCAAGAGTATTGTAATCAAGTCCGAATAAATCCAGTTTCTGCAGCAAAACATTGTGGTCAATCATATCAAATGCCTTCTTGTAGTCAACAAGTACTAGACCTACACGGTTTTTTTCCAAATTAAAAAGAATGGAATCAATTGTATGCGGGCAAGAGACGCGTTTCAGTGCTATGATTTTTCCTGAATCCCGACTGATTGTGGTAGATTTCATGTTCAGTAAGGTATAAAAAGGCATTCATTTACATGTTTCTCGATTACTTTTGAAAGTACTGGCAATACCGATATGGGTCGATAATTCGTCACATTAATATCACCAGACTTGAAGACTGTGGTTACTTTAGCCAATTTCCATCTAGAAGGAAATTTGGATGTAGCAATAGAAATATTGATAAGCTTAGATATGGATGGAGATAGTTCTACCCACTTCAAAATGGCTGATAGCTCTTGCTTGCGCTTACTCGAGACATTAGTTATCGGCGGAACAATTGCGCCCCCTTCGATAGCGAATGATGAAGATTCAAGTTACATTGTGGTGATTCTAAATTTGCTTAAGATATGCGTGACCCATTTAGGTGGACTACGAGGGCGTCTTGGCCCAAGTACAATGATGAAGTGACGCCAACAGGAGGCAAAAACAGACTGGGACCATATAGAGGCTCAAACACTGGGTTTGAGAGTGTAGTGACATTGCTTTGAAGTTACAATTGATCTCCCTGGGACCTGTCTGTCTTTATGCGGTTGCTGCGCCGTTATTAGCGTCGACAGCTCGAATAAATTAGGAGCTACGATTGATGTACCTTGTGCGTTGTTTGGATTTGAGAGGAGTTGACTTACATCACCTGTTCCTTCGAGAGAGCGAACATTCTTGGTGGCTTTTTGCATGGACTGTAACTCCGAAGTCGATCTTGACTCGTTCAGTTGCACAACCGTGTTCGCCACTAGACCTGCACGAAATTCGCTTGATTGGGATGCACAAGATCAATCCACTGACGATCCAAATGCAGGTGGCTCAGCTGTACAATTATTTTCCATAGTTGCCTTTCGGATCGTTGCGCTTTGCGTGCTAAACAACTATAGCCCTTTCAAAGTATTTTTCTCACGAAATTGTTTGTTTTTGTTTCGCTTCGATAAATTTTTGACACTCGTCGCGAGTTTTGCTTTTGTCGGCATATTTTTAATAGCTCGCCGCTGAGAAAAGTGCTGAATTTTGTCCTATAGCCTTTTCAACTGACCTCGTAACTTTCTGTGTTTCGGCGAAGTGACTATAGGCTTGTAATCACCGAGCCTTCGGCGACTAATTGTTAATTAGCAAACATATAAATAAACGAATATCCACTTCCAATTAGCAACTTGTGAAACGGAAAATAGACGAACGACGTGTGTTATGTTTTAATTCGGTCGCGTTATCTGCATATCTGATCTCTCTGGACTAATTTGTATTCTTTCAAGAGAAAGACTTGTAACATTTTTAACGTTTCATCAAGGTCACGAGTGCTCAAGGCCATCTTTGTTGTTATTTTTTACCATAGTTGAAATTTAGAACTCCAGATGATCAAAGTTATGATCTGCGGATGATATTGGAGCTGTAATTTCATGGTCTTCATAGAAGAAACTAACATTTGTGAAAGTTGTTTCTTGTTGCCTCTTTAACTACTTGCCTTAGGTTACCGTGGTTTTTCTAAATTTTTTATTAGTTACTATATATAGTATACCATTACTAGTTGCATGGATTAATGAAATATGCAATGATGCATGAAAGCATGGAAGCTGCATGTATATCTGGACTTTCTGTATAATTATATAGTTAAAGAATTATATCAGAATTTTAATTTTCAATATGTGCTCTCTTTCCTGTCTTTTTATTTGCGTATTGCAATGATTGTGGTTCGGCAATTCAGATTAATAATTTACAATTCAGATTAACAATTGTCCGGCAATTCAAATCAATAATTTACAACAACTCGACTCTCGAGAGAATATGGTGACTCTGGCTACTAATATAGAGGCAATGTTAGGGTTTTAGGATCAGTATGGATTATTTGGCTTTTTTTAGTAGGATTGTCAGGATTACGGATTATTGGCGCATGAAAAACACGATTATAGATTATTTGGGTATAGGGCTTTAGGATTACGGATTATTGTTAAGTCAATATCATAAATCAATTTTTGCTATTGAAAATGAAAACAAATTAGGTAAAATTTAAAGGTTGAGATGCCAGTCAACATAAATAACATCGCCAACATGACGGAGACACAGGTTAAAAACATTACAATATTCTTTAAAATTTGTTTCGAGCCGGAACAGGCACGAAACACGCTCATACTGTGCCACGCGTGAATCACACGAGTGGCTGTTCAGTTTGATTGCGAGAGGATCATTTTCCAAAATGGCGACCGCATCAACATGTACATCAACATCGGTCACATCGAATATGTTTACTTTTGACACTCATGTTTGTTGAATATATTTTAGGGATATTTTTGTTTAGAAAAATGGGATTATGGATTATTCACACTCTCCCCTAACAGGGCCTCATATATTGAGTATTGGTCTCCTATACCAACCAACATAATTATGGTCATCAACCTGCACCTATATATACTTGACATGCATCACTGGTTTAACTATCCGTTAACAGCAACCCGACAGGTTGTTGTCTGTTGACTCAACAGACTTATTACGAGTTGTTCCAACAACTTGTTATCGTCCTACAATTCAACAACTTGTTAACAGGTTATGAGTGACAACCTTGTCAGTGACCTTGCACTAACTTGATACAGTAAAATGACAGCATTGTTACAACTTGTTGACAAGCTTGCAACAAGTCTTACGCGTATACCCGATACAGAATGCGAGGAGCTTACGCTGACAATTGCACTACTCGCTGCACTTTCCACCCTATTTCTGGTCAGTCGAGGCATATTAACGACCAAAATTGACTGAGTATTAAATAGCAGAAAATAAGAACAGAGCTATGTAGCAGTTAATTGTTGTCGGCTAGCAGAGCTATGGCAGAGCGAAGACGCGCGAGAATTGCACCTGATCACACGTGACGTCAGAGGCTCATGACCGCAGGCATGACACATCTGCCGTTAACTTCGCTTAAATCTACGTTTAACCACATACAAATAAACACAACAATTTTTTCTCGTACTCTTATTACAATATAGTACAATACAGTTAACAAAGACTGTTTTCTCTAACTACGAAATACATATATTTTTCATAAAAGGTATAATTGAACTAAAACATATAGTAGATATATTTCAACTAAAACTAAGCGAAACAAAAGTACAGTATCTTTAACTAAGAAAATTAATTTAGGTATAGTATAGTAGACTTCGTAAATGTTTAAAGTTTCTATATATATATACAACTTATATACCATATGCTTGACCAGCTACCAATACAGATATGCTAGAGTATAGAAGAATTTTTATCTGACGTCACCAGCTAGCAGTTCAACAATGTTTTTACAACCGTGAACGCCTGATAGGCTATTATATAGGAAATGCAGAATGTGTTTTGTAGATGGAATACTCGAACGAACGAAAATGTCGCATTACTGAGCAAGAATAGTTCCGAGACAATTATAATGATGCATTTTAATCGAAGCTTTTAACAAAACACCATTTTAACATTTGAATATGACTATAATATGGTTCTTGGTTTCAGACAAGAGCGAGTTATTGTTTCTAGCTAAAATGACAACGCCTACGACCAGTTTGATGGTCTAAAACAGGGCGCTTATACATAGGGCGGTGCAACGAGCGCGCGCGCTGATCGACGTGTGATGCGGAAGTAGCCTGGGGCGAATACGATTTTAGTGAAAATTGAAGAAAAAACAGATTCTTCTAGTTCTTGCGTTCATATTTCGCATCGTTTTAAGTGTGAATACAAACTAACGGAATATTTACGTGTAATATCACTCTGAGTACGTAGTCAGTTTGAATTTAGCAAAGATTTTGCTGTCAGAGAGAATTTATTATCGATAATGCGCGTGTGTTTGGTCACTTCGAATGGAGACAAAATTTCAAATGAGAATATCTTTTTTCAATATGGTGTCCCCCTCTTAAAAACTCAGGCATGTTGAAGTTTCTTATCTCAAGTTTATATCTTTAAAAAATCGTTAAAATCGGAGTCGATTCCTAGGAGATATCATGGCTGAAATTTGACCCATTTTAAAGATGTTATAGTTTTGCTAGTCTGTGATTCTGTTTAAACCACTTAATGTGTGGCTTAAGTTTTACGACTGTTGAAACAGGATTGATGTATTTACCAAACCGATCCTCTTTGTAGCTCAATTTATGAAAAATCCAATTTTTGCAAATATACTGAGCGCATTGTTGGTTAAAAGTTTGCCCCCTCCGTAAATTTTTTAGGAGAGATAGGTGACAAGTTCCCTTAATATTTGCTTAAATATAACATTTTTAGGTTGATTCCTTCGCGCTATCCTTTTTGCAATCTGGGATACGCTGTGGGAGCTAAATGTTTCTTCTATCGAACGCTAACAAAGGTCATTATAAAATAACATGTTTACTACGCGAGCTGTGATTGGTCAATACCCGTGCAGGATGAGACAATCATGCACGGAAAATTTTAGGCGCTTCGCGGGGTTTTTAAAACGTCCGTTGTTTCTTTGTCGTTATTTTATAAAATAATTACGAAATGGTTTTCCGTGCAGGATTGTGTGATCCTAACATTTAGGATGTTGCTCGACTTTCTGAAAGCTAAAAAATACTCGCCTATCGGCTCGTATTTTTTTACGCTTTCAGAAAGTCTCGCAACATCCCGCGTGTTAGGATCATGCAATCCTGCACGGAAAACCATTCGGTAATCCTTTAATGGTTATGCGTGTTAGTTTTCAAAATAAACACATGTTTTTGACAAAAAAAAACCAGTCCTTTGCTGTGAATGCCATAAGCAAGTCATTAAATAGTTTAATCGATCAGTTTGGCTAATATTTTATCAAAAAACACAGCTATATACTGCTGAACAATGTGTTCTCAGACTGATGTGATCTACTGGAAAATATTTCGCATTAAAAACAATCGTTTTCATCCTTGATATGTCCTAAGAATAGACTTCGATTTGGAACAAACTCTTAACATATAAGCATGAGATATTAAGCAAATAAACTTCGGCATACCCGCATTCTAAGGTGCTGTTATTATCATCGTTGTAAAAGTATATTTTCGCCGCCATGGAAATCGGGAAAGCCAAAGAGCTATCAAGGACAATATTCCACATTAAATCTCTCTCACAACGGTTTCTACACCAAAAATATATTGTATCCATAGGAAAACCAATATTTTACTTTTAAACTTGAATAATTTTCGCCAAATACTGTCAAAAAACGAAAATCTGTTTTGCTTGGATTTTCGCACGAAAACATGCTCGCCCCAGGCCACCGCCGCATCACACGTCGATATATAAGCGCCCTGGTCTAAAACGTTTATCGACTCTTCAAGTATATAAAATAACACAGTAAGTTCATGATACTGACGAGATGACATTGCCAGGAGATCCCATTTCACTGAGCACTTTATCCAACCACTGCAGAGGACCATGCAGATGGATCTCAATCCAACATGGCGTACTGGTGACATCTTGACGATGATATTCTGCTCCCCATCCTTTAACAAAACTCATTCGGATCGTACACATTTTAGTGAGTTCATAAACGGCTTCAAATCCATGGTGGACAGATTGTGAGAGGAGTTGAGCAAATTCTTGATTGTTGAAGATTTTTAATGAACAATTGGAGGGAATTTTGCACACCGTAGTTGGATGAAAGCCATGGTGGTGGTTACAGTTACGACTTTGCACGAATATTGCACTTTCACTCTGACACTCTGCAAACACTTCACCACCGACATAGTACAGATGCACACCTTTCCCAATGTGTTTTCTGGTATTCTCAATGGTTGAATTGCGGTTGACATTTGACAGTAAACCCAGACAGAATCTTTCAGAGTGGTTTGTGTTAGGATCAGTGAAACCATCAACAACAACACTTGTTGTGTGACAATGAAATGGCTCCCCAACTCTTGTATTCAACTCATAATATGCAATAGTAGCCCAGTTACGTGGTTCTTGGTAGTTCACAGAGGCCATATCACCTACACAAAGATATAAAGGTATATTAGACCTGTCAGTAAAAAAATCACATCCCAAAGAGAAAGAGCTTCCGGCAATGATGGCAAAGCACCTGATCATCGTTGTTAATCAGAAAGGAGGTTTAAACCTCAAAAGGAATTACGTTTAGAATATGTCAAGCTTGGGTAGAAATATTGTTTAGAATATGTCAAGCTTGGGTAGAAATATGTTTTCTGATAATGAATAGTTTAATGATAATGGAGTTTTCTTTACTATACATCATGCATATATATGATTGGATTTATGGTGAGTCATGTGGACATAATTGGTCATAATTATAGCGTGTGCATGTCTGCGCACATATAAAAAATATAAAGAGATGTGTACGATATAAACAATTCTTACTATTTGTAGAGGGTACAGGAGAAACTGGTGCAATAGGTCCCTGAATGCAAGAATTATTTCCGACTTCCACATCCATCTGAGTCTCTGGTGGACGAGGTGAGCCACCATCCTCTGACATACAGCAACGATCTAAGGAAAACATGATAAAAATTTCAACCTGCTGAAAAGTAAAAAACGGCGCAACATTTACGAAAGTACAAAGAAATCATTTGAATCGACTGAGTTTTGCATCTGCACTATTTTTCATATAGACACCAGTACTTCTTAGGTGCTTGCAAGAGTTAATTGCATAGAATTACACACTTTCATATTAGGGAAACTCTGGTTTAGATTCCAATGTTGGTCTTTGTAAATTATATACTGTACATTCCCGATTAATTGGAGAAGGTATAATTTCAGTTCGGGTTTTTGCGGATCTGATTGCCACGTTTTATTGACATTGGCAAATAATTTTCCGATTGGATTCGGATTAAAACAATGAATCCAATGTTGGAGTCTTAATCGGATCCGTTTCACACCTCTACGGCTCTAGTGATTGTCATGTGATTATTCACAATTCATTATAAAAACCTGCCTCGTTCCCAGTCGCTCGCAACGCATTGGCAGGTAACTTCTTAACCTGCAGCACCTTTATAGTACCAGGTATGCACATAATGCACTGCCCAAATTTTCATCTCACATAAAACAACTAGTCTGTAGAAAAGACAGGTAAGGGCCCATCTACATGATAGATGGAATAAACGTGCGTAGAATGACAACGGTAGACGTTACTCGTATCATGTAATGAGCCCAGGCATTTAGCCAGGTGGCCGTCCAACTGTCCTATGGACGGCCACTTTTGAATTTGGACGGCCACTTTTGAATTTGGACGGCTACTTTTGAATTTAGACGGCTACTTTTGAATTTAGACGGCTACTTTTGAATTTGGACGGCCACTTTTGAATTTAGACGGCTACTTTTGAATTTAGACGGCTACTTTTGAATTTAGACGGCTACTTTTTTTATAGACGGTCATGGACGGCCTAAGAAAATATTTCCTTGAATACTTCGAGAGTTGTTAGCTGCCTAATGTATATGTTTCGTTGTTAGCTGCCCAATTGATTTCAAGTGCCGTGTTATTTTTACCACCACCACGTGGTGGCCACACCCATGGTATTTTTTGGACGGCCAGTTTCGACATCCTGGCTAAAAGCCCGAATGAGCCTTAACTTGGCGCGAGTGCGTATTTAAACGTATGTTTATATTTTAAACGTTGGAAAATATGTTAGCCAGGTAACAGGAAAATAGAAACCATACGGCCATTACAGTCCAAGGTAAATGGCCGTCGATATGCAGATCGCCAGAATTTACGACAAGTACCAGCCCAGGCTAAATCCCATTAAGTACACAAATAAGGTAAAGCACAGTCACAGGGTATTTCCCACGTTTAAAACGGAAGCAAACACGGTGTCAAGTACGAGATTAAAAAATCATGCGACTTTTTGGTGATTTTTTGAATTAATTTTTTTTGTGATTTCTTTTTTGATTTTTTTGTCATTTTTCTATATTGTTTTAATGTTTTAATGAGATTCGGCAACTATATAGATAACAATGTAGTGCCAGAATTCGCCACAGGTTTCCCCAATTACGGCGGCCCCATCATATACAATAAATTACATACTTTAACTTTCAACACAAATTAGTTCTATGACAAATTTACAAGACGACGTTACAGACAACTAACAACAACTTAAAACTCCTTCAAGGGACCTGACCCTTTTACATTTGACACAGACAGACTTCCAAGTGTGTGGATCGTCACGATCTGTGGATCGTAGATGTTGATTAGCGCGTTTTTATAATAGTGTTTCAAACCTGACTTGAAAGTTTGCAGTCCAATATCTTTGTTACGGAGGTCATTACTTCAAACGTTCCACGTTTTAGATGCTCTGATAAAATATGAACTCGGAAATGTTAAATGTAACAGTTTTAGCGAATGGTATTGCAAATTGCAAGTTTAATTAAGTTTCCATTTTTTGCACTTCTTGTTTTCCAGGAAATCTTTATTGTTGGAAAAGCACTGTTATCAATATAAGTGTGGTTGTTAATAATTTTATATAGTAAAACCAAGTCCAAGTATTTTTTTGTGATTTGTCTATCTTTTATGATTTTTTGTGTGATTTTTTTGTGATTTCTCTGAAGGTGTACGAGATTTAAATCACTGATTGGCCCCTCGACAGAAGTAACAGATGGTGCAGAATTGATGGTTACTCGGATGGTTACTAAAAGCAAATAGCAAATGTAAATAGTTATGATAATAGCATTTTATGTATATATGATGGATCCTGTATGATAGATGACATCTATATGCAGTATATACTGTACTGAAATCCCAGTAGGTTCGAAATTAACAGGCAGTTCCTAATTATTGTGAATGCATTCTATAAATGTCACAGAAATAATGATGCTTTCTTTCAGAGGATGCTTTTCCATTATGCTTATAATTGAACAATATGATTTGGTTTTGACTTCTTAAATACTCTACTGCTGACGTCAACCATGTTTAAGTAGCAAGTCTGTTACATGTCAATCTTGAGTGACAGTACAAATGTCCAACAACCAAATATTTGTCATATACTGTACATTTGCATAAGCTAACTTATCAACAAACTACAAAATATCAAAGTATACACAGGTGGTGGAAGATCTGTATTATTGAGGGGGGTTAGAATGTAACGCCAAAGGCGCTATCAACGTAGGGGGTCTGGGGAATCCTCCCCCAGAAAATTTTGAAATGCCCCCCTATATAGTGAGTGTGAAAATTACTGTAGCCACAAACCACAATCTAGTTTCCTAACATGCTGACACACATCTCTTAATTGTCTATGCTGCCACACAGCAAAGCATGTTGTGCATCTTTAGTCTTTGAGCATGCAGCCTGGTCTCCAAGTGTTCTGTTTTCACCAATAAGGTCAAAGAACAGTCATAAATAAGTATGACACAGCATGGTCATGGACCAAATTTATAGTAAGCGTACAGTAAGGGTGGTGGAACTTCCTTGCATAATGTTGAGCTGCAAAATATTCCTTGATGACATTGGGCAGGCAAGATATTATGTAATGCTAATCAAAGGGTTTTGTAGATGGAAAATTATTGAGTGTAAATTATATACATTTATTAGACCTAACCAGGAACAGCTGCAAAAAATACAACTATAGGCAGGAATCAAACCTGCGGCCCCGCGATTCTGGTGCAGCGCTCTAACCAACTGAGCTACACTATTCCAACAGTACCATATTACAGTTGATTTCAAATAACTTACTATAAAAATGTTCCAAACTTTATTCATAAATATTAGTGGTGGGCGATACCACTACTAAAGTATCTATACTTTTGATATTCACAATTCAAAAGATGGTATCGATACTTTTTTTAAATATCGATGTTTTCGATACTTGTCATGTGACCGGATTATGTTTAATATTTAATGTTACATGAAGTTCTTCGTTTAGTTCTTTGCCAAACGAGCATGCAGTAACAGCTTTTCACAGCGGTTTTTTTTCCAGGTTTTTCTTTTTCATGCTGGAAAATGGCAGAAATGTTAAATTAAATATAAAGACTATCAATCGTTGTGGTAGGAACATATTTAACTAGTGTATGAAGTACTTTGTCTACTGACCAGTATCGGTATCGAAAAAAAGTATCGAAACAGTGGTATCGATAAAAAAGTACTCGGTATCGTATCGAAATCGATATTCGCAGTATCGCCCACCACTAATAAATATTGAATTGAAAAACCGATTTGTAAACTGAGCATTTGATTGGCTGCTTTTGCTCCACCAGTAATCTAACTAACTGAAAACTATATGTAGATCCCATGCTCCAGCATGGTAGAATTCAATCTTGCAGCAAAACATATGTGATTATGTGAATGGCATTTCCTAAGTTTTACACAGGCACACACTCAAAAAGTCTCGTACACTTTTACGAAAATTCTGAAAATTCCGAAAAATCCAAAGTCTGTAAAAGTCCCAAAAATCCATGTAATTTTACCAACCAATAAAAGATTGTTATAAACTATTTTTCTGTTCCCACGAAGGAATACAAAACATTTTATAAGAAGTCAAAACATTCCAACATTAACGCTGACAGTTTAATAGCCACTAATTACAACTTGACAAGAAAAGTTTTTGATTCTTTAAAAATATTGATAAGAAAAGTGAACTTGTGGCCTGTACAACAACTAAATTTAATCCCAGACTCTATAAAGTACTGTTAAATCTGATAACTCTTTCAAATTAAAAGGAACAATTGTTTAAAGTGACAATAAACAGCTTTGTGCCGCAGGCAATTAAGGAAAAATATACAAAGATGCAGACAACTGTCTCGCCGCGAATTTAACTTCAAAATCACCTTGCCATATGTATTTCCGTGGCTTAACAATTCCTTATCTGACAAATAATTGATTGTTGCAGTAACTGTTGTATTATTGTATTAATACCGTAGACAACATAGCCTTAAATAGTATTAATTCCCTTTCACTCCAAAACAACATTATTTACATGAAGACTGTGCACAGTAAAATGCAATTTTGTGAATAGCGAGGTGGATAGCCCCAACACGGTAGTCAGTAAAATTATGTATAACACACAAAGGCCCAACAGTATAGATCATTACCTCCTGGCAATTCATAACGATTGTAGTTTTCTCCCTGTCTGAAAGGACTTGGAACATCATCACCCGGTGTTTGTCTGAAGTTAGCTGGGAAAGAAGCATTGACTGGCATAGAGCTTTCCTGAGGGGCTGAATGATACGGTGGAGGCAATCTTGGGTGCATTGGAGGCCATTCACTGTGTCGTGGAACCAACACCGGGGGCAACACTAAAGGAAAATTATGTAGCTTGGTTTTTAATGTGTTATATCTCATATTTTGCTACATAAACTAAAGCAAATATTAGTATGGTAAAACGTGGGATTTGAGAAAGGTGGCAATTACTTATGTTCAAAGTATAATATGTACTGCTTCAAATAACAATAGACACTGCAATTATTTATAGTTGTCAAACGCCATCGTTATATAAAAGAACAAAGAAAATTAAAAGTGCCAAATCAGCCATGTTTCCTTCGGCTTCGTTTAGATAAATACCTGGGCTTTCAACTCTTCTATAGTGGTACGGATTTACACACACTTCTTTTTGTTTCTTGCCAAAAGCATATTCACAAATATCCAGTGGTTTTAGCTCATGATGGCTCTGTAGATCTGGCCAACGCCATACACGACAATATATGACATGCGGAAGGCCTTTCCTGTGGGAAACTTGAAGCCTTCCATCTAAACTACGTGCTATTGTTACACATTTTGCCGGCACGTTAGGGTTAGATAACGCTTTCTCTAGCTCTTCAAGAGCACCCTTGTTCTTCTTTAGTTTCTTGACAAGAGATTCAATCGCTTTCTCTGCCCATTTTTCTTCTTCGTCGCCTTGTTTCCATCCCAAAAGGCGTTTTACAGCTGGCGATGCAAACGCAAACAATGAAGCCATTTTGAAACGTCGTCAATAATATAGATGTTAAGTTATATTGCAAATAATCACAGCAATCTGATAAAGAAACGATGAAATACAGAATAAGAAATAACAATTGAATGATATAAAGAAACACAAGCATTCGTTGTTAAAATTTCGATGTTCTAAATGTGTATGTTTACGTTCTAAACCCGCGTCTTCGCAAACAAAGTTCGCCTTTAGAAATCACTTAACTTTTTGTTATTATGAATTAAAATGGTTCATACCTTTCAAAGTAAAATCCTCTGATACTTTATCACAGATTATCCAAGGAATTGTCAGTAATTTTCCCAGATCTCTGGTAAACCAGCTAATATTGTATAGACTTGCCGCTTTCCCTTCGCTTGAGCATGCATGACGTCATCAAGATGGCGCCATAATGTCTGGTGAGGTATAAATTGCTGGCTGTATGTCTCACTAGGGGGTTAACTCAATATCCTGTAATGACAAAAAAGATCCTTGAATAAAATATTCTGCCAACGGACTGTCACGGACCTACTCATTGTAGGGAGAAAAATAACATCATTAACATTCTAAATACGTCATTTCTTTTACTCAATACTTCTTAGACCAATATTATTGCAGCGCATGTTGTTAGGGTATTTTGCAGATTTTGGTATTTAGCTCTTTCAAAATTGCGCAGTAATCATATAAAAATTGCGGTAAAGCTGCATATAAACAGTAAAGGCCTTGCGGCATCAGACCAGAAGGCATATTACATATTATTACACAAAATTAACACAAATTAAAAACTGAGTTACAAGAAACTATACTTATACTTAGCACACAATAAACATTCGTGAACGAGCGTGAGGATTTTCTAGGTATGTCATGTATGGTTCTTTCAGATTCGCGGAAATACGCATGTCTCTAATATCTATCAATGAAAGATGACGTGAAATGGACGAGCTGAGCCGGAGAACAATATAATCAAAGAATTTTGCTGTTTCGTTTCACAAGTCACAACCAAAGTTGAGAATTGTATTCACAAAGTCAAGAAGAGCGATTCTTAATTTCTTATTACGATAATAAATAGATCGGTAACCAACCGATTCAAACCTATGTTTCACGATAATGAAGACATAACAACAAAATAAGCGAGAATAAATGCCTTTCGATTCTCTACCTTAACCGACTTGACTGACCCCTGATCCTGTACGAGGGGCCCTTACCAAGTTACCATGTAAGCGCAGAGAACCGCAGAGTGCATTAGAATCATAAGTTGACAGGCCGATCATAATTCCCGATTCACCCCACCGAGAACTCATCGCCGGCAACCGACCGCTATGCCGCTACCAAGGCCGATACCTGACTCGTCCCCAGTCGCTCGTGCCGTGTTTCATGCCGTGTTGAATGACGGGCAATGATGGGGCATCAACTGTCTACGGTGGCAAAACGTCTAAATTTTTCATGTACACGGCAGTGTTGTCACTGAGTGAGCGAAGTGAATATAATGCTTCACCATTGACAACTACACCTAGAGGGAAAAAAAGCAAAACCTACAACCGAGTGATGGTTTATGGATTGAATGAAGCGTGGGAAGAGCAGCAAATGAGTTGTGGTAATGGGGTCGGATACTAAATAGAATGGAAGAACACTTAAATCTTAGTTCCGAACTCGGCCTTGTTTAGAAAATCCTCACCTCTGACACAAGTGACCCCTATAGCGGATGCCTGCGCAGAAGGCTAGTGCTTAACTGATTAACAACGAATAATGAGACTAACTACTTCAATCTTGTACCCAGAGTATGCCCGTTCCTAACATAAGATTGTTACTACTTCAACCTTTTTGTCAACGCGCTATAATAAACCTGTTTGAGAACTGTTATAATTTTGTTCAAAAGCGCTGTCCAATTGCGGGAAATGCTACTTCAGAGACAAAACTGAAGACAAAACTGAAAATTTTTCAGAGAGGTATGCTCCTTACTAAAAAACTCAACCTTTTTCTGAGAAGCGGAATTTGAGACTAAAATGCTTGTGAATATCCTTGATACCCCGAATGACATCCTTATGACCTTGCCACACAGTCTAGCACATCATTGACTTTCTAGACACGACAGGAAGGAGAAAAACGGATTATTTGCGTCCATAAATTTACCTTCAGGCTACAGAAATCATTCTATTTAATCCAGGATTTACAGATTTATACCACTTCATCACATTTATAAGCCTATGGCTTCCTGATGGGTTTCCTCGCCACTCTTTTCATATATTTTATATATTGTAATTTATATCATTTTTTTGTAAATACTTTGAGTGGTAAAATCTTTAAAATTCAAATTCAAAATTCAAATATAGTCACGTACTAACGTTAGATTTATTTAGTGAACAATACAATTGTTAACTCTCAATTATTAGTATTACTATTACAGATTTTCCAAACTCCTAAAATATATCGAAGTCGTATTAAGAGAAGATCTTTTCCCATTTGAAGCCAACTCCAGACTGGAACCATTTTTGATCCTAAAAATATATAAATAGCTGTTTAGAGTTAATTATCTAAAATCAACTGATGTCTAATATTAATTATTATGCATGCAATAATGTACATAATCATATAAGCAAATTATTCTACATCCCCAAGGTTGCTCTGATATCTGCCGGCTGACCACCATCTGCTGCACGACAGTGTTTAGTGCACGAAAACGACCTCGCAGAGCGACAAAATCTAACGCTCCTCTGGCAGGAATCGCAGTTCTACTATTCCGCAACAGAAACTTCTACAACTTACTGAGCTCTACAGAGACAATGTCAAGAGTACACCGGAAGCAAGGTCAATAAGTTACTCCAGGATATACAGGCACTTAGATAGTGAAAAAATAAGTGTTATATTTATCTATAACATATCTATTATTTACATTTCAATGATTTCATACCATCAATTTCCTGCCAATTGACTGCCACTTCAGTGATTGGAACATGTAATCTCTGTGCAATGTATAATAACTCAACATCAAAAGCCCTGAAAATTATAAGAAAACGTATTTGAATACCAAACATTAGAGAGTGTCGTGGAAACAATTGAAACCAAGTCAAAGTAAAGTCAAACGCTGGTTTTGTTTAGGCCATAGACGGATTTTCAGATTTTGCTCTGGGGGGGGGGTGCCGAAAATTTAGGGGGGAGGTGAGCAACAGGGTGCGTAGCGCCGCTGAGCAAGCTGCAGTAGTGGTCTGGGGGGCACAGTTGCTAATGGGGGTAAGGGGGCGAAGCCCCCAGAAAATTTTGAGATTTTTGGTCTTATTTAGTTTATTTGAAATACTGTACAATCAACTTACCATCGTTCAACATGTAGAGATGTAAACGTTAAGAAAGCAGCGGGCCTTGTAAAAAGCTTGAAACCACACTAAAACAAAATTCTTCACTTCAAAAAACACTCAATATTTATACAATAACCAAATTATATTCTGCCTTTTCATTAGTCGCAATATGTCAGTGGACAGATATATACGCGAATGTACTTCTTTATTGGAAAAAGGCATTTGAGGTGAGAGTGCAGTAAGGAGGGGTGAGGGACGAAAAAGTTGGCACGTACAAACAGACGAGATAAGACTACAATCTACATACAAATACATATCACACTAACTTGAAGGGTCCAAATGGAGTTGCAGAATCGAACCTAAAGTTTCTGGTTAACGTACAAGCTATTGGGTTGCTCGATTGAGACACTAGAGCAGAAATACATATTTCATCAAGCGATAACGTGCACACCACTGCTGCGGGAAATATTCTCAATACACATCAATACACATATATCCATTCACCTGCGTATCTCGGATACCTCTGACACAGAGAAACCAAACAAGGAAATGAAAACCATACATCAACAGATTTCGAATAACTGTTCGCTAAATAAGTCAAATATAGCAAAGCGATCCAAGTTAAATTACATTTATTATTCAGTTAAAATATGAAATAGAAATCCAATTGGCATCTTCAATATTTTTTACTAACCTGAGCAACAGCTTCATCTTGGAGATGTGCTCTTGAACCAACTGCTATGGCAGGGTCACTTTCCTGAAATGTAAGAAAAAGAAAACTGAAGAATGACATGTCTAGTGTGGTTCAGTGGAAATGACTTTTCAATACTACTTGGTTAACATCAAAGCTCCGTATGTCCGCCTCAAGGTACATTTGCACATTGCGATTTACACAACGAATATTTGTCATTTACCGAGTATTTTCAAATCTCATTAAAGAGCAAGCCATCAGGTGTACCAATTTGTAACATGTCAACGTAGCTTCAATTATTTAACCGTAGTTTTTGTCGGCAGGAGAAATGGGATGCAGTGCGAGTAGGCTAGCCGAAGTGAAAATGACATCATTTCAAAAGGACGATAGAATTACATTTACTTTACTTGGTTAAAACCACCCAAGGCATGTGCACGTGACACCTGCACGACGAAACCATGCACGAGTGATCATGCACGACGAGACCATGCACGACGAAACCATGAACGACGAAACCATGCACGACGAAACCATGCACGACGAAACCATGCACGACGAGACCATGCACGACGAAACCATGCACGACGAGACCATGCACGACGAAACCATGCACGAGTGATCATGCACGACGAAACCATGCACGACGAGACCATGCACGACGAAACCATGCACGACGAGACCATGCACGACGAAACCATGCACGACGAAACTATGCACGACGAGATCATGCACGACGAGATCATGCACGACGAGACCATGCACGACGAGACCATGCACGACGAAACCATGTACGACGAAACCATGCACGACGAAACCATGCACGACGAGACCATGCACGACGAGACCATGCACGACCTCAAAAGAGCATGAGTCCGAAGGGCGAGTTCAATTGCAGACTTTAAAAATGTCACGAGTGTGTTTTTCCCAAATATTAATAAGATCTCACAATTTTGCACAATTACTGTAGAAATTACCGAATTAAATTTTGGCAATAAATTACATTTTGGTACTGACTGCATTACAGTAAAACTGCACTGCCTACCCCTAATCAGAATTTAGAATTTTTGAATGTGAGTAATACAACACAAACCTTTCCATTGATAATTTTATGAAGAGCATTCTGTACTTTAGTAAGATCTGAAAATCTGGTCGCTCCATCAGCATCAACCATGAGAAGTTGTTTACCACGTGAACTAAACATCCCCTACAAAGAGAGACATATATTCTGACATAACTTAAGAGCACAAATTCATTATGACATTTTTACTCTTTCAAGACAATACTTCATTAAATGGTATTTCCACGTAATTGGTTTGGTATTAGACCATTTTTTTATATTACAAATGACCAATGCTGGGTGACCAAAAAAAACAAGAAATGTTTCTGTTCTACTTTCTTAACATCGGGAAATCGATATTGCGGTAACGCGATATTGCGGTAACGCCATATTGACTGGTCTGTTGACAAAAATATAAACATATAAACATAGTATAGGGATATGGCCAACAAACTGAAAGTTTTTACATGACCTTTGCCCGTTGTGGCCAGTGCATCTTTTAACATATACTGTATAAGTTGGAGGGCCAAGACCCTCCCAGTCCCCCGTGTTGCCCCCTCCAGTAAACTATTTCTCCCCCAGTGATGGTTACTTCTGTCCAAAATAAAAGCAAAAAAGGAAAGAATAACATAATTCCGAAAAGTGTTGTGACGTAACACAACCTTGCTTTTATCTGAAAGTTCTGTCGGTATAGATGGGATGATAAAATAGAAAATGCCCTATTTACCAATCGAACAGCTCCACCTTTTCCTCTGTTCTTTGTCAGAGTTAATACTCTAATCAATTCTACCCCATGTTTCTTCACATATTTCATAGCAACCTGCATTATAAAAGGAACAGTTCATATTTCTTACTATCACTAGCTGTACTTTCATGACCTGGCTTTGACTGATGCTGACTTAGATGCTTTACTTATAAAAAGCTTCGATATACGCTGCGCTGTTATATGAGATCTCATCTCTGCTGTGGCTATTGTTGTCATATGCTCTCATATTTTCATTGTACCGGTTTTAGTACGAAGGTGGAATAGCTAGTTTGCTTGATAAGCCTGCATTAACCCTTCTAACGAGAAATAGTCAGTGGTATGATCTGTGGGCTCGCCATTCTCGCTTCTGTGTATTGGCTTCGTCAAATACAATGCACATAAACAATAAATTGGCCGACTAAACTCGTAGCGCATCCGCCCGGCTGAAGCGACAAGCCGCCTTATATTATTTTACACGGTCTAACACTAGACAATTTTACTCGTTAAATTAAGGGGATATTTGCATGGACTAAGTAACACTCCTACAGACCTACATATCTTCTGAAATATAATTCTTATACACTTAATATGTTCATTTATGTTCTCTGAAGAGTTGAATCCCGTTGTACTTATATGTCTGTTCACCCAGATTAAAGTTGAGTAATAACTAGTTCGACAATGGTACCGAAAGGCTTTCATTTGTTTTGTCGCAAATAGTTATTTTTTCACTTAAAAGTCTTCAATGAAGTTATAGCGTAACTAAAATAGCATAACTAAATAAGCTTCCGCATGGACTTCGTACAACCGATCTTCCAGACTTGCTGACCACTTGTGTAGTACTGTTCATTCAACACATATACTGCAGTACCTTTGTCGTTCTATCCTTGCTTCCATCATCGACAACAATAATCTCATACGTAAATGATGGTTCACGTTTCTAAAACAGAAAGCAATAAATTCTGTAGTTGAACTAACACAAAGTGGTTAGGAAATGTGTTCGTTATTGACTCTGCACAAAACAAATCAATGAATTAAAATGATTACAGAATCATCATCAAAGATATAAGAAATAGTTTCACATACAGTGCATACATATAACATGAAACTAATGTATAATATGAAATCTTTTTATCATATAATATGAATTGATTTTTCATGTATCCAGGAATGATCCTGTAATACAGTAGAATTGAAACACTTGCTCTCTGAAGCTCTTGTACTTGCTCCAAAACAAGCGTTAAGACGTCATGATAAAACTAGGTCCCAATCCCCGTTGACGTTGGCTCGTTAGCTCAATGGCTCTAGAAACCCGAATTGTTCTCTGCATTGTCTGAATTAATATGAGAAACAAGTTTAGGTCCTTCCAGGAGAAAAACGTTTAGCAACATGTGGTTCTCTTGTCTGCAAATATTTTCTCATACTGTATATACAGTAACATGAGATTATTTTAGTCACCTTTTACAAATTCAAGGCTTAGTCTTAACTTATAAAAATGAAAAAGATTGCATGAGTCTACCTACAGGGCAAAAAGCCCTGGGAACGAGGTTGATATAGAGTATCATGTGACATCAATACTTCTATATTACAGTGTAATTTCATGGCTTCAGCACTGTCATTGCAATGGAAATCACAGTAAACCTTTTTTAGATTTTCTTACTTTTCTTTCCTCCAAGTATTCAAAAGCTTCATCTAACATAATTGGCACTGTGATAAGATAAAAAATAAGAATAAATTATCAGTACGTAATCTTCAGCATTTGGAATAAATCATAAAGATGTAAGAACATGGGACACGGGCCAATCAAAATAAATGCTCGCCTTTTATGGACGCATGATTGACAAGTATTGACTTGCTCCAAGTCTGTCTCTCAAAGGGGTTACTATGTTGTTGCTGGGGCACAGCAACACCTGGCAACTATAGGTTTGCCCTTCGGTGTTTCGCGGATCTCCAATTTTCGTTGGTCTCCTGGCAATAGATCCTGGGCACTAGTTCTTGATCACTATTGAGCAAACACTACAGACACCTTGTTTGAAAGCACTTGAATTGATCTACTTAACAGCCACAACTACATAAATTTTACATTGTCTAGGCTTATAGCACTTGTCGCGTTATGTTATAGTTGATAAAGATCGTTGCATTAGACGACGTTTTCGAAGCGTTTTCATTTGCTGTTCGTTTATAGACATATGTGTACGTATATGAAGCATGTATATAGAACAATTTAAATCTCCGATTTAATTTCAACAACGCTTTCAGTTGAAGATAATACTAGTTGAATTCAACAAACACTAGTACTGGCGATAATTAACATTGGTCACATTAATGAAACAAAGTGACGCATATCTATATAAATTGCATAGACATGTTTAGCCTTAGCCTTAGGACACTATTAGAATATTTCCAAGGTTTTAAAACGAGCTATATGCGAGCTTCGCCTTTGAGAATAAACAGCGGTTGTGCAACGTGTTCAGGTATATGATGGCTTGTATATGTAGGCGGTGGGTCGTATATATTTAGCGTTGTACTGACCGCGTCAAACCGGCTGAAGCTTCTTAGTGTCTTCATTTCTTTCATGAAATCGTCATCCGCAAGGTTTCCTATGCATAGAAAGCCTTTGTAAGAGGCCCTTATATACAGAAGCCTGCGTTTATTTTGTGTATCAGAAATCAAACTAACTCGGTAAGTTATACAGTAGGTCTAAAGTCGATCAAGCAAATAGCACTAAATCTCACAAAACAAACTACGAAAAAGTTAGTGTTTCACGTGGTGCGGGAAAAATTGTACTTTTATCAGTTTGCTTGTAAATATAAGATCAAAGTCTACACTGGTTTTTTAAAGAATTTAGATTGTGAAATATTTTATTTGTCTTGGTGAGCACTTAGTCTATCTAATGCAGCACGCACTTTTAGGTATTGACAGAATGACAGGACCACTGGATTATATCGCTACAGTTCAATCCTGTCTTTTGTATCCCATTCTTTACATTATCTTCTGAATAAAGTCTCATTCTATAAACCGGTATTCGAGTTGCTGTATACTGAACTTTCTATGTCATAGACATAGTAGATAGACAATTGAAATTTATCGATAATTATTTTATTAGCCCCAGCAACTTTACGCTCAATAGAGCGTCTTGTTGGGAGTTATAAAGGGCGCGCGAAAATGCGGGCGGGAGGAATATATATAGGCGCGCCCTTTATAACGCCCAAATAAGAACCCCTTTGAGAGAAGCTGAATAAGAACCCCTTTGATTTGAAGGTAAATGTAAAAGTAGAAGGGCAAAATCCCTTAGCTACGATTCTAGGCAATGACTTGAAAACAAATGTACATGAGTACATCATGTTCAAGATCATATTTCAGAATGTCGTATTTCAACATTCTCTGGGTGTGTCAAATCTCCCTATTATTTTGGCCCATTTTGGACTGGTAAATTTCATATGCGGGCTGCATAAGTCCTTGGGCAATGTAGACTTATCATGTGGTACATGCATCAAGCCACAAACAAGCAAGAATCAAAACAACAAAATCGAAAACCATAGAAAATTGAAGGCTACTATTCTTCATACATACACAACACGTAAGTAAAATGGGTCTCAATTTGTATCAGAAGAGTTTTACTATTTCATGAAATCGATATATAAATAATCATCGTGGTATTCTTTAAATATCATATTCAATATTGGATTTTTAAAAATATCAATATATACAGAAAATATAGAATCTTTTCAGGACGTTCGGTATGAGCATGCACAATTGCATTAAATATATATCCATTTTCTTATTTCATCCTAAAGTAAGTTTAATTCGTATTAATTTTGGTTCATAAACCTAAATATTACGTTTTTCTCAACACAACGGGCGGGAGGGGGGTGCGGGACCCCTTCTACCTCAGATTGCCCGGGCCCTCTGAGGTGGCCAGTCCGCCCCTGATGTGAATGACATAACAGGGCACCCCTTTTCCTCAATGATTTGAAAGCCAATGTATTATGCCACAAGAGTTAGTATGGGATGCTTTCAAGGTCTCAATAGTCAAAACGTTTTGCAAAACCAAAATGACCAAGAATGGTAGATTTAGGCCAGTGCTGGATTATCTAAGGTGCAAAGGGATATTTCCCCACAATTAGAGACCTGGCTCATGGAATGTTTCAAAATTGTGTGCCTGATATTTTCTGAAATTTAATAGTAAATATATGGGTAAAACTGCACAATACAAACTTTCCAGTGGATTAGCGGCCAGCCTTAAATATTTTGCCTTAAAACATTTAAACTAATGCTGACTTGTACTACTGCATGCAGTAACACCCATGCTATTTTTAACATAATTCCAATTGTGTTTGTCCCTTGATGTTGTTTTATATCCAGGATTTTGGCAGCGGCAACAAGTCTTAAAATGTCAAGCATTTTTTTGGGTGTTACAAACTGGACCTTCAAAAGGACTCCCATACTGAAAGTTGTGTCCATTTATGATTGCAAAACGGCCCCCTGATTCAAAATGGATGAGTAATATGTATTAAAAATGTTTCATTGTGTTTTTTTGTGAATAAAGTGTGGTTCTTTTAATTTTATAGAACATTATACTTAAAGTTTTTGTTATAGACGTTTTGTGTATTCAATGACATGCTGTAGTCAGTAAAACCACTGGAATGATGAAAATCACAGGACAGCTAAATATATAAATCCAGGGGCAGACTGGGCCACCTGCTTGTGGGGCCCCTTTGGGTTCCTTGAAATGGGACTTTACAATATTTTTTGTATAAACACTAGCAGTTTTAGATTGATGATATGTGCACAAGTGGCATACAGTGTACATGTAAACCTCACAAGTCTCACGCTTGTGAGGGCCCAGCACTCTCTTATTGTGTAGTGTTTGTTCTTTTATAGAAATCATGACTCAAAAGTACAGGCCACAGGGCCCCCAAAAGCACACATAGACTCCTAACACACAAGCCACAAGAAACTCAGGGGGAGGGAACTGCAGGAACATCAAACTGTAGAAATTTAAAAGTCATAATATAGCACTGGGTCAAAGAAATGCTGGGAAGCTGGACCTACCAAATGCAGGGACAAGATTATTCACATTTTAGCAAACATTGTTTTACACAGGAAATGGCATTTCCAGGGTTCTTATTTCAAAATTTTCCTGGACCCCACTACTTATTTGTGACCCAAATGCCACTGTCAGAGTTTAGGCTTATCCACCCCTGAAATGTGCCCCTAAAAGCAGAAATTAAAGTCATTTTATTGGGTTCAAAGTCTCAGGGGGCATACAATGCTTGTATGCTGTAGGCCCCGTAGTGTCACTAAAATGATAAGGTCAATCAATTCAGGGGGGGAGGGATGCAGTTCATGTATAAAAGTCTGGAGTTGTACCAGTAGGCTACTGAATGTTGAAATTTAAGGGGAAATAAACATTATTTATATGTTTATAAAGTGGAAGTTGCCTTCCCACAATCGCTATATATTAGACAGGCAAAGATCACAACTTGTTGCAATCAAATACAAGATCCTTTCCACTTCGGTTTCTGTAGTCTGTAATGTATTTCTGTAATACCGGTTAGGGACTTGTCAGAAATTACCAGGGGGGGAGGGGGGGTGGGGACTTGAAAATGTAAGTTGAAAAACTGTGACCCCCCAGCAAGGACGAGCATGAAATATCGTGACCCTCCCCTTGGCCGTGGCCAAAAAAATTCATGACCCCTCCCCTTTCCTGCTGCGCAAAATCCTCCCTTATGAAAATTATGTCTTAAATTTTTATGACCCTCCCTTTTCAATGGTTCAGTTTTTAATGACCCACCCTTTTGAAGGGCTGAAAAAATTAAGACCCTCCCCCTTTCTCCACCCCCCTCCCCCCCCTGGTAATTTCTGACAAGTCCCTTAATTAGCTGTCAATCACAGAAGCGCTTTCACAAATACAGTAGCAGTTACAGAAGCGTGTAGTGCGACTTGCCGCTCAGAAGATTTACTGCTTTGTAAACAGCAAACCAAATTTGTTTTGTACAGCAAATTTGTTTTGTTTTGTACAGCGAATGTGTTTTGTACAGCGAATTTGTTTTGTTTTGTACATTACATTAAAAGATCAGTAATTTGAACTTGCTACAATTTGAATTTACCATGGTTCTGTAACTGCTGTTGTATTTGTGAAAGCGCTTCTGTGATCGACAGGTAATTAACCGGTATTACAGAAATACATTACAGACTACAGAAGCGGGAAGGATCTTGTATTTTGACTGTATACAAGTTGTTGGAATAGCATCGCTACAAGTCTGCTACATGTTTAGTACAACTTGTGTATTTTCCTGTTGATAAATTCCTACCGGTTTACCACTTCTAAGACCTCCATGGGCACAAGTTAATCCGGAAAGAATCAGGGTCTTGTTATTTCTCAAATACATACATTCCTGGTATATATTAAATCAATCACCTAGTTGACTTCATTATCAATCACATAATTATACTTACACCTTTCTTCTTCATTGTAAGACGGCACAATCACGGAAAAATCAATACTTGATTCTTGTTCCAGATAAGGAAATGGACATTTGGTATCTTGTTTAGCAGGATCAATATAATACTTCTCATCTGGCAAACGTTCTATCACTGCAAACGTATCACTAGTTGTTGCATATATAAACACGACCCCCTGAAAAACAAGTTTTTTATAGTTTCCAAAATAACACACGTATAGAAACAAAAATGTAACAACGTACCACTAAAATTCCAAGAACTGCTAAAAGAACTAAACCGCAAAATAAATTAAGAAAAAACATCATTAGATTATAAATACTATATATTTCATCAGCAAGGTTTTTGTTTTATGCGACTACCGAGCCCGCCATATTTCCTATCTCTGTAGCTTAAACACTTCATGTCTTCACAACTAAATAAGGCAAATTTTGCGCTACGACGCCATAAACTTTTATAATTTTCCACTTGAAACAGGCCTAAAAACTTTAAAAAGCGTATAGAAACCAAAGCGAGAAAAATATAAAGTAGATGTGCAATAGACCCACATGCAGGGAGCCCTCAGGCTCAGCCGAATTTGATTGAATGCAGTAAAGACAATTGGCAAGCATTAATTGCACCAGGCCTTGGCCCGAGTTGCAAAACGTTCTCAACCTTCCTTAAAAGCGTTAAAATAACTGGAAATGTTTCCGACATGCATGCGTTCGCCTGTGTAGGGTTGCCGGTTGGCCATTGCAGTAGTACTGCTAGTCTGACTGAGTGCTGACTGTGCTACTAGTACTAGCCTGACTAGTCTAGTACATACACAGTCTTGCAATGTTTTATTCAGTGTTTCACTTTTAATTTTCCTCAATGCCAGTAAACCTTCCCCACCGGTGGTACCCGCATACCGCAGCTTTTTTGCAACTCTGTCCTAGGCTGACAATTGGCTGACAATCAGAATATCAGATCACCACTCTTCTTGGTCTCCTATACGAACGTCTGCGAAGGAGATTTCAGCCATCTAGAACTACGGAGAGGAATCAAATCAAAAGTTTATTTACCAAATATATAAATAATTACATATTAATAAATGTTGCACAAATAATTAAATATTTGTATGGTGCTCAGCAAAAAAAATCGAAAGAGCTTGAAAAGCGCTAGACACCATGACGGTTATTGTTATAACAATATAAGATACATTTTTTTATATCATCATGAGATACCTGTACATTGCAAAAAATGAGTAAAAATAATTGAAATGCATGTGAATTTAAATCATTACTAGGCTAAATACCACGATTAGCTATTTATTTCAATGAGGAAGTTTCTAAGTTTAGTTTTGAGTGAATTGGACTGAGTGATAAAAGTTGAACCAGTGTGCCCGAGAGTTAGTTTTCTAGTTGTAGTTCTCACTTTGCTGATGTGAATTTTATTCATATTTCTAGTATTATAATTGTGAACTTCTTTATTATAAGAAAAATATTGCCTGAACTGAGGTGGTAAAGAAAATGATATGTTAAAGCACTTGAACATGAAACATGCAATCTGATATTGGTTAAGTTGATATACATTTAGTAGCTTGAACAAAGAAAATGGCGGTTGTGTATGATCTCGATAGCCAACACCAGCAACAATTCGAACAGCTCGTTTTTGTAGTTTGAAAATGTTGTCAAGGTTAGTGTGATAGCAGTTTGCCCACACAATATTACAGTATTGAATATAAGGGAGAACTAGCGTACAATAAATAGTTCTTCTAGTCGAAACAGAGACATAAGATTTGATTTTGTTAATTAATTATGCCAATTGATTTTGCAATTTTCGTATAGACGTTATCAATGTGAATCTTCCAATCTAAATGTTCATTTAAAGGTTATTGCTGCTTTGGTGGCGAAGCTTGTTCCTATAGCACAGAAAAGAATATATTTTTAATTTTTCTTTATATTCAGTGATAACTTATTCGTTTTGAACCAAGAGGAAGGTTTTTCAAGTTCATGATTGGTTCTCTCCACCAAAGATTCTAACTCTTTATCAGAAGAAAATATATTTGTGTCGTCCGCAAAGAGGATAAAATTAAGGATACTAGTACAATTTGATATATCATTAACATATACAAGCAGGGGCGTAGGAAAGTATTCAATATTGGGGGGCCCAAGTCACGAGGCGCCACGATGGTTGGCGCGGAGCGAAATTTTTTTTTAAATTTGAAGCCCCCAGATCACCGAAAGATATTCGGCCCCCCCTCATATAATAGACAGCTTTAGCAAACACAACGCGACGTCAAAGAGGACGTGAAAATGGCGTGAAAATGGCGTGGGCACATCCATAGATGGGCATATCACGCCATTTTTACGCCATTTTCACGTCCTCTTTGACGTGGCGTTGTGTTTGCCAAAGCTGTCTAATATTGGGGGGGGCGCCGCCCCCCCGGCCTCCCCGCTTCCTACGCCACTGTATACAAGAAAGAGTAAGGGACCTAATATAGAACATTGGGGAACACCACAGTTAATAAATCTTGGTGACGAGATACAATCATTGAATTTTACACTTTTTCTGTTTGTTAGATAATCAGCAAACCATGACAGTTGAACTCCTGTGAAAAAAGTGGAACTGATATAGGTCTATAATTATAATTATATAATAATGTGCGATCATCAGCTTTATAAACTGGTGTGACTAACGCAGATTTAAGTTGATCAGGGACTTTACCTGTTGCTATAGATTTATTAAATATATTAGTTAATAAAGGAACTATGAGTGTTGATATTTGTTTAACTATAAAGGGATCAATAGAGTCTATCCCAGGCGACTTGTTAGAGTTTAGGACCGAAACATAATTTGATATTTCAAGTTCACTGACTGAGAAAAATACAAATGACTCCAGGTATGAGCCCTACAAATGACTCCGGGTAGGAGTCGGCAATAGATTGAGGGTCAGAAATCTCAGATCCGTTATATTTGAATGATTCGGGAAATTGTAAGGTAGACTTTGGTTTGTTAATGAGGGATTTAACTGTGACTAGAATACCTGAACAGGAAGCATGTTCAAAATTATTAGTGAAGCAATTATCAATAAGTGAAGCCGTGTGACAAGTTATTCTAGTCGGTTTAAATATTGTGGGGCAAAGGGAATAAGAAATCATGGTCTCAAAGAAATCTTTGGAGACACAACTAGAGTCAGTTCATCGATTTAAGTGAAACGTTTATATTGCAAATTACAGTAGTCATTCCAAAATCTCCGTTCCCATAAATTAACATGATTGTGTATTTATACGTACATCATTTTATGAAAACTTAACAGTGTAGGAGAGTCCACAATGAAGATACTTAAAATACATTCACAACTCTGAGTTCCACGTTTAACACGATCACTGATCACCAGTGTTTGGTACAGTTTAAGACTAAAGTCTTTGGATTTAACATGCAGTTCAAAACGAGAATAACTGAGCTGTTTGTCATCTCAACTAAAACCTCTCATATGTAACCTTTTCCAATAAGATTAACAATTATCTGCTGCAATGGAGCATAATTCATTGCATTTCCAGCAGATAGATGTTTTAAACTGAACACTTGCCATCCACCTCCTCTGTTAGTCAAACAACACATGATAATGGCTTGAGAATGGGCAGCTTGACTCATTTCATCGCTGCACAATTGTCTATCTGGGAATTTCGCATCGAAAAACCTGAGACTTGGATTGGGATATTTTGAGATATTTGGAGAATTCCAAGCACTCAATGTAAACACCAGTTTGTTAATGTGTGCTGGGATCGATTTAATTGATACATTTATGGTGTGATGGCCCAATCGCTTTATATTATCCATGACATCACCAGAATGTCTGACTGCTGAGCATGATTTACTTGTTGTGTTGCTATAGTCAACCACTTCTACAAACTTTGAGTCGCTGTAAAGTAATACTGAAGCATCTAGATAATCTTTTCCGCGTTGTGGATATCCCCAGAAGAGATCAAAAATGACATCATCGAATTCTTCTGGTATTGCATACAATAAGACCAGGAGGTATATTGTGCTGTTGGGCTGAACATGGTAGTCTTTTAACTTGAGCAGCTGGTTGTTCTGGCTTTTTATCTAATGAAAAACCAAATATTGGAATGTTAGCCAAATACAGAAAGAACAGCATGAATGAATAAATTTGCCATCAGCATAGTCCTTTCATTTATAGAAATATTACTTTTTGTGTTAAAATGGTATATGCTTATATGCGGGCACGCCTGAACAACGGTTTCACCTTACTCAATTTGTCTGGTACATAATTTACGTAAAATTATAGATGCCAACAACAAAGGCTTAGTATCTGACATTATGCTTCTGTGCAATGAGTGAACTTTGCTTACTAGGAAACAAAAATAATAAACATGCATACTTTTAGTTCAATGTCATTGTACAAGAGACATTGCTTGTTAGAAGGAGTATTTAATTCTTTCTCAACGATATCTTTTAAATTCATAATTGTTTGATCAGGATTAAAAACAAGGGTCGTGCACTCTCCAGATAGAGTAGTTATGACAATGTGGGATGTCGATTCGTCAACAGCTTCATATACTTCTTCACCAGCATCTACTGTGGGGAAAAGGAACTCCAAGGTCTCGATATAGTTTTTGTATTGGATGTTGTCTTCTCCAACTTCAGTGTCACATTGTGAACATTTGTGGCTGTTTTGTACTGATGCTGTTACACACTACGAACAAGAGAAAATATTAAGCTCATTGAATAAATTGTTTCACACCCTCCATTATTCCAAAGACAGAATGTTAGGTAAAAAATCATTAAGTCAGAGAAAAGGTTGAGTCATAGAAAATAGACAAATATCGTCAGGCTCAATTTTTGCAATTTAATATTTTGGAGTTTTGTGGTAAAACTTACTCTTGCTATTAATTTTATCAAACTTGCTATCAAGTTTAATTCAGAGCACTACTTATACACATACGATTCACGGGTGTTTTAAATTTATTGTAATTTAAGGGGGCTGAATCATTACTGACCGTTTTCAAAGTGTATACAGTTGAACCCAGTGGTTGAACATATGGGCAACAGGCACTGACTCGTTTATATTTTAGAAAGCAAAATACATATAAACTTAACCACTAGCTATTATACTACGGACACACCGGTGATCAGGCGATGATAATTATTGAGTATGCCAGTTACACAAACATCAACGCTTCATAAATTGATCACTTATCTAATAATCTTCAGGTGATTCGAAAGAAGAAACGGGAATTCAAAGAAGCCTTTCAAAATAAATCGAATACAATCATGTACACAAAACTATTTTTGATCCTCTGGAGTAACAATTACAACTTAAATTTTCCAATTATCCATATAATGGCCTGTTTTTTGTTACTGAACACTTAGTCTTAAAACTGTACTAAAATGAAGTCTTTAAAGTGATGTCATTATGTTGACCTCTATAAAAGGGACACTTCTCTAATATGGACACTTTGATCTGTCCCTTCGGTGTGCATATTAGATTGTCTCGACTGTAAATAAAGTCATGCGTAAATTGCATATTTTGGGGGCTGCTGCAGTAGATATTGCGATATAAATACATTACTAAATACACATTTTCTCTTGTTAGGGATGCACCTCCTGACCCAATATTTAAAGTTACAGCCTAGAACGGGATCAAACTGGAGCTTCTCAAATCAAGATCTGGCAGATACTGGAACAGTGTTAAAAATTATAAAATGTTACTTTGTCTGATGTTGGACCAGCAGACACCTTAATCGTTTTAATAGAGCATGAAAAAGTAGCAATAAGTTGTTTTTCAATTACACTTTTCGTTTTGGAAGATATTTTGCAGCACAGTTAGGAAAAGTTGTCTTATTTTGGTGAAAAACCGAGAACGTAATAGCGGAGCCTGGAAGCGAGTCTATGACGTCATTTAAGAAACGAGATTTATCTTGTTGTTCAAAGTTTGTAGTAAATACTACCGAAAAAACACTGCTATCATGCTGGATAGGTGCGCCGTACATGGTTGCACAAAGGTCCAGTATATGTCATATAAATCAATATAGTTTGACTTCGACACGTTTCTTAAATGACGTCATGAGGTGGCTCGTTTCAGGCCCCTAAATTTGAGGGATTTTTATACAAATGGCTATGTTCAAAGGCCGATATCTTCCAAACGAAACGTGCAATTGAAAAACTGTAAAATAACTTATAAGCTACTTTTGCATGCTCTATTGAATATCAAAAATAGGCTGTATACTAGGCACTTTAAGCTAGGTCATGATTCTGAAAAATCATAAATTTAAAAAATCAATTGCCACGTTTCAGCGTACAAAAATAATCAAATTATATTGCTGTTCACTAACTACAATAATACAATAATACAAACAAGAAAAAATGATGTCTTTTTTAAAGTTTTTGCGTAAAAAATACACTCTTTTGAAAATTTTTATCAAAACTATAGTAAATAAATTAGGTTTCTAATATTTTGTCGTTCTTGTTTTAATTTTATAATTGGTTTTTACCTCAATTTTTGCACTAAACGTTGTTTTGTGCGACATAATTTAAGTCGTTGTTTATCGAAGGAGTTTAATAACAATGTAATATATAATAATACAATTATTGAATTTGGTTTTTGTGATATCCGGAATTATCAAGGTCTCGGTAAGTGTTATCAGTCTCAGCCTTCGGCTTCGCCTGATAATACTTACCTTGACCTTGATAATTCCGGATATCACAAAAACCTCATCCAATAATTGTTAAATATTCATTTAGTGCGAAAAATGTCAAATCCTTTATCTCTCTGTCGTATGATAAGGGTGGGAAATTTAGGGCCAGCAATCTAATCGCTCCTTCGCTAAGTTGATCTTGTTGTTGCACTGAGACGGTGACCAGACCTCTGTGGCATTACATAGCTGGGATTTCACCAGCGATAGATATAAAGTGCGTCGAACATCACGATCCGTTATCAAGGGACACGCTCTTCGTAGTAATCTCAGCATCTCATTTGCCTTGGTAACAATTTGCGTAATATGCCTTTCCTTGCAGGAGAGATTACTGGTCACAGTGATCCCGAGATCAACTTCACTATCCAAGATGTTAATTTGTAACAAACGGTCTTTTACGGCTGGATATTGTCAGAACTTTATATTTGGAGGTGTTGAAATTAATGTTGGATTCCTTACTCCAATCGTGAGCGCCCGACAAGGCTTCTTGTACATCTCGCAAGATGTTATTTCCTTATATAGCTTCATATCGTCAGCACACAGTTGATGTTGATGGAGGTATTACATTAGGAAGATCATTGATGAATAGGAAAAGCATAGGATCTAAGATGAGCATAGGACCTAAGATGTGTCCCTGTGGGACACCAGAAGTGACCGGAAACCACTCTCTCTTCTACAACGACACGCTGAGTACGGTCATGTAGGATATTTCTGTTAAGCAATTGTCCAACATGATGTAGAGTGGTCAGAAGTTGTGTAACACAAAAGCGACCATGGAGAAATCCGTGTTGTGCGTTGTAGATCATATTTCAAACATTATCATAAAATCAAGACTTTGCTAATAATGGATAGCAGGGATATTGGGCGGTTGTGGTAGCAAGTTATTTCTTAAGTACTGGAGTCACATCGGAGGATTTCCATTCAGAATGTAGGGTTCATGAGTGAAGAGAATGATCGAGAAGTGAGCGATGACAGAACGACATTTCCTTCAAATCCGACCAGGAATACCATAGAGCCTTTTAGGTGGATCCAACTTTAATAGATGGTGGACAACTTCTACTTCTGAGTTGGTTAAATCAGACAATTGGGCAACAGCAAAGAGGTGAAATATAAACTGGTTTTTATGGTTCTTTTAATAAAAAACCGTTAGTTACAACGCGTATCAAAGATATGATCTAACTCCTGTTTCTGTTTCTGTTTATGTTTATGTCTTTTCCCCCCGCCTTTTTTATAACTATCCTCCATCGCTCGTGATGTCCCGTTTTATCCAACATTAACATAATATATACAAATACGTCATCCCCTATCGCAAATAGATAAAATAAATACTGTTCGTTCTCATTAATGTTTTCTTCAATATTTGTACGTCGGAATGATTGTGTTTTTTTCGTTGACTTCGTCTAAGCGGGGGTGCTGTATCTTTCTTTCCCAGGTCGTAGCTTTCTTCGTCATCGTCGTCCTCGATCTCTTCTGGCCATTGGATGTCTGGGTACTGTATGCACTCCTGCTTCTCTTCTGGGTTATCTGGTCGACATTTCAAGGGTTTTATGTCATCCGGGTGACGACACAGGGTGAGACCGCTTCCTTCTTGTTGTACCGTGATTATGTTTTCCTCCTTGTTCATATCAATTATCTTGAATGCTTCTTGGAGGAAAAGAGTGTCAAACTCTCTGGATTTATTAGAGTTTCTGATTAACACATTGTCGCCGATTGTGAAATGAGATTTCTTCCGGTACTTGGAGCCGTTTACTTTACTTTCGTTTTCCGCTTTCTTCTTCTGGTCTGCTTCTCGTGCCTTAATCATCTCTTCTTCTGTTGCGTGTCTTCTTGGAAAGTCAAGGCGTTGTCCGTGCCGAAAAATCATGGCTGACGGTGGAAGACCGGTGGCTGGGCGAGGTGTCTGTCTGTAACTTGTCAAGACATCTCCCAGACTTTCTCTTTCTGGAATGCCGTTGTGTCGCCCAATTTCATAGCTTTGCCCAAGGGCCACATAAATGTTTCGACTGGGTTCGAGGCAGGATGTAGTAGTGTGCTTGCTTTCTAATGTCTTCTGTGTTGGCAAGTTTTGTTTTTGAACACTGTTAAATGGTGGACCGTTGTCCGATATCTGTACATCCGGGTTGCCGTATGTTTCGTAAATTTCTGTCAAGGCAGGTATGACTTTGTCTGCCTTTGTTGATGCGACTAACTTCGCGGCAGGGAATCTTGACGCTAGGTCTTGTACTACCACCACATGTTTGGATGATGGCATTGGTCCAAATAGATCCACTGCGACTGTCTCCCAGCACTTCTCTGGTACTCGGTGTGATTTAATTGGCTCCTTGGTCTGTAAATCTGATGTCTTGATGACGTAGCTTTATTCTTTCTGTACGAATCGAGCCTTTGCGGTTGCCGTTGGAGATAGAGCATAAGGGTTTATGATCAGTTATCACCTGGATTTCGGTTGGGGAACCAAGGATGTAGTTGCGAAATCGTCGTAGAGCGAAATCAATACCAAGGGCTTCAAGGTCAATTTGTGGATACCGCTGCTCGGCCTTGCTTGTTGTTCTAGAAGCTATGGCAATTGGTCTGGCGCTCTCCAGGGTCTTTCCTTGTGCCAGCATGGCTCCAAGTCCAGTGATGTGTGCATCGGTGAAAATGAAAGTTTGCTTGCCCATTTCGAAATACTCGAGTAGTGTACTCGCCGTAAATCGTTGGATCAATGCTTCGTATGCTGCATGGTGCTCTTTCGTCCATGTGAATCGACTGTGTTTCTTGGTCAGCTCTCTCAATCTGGATGCGTGCTGTGCAAAGTTTGGAATGAAATCGGCGTTGGACTGCATCATACAGAGAAAACTGATTAATTCTTCCTTTGATCGAGGTGGTGTAATGTGATTTAGTGCTTCCACTTTGGCGTGATATGGTCGTACTCCTTCGGAGCCAATACGGAGACCCCAGAATTCGATTTCAGAGGCTCCAAAAGTGCACTTGTTTGGATTAAGGGTTATACCAGCGTTAGTGATGGCTTGCATGACGGCTGTAATCGCGGAATTGTGCTCTGCATCGGTTTCTGTTGCCACGATAAGGTCGTCATGAATAAGGTGTGCTTGTGGTATGTGCGCGAAAAGCGGTTGAAGAGCCATATTAAGTTCACCTTGTGCTGGCTTTACGCCCATGGTGAGTCGATTATATTGGTATAGTTTGTCGTTGGCGTGAAACACCGTAAGGTACCGGGAATCTGGGTGAAGTTCAATTTGCCAAAATGCCGACGTAAAGTCCATTTTCGAGAATACCTTCGCCCCGCTGAGTTTAGCTTTAATATCTTCTTGCCTTGGGATGGGCAGGTTAGAAGCTTGGATGGCTTTATTCGCAGTGCGAGCGTCAAGGGTCATACGAATGGCGCCGTCTGCCTTGGGTGCAATAACTGCGTTTGACACCCAAGGTGCTGGTTCCGTCGGTGGATGCCCTTCAATGACGTCTTGGGATATCATCTTCTCAATCTCTTTGGTAACACGTTCCTTTAAGTGATATGGCACTGACCGAACTGGGGAGGCAACCGGTTTAACACTGGGGTCGACATGCAGTTTAACTTGATGGTTTTCCAAATTCCCAAGCCCTTCAAAATTCTGCGGATATTTCTTTAAGATATCTTGAAGCGCTCCTTTGTTGCTAGACTGGATCATTTGTACTGGTTGGTAAACTTGGGGCTGAGGGTCAAACTGGATTATCCCCAGTTGTACTGCACTTTGTCCTGCCAGTACTGGTTCGCATGGGTGATTAATTATGTGCCAATCAACTGGAATAGATGTGGAACCGGATGTGACAGCGCATTTGGCAATTCCAAGAACTGGTATTGTCGGGCAGTTATATGGCTTGATCTTGGTCGTGGTTGGGACCATTCTAGACAGCAAGTTCCATTTTTGCGCTTGCTCTCTTCCACAGACGCTGATACTTGCACCTGTGTCGGCCAAAACTATTGCGAGGCTATTGTTGATGACAATTTGGGCGTTGAAATCTCTGATTTTCATGCGTCCCTTTTGGGTAGGTTGTTGTTGAGTTGTTTCGGTTATTCTGAAGATGTTGATGTGGTGGACATTACTGTGGTCGTGTTCTTCTCTCTGATGTTCTTGTTGTTCACTATCGCTTTTCAGTTCATTCAAATCCGACCAGGAATACCATAGAGCCTTTTAGGTGGATCCAAGTTTAATAGACGGTGGACAACTTCTTCTTCTGAGTTGGTTAAATCAGACAATTGGGCAACAGCAAAGAGGTGGAAGCTTCAGGGTTCACGGTTGTTTTAGCAAGTCGAATGACGGAACAGAAATATGTATTTAAAAGTTCTTTCAGAACAACCTGGTGTTTTCGTTAAACCATGCTTCGACTTTGCAAGATACATTTATGTTTAGTTCTGATTGCGTACTTGATCTGTTGACACAAAGTACGCAGTTTGAGCTTGCGTTCTGCTGTTTTATATATTCTACAATTCCGCAAAGCAATAGATTTCTTACGAATGAGATGACGAACTGCCCTATCGATCCAGAGAGGGAGTTGGTGTCCTTCACAATTACAGTTGGAACGAAACTAGTCACGATATATAAAGATTGGTCTTTCCACTTCTTCCAGCATTCGTCGATATTATCTGTAAGATAATGATACATCTAAACTCTAAGCTGCTTCTAAGAAGGCTCTACGAAGTGCAGGAAAGTCAGCTTGGTTGTAGTCGTAGACAATGACGTCGACATGTTTTGCTCTTGTGAACTTCGTAGATATACTGAATTCAATAATGTGATGATCGGTAGGGAAGTTGTGTTCATAAGACGAAAAAGGTAAGTTCATCCGATATTGTCTCGGCACGATTACAAAACAACGAATCAAGCTTATTAACAGCACGGTTAGTTGGACGTTCTATGAATTAATGCACATCCACCATTGTTAATAGAAGCTGTTGATTTATTGGTAGACCACGACATAGAACGAAGATTAAAATCACAAACTAACACGATGCAACTCGATTCCACGTTACTAAGCAGTGAGTTGTTTAAAAGATTAAGACCATCAGAACAAGTTCCAGGAGGACGATAATACACGTAAAGAATGACTGGTATGACTGGTTGTGCAATTGTGCGTACGTACGTGCAAGTGGAGCCCGGCCTTAAGTCTGGAAGCATGCACAGCTGAATCCTCAATCTGTCAAGGTCGAGGTCTTTTGCATATAATGCTGAAAAACTTTCGGATGGTTGGATATAAGACTTCAATAGCAAACTCTCAATTTATTTCAAAATTACAAAAGGTTGGTTGAATCCGCGCCCCAGCTCATTTATCAGCAGATCCAATACTTCAAAATACTGATGACGAAAAAACCTTTCTGGTGACGTAAATGTGTGATTGGGAGAATCGTCGTCAAGACGTTTAGGTATGGCTTTAGGTCGGCGAAGTTTGGGGGGCTCTGTCAGATTCTTTGATTTGCTAACGGTCGCTTGAAAGAATTCAGAATATGTTGCGTCAGAGCGTTGCCTGGTAAGGAACGATACTGCTTGAGAGACAGCCGTCGCAGCATCCTGGGCATTAAGGTCATGCCCCTGTAATGTTCTGGAGAGTTCCTCAGTAGCACTGAACACCAAGTATGACAAGCGTAGCCCAAAGAAAGTTTGAAACCTTTCTATTAAAGCAACATAACCAGATGCATTTGGAGCTGAAGCTCCAGAATCCTTACTCACTTGTTCTAGTTCTCTACAGATGATTTCATAGTTCTTCAAGATGGCGTGAATCGCACCTGTTCGCACAGTCCAGCGGGTTGGACATAGTGGTTTCAATCCCGGAGCATCCACATTGAATTCTTCTTGTAAGTGTCTAAAAATTGCAAGACGCTTTGGCGATGCGCGTATTATAGTAGCGATGCCTGAAGTCAGATTAAGAGCTTCCCCCCTTTAGCCCCCCCCCCCCCCCTTTCCCTCCTTTGGAACCCACCGGTTCCGCCGCCTATGCCATATATGGTAACAAAACAGGAATTTGTAGCAAGATATATTACTTTGTGTTATATAAGTTTTAATCACGAAAACGTGCAAATTATTTTGATGCAAAAGTAGGAATAATGTATATGATTGTAGGAAACATGATACTTGGAATGTGTATAGTGCTTGCAGCTGCTCCTAAAATCTGCAGGCCTAGAGAAAAATGAATTCAAAAAAAAAAAATGAAAAAGTGCCAACCTGGGTCAGATTTAGGTCGGTGAATATGGTGATATTGTTCTGTAAATCAATCATCATAGATGGTAAACTCAGAACTTAAATATATAATTTTTTTTTTAAATAGTGCAGGCTTTATTGCAGCTTTCAATTGGCTTGGAATGATGATAGTTTTTCGAAAAATTTGGGACATTACGTTCAAAGTGATAGTATGAATTGATGGAAACATGATACTTGGAATGTGTATAGTGCTTGCTCAAGCTCAAAATTTCTATTTGCTGGTAGAAAACGAAGTCAAATTGAAAAAGTGCCAACCCTACAACAGGTCAGGTTTGGGTGGTGTAGATATGTGATATTGTTCATATCATAGATATAGAAACTAAAAAACTCATAAATATATAAAGTAATTTTTAAATGGTAGTGCAGGCTTATTGCAGCTTTCACTAATTGGCTTGGAATGATGATAGTTTTGTCGAAAAATTTGGACATTACGTTCAAAGTGATAGTTTTGGCATCACACAATGTATGTTGTCAAGGCTATGCCACTAAAGTTGTTATGTCAATCCATCTATAAATATTTTGAAATGAATAAGCCATTTGATAAAATTGTACCTCAACTTTTCCCTTGACAACTAAAATCATCTGGTGTCAGACAGAGTAAAATATAGCCTAATGTTAGAGCAGTGGGTGGCTTAATTTATACTCATTAACCCATTAGCTGGCAATGCACCCAGACGCTCCCTACTTTAGTGTTTGACTCTGTCTAACGCCAGACGATTTTACTTGTCAGTCATTGACGGATTTTCTGGGGGGTGCAGGGGAGTGCGCACCTCCCAAAAAAATATTTTGCACCTCCCGAAAAAGTTTCCCACCGCACTTAGAGAAATTTGCACCCCCGCCAAAAAAATTTAAATGCTCATTGGGATAAATGACAGTAGTGTGATTGAAATAAAGATTTTGAACTAAGACTAAAAATCTCAAAATTTTCTGGGGGCTTCGCCCCCTTACCCCCATTGACAACTGTGCCCCCAGACCCCTGCTGCAGCTTGCTCGGCGGCGCTACACTCTGTTGCTCACCTCCCCTCTAAATTTTCGGCACCCCCCCAGAGCAAAATCTGAAAATCCGTCTATGTTGTCAGTGGTAGGGTACTGACAGTTAATGGGTTAACAAAACTATCTGCCAGTGTATCTTGTTAATCCATTAGCTGGCAATGCGCCCGTTTAGTATTTTACTCTGTCTAAAGCCAGACGATTTTACTCATCAGTGACAGGGTGCTGCCAGTTAATGGTTAACAAGTAATGCACCCCAGTGTGCTTTCAATATTATTTTACTCTGCCGCAATGCACCCTAATGTGCCCACTTTGTCATTTTACTCTGTCTAACACCAGATGATTTTACTCGTCAAGGGGAAAGTGTTGGGCATTAATGGGTTAACCAGACTATCTGCCCACGTCTCTTGTTTACCCATTAAGCCGCAATGCGCCCTAATGTGCCCACTTTGTCATTTTACTCTTTCTAACACCAGATGATTTTACTCGTCAAGGGGAAAGTGTTGGGCATTAATGGGTTAACTAGACTGCAGAGTTGGACTGTTTTCGACAAGATCTAGCTCGGGGGCGTAAAAGCTACTAATCTAGGGGCAGGGCATAAAAAAGTCTCCAAGCTGGGCACAAGTGACCAAATATATGCTAAACAATGGAATTTAGAGATTTGGGGGCAGATTAGAGTCTGAAAATGGTTTATATGAAGCACTTTCCAGGGGCAGTGAGGAGGTATTACTTTTCTCGGAAAAAATCTCAGGGGCAGCTCTGACCAACTCTGCAGTCTGGCTCATTAAACTTGTCATGTCATTGATGTGTGTCATGGTGTTATTAGCCTAAGGTTAATTAACAACTAAGATAATCTACCATAATCTGCCCTCTTGTTAGGCTGCAACGCTTTAAGTAACTTCTACTGCAAATACTAAATACTATACATTGTATGCTTTATACTTACTCTAAGGCAATGCAGTAATGGGTGTTCAATACAATCTTCAGTTAGATGTTCATGTGGGAATTCTTTAGATAATTTGTCTTCACCACAGAGTTTGCAAATCATGTCTGTGCAAATATATGCTTTAATATTCTCTAATAAATTTAACTGCAGAAATAAAAGTGAAAACTAAACAGCCCATTGCCACAGCCATTGCAGTGAGCCGGTGACGTACACCCACCTCAGTGCGTACAACCAATGGTTGATGAGCAATAGTACACGTGACTTCCCGGAAAATAGCGCACGCATTGCGCACGCATGCAGAATTCCAAGAAGACGTATGTAGTCAGTAGTCTTTACAGTTTGCAACCTGAGGATGGCGACGACGAAAACGAAAGTCGTATTCTTGGCCTTTCCCAAATGTTAGGGACCGTCGAACCTGGAGTTTCAAGATTAATTCTAACAGAGTATGTATCTGTATTCTGTAATCTGTTTATTCAAGTAACTTTTGTTTTGTAGTGCACAGTATTTATAGAATTCTTGCCTTGTGTTTATAGTTGTGTACATATTTTGCTGGTAGACAAATTTTTATTGACGTTTATATTTATTTATATGTGAATATTGTGTAGGATATTACAGAAAATAAATGTTCATCATTCAGCTATTTGCTAGTTGAGTGCTTTCAAACACGTTTTGCCTGCCAAGAAGCACTAGTTAGTACAGTTATAGAAATATAAATGCCCACCTTGGCTTTAGACTTTCAGACTCGGCTTTAGATTGCAGGACGCCCTGAACGCTTGCATGTGAACTTAGCATGTTTTCGTCATTAACTACAGTCCACATTTTTGCATTTGAAACTCAGTGTGATGAGTTCTAGTACTAAGGGTACAAAATTTTGAAGATGTTGTATTATTAATTATACCGTAACGCAGGTTTCTTGATAATTTATTCAATATAGCGGAAGCATAAAAACTGGGTTAATTTCATGTTAACAACAGTTAACAACCCAAATGTGGTCTAGGATTTTTTTTACATTAGTCAAAATTATCTGATGTAATCAGTATTGGCGGGGGAGATGTCTCAAACTTTTGGGTTAGGCCTTTAATTATATAAGGTAACAATTTTTATAAGTAAATTTATTATGTGTCAGGGCTCATCGTAATGGGTGATGGATTTTATCCAGTGGAGCTATAATGATAACCCAGCCATGTCTTATATAAGTATTGTTTTGTAATTTTGTAATGGCAAAGTTTTATAAATAAAAAACAAAATTCCCAGCAAATACAAGTATGATCAGTATAATCTGCAGACCGTGGTGCAGACTGTCTGCAGACCAAGCATAAAATGCAGAATAGATATAAATTGCAAGCTAAAATTGAAGTTTTGTTACATAGTCTGCATTTCATGACGACTCACATGACCAAAAAAATGCAACTTTTGCGGGTTCAACACACAAAAGTACGGAAATCAGATCACATTATCTTATTAAATATAATGGGAAAATTGTCATCAATCAGTTAATTAGCCTCACTAGTTTGCAGTAGGTAGTCGGTTTTAAGATCTGTTATTAACAAGTTATTAATTAAAAATTCATACAAAGAGATGCAATTTGATATAGTAAATTAAAAATTATTAAAGATCTGTTTGTATTAACAAGAACTATTGTACATAAGAAATGCCATTTTTGGATCCACCCACCTGGGATTTCGGCAGCCCAAGAACCATGTAGTGTTTGTTTTTATGCGCAACTGAGAAAGCCTGTGTTTCTTCTGCAAACTTTTTGCTTCAAATTGTTAAGAATTAAAATGATTATAGACATTGTCGCTGCATTACCTACTTTACTACAATGCATGTGATATTATAATATTTACTTACCATCACTTAGCTTGTAGTACAGATGATATTATTTCAAATGGACTTCCAAAAAAGGGCCAGGATACTTTCGTTACCATTATATGCAATAGCAACGTTGTGTTCATTTTACGCTTCAAAGTAATGTAGTTTTAGGATGGCAGGATGCCATATGTGCAGGTATCATATGGGCATCGTACATTATTGCATGGCGCCTATGCGAGGGCTGTATTTATCAACAACATTTTTATAACTTTATGCCTCGAAGTAGGTTTAGGTCGCCATATGGTTAGTAGGTATATGCACTATTTCATGCTGACTATATTATACAAATTAGGCTGCATATATTGGATATAAATTTATTGGATATAAACTTTCCCCTATTAATTTTATGTTGCTGTGCAATGATTATGATTGGCATTCTAGCTTCAACTGATTAATAAGCAAAGATGACTACATCTTATTAACCTGACAGCAAAAGATGAGGGTCTTCCCACAATGCAATGCAGCTCATTATTCAAAATTGAAATTTCCGACCACGCATGGTGAAAAATTGTAGATTTTGTATTTTTAATGGTAAGTTTTTATGAACATATTAATTGTGTATCGAATTTTATTATTATTTTTTTTTTAAATTTCTATAACGCGTCAAAGCACAAATCACGAAAGTGGCTTCGATATACGGCCGGGATAATTATATTTATCATTGAGTAAAGTCAAAATAAATTGCAGCATCGAATTCAGGAAGAGTTGTTCTACTCTTCTGTTCTGATATTCCAATATGACCAGATCGATGTAAGAACTCCTTTTTAATATCAAGTTCTCGCCGTCATAACGACAGTAACAGTTAATTTATAAGCAAACTTATTGTAAATTGTTGCATACTTTTGTAAACAAACTTTATACTTTTGTTTTAAAATTGTATTATATGCTTGTATATAACTATTTACATAGATTTTTAAATTTTAATAATATCCACTGTAAATTTAAAATCCTTTCCAATTCAGTTGAGTATAGCTGTAAGAAGGTTTTTCTATTAAACAATCAATCTTATGATACTTTAAAACCAAAATTAAACCCTCAAATCGATGAGTAATTGCAATTTCAAAATTGGGTAATTTTACTATGTTCTGTTGCGGGTGGCAGGAATATTCAATGGCGCGAACAAAACAACTGTACGTATGCAACACAAATATTTCATGTTTTGATACATATTATAGGCATATATGTCGATCCTCTTTATACTTTTTATACGTTCAAGATATGTTAGGCTTTGTTATGATTCTTTTCATGACAGTATTTTATTTTCGTCTTTTTATATAGGCAAAACCTCTTGAACCAAAAAAAATGTTATTTAATGTTAGAATTCAAGTGTTTCACAGGAAAGTGTCAGTTAGATATTCTCTTGCTCAATTTTTGGATAAGTGCATATTGCACCATACAGACTATACGTACATTAGATGATATACCATGCATATCAGTAGAATAAGTATGATATGACCATAGGCGTAGGAAGCAACTTCAAGTTGGAGGGGCACTTTGTAGAAAACGCGGGGGCGTCCACTAAAATAATTATCTATAATTTTACAACAGCATTGTTATGTTGAAATGATTAATTGGTATAGGGAACTGCGATATATAGGGTACACGCGAATGATTGTCGACAATTTACGGAGCTGAACGTTGTGGCGCGGGATGCTAAATAATCTTACTAAATTTAATTGGTTCAGATTGGGTCCAGATATCGTATTATTGCAATTTTATATCTGATATGCTTGTCTGGTTCTTGATCACTGCACCGTCGCCGCACTTGTCTTCATTGTATTGTTCCAGAGAGATCTGGTTAATCATGTTATTTACCTTCTGTTACGTGCTGGATTCCATCCAAACTTTCGAAATTTTTAGTGGGTTCTATTACTTAAGAATTTATCACTTTCAATTTATCACTGCACAAATTGGTTATCATGTGTGACTGTGTTATTCTCAAAAATTGAAACTGCAGGAGGTTTTTAACCAACTTTGCACATAGTTTGACCAGTTGTCAGGGTTCTCCTTATCAGGCGGTAACCGGTAAAATTTACCGTTTCCACGACTTCTGATTAACGCCTGGAGAAATCTAGAGTTTGTGTAAAGGAATTTTGTTGTAAACACAGTTTTGTGTAAAACAGTGGTGTGTTTTATAATTGCAGGAAATTGCATTTCAAATGCAGGAAATGGCATTTCAGAGACTTCAGATTTCAAAATGCCTCGATCCCCCTAGACGTTATGTCGCGCCTCTAGCGCTACGGGACGCTTAACTGTGTTCAGACACCCCTTTTACCTGCCGCGCTCACAACTGTGGAGAACCCTGGTTGTAGCAGAATGCTCAATCAGCTAATGTGTGTTTAAAGTATGTCACCATTTATTTCAATAGCTTATTTTAAAAATCCCTGCTTTACCCCCTACCAAGCTTTCACTCTTCCTGCACCCCTTATTCACCTTATTGTCGACTTACATATTCATTATTCTTACTACCTATTAAATAATGTAAAGTTACAGGCCAACTGAAGAGCGTAGAGAAATGATTTCTCAGCGAAAGACAGTGTACGAACGAGTGTATCCAATGAATGAATGAATGAATGAATTAATTAATTAATTAATTATTTAACGTTGAAAATGCAAGAAGTGCTTGCCCAATCTCCCAAGCCAAGGGCTCATGTTAAAAACGCTCAACAACAATTACAATAATAATATAAGACTATGTTTAAAAGAGTTCATTTCATCCGTATAAAATTAAATAATATTTATTTATTATACATTTACCATGACACTTCTTACTTTTGGTGGTGAATACAATCACGTTGAAGAAAGTCTGGTATTAGTATTATGTTGTCAATTAATTGGGAAAAATGAGTGTCAAATGTATCAGGCAGTTCCCCTGAATAAAGATTGTGTTATGTAGATATTAGACAAAATCATGGAATTTTATAATTTTGAGTTTAATAAATAAAGGATTGGTGTGTTAATATAATCTGAAAATGTTATGAGTTAAATAACTTTTTTCTGAAGAATATATAGCAGATTTGTAGTTGATGAATTAGATGCAGTGTGAATCATAGATGTGGTCCGTCTATGTCTATGATATGTGAGTGTGTCTAAGACAAATATTACCATCTCTATTTCAGAGAGTCGAAATATCACCTTGAATAGTGATTAGTGTGTCTTGTTTTTCAATAACTCATATCTTGCGTTTACAAGATGTTAATATTCGGACTAGTATGTTTTTTTCTTATATTTCCTGAAATTGTCTGCTGGTAAAGGATTTCTAACACAAAGATCAATTATTATTTTAAAGGCGGTAGCAGCCTTTTACGATATTTGACCGTGGTCCAAAGAGTTATTTTTTTGAACATTTTTGTTTATGAAAAGGAATGAAAAACATTGAAAACAAAAAATATCCCCCCAAAATATGCTTGGATTATATTAAACTTAGTCAGTTACTCCCTAGACGATATCAAAATTTAAATGTAGCTTAAAAAATAGTTAAATATAAACAATATCAAGCTACGGCTTTCGGCTTGGCCGACATGCAGCATGCATCATATCTTTTGAGAATTTGCTGTGATTTTGTTTTTAAAACTTATAAAAAATAACCATAACAAAAAGTTCAATTGAAAAGTAGAAATTTCCTCCAAGAAAACAAGATAAACTGCAGTGTGAACATGTTTTTTCATCTTATATAAACAGAGTAAAATTGATGCCCCGCTCAAAACGGGCAGTTCTAGCAAGTTTTAACGATGAAAAACCACACATAAACAAAAATTGAATAAACAGGCATACCTTTTTCATCGTGTCTTGAAATATTTGGAAAATTATAGTCCATAAAACAATGCAAATTCCTATGATTTGTGCAAATTCCGAGGCAAATTCAGTTGACGGCGAATCAGTAGAGAACTTTAGATTTGACGACGGCTACGAGAACGACTACGAGAGCGAGATTTTCCCGTTAAATATCTGCTAATACAAACTTGTTATCATCCTCTCTTTGGCACAGCACATCTTTATAACAACAGTTGAGGCAAAGCGAGTACAACTTTGAGTTTGTATTAGCAGATATTTAACGGAAAAATCTCGTAGTCGTTCTCGTAGCCGTCGTCAAATCTAAAGTTCCCTAATACCTAGACTAGTACCGGGTTAACAAGGAGGTTTGAACACTTCAACAGCAACACGAAAACACTTGAACAGCCATAAAATGAGAAAAATATCACAGCTGCCATAATTGTGAGTAAAGTATATGAATTTAATGTAAAAAGATATGTTTTCATCAAGATTTTTCATTGTCAGCTTTCAAATTTAGCAACATGTTTTGATTAGGCAACGCCACTGATCTTGAACAACACTGGAATCTTTATTAATTTAATTTTCCGCTTCTGAGGCCTCGGGAAAATATTTTTACAGTACGGACCTCCCAGCCGGTAAATAATATATATGTATTTACATTTGTAGTTTACCACAGGACATAAAATATGTTTGAAAAAAAAAATTAGAACTGAGACACCCATATCTAAGTGAAAGGTCAAATTTGATGTGTTGGGTTTATAACAGGACTATGCATGAAAGTTGCACGAAAGTGTGAACCCATTAATCGTGATCGACTACGCTGTCTATAATAGATCTATTATTTTTGTGCATGACCTGGATATAAACCTCTGTCACTGCATTTTTCAAACATCAATGACCGTGTTCAAACAGCTATAATACAGTAGTCAAAACGGAAGGTTAACGGTATTCAGAACATGGCTTTAATCGAGACTAGTCTATAATGAACTAATCAACAACTAATCAATACTTAGCTGTAATCTCAAATGTATAATTATCCCTCTGGTTTTCAGGGTATAGAAATGAAATCACTTAAAATTGAAGAAAATATTCTGTATTAATTTTGTTTAATCTCTTTTCTTTCGTGATCACCAGATTTGATTGCTGTTTAACAAATGAGTGATAATCCTATCAACCATCCTCGTGCACGAGAGCACAGCGATGAAGAATCTCAGGAGAATGGATCAGCAGTAGGAAGAACAGGTCAGAATGATTCAGGTACAAGTGAACCAAGTGAAAGTCCTAATACCTCAAATCAAGGCAAAAATGATCAGACTGAAACTCGGAAAGGCAAAGGTGCTCCGGATGCGAGTCAACAAGAAAAAGATGGCCAGCATGAAATGCATCAAGATAAGACTGCTAATACGCTGGATCAATCAAATGGTCAGAGTGCAATGCATCAAAATGGCCAGACTAAGAATGACCAAACTGAAGCTCGTCATGGCAACCATGGTCAGAGTGAAATGCAGCAAGGGATAAAAAGCCACACCGAGACTTCACCAACAAAGAATAGCCAGAATGAGCACGTTCTGGGGAGTAACACGCATCCAAGGCAAGAAACAAGTCCATCAAAAACCTTTTCTGATGTTACAAGTGGGAGTTATAATCCATCACCTTCATACAACTTACGATCAAGGCCAAATGGTTCACAGACAACCTTGGTAAGACTGTTTTACTTTAATATTTTATTCTCAATTCTTACAGTACACACTGCACCTGTCAGTTTTTCTCTCTCTATTTCTTAAACATTATTTCGTATTAGACCAACCTACCTATAATGCCCTATACAGTAAAAATACTCAGCACAACAGGCGACTCTTTTGCAGTAGGATGACGTAATTTTGCCATTCATGATATCACTTTTCTCTTTAGGTGGATTTTTACCTTTACGTTCACGGCGATCAACCTGTGGATGAAGTGTACCTTCTATTTAGCCGCGAAGAACCTATATTACTTCATCGGATAGAGACAGATATGAAACTGTGGCATTACCCATTGTCTCTGAGTTGTGATTTGAAAAAAGAATACATTGAGTACAAGTATCGTATTTTCACCAAAGGACATGACTCGAAAGTTCCATTGATTGGTCGATTACTTAGCAAAGACGAGACATATTTGAATGAAATTGGCAAACGAAATATCGCCTCTAATGTACAATATGACGTATTTCATTTTCCTTCTGACAGAAGCCATTATCTAGAATGCGTTCCGCAATCAGTTATATTTTACACTAAATGGCTTTTACCCTCAATAAACATGTCAAATATTTCACAGATTCTACCGCAAATTGAGAAAATGTGTTTTACTAACTTCACAGCGAAACATGTCAGGGACTTCATCGCGTGGATATTGGAATACGTTATCGGACCATCAGTTACGGATACCCAACGTTTGTATTTATGTGTCATTCTGGGTCATCTGGTCGATAATTTCTATTTTAGATTACCAAACGACAACAATACAAAGGCAGCTTGTGATCGTTTGCTTGAGTGTTTTAGTGCTCGCGTTCATTCTCCCTTTCTTTCTCCTTCAAGTCTCAAGATTTTGGAAAAGCTGGCAAATACATTGGTTAAAAACAGCAGCTGTCCTGCCTGGCTTAATCTTGCAGGAACATTCTACCCCTATTTAGGGGTACAATACTTGTTACGGAAGGAAAATGTCAATGGTTTGAAGTATAATTACGATAGCAGGGAATATCAGAAATTGATGGACACGCTGTTGAAGAATATTGATATCAATAAGGAAGAATATGCGCACAAACGTTTGTTGCAGACGGTACTGGAAATAGCGCCAAATAATGACGCTGTCGTGGAACTGTTTGATAGACCAGACACGGATAAATTCTTTGCGGATGAAGCTGGAAAAGAAGATTTCTTTGTGGAATTTTACCAAGATGCACATCATGGAAGTACAAGGAGAGGTGTGGGTGCGAAATTAGTTGAGTTACTAAAAATTCCACAGAAGCTACGTAAGAAATTGTATCGCTTGGTTAACTCGTCTTTGTTAGACTTCGTGAGATCTGATGAGGAAGTAAAAGAGGAACATATTAAAGCCTTCCTTGACTTACTAGTTGTAGTTCAATGTTTGCAAAAATCTCAAGTTGATGACTTACTTATTGAGATATCCAGATCAAAGTCGGTTCCTCGACACAATCTACTACTGAAGATACTCGATAGTTCATTTTTCAGGGATGATTGGCATAACACGAGAATGGCGCTAAAGGTTAAGATCTGCAGTACCTGGGTTACCACCAAAGTAGTCAACGAAAAGCGTATGAACGATGGAATAGACAAAACTACTGCGGTATATCATGGTATAGAAGAAATTATGTGTTGCTCTCTCAATAAATCCAACAACAAGCTTGCTGAAGAAGTTTCACAGACGGTAATTCAAAACATTCTCAGGAATGAATTAAGTCTTTCTATTCTTAAAGCTTTCGTTAACATTGAGAAATGTTCGGCCGTTGTTCAGGATTGCTACAAAACTCACGTGAAAGAAATCTTCTGGCGAGAGCCACGACTGACGAAGAAATCAGTCAAAGTTTTGAAAGAGTATTCAAACTCCAGGTAATCACTAGGTTATCATATTAAAAGACATTTCAAAGTAGCTACTAAAATTTAGGATTGTTCAAGTGTTAAGGCTAGTTCCAATATAGAAATTGGAATATAAAAGTTTTTTCCATTATTCCAATTAAACATTTTACTTTAAAAGAAAAACTTACGTGTAAGTTTATGACAGGACTGAAAATTGCGTGGAAATACTGATCATTTTCCCGTTTTCTCAAAATGCCAAAAATTTTAAAGGACAGTATAAAATATCCCTTCCAACCAGAATAATCTCATCGTAAAGTAAATTAATAATAAATAGGTAATATCAATCTTATTTTAGCCTTGGCAACGAGCTTCTATCTTATGTGCTGGATATACTTGATGTCCCAACTATTACAAAGGGCAGTGTTGTTGATGAAGCTGCTTTCAATAACATTTTAGAATGGAGTGATGTTTGGACTATCTTACTTAAAACAACGGGTATGTCAAAACGAGTCAGTTTGTTTAGTCCAATTCGTATGCTTGATTAATCTAGTAGAGCAGATATGTGAACAAATTATTCACTTGTGTTAAAAGCACAATATTTGCTAATTAATTAGTTCCACCATTATCAAATAAGTAATTTTATAATAAAATGTCATTGTAGTGATAATGCGTGTCCATGGCGTAATACTGTATGTGGTGTAAAAGTAGTATGCAAATGAGGTCCACCATTGCAAGAAATTGGGTATTTGAATATTTCTAATTCAGAACTGAAGCACACTTCTCAAATGTGGCTTCTATGTCCTATTATCATGGTCAACAAATAAAATTAAGCTATTCTTTGTGTATTCTTTTATAGAAATGAACGTGCAGGGATATTTTGTCAGGCTGTTAATATACTAAAAAAAAAAATCTAAGTTAGCCCTTTCTGAATAGAATGGTCTTTATATCAGTGCAATACCTTTTATAGTTTTTACGTTACATGAAATCAAACACTGTCCAGTTTTTTTTGGGACACCCGGTATAGCAAATCTTTTTCATTCTTTCTAGAAATGCCAATTTAAAGTTCATTTGCGAGGGATGCACAAGAGCCCCTTCAACCCATTAAAATAACATGGCAATGAATATTACATACAGGGTGTATAAAAAAAACTGGACAAATTTGAAATTGCTCTCAACTTCGCAAAGCGGCCCTAATTTGCATATTGTCTCTTGGGAGCAAAAGCGAAATAGCAATATGCAAATTAGGTAAAGGCGTAAATTAAGCATGCAAAAGCTGATTTTTTTTTAAAAATGAAAGTTTGCGTGACGTTTTGATGGGCTTACACTTAAGCAAATTTTCTGAAATTTTGAACAGCAATGCAACACCCAACAAATTTTCCACCCACTAACTCAACATAACTTTTAAGCATTCAAATTTCGTGCGCAAGCCATTTTTGATCTGTTGGACAAGGCACCCCCCCTGTGTTTTGAAAATTTAACTTTCAGAATTTTTTCGTTTATTCTACATTATAAATACCCAAACAATCTATATTAACAAAAAACTTCGTACCTACCTGGAACCCGCGAGTTTGAAACAATTTTTCAAATTTGTTTTTTTTTTATACACCACCCTAGTGCAAGCTTCAAAATGAATGTTTTCGATCTAAATCTGAAACTACCATTTTCAACGAATATAACCTACCTCATTAGAAAGTTAATATCTTGTTTATCCTGTGCATTTCACAGTCATGCAGGCATAAGAAATTTGGTGACGGTATTTTGCGCACGTTCGCGCTATCCAAATTTTGACAGAAAAATTGAAAATTGGCTTATAAATATATTTTATAACGTTCAATTTACCTTAGTTTTTGAAGCAATAATTATATTTTTTATTCATTTAACAGGATCGCTCGAGGGGCATAAAAAGTTTAGAGCTGGAAAACTCATCTGTCAACAGTTGAAGATGTGCATTGAGGAAGGCAATGTATCTATAGAGTTTCTTGAAGAAATCAAGAATAAAAAGGAGAAAGTGACAATGTTATGTGCTAGTGTAATGACCTGCAAGTCTACGTCGACATTCTCTACCGACAGTTATAAGACGGATATAGTGGCTCGAATTTCTGAATTGACACATGTCGTACAGGATTGTTCCGAAAAGTTTAAGTTGCTGGCATCTGTGATGGACTATGGAAGGAAAATATCAGATGATATTCATTCAATCGATGGATTTCAAAAGCTCATTGAGGAGTTCAATGAACGAAACCATAGTTGGCGCACGAAAAAAGTGAATGAGTTGCAAGATGATGCGTTTTGGGGACCATTATTTCCTCTTATACGACCCGCGAAGACACTTCAACCATTAATGAATTCTTTGTCTTTTATGACCGTGGCTAGAAAAGGCTTGGAAGAAAGTAGCTCAAATTCAGACGAAGATGAAAGTGAAGCCGCGCCAGTAAGAGATTTCTATTCGTTGATAAAATTTCTAACAAACAACGCTATTGAAAAACTTCAATTACAATGGAATCCTGTATTGAAAGATCCAGGATCGCTCAGTGTGGAAACAATGAAGACTTTACTTGGTACCTTGAAGAATCAAAACAGACTTGATGAAGAGCTCGAACTGTTAGAAAAATACTTTCAGCGATCGTTTTCTCCTAATGTTAAAGTTTACATCGAAGACTATGTGAAGTATCCTAATGTCTTGGAACAAGTACGACATGTCATTGGCATACTTGATATATTTGGATTGGCGGATTCCTCAAACGAAACGTTGTCGGTTCTTTCACAGTTTGAAACGATATTAGATAATATCAACGAACTTACTCTCGCAGCATTGCACAAGATAATTGAGGAGGTGACTGAAATAGTTTCACCTTTTTCCGGGAAAGACCTAGATTGTGTCATTGAGGAGCTCTCGAGATCCAGTGCATTGCTTGGTTTCATGGAAGAAATTGTTGACGAAGATATTCGGTTTCTTATTGATGCCGTTGAAGAACATTCAGATCAGTTTGTATCCGAGTCATCAGTTTCCGATCTTATTGATGTTCATGGTTTTTTAGCACCTTTGATTAAGAAGAAAATGCAAGTGAAATGTAATGCCCAGGACTTTCTGAAGTTGTTAAAGACGTCATGTCTTGGCCATAAAGATATAGCATTAAAGATTCAGCAGTGCAGTACGAACGTGAACAGTCTTCGTGGATTGTACACGAGTATTGCAAACCGTGGTGAAATTACTAAAGAAATTATCAGTAATTGCCTGAGCAAGGGAGTCTATTATGTGTCGCTAAAAGAAGATGGAACATGTGAAGCCAAAATGAGTTACGAGTTAGGGGGAAACAGTGAAGGCAAATCGGTTCCATGCAATTATTCCCTGTCAGATCTACATGACCTGCGAAGTCGTGCGCATCTTATTGTTAGCTCCCATAAGAATGCTTTCAAGGTTCCCTCCAGCCAGATAAACGAAAGTAGCGAGGACATTGATTTTGATGACTTTATAAATCAGATTAATCTCTTGACTGAAATATCTACTCTGCTCTCAAAGCTGCGATCTTCGGGCTATGTTAAATATCGACATTTTTGGAAACTTATGAGAAGCACCAAGGATCTTCAAAACAACCGGGACAGTCTGCAGCATGATCTAGAAACGTGGGAAAGTATTTTGGCAAGCGCGCGAGAGAATTGCTATTTTCTTAATTACTACAGCTCCGATCAACTTTGTGTGCTGTACGATTTTCTCATGAACAGATCCAACGTTAATTGTGACGAAGTTCTATCCTTAATTCATTTTGTGGACAAAACTATCACTAAACAACAATTAGAACAGCACCGAAAGGAACAGGAGACGTTAAAGAAATCCCATTCAGACAACAGTCCTTCCTTATTTCTATCGACTATTGGTCAAGCTTTAGAAAATATCTTAATCAATTCACAACGTGTTGTCAGATGGATTCCCGATGATGGTCAAAGCCAGTCATATGTTAAATTCGAGGCCACAGTTACTCCGGGGGAGATTTTTGTCGCCAGTTTGGAGCCAAACAGTCCATTGACGGCTAACGTTGTCCTCACATTGTATGAAAACACCTCAAATGTATTTCCGGAACCGTACCAAATTGTTTTCTGCAGTTCCCAAACAACATGGGAGGAAATTCATCTTCTACTTCAAAGATGTTTTGCAGAATCAAAATACCTCCATTACAGTAGCTTATTTTGTATTGCAAATGTTGAATTACTACCAAATGAACTGCAGTTTAAATTGGTTAATGCAATCAAAGAGAAGCAACAATGCTACCAAAGTTCTAAGGATGTCAAAGAATGTACTGATTATCAACTTTCTTTGATTTGCCGTGGTGGCGACCACCATCACATTGTGGAACAGTTTGCGCAATATTCACACCACATTGCTGGTATGAGTGATCATGTTCTTACATATCGTCTCAAATCTGGTTGGCCTAATGTCAAAATGATCACGTCCACACTTCCTGGTCTTGGCAAGACAGAACATATAAAACGTGAAGTACAGGATAAAGATATGAACATCGTTACATTTTCAATCAGCGGCCCATTTGAACCAAGCAAACTCATACAGCGTTTAAAGAAGCTCAACCTTAAGAAATATCATTGTTTACACCTTGACATTGGCGAAGTAAGTGATCCATTGTTGTTGGACACATTCCTATTTCAACTGATTGTGACGGGAATGGTTTCAGCAGGAATGCAATTTTATCACCTTCCAACAACTCATGTCTACATTGAAATATCAAATACGCTAAAAGATCGGCTTCGGGAGTCATTGGTCGTATCTAAGTATTTCACTCGGATTCACTTGAAGTGGCAGAATTACAAGGATCTTCTGGTCAGCCCTGAAATTACAAGTAATGTGCAAGTTGTTTGCCAGTATTTAGATATCTTCGATCGCGCTTGCATTGAATCCAAAGAAGTTCACTTCAGTGGACCAGAGAAGTCAAAACCATTGCCAGCACATCGTTGCCAAGAGCTACTAGCCAGGTATTTTTCGTCCGATGCTGATATCACGTTCACCGTGTTAAACACATTCCTTGGAGTTCTTGCGGATCAGTTTTTGAAGTTTTCCAAGAGTGCCTTTTTCAAGATTGCCAATCTAAAATCTATGTTGGGGGAAGGAGCTAACGGTGTACGAACTAATCTTTTTCGTGCCCTTCTGGAAGTATCAAAAGAGTTTGCATCCCGTGCCATAACAACAAGCCGTTCAAGTGATGTACAAAAACTTTCTCAAGAAGAGTCTGTGAAAGCTTTAGACAAAGCAATGGCTTCCTCTGTTACTTCTGCTGAAGATATGGTGAAACGAGTAGAAGGGATGATACAGTGGGAAGACAGTAACCATTTGTTGGTCGTGTTCCATGGCCTCAACTCGCAAGCGATCACTGCTGTTTATCGGAACAAAACTCGCGTTCCTTTAAGTGTTGAAAAATTATTAAAGAGCCAAGAAGTAAGAGGAAATAAGGAACTTGAAGACTTCAAAGTATTAACTCAAGAACAACTACAGGAGAAGTTAGAAAAGATAGCATTCATGAAGCTGATTAATCAGAACAACTTGTTTTCAACATACGCATTGACTCCAGATAACATCTTGAAGATGATATTGATCATATTACGGGTCCGTGCAAATGCTCCAGTTATCATCATGGGTGAGACAGGCTGTGGAAAAACCAGCCTTGTTCGCTACCTGGCTAACACTTGTGGAATACAATTCTATACATTCAATTTCCACGCTGGAATTTCCGAAGACGAAATTATCACATTTATAAGGGAAAAAGAAAGGATGGCTAGGGATATAGGTGATCAAATATGGATTTTCCTGGATGAAATAAACACCTGTGATCATCTAGGCTTGATCAGTGATATCATGTGTCATCATTCCTTGCTGGGACGACCATTATCCAAAAATCTTGTCTTTCTTGCAGCTTGTAACCCGTACAAGTTGCGTCCTGAAGAACACATCAAGACAGCTGGCCTCGAAGGCAAGAATATCACTGATGAATATTCCGGACTTGTGTATCGTGTTCACCCATTACCTGAAGCTATGATTGATTATGTTTGGGATTATGGCTCCCTAGCTCCAAAAGATGAACGGGACTACATTCAGAGGATGGTGAGTGTTTTGCCGAAACCATATGAAGGTATGTTGGTTGACTTGCTTGCTGTATCGCAAAAGTTCATTCGGGAAGCTGAGAAGAATCATTTTTGTGTCAGTTTACGTGACGTGCACCGTTGCATTCTATTGATGAGTTGGTTTCAGAAAATGCAAAAGAAACGCAAAGAGTTGAAAAGTACTAAACATTCCACGAGCCACCACCTTCGGGAGTACTATTTAATGTCAGAGCGGTACAATGAGATGCCGATGATTAAGAGTATCGTCCTTTCCCTTGCTCATTGCTATTTGTCCAGATTACCAACTGCAGAGTTGCGGGAAAATTATCGAGATCAGATGATGTGCTTGTTCCGTCATAATGGAATCATGATGGTGAAGAGTGCAAACATCGATAATTTCTCGGCCATCATACGTATAGAAGAAGAAGATTATTTGGATCGGATGGAGCTTCCACCCGGCACAGCAAGAAATGCTGCCCTTCGTGAAAATGTCTTTGTTATGCTAGTTAGCATCCTGAACCGCATTCCCGTTTTTGTAGTTGGAAAGCCTGGTTGTAGTAAATCTTTATCTATTCAGTTAATCCGAAGCAATCTACGTGGACGTGATTCGCGAGATCCTTTGTTCAGAGAGTTACCACAACTTTATGTCGTCTCGTATCAAGGTTCAGAGTCGTCCACTTCGGAAGGAATCATCAAAGTATTTGAAAAAGCACGCAAATACAAATCCCACAACAAAGACGGAAATGTCCTGCCTGTTGTTTTGCTAGATGAAGTTGGATTGGCTGAGAATTCTAAGTACAATCCTCTCAAAGTTCTACACAGCTTGCTGGAACCTGGAGAAGGAAAATTGCCTGATGTCGCAGTTGTGGGTATTTCAAATTGGTCGTTAGATGCTGCCAAGATGAACAGAGCAATTCATCTGTCAAGACCAGAACCAACTATAGAAGATTTATATGAGACTGGATATTCGCTACATTATGCTGATGGTGGAGGTAACAGCCAATACTTAGGAAAGAAAGAGTTAAAGTGTTTAGCTGAAGCCTATTCCGAATATCAGCTTCAGCAAAGTCATGCCAATTTCCATGGTCTTCGAGATTACTACTCCCTGATTAAGAGCTTGACCGGTTGCAGCAACTTTCAGCAAGTCAACGTATCATTGCAGCGTAATTTTGGTGGCCTTCCTGGTGAAGTAACCAATATTCAGAAGATTTTCCTCGACAAGTTAAAGAAGTTTATGACATCCAATGGTCAAGATATAATCCCAGTCGCCAGATTGATTCAAGAGAATCTTGCAGATCCCCATGCTCGTCACCTGATGCTCATAACAAGTGGAGATTCTGCCATTGGTATTTTGAAGCAAAGTCTGGCTCTGCTGGAGAAGGAAACTATCACAATTTATGGCAGTCGTTTCGAAGAAGATCTGTCCGAAGAGTATAACTACAGAATCCTGAGTCGTATAATTCTTTGCATGGAGCGGGATTGTATCCTGATATTAAGAGATCTGGAAAGCATCTATGGAAGTCTGTATGATATGTTAAACCAGAATTACGCCGTGGTCGGTAACAGGAAAAACTGTCGCGTGGCCCTTGGAGCATATAGCAACCCTATGTGTCAAGTGAACGAAGGATTTCGCTGCATTGTTCTCATTGATCAACACAAAGTCGACTTTTCTGATCCACCATTCCTCAACAGGTTTGAGAAGCAACTCTTGCGCTTCTCCGATGTGCTGACTGTAGACCAACAGAATGTTATCACCGAGCTTCGTCACTGGGTTCAAGGAATGTCAACGGTAGAAGGTTTAGAATCACATTTTAATGAATCAGATATGTTTATTGGTTTCCACGAAGACACCCTCCCATCACTGGTCTTATTACACGGACACGACACAGATAGTTCACCAGACGATGTTTTGAAGAAATGTAAAGATAATCTAATGTGGATTGCTTCTCCTGATGGTGTGCTTCGGACTGAGAAATGCAACCTTCTGAAAGAAGACTCCCAAGAAGTACAGGAATTAAGTGATGAATATTTCAAGAAACCACTTCACCAAGGTTTTGCTGCTTTAATGGAACACGTTGTGAACAACCACCAGAAATCATCTTTCTTTACTAATGATGAGATTGGCTCTAAAACTGTCGTCATGACATTTTCCAACATTCACACAGACATTAGTCAGTGTTTGGGCAATGGTTTCCGAAGTCAGGTGGAACGGCTGAGTGCGTATAAGTCAGAGAAGCAGCTAGCTGAAAGAATTGATGAATTCTGGAATGCACCAGAGAGGGAGTTGTTAGTTTTGCAGTGTAAACCAGAGCTAGATGGCACACATTTACTACACGCCCGTTCAATCATTGAAGAAAAGCGAAATTCCTATAAGCAGTATTTACCTGAAATGAATACACAAGGATACAAGCATGTTTGTATCGTAGTGCACGTGCAACGTGGAGAAGCCGCAGATAGTGTTCCGTGGCAGTTTAGTTTCCTGTGTGGTTGGAAACAAGTATTCCTTGACGTCCTTGAAGCTCCTCCAGTTCCACTGAATGAAATACTTGGAGACAGTGTCCAGAAGCTTCTCACGTCTTCTATCTGGCCCATTCGCAGGATTGCGCAAAATGATCTTTTATGGTGCTTCACCTGCATCAAATATACAGGTAGCCAACGATCTCTCGATACGGTTTTACGCATCGCTAAGAATTTTTTCAATTCAGAAGAAGTTTCGCAAGTCATCGAGAAACTTATATTGCAGTCGATTGACTTGAATGCCCTCGAACATGCTCATGGTACTGATTTCAAAGAAAGTTGGCAAGTAAAGGTTGCTTCCGACCGGCAATCGTTGATTAATTCATCTACTCTTTACTGTGCAATGGAGCAATTCGTCTCCCGCTTAGTCCGAATCCCACTCGCCAAAATTGTTTATTTCTTAGAAAAAGAGAATGCCTGGCCACCTCACCTAGTCAACGATGAAAAGTTATGCAAATTTGAATCCCTGTGGTGTAATTTTATGTTGAATAAAGCCATCTTCAAAATTTCAGAAATTCCCGAGCCACGTGGAGCTGAATCGTATGTTCTTGAGAACACGAGCCTTGATCTTTGCCTGCCTTTCAGTCAAGTAGTTATCAGAAAAGTTGACGACGTCAAGGAACTGTTTTTAGAAGAGTATGCAACACTCGTAGGAAATGAAGATAATTTGGACGAAAGTGGCCAATTATTGCAGAACATCCGAATAGAACAACTGAAGAGGTTTTCGGAGATGATCTCAAACTTGGTCCCAGAAATTCACTGCTTTACCTTCATCTGTCATAATTCGTATATGAAAGATCTTTTTGATATGATGACTGCCGACTTCAGTCCAGAATTAAGTCGTTCTCAGCGAGTTTCCATAGCACAAGCAGTTTTTGTATCAGAGATTAAGCAGAATCTTCCAGCAAAAGATATGTTTGAGTTTTTCGCACTGCTTCACTCCTCTGTATGGATTTATCGAGAACAGATTCTTGGTTTACTGAGAATGGTTGATTGTTGTCAGTCGTTTATACGACCTGAAGTTCTGTCAAGTGTAACAGATGCCATCAGCCTTGAAGAGGTTGTGTTTGTAAAAAGTGAAGAAGAAGATATGTATGATACAGTTGAAAGTAAGGAACTTGGTGTATCAATGATGCATCACAGCGACAATGGAAGTGAACATTCCAGCAGCCAAAATCAGGAGACAAAAGAAACCACAAATGAGCAGGAAAATTCACCGGAAAAGGCGAAAAATCATGTGACTAAACCGGAGACGGATGAAAGCAGCGTAAATAGAACTGCCCTTGCTGATATAGCTGATGAGTTTGAATTTGAAGAACCATTGCGAAAGGTTCAGGAGAAAGTGGAAGAAGTCGTTGACAATGAAGTAGAGCTCAATGAACATGCAGAAAACTTTGGAGACATCTTGGTCACGGCATACTGTGAAGAAATGTTTCCTTCGCAAGAAACTGTCGAAAAGAAAAATGGTGGCCTTGAACCGTGGATGCGAAATGCAAAGTTGCTGATTTCTTTGGCGTTTAAGATTAGCGACAATTCACGCGCATTCCATTACCTACGTTTGTGTATTGATTTTTCACAAATTATCTTTACTTCAAACACTTTACCAACACATCTGTCTTCATTGTATATTTTGAAAAATATCGGTAATGCTCTTAAACCAGAATATCTAGATCATGATGAGTCGTTTCAAATGATAACTGATCAACTGATTACACCTTTGGAACAAGAAATAGGAGATCACACGGGTGAACAAGAAGCTTTACAGAAGTTCTCAGCTTTGTTCTATGGTCGTTGTATTGACACAAACGTTGATACCAGTGGAGCTCGTCTGATAGTCGAACACGTGCTATCTTTGGAGCGACCTGAGTTGGTAATGATGATGAGCCTTGTTGTCTTACGGCTACTCATGGTGGAAGAAATGCAGTCACCTGGAATATTTGTCAACTTAATCACCAGTCCAAGTGTTATCAAGAATTGCCCTTGTCTTCAGAATATTGACGAAGTATTCAAAGATCGTTTTTCGAATGGTTTGATACATCATGACTCGTATCCTGCAGTGATGATTTGTGATTTAATTCAATCTTTGTTAAATTTCGAGGAGCAGTTCAGTATCGAAGACATCGACAGCTCTGATTGCGAAGTTCTCATGCTTGCTAAATCTGCCACAACACTGTTATCACAAAGCGACGAAGATAGCTGTGGTCTTAGCGTACTTTCATCGGTCGCATTTCTTCGAGAATTCTTCACAATGTTAGCACAATTTATTGCTGGAAATCCCAATGTTCTGAAGGAAGAAAGTCTATTCGTTCATGTAATGACAGAAGTCAACTCGTTACTAAATGACCCACAATCATCCCTTAAACTATTTTTCTTGAAACAACTTTCAGGACATGCAAATCTATTTGATGTACAGAAATGGTGTGTTGGAAATAAAGTTCTTCCTACGATCGAGAAACTATGGTGTAACGAGAAAAGCCCAGACAAAGCTGTGTTTTCATCTGTATTTAAATATCCCGAGTATAAGGAAGCGAAGGCGGCTTATTGGGAACTGGTCTCTAATGAAGACACAGCTATGCACGATTTTTTGACAAAATGCAAAAGTTCTCCTAATCATGCTTATGCTCTTCTTGGAATCCTTGTTAACATGGTCTTCTTGAAACGTGCTGTGCGAAAACTGACTGACAAAGAAGAACAAGTAGTTGATTGGTTTATCGAGAAAGTTACATCTTTTCCGTTGCTCTATCAAGAACTTTTGTTGAGAGTTCTAGGCCGTCGCGATTTCTATTGCCCACAACTACAACTATCACCTGAATCGTCAGTGGAAGACGTGGAAATGGCGCTATTAATTCTTCACATTACCTGCGTCGCCGCTACGAGTGCACTAAATGAACACTTACCAATATACCGGTACTTTACGAATCCCCTTACATTCCAACATCCCTGTGTTTTAGCCCATTGTGAAGAGGAGTTGCATTCCGTGTTTGAAATCCTACCATCGATAAAAGGATCACGTCCTGTCACGTGTACATGTGGTTTAAGACTGGCTTTTAAAGATGCTAACGATGACCAAGTATGTCCACATTGTCGTCAAGACTTGAGTAACGAAATCCTAAGCAACATTTCCCCGACTGACAAGCTGTCAAAGTCTAGCGATGATGATAAAAGAGGTGAATGGGATGCCTGCGCGAAGCACATGAGCCCAGCCGTCTACCGTGCATTACGCGTAATCGTGTACTCATCTTACTACGCCGGAAATGCTCTTGGAACGTCATTGGATGGCAAATTGTCCACTGTTTTGAATATGCTGTGTGGAAATGACACCGAAAGCTCAAACCCTGCGCATTTGTGTTTTGAGAATGTCGAATCTGATATATCACATCTAATGGACATTCTTTGTTGCAAGAAAGAGGTTGCTATCAAAATCATGCATCTTGTGGTTGATAGAAGTTCATATCTTATCAGAAGCGGCTACCCACTACATGGAAACAACTGTTCAACAACAAGGATGCGTCGAGAATGGGAAACAACGTTTTCACAGCTTACAGAACCGATATTTTTAAATGCGCGTAAATCTTCCAAAGAATTAAAAGAAATGACAAGGCTGCAGCATATGGAAGTTCATTCAGATGATATTTCCATTAAAGACTGTATTTTGGAGCTTGATGATTATCCTGCGGAGCCAGAAGAGCAAAACCAGCAACTAAAGAGGTTATACCGCCTGACGAAACAACCAAGTTTCGAAGATTTCCGTTCAGCATTTCTGTATTCTCCGAAAGAGGCTCAAGTAAAGCACAGTTTCTTGACCTTGTTCTTTGCAAAGTTTGACCAACTCTCGATCATTGGCCATCTCCATCACCTATTGAAATGGTCTCGTCTAGTATCATCAGCATTAACCCATCGCATTAGTAGAAAAGATGCGCAATCAAAGTCCATCAATGATTTTATCAGTGGTCATCTTCTAGAATTACATCGAAGTCAACAGGAGATTGAGAGTTTAAAGGAATTGTTCAACAACTTCAAGGGAGCATGGAACGAAATGCGGCAACTTGTAAATCAGGAGCTTATGAATAGAAATCTAGAGGAGATGCCGCGACTGAGAGAGATTGATTACGTAGCTTACTGTCTAACGGAAAGTGATTATGGTATCTACCTTGTAACGGCTATTAGAATCCTTGTTTCGTCCCAGAATTTGATCTTGGACGAAATCATTTCTCTTTCATCTTCGCATCAATATCCAGCACTAAGCTTCCTTGAAAAAGACAACAGTAGTGGTGTTATGTCAGCCTCTATTCAGGAGGTTAAAGAAAAAGAAATCATCAGTTTCCAATGGTCAGATGATTTGTTTAAATACGCACAAAACAATCCTGTATATGGTAAAGGCGAGGAAATTGAGTATGATTTTGAGCGTATAGAAATATTGCTTTCTAGTGAAGTCGTGTTTGGAAAGTGTTTTTTGACTGGAACATTAAACAAGTTTATATTCGCCAAAGAACTGTTCCATTCCTGTGGTCCTTTATTGACCGAGATTCGATCACTAGTGACACAGAGTCCAAGCTTGCCGGAGGAGGTACGTAAAGGTTTGTCTAACCTGAAAGAACGGAGGATCAAGGAAGCCCAAGATCTCCTTCAACATATCGAAGTGCTCATCTTCCTCCTTAAACCAAAACTGAAGAATTTCGACGTGGATATGACATTGGAAGAACTCGTTGAAAAGTGGTTACCGATGTTACCAAGTCCCTTTCCAGTCACGCTCTTACCACAACCTAGAAGTTCCATCAAGATCAAACACATTGCAGCACTTTACGAGGCTCTTGAAGATGTGCTGGCTGACGGCGCTATCGAAGGACTCGCTGATAGATTTAGTATCAAGTTACCAACGGACATCAAAGAGAAAGTAAACGCTGTTCTAGACAAACAAATCGATCAGTTGAAACCGCACAACGTTTTGAAAGCGCTCCGTCGTTTTGTGTTCCGCTATCTCTCGTCTGAAACTGAAAGATATTGGCCTGAAGAGAGTACAGCATTACAGTCCTGTTTGAAGGAACCTTCTCTGTGGTCCCCACTTCAGCTACCAAACTTGGATAAAATTCCGCACGAAATTACCCTTGAATATACTCACTCCATTGTGAAGTATCTTGAAGAATTAGACAAGGTGAGATTTTTGTTTTTATTATATTCATTTTGAAATCAATGGCATTTCTTGCAATCTGATTGGTCAAAAATAGTGCGATTAATTCCCAAATCGCATCATCTTGAGTATTAATCGCATCATTTTTAAACCAATCAGATTGAAGCTCTGCACCACAACAACCAATCAGATTGAATGATAGAATTCAACTAGCCAATCAATTTAAAGAAAAATGTGCTCTGGCAAATGACCAAATCTGTTCACCATAAATTGTCAATACTCTAGACTGCATTTACTGCAGTTTTTTTCATAAAAATCAACATAAAGGCGAGTCGAATTTTTCACAAATAATACAGGCCAAATTATCAACAAAATTTTGAATGAAACATTGTCAAAATGTCAACAAAAACAAGTTTCATTTGAGCAACAGCCAAAACTGAACACAAAGCTGCTACCTCCTCCACAGGCGCTTTATTAATTGGAGCGGGCTTGGAAAATTAGGGAAGGGACGCACGGGCGGCATAAAAAATGCGGGTAAGGCGAAGAGAAGCGCCTGCTGATTAATGTTCTCAAGATGGCAGAAGCTATTCACCATTTATTTGACTATAATCGTCCGGAGAAAGAGTTTGTTAATGATTCTTATGAACGTAGGCTCTTACAAAAGGTTAAGGAAGGTGGGAAAGTACTTTGCCCTAACTGTCACGCTACTGATGGCAAAAATAAATGAGCATATATACTTTTAGATTTGTTATACATATTTGTTATTATTTTGCATATAATTTTCCTTTCAAGTTATACATATTCGTAGTCAAATACATACTCATACTACATACTGAATGACACATTAATGATGTCGACATCACTAGCACTGAAGTCAATTGAACCCTTCGCATTTTGAGTGCATTTTTCGGTGTTGTCGCCCATCGAGACTGAGGACAAAAACACTTTGATTCAACGTTTCATATTTCGATTAATATGGATCATATTTCAGCAATAACTTTTAAAATATATCCATCTAAGATGGAAAACACGAAAATATATCGTTTTACGCTGTGATGGTCAATATTTCAGGCAGATTTTTTTGGATTCCCGATTGTCGACATTTATGCCTGATTATCGACCATTATATGGCAGGCCCTTCGTCACTCTTTCCCTGATGCAAAATATCACCCGCCCGCGGGAAAAAGGGCCTGAGGAGGAGGTAGACAAAGCTGTCAAAGGCACAAGGTATTAAAATATGGAATGATCGATTGTAGTGTCAATGTTTTAATGCACAAAATCACAAGAAACGTTTATCAATTTACATGTAAAGTCTACGATATCTTTACACTTACTTTTTCGGTCTTTATTTCTAGCAATTCACTCACATTTTGCTTGTTTATACTGAGTCAATTTGTCAAATTACAATTCATGTTGTTGCTATGCTACGGCATTTCAGGGGAGTATCGCGGGTGTGTCAATGTAAACAAAGACTAATAAAATACCGCTTCCGGTTTAAAAAATTATTTGGATTTCAAAATGAAGATAATAAAGTGGAAATTGAACTTCGTGTCGTGCAATTTTGGTCTGAAATCAAACTTGTGATTACAAATCGCACTCTCGCTTCGCGGTCGTGCGATTTTGTAATCACGCGTTTGATTTCAGACCAAATTGCACTCCACTCAGTTCAATTACCATTATTAATTACACACTAGCAACTATTGCATCGACTTTTACAGTGCGAGTGATAGTTGAAAATTTTGCCAAAATTGTATAATTTCGCCAAAATTTGATATGAGCCATTACACATGTGCCATTTCAATAGAATGATATATATGATATATATGATATGGTGGCACAAGATATAAGCAAGAGATAAGCTTGGTGATTGTTAGAGACATGAGAATTTGTTTTAATAAGATGATTTTCCCCATACAGGAGAGGAAAGTCGATATCAGAAGATCAGGCGTTAGAAGTCTCCCTCGACAGACTCAAACAATTAAACAATCTGGTCGACGCCGAAATCCTAAGTTCTCTTTTGCATAACAAGTTAATAGAGAGAAAAAATTTATATTATAGTGTCTGCTTTATTTCTTTTACAATCTTGGTTCAAACATTTTTGACATTGTTTTCACGTAATTTAGGAATAGCATAACATTGATTATCAATACAGTAAAACCCCGCATAAAAGAACCATTTTTGGCGACAGGCGGAACTGATTCATGTATAACAGATACTTAGGGGCTGCAGTTTATATGAGCCCTGTTAGCCGGGCTGGCCGTGTTAAATTAAGGTCAAATTCATGCTTTATTTGACAAATTATCGTTTTAAAACTACTTAAGCAACAAGAACAACTTCAGAAATAAGATGTTATCCAGATAAATATGCATTCAGATATAAATTGTTGTGTTAAACGAGGTATTTGACAATTTGTGCTTGCGCGGTTACCCGGTTACCTGGGCTGGAGACAAATTTCAGCCCAGCTGAGCGGGCGCCCCGTTTGATTCAACGGCTAAACGGGCTGGCCCTGTTTTCACGTAAAGTGAAATTGTTTTGTAAGGAAATTAGTATGTACCCGGGCGGTCCGTGTAGGCGCTGTTTACACGAGCCCGGTTTGCCTGGCTGGCCCGGTGGGACAGGGTGCCCGGTTACATAATTATACTAATTTCCTTTACAAAACAATTTCACTTTACTGACATAAAAACAGGGACAGCCCGTTTAGCCGGGCTGAAATTTGTCCACGTAAAGTCTCCAGCCCGGGTGACCGGGCTAGCAAAAGTACATCGTTTTTTTCCAATAAGGCAATAAAGCATAATTTGACCTTCGTGACAAACCTTACACTATTAACTCGTAAACAAGTTTTTTACCGCCAATTTTGGCTTGTTGACGTTTTATCGCGGCTAACTCGGTCAGCAGGGCTCATATAAACAGCCCCTTAAGTAGCCGGACCATACTCATGTAAACAGCTCCATAGTTTGAAATCAGGCAGAGACGCAGAGTCGGTTCTTAACTTCTAACGCTTCAATTGTCACTGGTTAAGTGTTCTAAATTGTATTTTAATCAACAAGCCAGTGTTTTAACACGGATAATACTTGCAATTTCAAAGTTCTAAAATGTATCTTTGTTGAGTACTTAACAAGAGAGTATGTTTTTGGATATGCACGAGTATTAAATTTGCTGTGCATAGCACCTTGCAAGGTCCCTTAGAACTTACTTTCACTTCAGCTAAAGTACAATGTATTTTGAGAACCATTCTATTTTTCAGCCTGAAGTGGTTCTTGTAAATTAGGCCTTAATTGCCTAAATTTCAAGCTGGTGTTTCTTAATCCACTGGTTCTTTTATGCGGGTTTTACTGTATAATATAGGATGGTTAAAGATGACGTCCTAGCCCATATAGAGAATAGAGAAGTTTATCAGTTTTCAAACTGGAATATTTTCGATAATCCGATTATATAGATATGCCAATATCTTCATGAGCTCAAATTTTGTATATATCTAGTGTCTATCCTGGTTATGGTACCCTTGGATAACATGAAAATGCCTGTTTAATAAGGAAACACTTGTTTAACTTTGTTGAAATTATTGTTGAGATACACTATTTGGAATAGTAACTAGTACTTGTGTTATGTAATAATCTTCATTTTTATAAATTTATCAGTTTTTTGTGAAATATAGCGAAACTTATGTTGATTGTTGACATTTATTTATGTTATGAAAATTATATGTTGATTATGACGTGTTATATAGCCATACTCAGGTGAGCTGTATTTTGGTAAACTACCGTAAGCATGAGAGTTTGTGCTTGATTATGACGTGTTATATAGCCATACTCAGGGAGCTGTATTTTGGTGAACTACCGTAAGCATGAGAGTTTGTGCTTGATTATGACGTGTTATATAGCCATACTCAGGGAGCTGTATTTTGTAAACTACCGTAAGCATGAGAGTTTGTGCTTGATTATGACGTGTTATATAGCCATACTCAGGTGAGCTGTATTTTGGTAAACTACCGTAAGCATGAGAGTTTGTGCTTGATTATGACGTGTTATATAGCCATACTCAGGTGAGCTGTATTTTGGTGAACTACCGTAAGCATGAGAGTTTGTGCTTGATTATGACGTGTTATATAGCCATACTCAGGTGAGCTGTATTTTGGTAAACTACCGTAAGCATGAGAGTTTGTGCTTGATTATGACGTGTTATATAGCCATACTCAGGGAGCTGTATTTTGGTGAACTACCGTAAGCATGAGAGTTTGTGCTTGATTATGACGTGTTATATAGCCATACTCAGGTGAGCTGTATTTTGGTAAACTACCGTAAGCATGAGAGTTTGTGCTTGATTATGACGTGTTATATAGCCATACTCAGGTGAGCTGTATTTTGGTGAACTACCGTAAGCATGAGAGTTTGTGCTTGATTATGACGTGTTATATAGCCATACTCAGGTGAGCTGTATTTTGGTAAACTACCGTAAGCATGAGAGTTTGTGCTTGATTATGACGTGTTATATAGCCATACTCAGGTGAGCTGTATTTTGGTAAACTACCGTAAGCATGAGAGTTTGTGCTTGATTATGACGTGTTATATAGCCATACTCAGGTGAGCTGTATTTTGGTAAACTACCGTAAGCATGAGAGTTTGTGCTTGATTATGTTACGAAAATAAAAGACATAGACCATAGTTCTTCGAATAATATTTCAGTTTTAATTTCAGTCAGGATCAGTGGCGGGAGACAAGGGGGTATATGGGATATATGCGTTCAGATGGGATATATAAAAAATTTGTCTCTGAAAATAATACAAATATTTTATTGGGGAGGACCCCAGACTCCCTTCAGCTTCCCACACCTGTAATACACCACCTACCTGTTACGTCCCCTTTCCATTATGCCCCCCCCCCACTAACGATTTCTTAAAAAATGCCCTGGCTGCTTTAGATTCGCCGACTGTCTAAAACCCAAGTTACAGTAACTCTAGTTGATCTAACAAACGAATACGACTTATTAAATTTTTTTTCTTCGTGGCTATGGTTTTTCTTCGATCAGAACTCGTCTTAAAATGCAAGACACTAGAAATTAACACTTCCCTTTGACCTTCCCTATACTGTGAGAAGATTGTTGTCGGCTTGTTTGATATTAGGGAGCGTTCATAATTTATGTGATGAGGGGCTATGAGGATTTTGCATTTTGAAATATTTTTTTAGGCAAGATCATCTGATATCATGCAACGCGTGTAGCCTAATTTTTCAATGTCATGGATATTAATAACGTGTGAAATAGAATTCATTTTAGCCGTTAATAAATTATTTGTGAGGTCAATTTATGTTACTGCAATATATAGACTGTAATTACATTTAACTGTAAATTTTCCCCCTGGCCTGGCTCACGCATTAATATGGAATTGCAAGGAATTTATTCAAGGTTGTTACTTAAACTTTCAAATCTAAAAATAAGATACTGTATATCGCTTAACTTGTCTGGAGCTGACAATTTTGTGATAAGAACATGCAGAAAAAATTGCTGAGAAAAATTAGCAATTTTCTTAATTTCTTCCATTTAATAATTATCAGCTGTGTTATCTTTAACTACTGTTCTAGACACAGCGACGTCCCTTTTAATCAGTAACAATCATAAAATACGTTTTGGCGCATTTATGCTGTAAACAATGAGAATAATATTATGTCTGAGTTGTAATAAATGAACAAATATCTTTATTTATTTTAATTTATACATGTATATCCTATGCCTTTGGCTACCAGTCAACTTGTTAACCCGATTATGTTGTTTGCCTTTAAATATACAATTTCTAACGATCATTCGCACCCAGTTTTCCTAAAAAATATGTTTTTTAAAAGCTAGGAAGTTTTGTTTCTATTTATTAAATTATCGTCTGCTAAGAGTTAAATAATGCCAGGTCTAATTCCTTTTATAATTAAACATATTACTCATTTCATGAGAGTTAAAATTAGCTAATAATTAACATAGTGATATGCTAAGTAATTTTGATTAAAATCGTACGGAGTTTTGTGCCTTTGCATTTATTAATAGCACATCATCAGCACACGCAGGTATAGCGGTTGCTAAAAGGCTTGACTTTCATAATACCAGATGTGATACAGTAAGAGTGTATTATTATAGTCAGAGAGAAAGAAGAAGTTTTAGAAATGGAACTACTGAATATTATCATTGTTTCTATTGGAGTATTGGGAACAGTGAATAATGGTATTCTACTGCTTATCTTTTTGATCAACCCTCTGAAAACATTCAGATCCACTTCGACATATTTTATCAAAAGTTTAACAGCTGCAGATTTTGTAACAAGTTTGATGACAATCATCTGGGGATTTGAAAGTTTTCCTTCCAAAGGTTTCCTTCGTGCATACTATTTTATCTTTTGGATGTCCGTTCAAATATCGTTCTACCTCATATTTCTAATGTCGATAGAAAGGTATATTGCTGTTCATTATCCATTAAAGAAGCAACTAATTGTTACAAAAGAGAGAACCCTGGCTTGTATTGCCGTTGTATGTTCCTTCTCTGCGATCTTAGCTGGTCTCTCAGAAATCAAGCCAATTCGGAGCTACGTACGTTTCAGCGTATTCTCTCTGTTTGATGTGATTGTCATATGCGTTTCTGTCTTATATATAAAGATTGTTATGACCCTGAGAAAGATATCAAGAGAAGTGAGAAGAAGCAGTCTTCCTAACAGCACCAGCCGTTTGAGGTTGGATAAGATTAAAGAAGATCGACAATTATTAATTGTTGTATTGGTTATGTTGACCATTTTGGCTATCACAGTTCTTCCTTACACACTTGCTTCACAAGTTTTGCTGGTTGATCGTCTTTTCTTCAAAGACTGGTCACTTAACAAGGAGATGTTAAGAACATTTATAAAATATTATTTCCCCGTCGAAGTTGTTAATTTTGCCGTCAATCCAATAATTTATGCAATAAGGTTGCCAAATTATCGGAGATCTTTGATGGCATTGCTTTGCTTTTTCCGAGGTGAAATGAACCAAGAAGTTACATAACAATAATAATGTACGTTTCGGATATATAAGCTGAATTGCTAGAGAGATGAAGAAATTAAACTTTACGTTACAAACACAAACTTAAGGGTAAGGCATGCAATAAGGTTACCTAATTATCACAGATCTTTGATGGCATTGCTTTGCTTTTTTGGAGGTGAAACGAACTAAGAAATTACACAATATTAATAATCTATTTATTATCTGAATGACGAAGAATTTTACTTTTAGTGATAAATAAATTGCGTTGCCAGGTAGATGTGATTAAACCATAAGTTACAAACCCAAACTTGAGAGATATGGTACTTATAGCGCTCACAAATTTAGCACTATAGTCTATACCATGATACTTTGCGCTAGGTATTTTATCGTACGTTCTATATAGTAAGTCATATTGAGAATAATTTATAAAATATAGAATATTTTCTCCCAAGCTCCCAAGTGGGTCTGGATATAACAATATAATACTTTCTAGATATAGGAGCCATAGATCGCCGACTCATTGTCGGTCTTGTCTGAACCGGACGTATATATTATATTTACATGTAATTTCTTATAATAAAAGAACGTCATAACTAACTGTAATAATCAATTTCACAATGTCAACGTTTTCCAAGTTTATGCGACACATGTCGGCTCATCACGCAATCAATTTCAGAATGTCAATATGCATGTCGGCTCATCACGCGATCAATTTGACGCAAAGAGCTTTGAATAAAATTTGTGTATTGTCTATTGATCAGACGTAAAATCTTGGGTCACAGTTTACACTTTGTCTTTGATGGCTATTTTATTAACCTTTCAGGCCGATACTTAATGCTTAGTGGGTTTTTGCTTAATATTTTACTGATAAGCCTAATTGCTGCCGAAGGCAGCTCACTATTCTTGACGTGCTAGCGTTTCTCCAGAGTTCACTTACCCCAGTCTTTCGCGCGATCTATGTATTGTCGAGAACTTGATCTTGATCTTGCGTCTGTCCGGTTTTAAAGATGTCGTAATTCCGGGGCAAAAGGTCGAGCATGAAGTCATTTTTTAAATTAGGGGGAGTGAACGAGATACCAGGGAACTTTAGATTTGACGACGGCTACGAGAACGACTACGAGATTTTCCCGTTAAATATCTGCTAATACAAACTCAAAGTTGTACTCGCTTATTAGCAGATATTTAACGGAAAAATATCGTAGTCGTTCTCGTAGCCGTCGTCAAATCTAAAGTTCCTTATTGTAATTTTATGCGCACGCATGCACGTTTCCATGTGCTCGATCAAGATTTTGAAAACTTTATATACGGATGCGAAAAGATCTTAGGTAAGTATGGCTCTGTTTCTTTCTACTGACATACATCAAGGCGATGAACTATTTAGTGTTCAATCTAGCCCAAAATAACCCGCTGATCGATTGGTCAAAAACAACATTAAATATTAAATGTCTTATTGCAAGGAGACAAAATGTACTTAAAAGCACTAGATAATGGCTTAATTGTACTAGACCCAGGTTTAGAATTTTTGTCTATAGATAACTTACCAACAGTTGTCAGTGTTTCATGTGGTATTGATGGGAACAAAAAGTCAAAGACTGTTCTGACAGACTGCACATGGCAAATGCATTATCAATATCTTATGAACACAGACAACCAGCTAATTGCACCACAAAAATATTAAAAGACATTGCCTCTATGATTTCAAATTAGTTATTCAAGATGCCATTGACAACTTTGAAGTAAACAATGACTTCTATTAACATTTGATGTTGGTACCAAGAGTTTCATTAACAATAGCACACTCAGATATCTTGCTTAATACTGTACAGTATATACCATTTACAATAGTATAGTGTTGTAGTCACAGTGTTGTAGTCTGAACGTTTTGACAACATAATAAATCAATACAGTGTATCAGTAGCAATTTCAATAAGTTCAATATTTAATACTAATTATGTTCCGGAATTTTCCATGCAGTTTGTGCGTCAAGGCAGCACTTTCCTTGCGAAAGTAACTCCTAGTTTTAAGTCTTATAATGAGGAATTAAATGAATATGTATGACAGTATGTGCATCTGCACATATTTACTGTAATTCAGTATTTCTTCAACTGTGGAAACAACGTCAAAGCTTGTTCGCTTTGACAACGTTCATTTTCTATTCATAAAGATGTACTTCGTATATTTATGTGTGTGCAATGTGTGCATGATTCCTCACTCCTCTGTAAAATTAAACCCTGCCTTCTGGGATTCTTTGGCAGAAATTTATCTTGTCCTCCCTGTTTAGGACCATGGATGATGTGTAAATGCCACCAGAGTGAACATATAGCCAGGGGCGTAAATTTGGAGGTAGCCTTCACCCCCCCCCCCCCCCCAACCAGTAAAATCATGCAGTCGGTCTCAGAATATAGGTGCAGTCTGTCTGAAACCTTTGCATTGCTGAATTGCACGTAATGCTATGCGACATCGGAAAAATAATTTCAGATTGCCAAATATCACAAATGGCATTATTTACAACTCCCAACACGAGTTATTTCAATTCCATGTCCACATAAATTTGCCGAAAATCTTGTTTCCGTGTTTGTTGTAAAGCGGTCTTCTACACGTGTAAAAATCTCACATCTTGCCAACAAGATGTGTTCGCAACAGGTTTGTAGCAAGCTTGTCAACAAGCTGTAACAATGCTGTCATTTTATCAAGTTGCTACCAGGTTGTCACTCACAAGTTGTTGAATTGCAGGACGATAACAAGTTGTTAGAACAACTTGTAACAAGTCTGTTGAACCAACAACCTTGTAGCAAGTTGCCAACAAGCCGTTGACAATTTGTCAACAAGCTGGGAACAAGCTGCAATGGGAACACATTTTGATAACTTGTTGATACAAGTTTGCTGCAGGTTTGTTACAACTTGTGCGTTTTTACGTGTGTATATGTGGTGTGCGTATGTTGAATGTTTGCAGAAGCACTGTAAATGCTAATGTGGAAAGACGGAAGAAACTCAGATGTGTAAATGCTATTGTTCCAGTAAAATGAGCGGTTTGTCAGTGATAGTTTTGTCAACAGCAAATCAATTTTCATTGCTACACATGTTTGTGTACCTCGTGATCACATCACGGCTTGTGAAAAAATACAAGTTTCAATTTGGTAGTCTTACGTTTGCGTTGCTTCAACTACTGCAATGATTTTTTATCTTATTTTGAAATAAACCACAACTACTATAATTTACATATTTTAAAGTAGTTAAAACTACTTTACTGCTGGGAAAACTTTAATATTGTACAGGAAGCTAAACTTACTCTTATCCCGAAAAATTATATAGCTTTTATGATATAGTTCGAAATTGTTTACGTATCTCTCTGGAAATTCAGCAAATGTTTTTGCGATTTCCATGTTTCCAGGAAATCTCGTTTCCGAGGTCCTAGACCCAGATTTCAAAATTTCTCCGGGGAGGATGCCCCCGGACATCCCTACAAATGTGTGGCTTAGTACATCCATAAGCGGATCTACTGGGGGGTGCCCACCCCCATAGAAAACGTCAGCACCCCCCAACAAAAAGTCAGAATCAACGAGTTCATACTGAAATTTTCACGATCTATGGTGGCGGAAGGGTGCACCCCCCTCGGAAAAATCTACACCCCCTGTCAGATGAGCCTGAATCCGCCCCTGATTACATCACTCATCCATTCCACTAGATCCGCCCCTGTGTACATGACTTCAGTAAAAATGTGAAATGTAACTTACGTAAGTGAATATTTTGTTTATTGAATTGTGTTGCTACTCAACTTATTGCAGCAGCACGCGGATACATCAACTATTCGGATTAGAATTAGGTCGGGTTAAAAGTCGGTCTGGATTCATGGGTATATAGGTCTCATTTCAAAACTGAACCCCCCCTGGCCATGCTATTGCCCCTATGCTCAAGCTGAAATGCCATTTTGGGTTAAGATTTAACGAAATTCTGAACAACGCAAAATATCGTAAAAAATACTCAAAAGAAATGAATTTCAGGACTTTATTGGATAAATACATTGTTTTCTTATTATCCGATTATTTCAAGGCACCTTTTTGCGATATTACAAATTACGATGTTAACGGATAAAGTATCAGTTGATTTACCAAATAACGCACAGAATATTTCATAAAAAAAGACAAAAATGCCATTTTTTAATTACATATGACGCTAATTTTACTATATAGTACACACTTAAATCAAACGTTAAATATATATGATCACTATGACATTAAAGCGGCTCGATACAGTTTTCAAAGAATACGATGTAGAACTCTCTATTTTTCAAAGAATAAGGTGAATAACGTCTATAAGGTGTATGACATTCTGTCGTGTTCCATATCACAGAGTAATCACATACAGAGGTTCATCTTCGCGGAAAAACCGTAAGGTGTTTTTTACTGGCCGCCATGTTCTTAGCCAGTACCTGCACATGCGCAGTTTACGTAAAAAATTCATGCTGACTGCCTCTCTTCACTGGACTGGCTAAGAACATGGCGGACTTTGCCGAAAAAGCCCTTACGCCGACATCAAAGGTGCCGACATGAACCTCTGTATGTGATTACTCTGTGTCCATATAGAAACATAAACTACCACTGTATTAGTGTCACTATTTAGCAAGCAAAATATTAAAATTTGGTGAAACCGTTTTCTTTTAACTTTTAGGAAGAATTTTTGGTTAATGAAAGATTTTTGAGGTAGAATACAGTGTACAAAATTTGAACATAGGTCACCGAAAAGATACAAGAGTTCAGCGGGAATTTATATCGAGCTACCTTAAGTCAAGATACAACTTAGGGTATAGACATACAGCTGTCGCACCTTTATGTACATTCATAACACTTACTTCTCATTGTATTACAAGTTTTTATGAAATGCAGTACAGTAAGCTAAAGTAAGAGTAAAGACAAATGACTGACGTCACAACTGTGATTAACAGACTGATGTCACATTTTGCTGACTATTAAGGTGGCTCCCTACAGTTGAGCCATTTGCCCAACATCTCTAAAATGAAGGCCAATTAATATTCATACAGATCGTATGGAATGCCATAGTGGACAATAGTCGAGAATTTTTTTCGGGTCGAGAATATTTTTTCGTAGTCGAGAACGGTTTTTTCTAATCAAGATTATTTTTTATGGTAGAAAATTTTTTCTCCTGGTCGAGAAATTTTTACAGTCGAGAATATTTTTACAGAATATTTTTTCAGTCGAAAAATCTTTTTTAGTCTAGAATTATTTTACAGTTGTTGTAATTTATTCCACGATGATATTGAAAAAATGGCGAAGCTTCTTTGACTCATTGTTGTTTTAAGCTATGCCATATTCTATCCTTCTGTAAAAAGTCTTAGGATTCACACCTAAACAATTAGCAATAGCTGTCCACTGCATACCTGTACTGCGGAATACTTCAATTTGTTCAGCTGAAATAATATTTATTATATAAACATAAGTGTTATATAGAGTTTTATGCCACTGAGAAAAATCGTATTTAAACACACGTAAAAAATACGATATTTTTACGTGTGAAAATATCATTTTTGCAAGCCAATCAAAAACCTATTACTATTTGTGTACTATTTACATATTTGTTTTGAGTTTCTATATGAATTGTCGTTTGTTTATAATTTGTTTATAAAATAAACAGAATAGTACATGGTTGCTTGGAAATATGGAATTTATTTCTCGTGTTGGTTCGCTACGCTCACTCGTGAGCAATATTCTCTTCAACACTCGAAATAAATTCCATATTTCGGCGCAACCATGTAATATTCTCTATATATTCGCCTGCCTCCAAAGCTTGTGGCTTGAGGAGGAATTCTACGGCGCCTGGCCGTTTCTTCATTACATGTATTAATCTGTGTCCTTAGGCTTAGAGCTTGAAGTTTCTCTCTCAATGAATGGAGTAAGTTCGCAAATCAGGGGCTTTATCGCCACTTGCAGATTGCCAAGGACTAAAGAGATAGCCATTATTAATCGAATATATCCCTCAAGACAGTCACATAATTGCTCTAAAAAGTTGATGTTTATACCAAGAAATTCATTGCTATCAATTCGTTCTACACAATCCTGTAACGACAACAACAGGTTTACAAGTCTTTATTGTGCGCTATGCCTATAGTCAATTTTGAAACGTTTAAAACAACAATGAAGTAAAAAAGCTTCGCCATTTTTTCAATATCATCGTGGAATAAATTACAAGTACAACTGTAAAATAATTTTAGACTATAAAATTCCCGTACTAAAAAAAAAGATTTCTCGACTGTAAAAATATTCTCGACCGTAAAAAATTCTCGACCAGGACCGGTCAATTTTTGTTTTGATCGTAGAAGTTGCGTGGGAAAGTCCACATACTCGCCACGCGTTTTTGACTTGCTATTATCCAGCGTGTTACTGCAGGGAGCCTCCTTAACCACAGCATGTAAACCACAAACGTACCCTTAATTCTAGAGTACCAGCACTGTACATAGCTCTCAAGAGATAACAATGAGCTATGAACTTGAACTACTGTACATGGCACGGCAGAATACTAGAAGATTAGCTGCATTTTTATAATGCTTTTCAAATAATGCTTCATTAAAAATTGTATTATTAATATTCTCGAAAACTGTCTTAACTCTGATTGGGTGAGAACAGGCATAGTTTCGCACATAATTTTGATAAAACATTTGTGAGTTTTCTCATATTTAGAACGCAAGCAATTTTGAGTCTTGGAAAGACTCACTCATGTATGGTTTTTCCAAATTGTACTTGAAACCATGCTTATTGGTGGTGTAAAATGGGAATAAGACAAACATGCCTACATGCAATGAAGCTTCTTTTGTATTGTGTTGGCTCAAAATGACTTTAAAACGTAGAAACGAGTTTTGACAGCTAATTTGATGATTTGATCAACTCATTATAATGGTAAAATTGGTGTAAAATCTAGGATACAGGTCTGATACCAGATCCCAATATATAAGTGGTATTTGTCAGACACAAGCCTTTTCCTCTTTTTTAAATGCTAAAATGAAATCGCTCACACATAGGATTTAATGCCTGATCAAATACTAGTATGCAGGCTGGTTAGGGTGGGGATTGGGTATGGGCATGGTTCAGGTTAATATTTTGTCTTAAACAATATCAATGATTTTATGTACGCATGCATAACACATTGAGATCCGGTGTTGGACCTATATCCATGGTGTAAAATCTATGTGCCAAGTACCCTACTTTATTTTTTTACTCAAGGGAGACTCCTGGGGCCGGTTGTATAAAAGTCTTAACTACATTTTAACTACCCGATTGGTAGTATTCTGATTGGTTAACTTTCGCACTAACTATAGTTAACTACTTTTTTATACAACCGGCCCCTGGATGTTATTAATACTATAACTGTATCTCAAGTTATGGCTGGACAGGCCCATCATTTTTGTTACCCTTTTCAAAAAAGTTGTGGTAAAACTTACTGTTTGATGATGCCTACTCATGGAATTGTTTTTTCATCATCTCAATTTGTGGATACCTTAGATAACTCTCCAGCAGTCATTGAATGCTTATCACACTTATAACAAATATATTAAACACATTGCCTGTGCAAGTTCAACAAAAGTCCAGACAACATCCATGAAAATGGTATTAACCAATGAAAGTCTAAGAAATTGTTTCATCAAAATCCAAATCATTTTTTAATACATGTTCTAACAGATTTACTCTGTGCTTGGTTTCTCACTTGCTGGTGTATCAGTTGCCTTGCTTGTATCACTTTGGTCCTGTGTGTTAGTTGCCTTGCTCGATTCATTCTGATCTTGTGTATTAGTCACCTTGCTTGTATCACTTGCTTGCTGTGTATTAGATGTCTTGGAAGAATCACTAATATCTGTTGTATTAGTTGCTTTGCTTGGAACAGATTGATTTGATGCATTGGTTGGCATGCTTGAATCACTTTCATTTGGTGCATTAGTTGGCTTGCTTGGAACAGCTTGATCTGGTGCATTAGCTGGCTTGCTTGAATCACTTTCATCTGGTGCATTAGTTGGCTTGCTTGAATCGCTTTTCTCACCTAACTTTCTTTTTCGCCTAAGTTTCTTTGTTTTGGTAGGCTTGGTTGAATCACTTTGCTGTGCTTTCGCTGTATAAACATGCTCAATGTTCTCTGCGTCAGTATGCTTGCTCTTTATATGACGATTGAGGTAACCAGTTTGAGCAAATGTCCTACCACAAGTCACACAGGGATATGGTTTGTCTCCCATGTGTCGTTGTCGCTTGTGATGTCCTAGAGCACTTGACCAGGCAAATGTTTTAGGACAGAATTCACATTTGAAAGGCTTGTCTTCGTCATGTTGTTTTCGATGCTCTCGCAGGTTCACTGACCAATAGAATGCCCTGTCACAAACATCACATTTGTAATGTTTGTTTCCAGTGTGGGTGTCCATGTGTCGCTTCAAGTCATATGACTGGGAATACGCTTTAGGACACTGATCACATTGGTATGGTTTTTCTCCTGTATGCGTTCTTCTATGGCAGATCAGACTTGAGAGGTGGGAAAGTGTTTTATTACAAATCTCACATTGAACAGGTTTGTATGTTTTATCATCAGCATGTGTTGATTTATGACATTTCAAACCAGGTGCTGAACCATACTTCTTATCACACAAGTCACATTCAAAAGGTTTTTCTCTTGAATGTGTTGCTTTGTGTAATTTTAATGAACTTGACTGGGTAAATTTCTTCTGACAAATCTCACACTCATAAGGTTTTTCTCCAGTATGGGTACGTGAGTGATATCTCAATGTGGTTAACCCAGTGAATGCCTTGCTGCACTCTGGGCATTTATAAGGCTTTTCTCCTGTATGTTTTCGTTTGTGATACTTCAAGTCAGCGGATTTAAAATATGCCTTTTCACAGAGGTCACATTTATATGGGCGTTCTCCTGTATGCTTACGTTTGTGACGGACCAAGTCACCTTTCTGAGAACAACCTTTGCCACAAATGTCACAAATATAAGGTTTTTCACCTGTATGCATACGTTCATGGCGGACAAGCTGGTGTGGTTGTGAAAACGTTTTGACACAGAAATTACAAGAATATACTTTGGGATCTTTTCTATGCGAAGGTAACAAATTGAGGGTATTGACCATCACATTACCAAAATCTGAACTAATTTCCATGTTTTGAGGAGGATTTTCAGTACTAATGTCCACATACTGGGTTTGCTCAGGTAATCCATCATTGGCTATACCTGTCAAAAGACTTGCATCCTCTATGCCTTGCTGACTAACAACCAAACTGGAATGTAGCTCAATTGATCCATTATTTTGATCTGTTATACGTTGATTCAATGTAACTATCCCTTCCTGAGCTACTACTGTAAAACTCTCCCCGGTTGACTCACAGACACCCACAGCTTGACCGACTGTCTCAACAGGTTGTTCGACAGGACCACTCTCCTCTCGTAACCTCTGATCCTCTGCCAACACCTCTTGTACTGCATTAACAATGTCTGTCAATCCCAGATGTACAATGGTTGACCCAGCATTATTAATATCTTCACTCAACTTATCTTGCTCCATCAACTCAGCATCGGTAGCAGACCCAAGCGGCTGATTACTTTCCTCAGGGATCATACAACTGGGCAAAGTGTCACTTGCAATCTGTTGATAATGTATTTCTTGCAACTTATTGAAACCTTCATGAGTGCTGTTTCCTTCAGTTATATACATAGTTTGTGTAGTTACCTCAACATTGTCTACTACCATATTTACCTCTGTACTTGCTTGGTCTTCGGCCACGTTCTGTGTTCCTGTGAAGCCAGTATTTTCGCCGTCTGCCTGCTGAGGATTTCTTGAATCAGCACTCATATTTCACTTCAATTTTCTTTGTAAAAAACTGAAATTTTGACTCGAGAAAATACTCAGATTAACGACCGTTGCTTTAGAAAAACGATTTAGGATTTGTAGTTGAAATTTAGATGATATTTGAGCAGAAAATCACATTTAAATTTGAAACAATCTAACAACGGCCTTCTCTCAAAAAACCGCCATTTTAAATGTTTGAGCGTGCGTGGCACATCGAGATCAGTGGCGTGGCATTGCAACTCGCTGACCTCAAACTTAGAACTGGATAGAGGAGTTTTATGGGGATAGTGGGATAGTGGGAAATTTGTTGTCTCTGAAACGGCATTGCCTGCGTTCTGGGGAGGTTTGACATGCATTTTGCCAAGTCGAAACCAGGTCATTTCAGGCAGTGAAAAATCTCACTCCGTAGTTCTCCAAGGGCGAAAATCCATCTCAAAAAGTGGGGGCGGGGATGGAGCCCGGTAATGGTTATGGAGGCATGTAATTTCAGGTCGGACATTTCCGTACATTTATAGAAACCTCCCGGTGTTGACTTTAGGGGGAAAAACAAACATAGATTCAGAACGCGACCGCCAATGGCGCGAGAATGTTACGGGGGCTCGGAGGCATGCTCCGGATAAATTTTGAATTTGTAGGGTCTCTAGAAGAGCATTTGACGCATTCTGAACGAGTTCCAAAGAAAAATCATAACCACGAAAAAAGCCATTTTTATCGTTATTCCAGACAATGTATGCCCGAAAGCACAAGGGGGTATGCAGGCTTGTTCCCCTAGAAAATCTTGAAATCTGGAGTCTCTGAAACGCCATTTCGTGCACTTTGGGGGAAGACTTTACAGAATTCTGATGATCAGAACATGTCGTATAAGCCAAAGTGGGGGGGATAATTACATATTGGTCCCCCTCTGCCCAAAAGTGGGGGGGATTCGTCCCCCCCAGGATTGACGCCCTTGTAGTTATCCCATTCTCATCATTATTGGGGGGGGGCGGAGCACTTAGCCACCACCACACACATTATTACCCCCCTGTTCCGCCGCCTCTGGAATGGCTTCTGCGATTTTCTGCGATGGCTTCAATCTCATCTATCAAACTGACGTTACGCAATTTTCCCGATTTTCATATTTGTTTTTCTTGATTTTTCTTCATCAATTTGGTTAGGGTTAGGTTTTGGGTTAGGGTAGGTTTTTATGGAGCGGCATTCGGTTCAAAAATATCAGCCGACTAGTTTACAGGTCGATGCGATCATTCAGGATTCGTTGTGTCAGCTTATTGCATTAGTATGCCTTAAAGTGCTTATAAACCCAAAATGGGTTTTTACTGATTCGGATAGAACATAAAAAGTTAGTTAATAAGTTCTAGATTAGTTTTTGGCTTAGACTTTTAGTTTCGGAGATATAAAGGCTCAAAGTCGCTATTTTGGAAAAAAAGTAGCGTCTTTCGGGGGACTGGGTCCCAGGAACGTGTGTATTTAATTTTACTATAAAAACTATTACATTTGGATAAATCATCTTGAAAATTCGGCTATTTCTTGAGGAAAAAAACACATTTTTGAACTCAAACACATTTTTGAGTGTGTAAAGTAACCCTTCTAGTGGTTTGCATCGTCAATCGTGGAATATAGACGAAGGAATGGATTTAAATGCGATTTCAAAGTCGATCGTGGAGACGACCATGACACTTGATGACAGTAACTTATGTCTATAAATTCTGGGACATAGATGCCTCTTGCTTATAAAATTCTTTCGAAAGAAGAAATAAATGAACGAATGCAAGGGTTAAAAGTTTGTTGGAATGGAACTTAAACCTTTTACTGCATTTTATAGTCTTCATGCCTTCATGGACATGGGAATCGGTTGCATTTCATTTCTACACCTGCTTTAAAGTTGGTTCTCACTTTAGCAAGGAAGCTTGTTTCCCTACAAATTTTACATTCAAATTTGCCCAAAATTTGGACATTTTCAAGAATAGTAACTGGTTAACTGCAACTGGCCAACCCACAATCTAATGAAATTGGCCCCCATGTATATTCTCACAGAACCTTTCATAGAAAGATTGGTTGGCAGATTGTCATCTTTGTCCATGTAACTGAAAGATGATCAATACACGGATATCATAAACTGGATATATAGATATATGGAATTATTGTGACGACACTAAACATTAATTGCCACATAAATAGGCTTAGAATAATATTCATCTTTTGAGAATGTTTTAGTGGGGGAAACATATCTAATGTAATAAGTCCAGTATGTGATCTGTAAAATTTCATACTTTCTATGACTTCTATTACAGTAGCTTTGCCTGTGTGGGCAGAGCAAACATGCTTCAACTTTGACATTAGATGTAAGATGTGTGGTATGAGAGTGATGTATGCTTTACAGTGTACACACATCCAACTTTCTTGGCATGCCCACATAGCTGATTTAAGTAACTCGGAAAGGTGCTTCTCTGTGCAGGTAAACCGACTTCCTCCCCATGGAGGAAAATGGATGTTGACCCCCTCCCGTACCAGATGTCCTTGCACATTTTAGAAGTGGAATCTCTCCTTCCAGATGGGTAAAGTTCTTCCATAGTGGGAGTCTGGCTCTTTTCTAGGTAACCCATTACCCAAAAAGCAGCTAAAGTTTAGCCGATCCAATCAAGCGCAGTTAACCCATTAATTGGCAGTACTCTACCACTGATGAGTAAAATTTGCCAATTAATGGGTTAAGCCAATCCAATCGATCAAGGGGCTGAGCTATTAAAAGTGAATTTGCCCCCAAGAGACAATAGAGTCACACTGCAACATATATTGATAAGGATGTTTAATAAATATTTAATTAAAAATGTTAATTCATCTTTCACTGATGGTTCCAGTTTACTTCACTGATAATCTAGATGAAATCACAAACAAATAGTTTAATGGGCTATACAATGTTGAAGTGTATCTCTCTATTTAGGGAATTTTCTGTTAGCCTCCCTAGGGTTCTTCAACATAGGTGGCTTAGGGACCAAGGCCTAACTGCAGAAATGCCTGATACTCAGGTTAAGGTGGTTCCACTAGTGGGACAGTGCAGCACTTGGTCATCAACTTTGTGCCAAATACATGTATCAATTAAACATATATCATCAGTATCTCACTGTCATATAAAACATGTGACATTGACCACATGTGTAGGATAATACAAGACACTGAAAGTCCACATATAAAGTAGGTTGAAGTCTAAAAGTAGAATGGCCTATTAATTTATATTAGTTAAATACCATAAAGGCATTAAAGTTGTGATAATTTCCACATTGAAACATATATGATATATTATTCTATAACAGCAGTATGTAATCTCTCAGAGGTAGAAGCACTTCGATCGATTTGTGCGTCAACAAACAACGTTGTACACCGGCGCAGAACCTTTCATCCATACTGGCTTCAATGACATTGTATACTAAGCAAATAATATGCACATTTAGGTGACATGATTCAACGTTAAATATCCAAAGTTCATACGCGCGAATAGACATCATTGCATTTGTTAAAATCACAGCTTACCTGTATGTTGATTCCCTATGTTGGGACAACTGGGTACATTTGTCTTTGTTTATAGATCGATAACTATGGCCTGTATTTGCCACCAAATGTCTCAGTCGATGAGTTTCGGTGCCCTCTTTTCTATCGGTTTAAAGCCGCAATAGGTGATTTATCATCCAAAAAAGGTGTCAGATAGCTAGATATATTACTGTTGGTACTTTCTGTGTAAGATCATGCACAAACGAAACATCGTTTAGACAAAATATGCAAAAAAACACAAGATATCGATATCTCCGCCATATATTTCTTAGTTGTTTATCAAAGTTGGGTTCCTGGGATCCAGGCCCCTTGGTGATATTTTGGTCGCGCTACTTTTTTTCAGAAAATGGCAAAATTTGCCTGTTTGAGCCTTTATATCTCCGAAACTAAAAGTCTAAGCCAAAAACTAATCTAGAACTTACTAACTAACTTTTCATGCCTTATCCGAATCAATAAAAACCCATTTTGGGTTTATAAGCACTTTAAGACATTACGTTCTGCCCGTTTAACATCTGTGTGAATGCAATACGTTTCGGCTAAACAGATTATGTTCTACCTGGTCGAAATACGTTTCGCCCGAAAGTATTGTGTTGTGCATGAAAAATTTATACACTTGCGTAAGCATCATGCAAATAGTCCGAATGACGTTTGACACGCGGTGAAAGGGTCAAAAATAACACGATGTTGCGGCTGAAAATCGGATGAAGTACACACGAGGATATGATGGGATAACGAGTAGTCACTGGGGTACACTTCAGTACAATGAATTAGCCTTTCTCACGCTATGCGACCAGGCCACTGAGCTATACTATATTACTGGAGGACGTGCTCGGCAGAAAAAAGTGTCCGCAAAAACATGGCGGATTTTGGCCTTTGCTTACGTCATTACCATGACGACTGGTTCCTTTTGCCCATGGTAATTACCACTGACCAGGCTCAATTCTGAGCCCGCTACAACATTCACACCCCCCTGGTTTTTGCAAAATATATTTTAGCTTTTTGAGTTTTTGCAGTAAATTCTCGTTGTTTTCAATATTTTCCACATATTTTTCGACCTTGGAGCATTTCCGCGAATAAAGTGCAAGTCGCACAAGTTATTCTCGTCCGCAAAAGCCAACAAACAGATAGTAAAACCTCGAAAATGTGGTCATTTTTTTGAAACCAGAACTAGCAGGTAATTAATATTTTGCAGTTCACATACTATAAATGATAATAGTTTATATAATGTTTCATTAAACACTTGGTGGGAATAAATGTACAGTACAATGTATTTGATATTTTACCAACGAGGATTTGAAGTTTGGTTGTAAAAATACATAAACTTTATTTTATTTTACTTTATTTTACTATGGTCTACTTTATCACATCTATAATTTCATACTATTTTATCAATATTTGATGTTCTGAATACGTTGTATGTATTTTGCCATTTAGAAAATTATAATTTTCTGTCAGTAGTATGAAGCCATGTATTTTACAATTATCAGAATATCTTGATTCTCTCAAGAATCCTGAGGACTGGTTTACGACATAAAGCTATATAATTTATGTGCTACTATCTTTAAAGTAGGAATTAGGATAACATAGAATTAGGGTTTTGTGTTCTGTAACTACAATTTATGTATATGCTAGAGTGTCGGAAAAGTTCAGGGTGCTATTGCACACAATTTGTACCTAGCTTTCTGGCCAAAGATGTCTTTAGGTTGAGGATTTTGAAGAACTAGGATTGTATTCCTGAAATGTATTAAAGCAAGCCTGGCAAGACCTAGTAACTGACCCAGGGCAAATCAGTCGATGCCCCCCCCCAGTCTTGCACCCATGAAAAAGTTCAACCAGTCCCCACTAAATGCACGCCAGGGATGCACTGTGTAGTGTTCTGGCCAATTATCACCTGGGAATTTTTTGCAAAGTTTAATACTTTTATAGTTTGGGTTATGTTATTGTAGGATTTGCAGACTTAGATGAATCATGCAACTACCTAAAAAATTAGAACAAACTTCAACATTTCAAGCAAAGGTCTGGCCTTTTAGTCTGCCCAACAAAGGGTCTATGCTCAAAACATGGAATTTTGTTCCTATTTTGTATGATACATTTGTTGTATCATACATCCAAGCCTGCAAATAGGATAGGTTTTTCAATAAATATCACTTAAATATGCAACAATCTTGAAAGGTCACTAACTTGTTCACCCTTTGAGCATCATCTCTATGAGTGAAAGGTATCACAGACCATATCAGGTGTAAATGCCCCCAGTGTGCCAAAAGTTCCAGTGTCCCTGGCTTACAATATTTTTTGAATAACCTATATCTATTCTTTTATTGCAGAATTATCCAACAATGATGCAGTACACAGTGGTGTTTTTTATTTAATTTCTTCAAAGAATAACTATTAATTAATTAGCAGTAAATATTCTAAAAACTAAACTTTATAATCAAATTATTATGATATTATTGTAACTTTCATGCTCCATGTGCTACAACTTTGCTTTGGCTGTTCTACACTTTGGTCACTTGTGCCATTTCTTGTTGTACCTATAACAGATTATTCATCCATTATTTCTATACTAGCTTATAATTGTGAGGACACTGTGGAGATACACTGTGGGTCAATATAGAAAAGATCTAGACTCCCAACACATGATAGGAATTTTCTGCAGTTCAGGTGGCGAAGGCAGATGTCTAAAGGAGAGGAGTATAAATTAGCTACTAATTTCCTCCATGAGGGAGGTGTGGATATTTTGTGGAATGACCCATCACTGCTTGTGCTGGCTTTCATTATCAACATCACATTTACTGTGTTATAGGCACATATGTGACAGACAGCCTACAGATTCTTAAAGGGGTTGATCCATACCAGCGCTTGAACTCCTAGTCAAAAGTGTCATAAATCATACAAATTTGGGTATGCCTGTATGCATTGGTTGATGCTTAGTTTTTCTGAGGGTAGTGAATTGCCTTAACTAGCTACACAGTAAGCAACTCAGTCTGCAGCACTTGGTGGTATACATGCAGTCAGGCAAGACCAGGGGCATAACTAGTGGGGGAGGGGTCAGTTTAACAATTGCAATTCGTAGAGCAAATTTTGCCATGTTTGTTGGGCAAAAATACATTCAAATCATGTTGAGTGAGAACAAAAAGCCTTGAAGATCCAGTTCGGGCAATTTTAAAAATTTGCTAACTATAAATATAGAACATTTTCTGACCATCAGAATTCTATAAAATATTCCCCAAAGTGCATGAAATGGTGTTTCAGAGCCTCTACATTTCAACATTTTCTGGGGGAGCATGCCCCCATACCGCCTGGTGGCCTATTGCTTTCGGCACTCAATACCTGTGCATTCCCACTAGCGGCACGAGGTACGCATAACCTTTTTGGTTTTTCCCGGCCCCTTTACGTTATATCCTGACCACACCCTTTCGTCGGGCAACATGATCTACACCACCCAATGTTTTTCCCAAGTTATGCCCCTGGGCAAGACTTGTCTATAATATAAGCCACATGGGCTTAATATTATAAATGTCAATAATATTATATACAAAGGCGCAAAACCTATGGTAAGGATATCAATTTGGCACCATAAATATGTATAAAACCACAAATATAAATTTATATAAACTGCTAAACTCTAAAACATACAGAACATAAAAGCGAGTGGTGAAACTGATAATAAAAGCTTATCTGCACAATTTTTAGTCAATCAGTCAGTTTTATTTATCGACTGTTGTAGATCTCTTGCCTTGTTTACGTTTTTCTTACTGGCAAAACTTTGTTAAAGCTCCCAGGAGAGCTTTGTTATTGTGATATTCATTGTTGAATCACAATGGAGAACTATATCTCTTGTAAAATCAGAATTTGCCTGCCTAAAATAATTATATTTGACGGAAAATAAAAAAAAATTCACGAATCCTACCTGTGAGACTGCGAGAAGAAATATTCTTCCTTTATAGTGAATTGTTGCATCCACGAGTGGAATGAAAGGAACTTTGACCTTGACGTTGTAAGACAATCAATACAAGTAGGAGAAAATCAGACAAAAAACAAGATTTTTAGCTTTAAAAAAATTCAAAATATTTGTGCAAAAACCAGGGGGGCAAAAACTTTGTTTAAAACTTAGGATCGCGGTTGGTCAGTGGCAATACCATGGCCAAAAGGAACCAATTGGCGTCAGCAAATGCCAAAATCCGCCATGTTTTTGCGGACACTTTTCTGCCAGGCGGACATTAGCGGCACGTCCTCCAGATATATTAAGCCAGTGAACTCTGTATTAAGCTCAGTGGACCAGGCCTTATCCGCCATTTTTGGGTGGCAAACCGCGCGGGGCCAGAGAATGACAACAAATTTAAAGAGCGAGTTTTGAAAAATAATATAGAGAGTTTTGGCAAATTTTTGTTATAAAAAAAACGTTTGAGTAAAAGTTAACTGGTGTATTATCAAGGTATATCTTCAAGCTGCATACAGAAGGAGTTTTAGTGTATATTTTTAAAAAGTGACGGAAAAATAACTGGTTCAAGTGCGATGTAGTGTCGCGAAGCCGGCAAGGTGAGGAGTAATTTCCTTTTTTAGTACACTAAGTTTCACCTCGAAATAAACTTGTTCTTTTTAAATTGAAAAACTTTACATCATAAAAATGTAATCATAAGCTATTACTTAAACTAAAATTACAGTTAAAAGGTTACTTTAGTAGATTTTAAAAGGTTTTTTATTGTGTTTTTAGACCAATGGTCGCCGCATAACTGCTATGCCCGGACGAGTTAAATGTTTCGTCTCAGGCTGCAGTAATTCGTGGTACAACAAAGATAATGTAAAGTAAAATGAAAGTCTAACATGTCGGATAACACTAATGTAGAAAAATGGACTAAAGAAGAATGTGTTAAGTTTTTAAGAACTGTTAAGGGTGCAAAATTAACTGGAAACAAGAGCGAATTAATATCTCGGGTTAAAGGCAACATTGAACGTCCTGACATTTTTCGCAGCATTCAAACTAGTCCTGAAATAACACTAGTAACAGCCCTTGACTTTGATAGCTTAAATGAAAGTTGCCTGCAGCGGAACAGTGCAAGAGAAAATCTACCTTTTGTTAGTTTTGAGACAGTAGAGAAATATGTTAAGACACGAGAACAAGCCGCACAAGCATTGCAGGAGAAAGGCTATCGTATGTTCGCATCTAGAAAAATTGTTAACATTCAGACAGCAACAGTAAATGGGAATGCGTTGCTGCTTAAGGCTTTTGTAAGGCCAAGCATGGAAAACAAACCTGCTAGGCCTCTGTGGGTTTTGTTTACTGAAAATAAGCCAAGCAAAGCATTTTGTAGATGCCCTGCTGGGAAGTCTGGGTTATGTTGCCACGTTTCTGCAACGCTTTATGCATTGGAGGAACATAGCCGCACAAGCAATCTAACACTAGAATTAGCATGCACCTCAAAATTGCAAACATGGCATAAGAACAAACCGTGGCGAGGAAAGCTCACTGAAATTGACAACATAAAGGTCGAGTCAGCAAAAAAGAAAGTTAAACCTCAACAGCGTGAAGCAAGATCAATTGCAAAAAAGGTTAAACAAAAGTGTTTGGTAAAGTCAAACCCATCAAGTGCATCTGATATGCAAAGGGAACTTAAATTTCTCCATTGTTTAAACTCCACCCGCACAAAATCCTCTGTTTACAATGTTTTAAGCCACAGGTATGTCTCAATTGTAAAGCATGATCATGATTATTGTAAAGATGGTGAGCCTGATTATGATAGTGAACAACTACAGAAGAACACAGATGGAAGTTGTACTCAGCCGGCAGATGAAACCTCCTCAACAATGTTAAACATTGAACAAGCAACTCGGGGACAGAGAAACAATCCATTATGGCATGCATACCGCCAGTATCGAATAACTTCATCCATAGCCAGAAAATTGTTGCATTCGACAGAGCGTGGGAGACCCAGCCTCATTAACCGGATCATGAATATACAAGCTGTTCAAAATGAAGAAAACATCCCCCCTTCCCTGCTATATGGGATACAGAATGAAGCCAGAGCTCGAGCAAGATATACCCAAATAACTGGAAGAGTGGTCGAGGAGTGTGGTTGTTATATTGATGGCATTCTGTTGGCATCTCCAGATGGTTATATCCCTGAATTGGACCACCTGCTTGAAATCAAGGGTCTAGCCGGTCAAAGAAATCAGCCAGTCATTCAAGCTGTCAAGGAAAGACAATCGGAGAAATCATATCCATATGCCATTGATGTTCATGGGAAGCTGCATCTGAAAAATGATAATGCAAGGGGCTATTATGAGCAAGTGCAGATGCAGATGGCCCTTTCAGGAAAGCAAGTTGTGGAATTTGTTGTTTTTTCAGACATCGACCAAGAGCATTTTCAAATTGAATTTAATGAGGCTTTCTTTCTTGATCTAAAGAGCAAATTACAGGAATGGTATAAGGATTACATTCAGCCTCTTCTAACATCTGGGAAGTGTCCAAAATTATTGTAAAAAGTAAAACCACATTGTTTATAAAATTATGCAATATTAATGGTTAAGAAATCCATCTGGTCTAAGCCATAATAATAACATGTACTGAAATTCATTCATTATTTATTATTTTTGTAATACATTGAATGATAATATAATTATGTAAATAAATACTGCATGTATAATGTATATAAATTTGAGCAATATAATGTACACTTTTAACATTGAACATGTTATATTTAAATTTTTTAAATGTTCATTCAAATTGAATTAATGTTAAATTTTAAGTAATATAAATTGATTATAAATTTTTGAATGTAATATTAATTAATTCAATTCCAACCTAAAATATAGTATACTATATTATCATATATGTGCAAGAATTATGTGTAACAGCATTACAGGTTTTTTATTCCACATTATTCCTCACTCTGGCATGTTTTTGGTCCAATAGGGGGGCTCATATTCACAAGAAACCCAATAAACTTCCATGTTGGATTGATTAAATCATATTGATTCATTGGCCACACTTGTGATAATATATGCCAATTTCTCATTCTTCCAATGAATCGCTCAACATGTATGCGAAGATGAGCTATGTCAAATGTTTTGGCACATTCGGTGACTGACATCTGCTCTCCCTGTAACATTGGTGGTGCATAGTGATATAGCCCTTTCTCGGCACATATATCTTGGATTGTAAATCCTCTATCTGTCATTACACCCTTGCCTGACTCAACCATATCTAACACGCCAGATTTAATTGTTATTTCATTATCGGATGTAGACCCAGGCATCAAGTCACTAAAAAAACAACCGACTCCATCTGGTGTTATCCCAACTAATCCTTTAACAGTTGCACAATTTTTGTACGATGAAAAGTTCATAGACTGAAGATCGCAATTGGAAGCTCTTTGGACTTTAAACTCAGTGCAGTCCAGAATTATTCTAGTCTTAGCATACTCAGGCTTGAAATTCTTGGGCATATGAGCTTCTATATAACTAGCACTTGGCCATAGGTCAATTTTGCAAACTATGCAGCTTAGGAATGTTATCCAACCCTCAAAAATTCTAGACACTGTCTGTCGCGATAACCCTAATCTGTCAGCCAAATCTTCAAACTCTAATCCCAATCTACACTTAACGAGCACAGCAAAAAGTTCATTTTTTCGGCTGATATATTTTCGTATTGGTGTAGATAGTTCTGGCTCAATAAATTCCCAAAGTGCATTAAACTGTTCGCTGCTCAAACCAGTGTAGAATATCATCTTACTCTCATCACTTATGAATTTCTCATAGCCAAACTGCTGTTGATTAAGTTTATTTTGCAAAACTTCACTTTCATGTACATATTTTTTTAATTTTTCATTCACGTCTTTTTCTTTGACTTTCCCACTGGCTAATTTTTCTTCCAGGACATATAATTGCTCTTTCAAATTATCAAATTCAGCTTGCTTTTTTTCCAACCTCTTTTTCAATAATCTTTCTTTATATGTTTTAAAATATTCTGTTCTTGGCTTAGGCTTTGGAACAGGCCCTCGAACTGTAGGAGCTTTCCTCTTTTTACAGTGTTTTTCTGGCGGGAACTGCCATAGAGGCAATTCACTTGGAAACTCACGTCTACCATTCTTAAAATGCTCTCCGCAAATTCTCGCATTTTGTGCCTTCGGAAGCTTAGTTTTTAAAGATATTTCGTACTGTTCGATTAGACTTAGATTTTTAGGTAAACGATGGAAACTAACATTGTCATTATCTTTGTTGTACCACGAATTACTGCAGCCTGAGACGAAACATTTAACTCGTCCAGGCATAGCAGTTATGTGGCGACCATTGGTCTAAAAAAACACAATAAAAAACCTTTTAAAATCTACTAAAGTAACCTTTTAACTGTAATTTTAGTTTAAGTAATAGCTTATGATTACATTTTTATGATGTAAAGTTTTTCAATTTAAAAAGAACAAGTTTATTTCGAGGTGAAACTTAGTGTACTAAAAAAGGAAATTACTCCTCACCTTGCCGGCTTCGCGACACTACATCGCACTTGAACCAGTTATTTTTCCGTCACTTTTTAAAAATATACACTAAAACTCCTTCTGTATGCAGCTTGAAGATATACCACCAGTTAACTTTTACTCAAACGTTTTTTTTATAACAAAAATTTGCCAAAACTCTCTATATTATTTTTCAAAACTCGCTCTTTAAATTTGTTGTCATTCTCTGGCCCCGCGCGGTTTGCCACCCAAAAATGGCGGATAAGGCCTGGTCGCATAGCGTGAGAAAGGCTAATTAAAGAGAAATTGCCTCGGTCGCCACTTGTTTCCATCTACCAAACTGACGTTACGTCATTTTTTTAACTTTGAAGTAAAGTAAAAAACTTTGTAACTGACTCTAACCCTAAAACCTACCCTAAACCCCTAACCCAAAACCTAACCCTAACCAAATTGATGAAGAAAAATCAAGAAAAACGAATATGAAAATCTTTGAAAATCGGGAAAATTGCGTAACGTCAGTTTGATAGATGGTGAAAACCTATTGCCTCGCGTGCATGCTAATCTTTGTTTTATAAATATGGCGTCAACAGACCACGAACAAAAAAGTCCCGATCAATCTTCTGGTTCTGCTCTATCCAGAGCAGTTAATTTACTAGAAAGGTCGGTCTCCATTTTAAAAGAAACTACAAAGAACGATCAAAATGATTCTCCAGCTCCTGATTCAAGCTCAACTAGCTTAAATAGGGCAATGCTAAACTACAGGTATCTCGAGCTAATTTGTAATATTTTGTATAATTAAGAAATAAATGCCATGGTCAATATAGAGATGACATGGTTAGGAAACTCGTCAAATTACAAAGCAGCTAACAATTGAATGGGATTTATGTCGAACGGTACCTGACCGTGCACAAATCGTTTGTTTTACATACATTAATATTTCAGAAACACGCTTTGGAGATTAAGCCCAAACATTTCTATTGGTCGATTCATAAAACTACAATATATTTACTAACCGTGACTGTGCACAATGCAAACAAAAACATAGAACCAAAGCGGAAGCCGAGTTTCCTAACCATGTCATCTCTATATTGACCCATGGCATTTATTTCTTAATTATACAAAATATTACAAATTAGCTCGAGATACCTGTAGTTTAATACGGTGGCCCATAAGGGCCAACGCTTCTCCGTAGAAACACGCAGCTTCTCCGTACAAACGCGTTGTTATTCCATGGAAATCCAACTTCTCCGTGGAATATTGCCGTTGTTCTGTCACGGGAAGCCTTTTCTCCGTACAAATATGCAGCTTCTTCGTGGAAACACGCAGTTTCTCCGTGGAAACACGTCGCATTTCTGTGGAAGCACATAGCATTTCCGTGGAAGCACGTCGCATTTCTGTGGAAGCACGTCACATTTCTGTGAAACACGATACGTTGGCCCGAACGGGGCACCTCTTCTCCGTAGAAACACACAGCTTCTCCGTAGAAACACGCGCCTTCTCCGCACAAACACGCGCCTTCTCCGCACAAACACGTGCCTTCTCCGTGGATTAATTAAGGCTTTCCTTGTGAATTTAAAAAATACACACCCCCCCGATTAATCCTGAATATTTTTTGGTTTTATACGACGGGGGGGGGGCAGAAAATCAAGTAACAACGTCAACGCAACCTCGAGTTAAAAACTTAAAATTATACCTTCTATTTGGTCATGGACACAGATATCCAGCATGTAAACTGTGAGAATTGCCAGACAGAGATTTTGATCAATAATAGTTTTTGTAACAATTGTGGAAATAGAGTTGATACTGGTAAGTTTACTTGTTTTTTTAATATATTAATCATTTTACCCAATATATCAGATTTACTTTGAATATATGTAGTTATATTTTAAAGAATTCCTTTGAATTTCCTCAGTTCCATGTGTTGATCTGCTAGTGTAGATTGTATATTCATTCATAAATATTTAAAATCTACACAAAATATTGTTTTAAAAGCTTTGCTGTATCAGTTCAAGGGGGTTGTTATATACAGTAGTGGCCACCTGCCTAAAGAATAAAACCTGAACATTTCCCTCAGACTGTCACAAAAACGCAGACAATAATGCAAAACACTTACCAGAACAATATACAGGTTCTTACTTAAAAACATTTAAAACTATATCTATATATACTACATCAATGTAAATAATTATTCATCTTTTCACGTAGGCGGAACTGTCACTGTGTCTTTTGTCAGTGTATTTGTTTTGTGTAATTGTAAACCACTGTTATTTGTTATTATTCATTTTAATCAACCCGTTGAAGACTGCAGACTGGCAGCCAGCTCGTAAATAATAAATATTTTAAACCAGAGAACGTCTGAAACTTTAATCATGAATCCTGGTTTCGCCTCTTCCATATTTAAATGTGTTTTTTTTCCTGAGGGGTCTTAAGGCTAGATTTGGTAGATTTTTTTTTAATTCTATGGATAAAACCCTAATGTACCACAGAATACCAATGCAGAGATACATAAGCAACGGTTTATCAAATTGTACCAGGATTTGACTGGTATTCTGTGGTAGCATGGTATTCTGTGGTACACATGCACACACCTGTAATATTTTACTCCATTCAACACCATATTTTTAACAACTTTACTTGGGCAGTATAAGTGGCTTGAAATATAGAAGAAATTACCCATTGATGTCTCATGAGTATTTGTGACAGTCTGAGGGCAATGTTCAGTTTTATTCTTTAGGCAGGTGGCCACTACTGTATATAACAACCCCCTTGAACTGATACAGCAAAGCTTTTAAAACAATATTTTGTGTAGATTTTAAATATTTATGAATGAATATACAATCTACACTAGCAGATCAACACATGGAACTGAGGAAATTCAAAGGAATTCTTTAAAATATAACTACATATATTCAAATTTCAAATTTATATGAAAATGTTAAGTAAATCTGATATATTGGGTAAAATGATTAATATATTAAAAAAAACAAGTAAACTTACCAGTATCAACTCTATTTCCACAATTGTTACAAAAACTATAATTGATCAAAATCTCTGTCTGGCAATTCTCACAGTTTACATGCTGGATATCTGTGTCCATGACCAAATAGAAGGTATAATTTTAAGTTTTTAACTCGAGGTTGCGTTGACGTTGTGACTTGATTTTCTGCTCCCCCCCCCGTCGTATAAAACCAAAAAATATTCAGGATTAATCGGGGGGGTGTGTATTTTTTAAATTCACAAGGAAAGCCTTAATCCACGGAGAAGGCACGTGTTTGTGCGGAGAAGGCGCGTGTTTCTACGGAGAAGCTGTGTGTTTCTACGGAGAAGAGGTGCCCCGTTCGGGCCAACGTATCGTGTTTCACAGAAATGTGACGTGCTTCCACGGAAATGCTATGTGCTTCCACAGAAATGCGACGTGCTTCCACGGAAATGCTATGTGCTTCCACAGAAATGCGACGTGTTTCCACGGAGAAACTGCGTGTTTCCACGAAGAAGCTGCATATTTGTACGGAGAAAAGGCTTCCCGTGACAGAACAACGGCAATATTCCACGGAGAAGTTGGATTTCCATGGAATAACAACGCGTTTGTACGGAGAAGCTGCGTGTTTCTACGGAGAAGCGTTGGCCCTTATGGGCCACCGTAAGTTTAGCATTGCCCTATTTAAGCTAGTTGAGCTTGAATCAGGAGCTGGAGAATCATTTTGATCGTTCTTTGTAGTTTCTTTTAAAATGGAGACCGACCTTTCTAGTAAATTAACTGCTCTGGATAGAGCAGAACCAGAAGATTGATCGGGACTTTTTTGTTCGTGGTCTGTTGACGCCATATTTATAAAACAAAGATTAGCATGCACGCGAGGCAATAGGTTTTCACCATCTATCAAACTGACGTTACGCAATTTTCCCGATTTTCAAAGATTTTCATATTCGTTTTTCTTGATTTTTCTTCATCAATTTGGTTAGGGTTAGGGGTTTAGGGTAGGTTTTAGGGTTAGAGTCAGTTACAAAGTTTTTTACTTTACTTCAAAGTTAAAAAAATGACGTAACGTCAGTTTGGTAGATGGAAACAAGTGGCGACCGAGGCAATTTCTCTTTAATTCATTGTACTGAAGTGTACCCCAGTGACTACTCGTTATCCCATCATATCCTCGTGTGTACTTCATCCGATTTTCAGCCGCAACATCGTGTTATTTTTGACCCTTTCACCGCGTGTCAAACGTCATTCGAACTATTTGCATGATGCTTACGCAAGTGTATAAATTTTTCATGCACAACACAATACTTTCGGGCGAAACGTATTTCGACCAGGTAGAACATAATCTGTTTAGCCGAAACGTATTGCATTCACACAGATGTTAAACGGGCAGAACGTAATGTCTTAAGGCATACTAATGCAATAAGCTGACACAACGAATCCTGAATGATCGCATCGACCTGTAAACTAGTCGGCTGATATTTTTGAACCGAATACCGCTCCATAGGTTTTAGGGTTAGGGTCAGTTACAAAGTTTTTAACTTTACTTCAAGTCTTCAAAGTTGAAAAAATGACGTAACGTCAGTTTGGTAGATGGAAACAAGTGGCGACCGCCTGCAGCGAGCAGTTTTCCCGCGAAAATCCAAGCGAAATTAAGTACAAACTTTCATTTTGAACAGTTCAATTTTGGCGATTTTTCTTCCTTATTTTTAATACTTCTGTGAAGAAACTTATTCAGGTTTACAAGTAAATGTTGTTTTTACAACAACAACAACAACTATGTTATGTTTTTGGTGTGGGTGGAAAGTGGAGACCTCAGTGGTGGAAACCGTTGTGAGACTAGCGATATATTACTGTGGAATCTTTGACGACTTGTCGACTTCCATCAGTTCCATGGACATGGCGGCGAATATATATATATTTTTACAACGACGGTATCGTTTCTGTGCACAGGCTACACCTCAATACGTATGTATGTTGAATATTTTTAGCTTAATATATCTCATACTTACATTTTATAAAGTTTGGTTCAATTCAATTTGAGGGCCACAAGTTCATTAGTACTTCATACTATTAAGTGTCACCCTCTTTAAATAAAGTTTCTATCTATCTATCTATATATAATTCGAAGTCTTGAAAATTACACTTTTTAGTTGTATTAATATGCAAAACGCCGAACAAAAACATAATTTTCCAGTAAGGCACATCAGTTTGCATCTCATGCTCGATGGTACCATCACTACCATGGACTGCAGATAGGTTGGTATTTTAGCCAAATACATCTGTTAAACTTTTAATGACTCAGTTAGAACATTCACTGCAAAGTGCTTTGACTTTGGTGTGAAAATGAAATACTCGTGTTTAATTTACAAATTAAGCTATAAACAAGTAACATGCGTCACACGCATAACCTAAAGTAATCGTTGGTCTGGGCGTGGTCTGGGTTTAAAAGTGCTTGATACAAGGAACCGATTTAGCTTCTACAGCATATCCCTGATTTTCAGTGGCAGAAATTTCCTGGGGGGAGGAACATGGGGGAGGGTTGGCACACAGGGGGGTTGGCATTTTAACCAACAATGCGCTCAGTATATTTGAAAAGTTAGTTTTTTGTAGATTTACAAATTAAATCGGTTAGTAAATAATCCTGTTCCAACAGGCATAAAACTTAAGCTACACATTGAGTCATTTCAAAACAATCACATGCCGGCCAAAACATATAACATCTTGTCCTGAAAACATGTGGTAGAGGGTCAAATTTCAGCCTTGATATCTCCTAAGAAACAACTCTCACTCTGATTTTAACGAGTCTTTTATACAGTCTAGAGTTGTGAAAAGCTTGGTCTTGGATCAAGACAATTGTTTGGACAAGCTTAATGTTTCAATTGGATCAAAGGCAAAGCATCTTTAGATTGCTTGTTTTGAGGACTATGAAAAAAACCTCATCATAGAAACGTTTAGAGCATCCTCCTACATTTACATTGTAACACCTTGTCCTTGCCAAGTGTCCTCAGTTCAACATTTTTAACTAGCTGAAGAATGAAGTAGTAGATTTGACATAAATGAAAAACATACAGCACACATAATAAGTTTTCTTTAAAATTTCTATATAATCTAAAAAGTCTTGTCCATTCAAGTTGTATAAAAGCACTTATTGGTTTGTCCTATGTACATGTATGCATGGTCCTATTAAGTGAATATTGGATAACCATATCATAATTCTGCAAAACTTTCACATTACACCATCCCCAAAATTTTATGATTGGGACCTTTGCTTTAGAACCTTTTATCTTTTATGAAATTATACGGGTCTAGCAGATAATTATATCACCAATTATATAGCCAAAGGCAAAAGCAACACACTTTCTGGAAGGGTGTATTCCATTACAGAGGAAAGTTAAGTCAAACTCTCTCCCAAGTCTCATTGAATTATCCTAGACCATTACACTAAAACTACTACTATATACTGTATATATATATTTACTTATCCCCCTTGTCCATAGTTCCAGAGTGATTCATTAGGATTGCTCACTTGTGTGCTTTTTATCCCTGTTTTGATCAAACAAACACAGAATTCTCATGTCCTATAATTGGTGTGTAATGTTCTATGAAAGTCAAGAATTTATATGCGTACAAGAATTATTCAGTATGGTGTTGTTTCGTATGTTTACGTAAACTTTTTCCCCAAACAAATTCCTTGTTACAAACATCACACTTGTGATTCTTAACACCACTGTGGGTCTCCTTGTGTCGTTTCAAGTCATATGACTGAGAATAAGCTTTCCCACACTGGTCACATTGATAAAGTTTTTGTTTCATATGTGTTCTTTTGTGTATCGAAAGCTTGGAAGGTGTTGCAAATGTTTTCTTGCAAACATCACAGTTGTGAGTATTTTCATTAGCCTTACCAACTTCTGCAACTTCTGTTTTTGCAATTGTATGATTATCACCTTGTTCTGAAGTAGTTTGATCCATTGCTTCTTCACCATCTTGGCATTTGTTTTCATTCTGGTTAGCTAGTGCAGCTAATGTTTTTCCACACTCAAGTAATAGTTCAGCAGCATGTTGTTTCTTATGTTGACGCAAACTGCCAGACCAGAAGAATGCCTTGTTGCACATATCACACTGGTAACTTTTGACCCCGCTGTGAGTTTGCTTGTGTCGTTTTAGGTCAAAGGACTGAGCATAAGCTTTAGGACACTGGTCACATTGGTAAGGTTTTTCTCCTGTATGTGTTCTCTTGTGAGTTTTAAGTTTGGAAACAGTCGAAAATTTCATGTCACAAACATTGCATTCATGTGATTGTCCAGCCAAATGTTGCTTCTTGTGTTTACGCAAACTGAATGCATATAGAAATGTTTTATGACATTGATCACAACTGAAATTTTTATCTCCACCATGGCTTTCTTGATGTCGTTTCAAATCAAATGATTGGGCATAAGCTTTGGGACATTGCTCACATTGATAAGGTTTTTCTCCAGTATGTGTTCTTAAATGACATTTCAGTTTATACATGGTTACAAAGCTCTTCTCGCAAACATCACATTGATTTTTCTTTGGTCTCACAGTATTTTCTTGTGCAGAGTTGTCACCATTAGGGCAAGTGTTTTTATGAGTATTTAGGTACCCTAATGCAGCAAATGCCTTTCCACAATCACATTTGAAAGGCTTCTCAATACCATGAGTAGTCTTGTGTTCTCCTAATGCACTTGACCAAGCAAAACTTTTGTCACAAATGTCACATTTAAAAGGCTTGTCTTCAGCATGTTGTCGTTTATGTTGCCGCAAACTGCCCGACCAAAAGAATGCCTTTTCGCATAAATCACATTGGTAACTTTTGACTCCACTGTGGGTTTGCTTGTGTCGTTTCAAGTCAAATGATTGGGAATATGCTTTAGGACACTGGTCACATTGGTATGGTTTTTCTCCTGTGTGTGTCCTTGTATGACATTTCAGTCTTGAGGATGTTGTAAATGTTTTCTGACATACAGCACAGGTATGAAGCCGTCCACTGCATGACGGATTAGTATTTGGTGGTATTATACCATTTACTTCATCTGCAGTGTGCTTATTTTTATGTCTGTTTAAGTACCCCAATGCATTAAATGTCTTCCCACAAACATCACATTGATGAGGTTTGTTGGCATTAGCTTCAGCATGAGTTTTCTTGTGATCTCCAAGTGCACTCGACCAGGTAAAACGTTTCTGACAAATATCACATTTAAAAGGTTTGTCCTCAAGATGCTGCTTTTTATGTTCACGTAAACTGCCAGACCAGAAAAATGCTTTGGAACATAAGTCACATTGGAAAGATCGGACACCAGTGTGAGTTTTCTTGTGTCGTTTCAGATCAAAAGACTGGGCATATGCCTTGTCACACAAATTACATTTGTAAGGCTTGGCACCAGTATGTGTTCGTTTGTGACAGATCAGTTTTGATGATGTAGCAAATGCTTTGCTACATTGATCACACTTATGAGGTCTGTGGCCTGTATGTGTAGTTTCATGATAACGTAAACCTGGCAATGTGAAAAATTTCTTCTCACACTTGTCACATTTATAAGGGGTAACCCCTGTGTGTGTTCTTAAATGATTCTGTAAAGACACAAGGTTGGAATATGCTTTCTCACAAGTACCACATTTGTAAGGACGTTCTCCTGTATGTTTTCTCTTGTGTATAACTAAGTATCCAGCATCAGCAAATGATCTCTGACAAACATCGCATGTGTAAGGTTTGATGCCAGAATGTGTACGTTTATGACGAGCAAGGGACTTAGATTGTGAAAATGATTTCTTACAAATATCACATGTATAAGGTTTTTCTCCCGTATGTATTCTACGATGACGTATCAGGTCACCTGACTGAGAACAACGTTGTCCACAGATGTCGCAAATATATTGTTCATTACTGTGAACTTTTTTATGTCGATCTAAAGTACTTGCCTGTGAAAACGACTTCTTACAAACATCACAGGCATAGGGTTTGTCACTGGTATCAATATTTCCATGTTGTGTTAGCAGGCTGGTGAACAGATTTCCGATATCAAAGTTGTATACTTCATTGTCCTGAGGATGAGGCGTCGGGTTCATACCGGGGTTTATAGGGACAGGGTTGAAATAAGGAACATTTCCAGCGATATTACCGCCGTAATATTCATTCATTTTCTCTTCTTTCGTTTCAGAATCACTCTTAAAATAATCTTTGATACGAAGTGTTCTTTAATTCTGCAATAAAATCACCAGAATCAATAATACTCACAACAATTATCTACTTACAAAGCGCTATTGCTATTCAGAAAATTTGGAAGCTATCGATCAATTATTGATCACGTGACAGGATATTCACACCCAGTCACAGTCCAATCACAGTCCGCGTTGAAATCTTTGAATGATGTCATGCGGAGTCAAGTATTTGCGGATTGCGGAGCTTGTCGCTGCGGGCATCTAGCTAGCGGCCACCCTGGCAATTAATTTTGATTTACCGGATATTACAGTCGATTTCATCAAACTTTTGCCAAAATATTCCAAATTCGTTGCCAAATTCGTTGCGAAGTTCAAAAGTTCATAATGATTCACAAACAGGTTTGTTTTTTTAGTAGCCAATCAGAGGGTTTGTTTACAAACCTGCTTGTGAATTCATTATGAACTTTTGAACTTCGCAACGAATTTGCGAAGTTCGGAACGAACTTCGGAATATTTTGGCAAACGTTTGATGAAATCGACTGTAAGGTAAAGAATTACATAATACAACGATGATAACAAAAACAACTAGTGAAAAGAGAAATGTGCCAGGATATTCGCAACCTCTGATCCGCAACTGTGAACTGTCTAAATCAAAAGCCTGCCCAAGGTTTCTATAGACTCCTAGCCCAATATATATATATACTTTTGTTTTTGTGTAATTAATCTACATCGTACACAGGCGCTTTGGTTTGAGTTTTGCCCAGGGCGCGTATATAAATATATATATACGTATATTTTTTTATCCCTTGCAAGTGACGTCACACCTCGTAATTGTTTGGTTTCCGCCATTTTGGGCGGCAAATTCAAACCACTGATTCAAACTAATTAAAATTAAATCCAACATGGCTGACATTACTACACTTACACCAACTTTAAATCCTTAAATAACTCGAGTTCTAGACTGACAAACTATTCTTTATTAAAATTCTTTATACACGGTAGCCTATTCAGTAATTTTCTGATTTTCAAAGGGCCGTGTATACTATATCTAAATTACATTATATTCACTACATTACATAAACAAAAAATTGATCACTATATATACAATGTCAAGATAGCCATAACAAGTATTTAACCATTATTAATAAGAGGTGGTATTTAACCGCTGTTTAAAATATATCACTGCATGATAGGTTTTCAAGATTATTTGTAATTTCACTTGGAAGTTCGTTTCCCGTGTTTTGCTGCTCTATACGAGAAACTTTTTTAAAGAAAATTTGTCTTCGGTTTTGGCAAAGCTAATTTGGTATAGTTACTCCTCAAATAGTAACTATTGTTCTCACATTTAGTAAAAAACTCTGCAAGATGTTCAGGCAGTAGCCGCCTGTTAAAGCCTTCCTGTTTATTTAAAGTTTTTTCAATCTGTTCCCATTTAAGGTTTTCTAATATTTGTTTAGAATGAACTTCATATGTGTTTCCAGTTATCACGCGCGCTGCTCTCCTTTGCAATTTTGACTACTAGCTCCATTAGGTACTAGCTCCATCATTCCAAATAGTTGAACCATAATTATAGGGAGGCAACACAAATGCGTTATACATCTTTATCAAAATATGTCTAGGAATAAATGACTTTGCCCTCCTCAACAAAGCAATATTATTTGCAATTGTTTTACATTGTATTTCATTATGCTTGTCCCACCTTAATTTATCATCAATAATCAAACCCAAAGACTTTTTAAAATAGACACGCTTTATTTTGTTCTGTCCTAACATAATGAGAGGACTATCATCAGATTGGGCCAAGCGATGTCTAGAGCCAATAATCATGTACTCAGTTTTATTATTATTTAAAGTAAGCTCATTAGCCGTGAGCCACTGCATGGTGAACATTTTCAAGATCATTATTGAGTTTAGTCTCAATTTCGAAAGGACGTTATCCCTTACAAGTGAGATTTGTGTCATCAGCAAATAACGTTGGTCGAGTTGTCTCCAAACAGTTCGGTAGATCGTTAATATACAAGAGAAATAAGATGGGACCAAGGTTAGACCCTTGTTGGACACCACACCTTACAACTCTTGCAGAAGACTTTTGCCATTGACTAAGCAAGTTTGTTTCCTGTTCCAGAGGTAGGACTTAAACCATTGAAGGCTAGTCCCCCTTACTCCGTATAACTCAAGTTTAGATATCAAAATTTTACGATAAACAGTGTCAAAAGCTATTTTAAGATCTAGAAATAGAACCCCATTAATTAAGCCATTATCCATATTGTACAACCACTCATTTATGGAGTTAAGGAGTGCTGTTTCCGTGGACCGTTGGGGACGGAAACCAGACTGATGCTCATGAAGAATATTAATTATTGTCACATAAGATTTTAACTGGTTATACACTAACTTTTCGAACAGTTTGGCAACAACAGAGATTACAGGAATTGGTCTGTAATTTCCACAATCAGTTTTGTTCCCTTGAACTATATACCATTGTAAAGCGCATAGATTTTTCTCCATTATGCGCTATATAAATTTTTTGATAATAATACTAATGCCATCCTCTCCTGCTGATTTCTTAATTTGATTTAGTGTTTCAGTCAATTCCGTTGCAGTAATAGTGCGAAAGTAGAAAGAGTTTATCAACAGGAGTCAGGAACCCGAGAGGTCAATGTCATTGTCACTGAAGTTATCTGATAGAGTACAGCCTATTGTAGAAAAATATTGGTTAAAAGAATCAGCAATATTATCATTGCCAGTTATAATTTCATCGTCAACGTTTAATTGTTTGACGAGTGTGGTCTTAGGTTTTTTCCCTAAAAGCTCATTAATATAGCTTGCCAGCTTTCTTTACTATTCTAGTTTTCCGAATTACTGAGATTTGTTTTAAAATATTGTTCTTTCCGAGTTTTAATCAGCTTATTAAGGTTATTTTTGCATATTTTATAGGCCTTATCATAATATGTGGATCTCAGCCGTACAGACTGCCTTTTAAGAAGGTCTCTACGGTAAATACACGACGCCGTCTAATCGGCGCATGCTTATCTGCAATACTTAAAAATTTAGACTTGAAATCTCCCCATACTACGTTAGGATCGCTCGATGGGTTTATAGGATAAATTGTAGTTTTTAAATTGCACAGTGAACACAATTTTAGGTGACTCTTTAGGTAGACTAATCTTTCGGCATATATAAACAAGACTATGATCACTGATACCAAGGTCAATGACTCCTGATTCTAGCGTTTTATTGTCTCCAATACGACGAAGTCGTCGTAGAGGTGATTCTAGTAGATGTTTGTACATGTTGTTGAAGTTGAAAAGTATTCATAATTTCAATTAGTTTGGAGGTATTGCGGCTTCTAACCTGCTCAAGTAAGTACAGTTCAGATCTCCGGTTACAATAAAAATAAACACTGTCTATGAAAATAAACAATATCCTTGGGGGTGGGCCATGAAAAATTGTTTGTAGTAATAGAGGGAGGGGCTGTGAAAACAGCTCGAGAAACGACTATTAAAATGACGGTCGAAATGAACTTTTTGTCACGAATTGACGCCATACTCTATGCACAGTTTTTTAAAAGCAATATAAATGTTCATACACTCATAGGCCTCGTATTGACTCTGGTATTGACCCATGGGGAAAAGTTATAACTCTTCAATTACGCTATTAAATTATGTGGGTATTCTCTTCTTTGGGCAAAATTGGGCGAGGGAATAAAATTCTACTCTTCCCTCGCCCAATTTTGCCCAAAGAAGAGTCAGCCTGAGCACTATGGCCTGAGTCCTCTGGCCTGAGTCAGTGTGTTTGCTCCTGATATTTGCTCTCTTGTGACGTAACAAGTTTACGTCAAGTGGTCTTGTGATCAACAGCACTATAGCTCTTCCTGCGTCGAAGTGGTCGAACACGAATAATTTGCGTCCTACGGGTACCTGTTCTGGATCGATAATATTTTACTTCACGATATGGGATCAGTTTCTTATCGATATTTTTGTTGTGTATTTCTTCTCGCAATATCTTTAAACGAAACTTTTGGTTATTTCCACCTCAAAGCTCATTTTCCCAGACAGCCTGTGTCCACAACAAGCCGAGCGGCAAAGAAATCAGAATGTAAATATTGTACGTATGAAACCAAGTATTTTGATCAAAAGGTTAGCCATTATTTATGTACAATTTTAAGAATTGTAGAATATATTGTCGGGAAATGTTTCGTTATGTACTATCATAGCAGTCTCTATTATTAGTCATTATTTTGAACCAGTGAACTATAAGGGACACTCTGAAGTTAATTGAAAGTGCACTTTTTATTTATGTTTACATATTTGCAATATTCTCAGTCCAATTTCATTTTAATATGACCAAAACAATGTCAGTTTATTTGGCCATTCTATACCATTAATATGCAAGGTGCCCTTATGCACCTTATTTATAGAGAATCCTTTGGGCTAATGCCCAAATTGGGCAAATTGACAAATCAAAGTGTGTAAACAATAGCCATAGCCCATATGGGACTGTTTTTATAGGTGGATCTCACTGAGCACTTTCGTGCAGCAGATAGTGGTCAAATAGCAGTGGCACAGCCAGGGTCTTGTTTTAGGGGGGCGAAGAAGCAAACATCGAAGGCGTGAGACAGTCTAGGCGAGATTTGCAGAATTTGAAGATTACAAAGTACATGAAAGACATGATTTTTTATAATCTCATATTTTTTATGAACGTACCTTCTCCCAAACATTTCTCGGTATTAAATGAATTGGAAAAATCACCTTGGAGAACTGGAGGAGGGGTCTGTGTTGCATTTGCTCACCATTGTCATGTTTTTACAATTTGTTACTTGGGTTTGGATTTTTAGAACATGTCTCCCCCTAAATTTTTATACAGATTTAGACTTTGCGAGAATGGTCTTTGGGGGGTGGGTGGTCACCCCATTTTCCCCTCCCCCTTGACTATGCCACTTGTCAGAGAGAAAATTATGTTAATTATTTTCATGATATGTTGTAGTCTTGTATTTGGTGGTAAATAGATAGAATTGAGAAATATAGTTTAATTTGCTTGTTCCAATCAGTGTTAACATTCCTCCAGTTTACCACCATCTGCTAGCTTGGCAGCTAGGTAATGCTTATGCACCTAGGTAATGCTATGCACCTAGGTAATGCTTATGCACCTAGGTAATGCTTATGCACCTAGGTAATGCTTATGCACCTAGGTAATGCTTATGCACCTAGGTAATGCTTATGCACCTAGGTAATGCTTATGCACCTAGGTAATGCTTATGCACCTAGGTAATGCTTATGCACCTAGGTAATGCTTATGCACCTAGGTAATGCTTATGCACCTAGGTAATGCTTATGCACCTAGGTAATGCTTATGCACCTAGGTAATGCCATGCACCTAGGTAATGCTTATGCACCTAGGTAATGCTTATGCACCTAGGTAATGCTTATGCACCCAGGTAATGCTTATGCACCCAGGTAATGCTTATGCACCCAGGTAATGCTTATGCACCTAGGTAATGCTTATGCACCTAGGTAATGCTTATGCACCTAGGTAATGCTTATGCACCTAGGTAATGCTTATGCACCTAGGTAATGCTTATGCACCTAGGTAATGCTTATGCACCTAGGTAATGCTTATGCACCTAGGTAATGCTTATGCACCTAGGTAATGCTTATGCACCTAGGTAATGCTTATGCACCTAGGTAATGCTTATGCACCTATCAATGTTAAGCCCCAGGTTGGGGGGATGGGCTACCCACCAGATATCCTGCAGTAGATCAGCCTTTCTGGTCAAAATACCCTTCCCTGGGGAACCTCAAATGTCTAATTATTTAAAATGAACTCCAGTAATACAAAGAAACATGTACACATCCTACTATAGGAAGTGTTTTAGTTTTCAAAGATATTTATTGAAATTAAATAGCATTAACGAAAACATAATGCTAGATACCATAAAACAATAGGGGCTTCGGTGGCGAAGTGGTTAGCGCACTTGCCTTTCACCTCTAAGGTTGCGGGTTTAAGTCTCAGTGAGAACTTTCTCAATGCGACTCAAACCCAGTCCTTAAGTGAAAAGAGTAAAAAGTCAATGCTCTGCCGAAAGTCGTGGGTTTTCTCCGGGTACTCCGGTTTCCTCCCACAGGGAAAGTTGACAGGGTGGGTTAGGTAAAAGGGCCCACAGTAATTGGCATATGCTGTTGTGGTGACCCTGCCCTAGTTGGCGAAGCTAAATAAAATAAAAAATAAAATAAAACAATGCTAGATATACTGACCGAGTTTTCAAATATCAATTTAGCCACATTTCATGAAATGGAAACGTACATTATCAGGATGTAAATTCATTACTTACAGTAACAGTTTTCTCATGTGTGGACACCATGTGGCGAAGAAATGAAAAACTCAACCCAGGCTCTATTAAGGACCATCCAGATGCTGATATCATTTCCTCTGCTGATTTTCAATGCATGTCAAAAATCTCCTCTCTGGGGCTTGTCAAAAATTTCAAAATCCCCACTCTCGGGACACAAAGGTCCGTCAATATCCTGTGGGTAGCCCGACCCCCACCCTGGGGCTTAACATTGATAGGTGCATTACTGAAACTCACCAATTGGATAGAGCCAAACAGCAGACCATTGTAGCTTTGTACCAAGAAGTGAGCAAGGATAAATATACAGTAAGGAAGGTGTGTGTGGGGATTGCCAATGGGTCATTCCAGAAAACATCCATATCTTTTCTGTAATGATCCAGTTGCCTTTTCAAGTTCAATTGGATTTGGCAAAGCAAATGATATAAAAGATATCTCCAGCCAGACCAAATGACCCAGATTCCACCCCAGCTGTGCCCCAGACCCAATCTCTAAAGCGACAATCTACCCTACTTTGGTTGCACATCACACTGCAGGCCTAAATTGTTTGATGCTTAGAATGTAGAAAGGCTTATTGTGGGTCTAAATTTTCAATCTAACCCCCCCTAGATGTTTTAGATACATTATTGTTTCACTGTAATTGTGCAAACATTAATAATGCAAAAACACCTATTAAAGTATAATATCATATGGTATGATGCAATTGGATCTTTGCCCTTGAACCCCTCCCAATGACTAGATCCTTGCAATGATTCTGCAGATCAAGCTTGATTTAGCAATGAGCTCCATTAGTCAGCAATGAGCTCCAATAGGATGAGTAGGGCATCAGCTTGAGGATTCCTATCTTGCACCTTCCTAGCTTGGCCCATGTGCTCAGCTTGTGCAGTCAAAGGCTTTAATCAATGTTTTCCGAGTATCCATGAAGTGCTTCTTCTGACTAACATGGGGACAGTTTCTCTTGTGGAAACACGTTGAGTGTGAGCATGGAGTTTTGTGACTTAATCAATGATTGGTTCATAACACCATAGTATCTGGGATTTTGATCTGCCATTTGATGTTGAAAAGTGACTGCACCTAATATAGATGGTCCAATATTTGTGTGTGCTGTCTGTACATAGCCGTCCAGGTGTCATACCATAGACCAGAGTGGGAAGCCTAACTGTTTTATACACATTTAGCTTTGTGTCTGAAATGTGCTTATAAAATGGATGAACCTTCTAACTGCTTTACGATTCTGCCCATTGACAGTGATGATGGGCTCTATAAAGGACTTTCATATTGCTGGTCGATTCAGAACTTCGATATTCGTGCTGCTGATGGTTAGGACCAAGTTATTGCAAGCAGTGGAGAACCTGTCAACGCTGCATTGCATCTCACTTTCAGAGTCAGCATTGAGGATACAATCATCAGGAAACAAGATGTCTCTGATTATCTCAACCAGCTGCATGTCTGACTGAGATTGAACAACTTCCCATCAGTTGTGTATCTGATAGAGAGCCAGAGAACATGGTTGAGTGGTGGTGCTAGGACACAGTCGTGTTACCTGAAATGGCTCTGATGCTGATCCATTTTCTTAAACATGAGCTTGCATACTATTATGAAACACCTATAGAACCTGTCAGTTTTCGGACATATATTGTGTTTATATCAAGAAAGCTACTCGAGTTGAGCTGACTTAGCTGGAATGGAGCCTGAACTCTGAAGAGTGAAGGAGACTAACTTTATGGCTTTTTGGATGTCAAGCAAAGTCGGTGCTTAAAGTGCTCTGCCCCTAGGCCCTACTCAGTGATTTGCAGGACGAACTTTGTTCAGGGCATTGTATAAGTTATTTATGTCATGCCTACAGGTCAGCATAGTTTTAGATCTTATCAACTTTGTTGCTTAACCATGTTTCTTGCATCCTGAGCAGTGTTTGCTGTACTGTTCTTCGTATATGGTGTTGAAAGCATCTTTTTGATGAACTTTTGGTCATTACAGTAAGCTTGATGGAACTGTAAGTCACGTCTCGTCCAGTAGCTGCTTTATGTCATCAGAGTTTTCACCAAAATCTCTGGTTTAGACTGCCACTTCCTCGCGTCATGGAGTTCAGAGAAGTGCACTCCTAAAATTGGCTGTTCAATCGCTCACGTGGCACAGTCACTGTCTTGCAGCTCTTTATCAGTGGAGAACAGCCTGAGAATGAACCTCTGTGCATGTTCGTGGATACGACTTCCACTGTACCCACACCTACCGCTTCGGCACTAGCCACAAAGCTTTGGTGGGTGAAAAGCATGAGATGATTGGTTGCGAAGTGACTTGCGCGATGGGTTATAGTAAGGAAGAGTTAAATGTCTGTCGGTTAAATGTCTGTCGGTTATATGTCTGTCCGTTAAATGTCTGTCGGTCAAATGTCTGTCCGCCTGACGTCCGCGCATCCGTGCTCACAGCTACAAGGTGCCAAATAGCTTAGTGTAAAGTGGGATCCTTAGAATAATTCTACACCAATCAAAACACCCCATGGCTAAAACTGGACCAGACCATTGAGCTCCATACAATGTTAATCCTAAGATTCACAGATATAGAACGTTAGTTTCAGTCCCTCGCGTGGTTTCACCGTATTAATTGTCAGTACGCCCTGTAATTACGTTACTTATTATTAGCATGACAAAATTACTGGATGCTGATTGGTTGAGAGGAGTACAATTATTTCATTAATTGTACTGCAGTACAATTAATGATTTTCCCAAAAGAAACAAAATGGCGGAAATTTTGTCATGCTAATAATAAAATCATGCGATGTCTCGTCCAATTTTGGCAAAATTTCCAAACATCACTCGTACTATTAATCCCTAATTGTACTCGCCATCGCATGATAACCTATACTAATAGTTTGTCAAAAACTATAAATGAAACCAACGAATATCGGACGTCAACCTCCGGCCTCAGTTACACGATACCGAATTCGCTTGGCACAACATGAACAGATGCCTATCAGGAGCAATGTCTGCCCCAGTTTTCGTTTCATTTTGTCGTATTATCATAAGTTCAAGTGTTCAGGGAATTTTTAAACTGCTGAATTCGATGTCGTGACAAGTGAATCCGGTGCCGTGTAACTGCAGGTCCTCGTCTGGACGAAAAGAAAGAGACTGAAACTGACCGTCTAACATCCGCTATATATAATATTCATATATAACTTAAGCTACTTTTTCGGTCAGTTCACGTTAAGGCAAGTTGTTTTGTCAGTTATAAAAGAATACTGTATATTGTCACGAATACTCATGAATCTTTATGAGTATAAGCCCTTTAGCGTGATCTGGATACACCAGTCCTAATTGGATGAAAATCCTCTGTGTACGGTATATAGGCCTTATAGGGTCCATTAGAGCTCCTCGCCCGCGGCAATATTGTATTATAGGCAGAATACAATTTACCTTAATGAGCTATAGAGTTTGAATTACCACATAGTGTATAACACCTTGCATTTATTAAAATATCTTGTATTTATATGTATATATAGCTGGACCATTTCAGTTATGAGAGAAATCAAACATTTAAACAACGCTACCTTGTCAGTGATAAATACTGGAAACCAGGAGGACCAATATTGTTTTACTGTGGCAATGAAGGGGACATCACGTGGTTTTGTAATAACACAGTAAGTACTACTCAAGCATTCTCTCAAGCAGTGGTGGATACTTTATTTGTGATGCGAATTAGGCTGCCATTTTGGCTCGCATTTCATGCAGTTTGCTTCAATAATAACCTCCCCCACACACACCACCGCTGCTCTGAAGTTAGATCCCACTAATAAAAGCAATCATTTGTGCTCCCATTAAATTATTCTATTAAATTCCAGTATGCAGTTATTAGTTGTTCTCCCCAAACGTTGAATTCAGATTGGACTAATTCAGAACCGTACGCAAATACGTCCATTTGCTCACATGGGAATCCGTGCGGTAAGCTGTACTCCGTTTTCGTGCGTTTCGTGTGAACGCGTCTCATGTGAAGGTAAAATCGTGCGGTCCCGAATTCATCTGATCCTGTGTGAACGGAGCCTTAAAGTAATAATTACCTATATATATTCGAAGAATAGAGTGGTCTTCATTCTTTGTCAGTATAAACTTGAATATAAATATAAAACAAGCGTGTAAAATGATGGTAGCTTAGAGCTACTTTAGCTGTATTGTAACGTATGGTAGCGTTTTCTTCTGTGTCGATGTCATTTTCAAAATTCTCATGAAGTAAAGGATACGCTACATTTCAGTATGATACAGTTGGAATAGAAAACAGGGTTTGCAATCCTTGAATGATTTAGGGTTTTATGTGGGATATTGCAGAAGAATTCAATGCAATGTTAATTTTTGGTGAGCACAGATTCTATGGAAAATCACTTCCATTTGGTGCCACATCATATAAGGTAAAGTTGAGTTTTTACAACTGTTACGTGATTTGCCATTTGGTTTTTAGCGTCACATGTCAATATTTTATCACATTAGATTTTGCCATGATTGCATAAGATATTTGATTTTTAGAGTCCTGGCCATTTGGGTTTCCTGTCATCAGAACAAGCCCTGGCTGATTTTGCCACAATGATACAGCATATCAAGGTAAATCTACAAACTTGATTATCAGACAAACAGATGGCTAACACAATGATTGTATAAATAGTCCATAGGTTACTACAGTGATAGGGGAGGGAGAATGATACATGATAAACTGTGTGACAAATCTGTAACAATGGTTGTTACAACTGAAAATATTAATATGCTATTATTTTATTAATGGACTGACATTTGCAGCAACAAAAGAACGGCAATATGTTGGCAATATAAATTCGCACCCCCAATATTTCGCGTTACTATTATATAATATACCAGTAATGTACAATATCGCCTAATCTTTACCTGCATTAGTTTTTCTACCTTTGTGATTGTTCTTTCTTGCATGCATGAACGGTTAAATAATTAAGATTGATTTAATAAATTGACCAATTATAAAATAATATAATCACCATGAAATGTCCGTTCTATATGCTTTCAGAAAACACGTGACGGTGCAAAGAAAAGTCCTGTAATTGCGTTAGGTGGATCCTATGGAGGTATTATATCATGTTTTTCTTAGAAGCGTTTGGTAAACATTACAAAGCTACATTATATTTTTAATAAACCATCAATAATTAATTATGAAAACACAAAGGAAATCATGACCATGCATGATGGAGCTTGGATCTGATACAAAATCTTGCTGATTACATAAATGTTAAGTTCATATTTCTCACCAAATATCATTAATGTCTTTAAGATTAGTGAAGTATACGAACATTTTCATCAAGATTAATGCTATGTATATTATACATATACCAATATTTGGCAGAATATCGTTCATCAATTTGCTGACCCGTTCGCCGTTTCTGAGATATATGGCAATGCTTTGTTCGCCTTTTCAAAAAAACTTTGAAAACTTTGTTTTCTAAGACTTTTTAATGACTATATTGTACAAAACGACCAGATAGTGAAGTATGCACGTACATCGTAATCGTATCAATGGTTAACCATGATATTTTTGTTTTCAGGCATGTTGGCCGCTTGGTTTAGGATGAAATTTCCAAATGTCGTAGCTGGGTTCGTGTATTAAATCTCTTTTTGTGTATTATCGTGTTTATTTTTTGCATGAAGGAATATATATACTGTGATATCAGAAGTGGTTCTTGGGAACAAATTTGAGAAATACAGTCAAAATGGTGGTTCAATAGGAGCATGTAATTTCTATCGAAATTTCTGGATATTTATCAAACTCAGTTTAATGTGTTGGTTCATATAAACGCATATACAGCCTAGAGCAAAATCTTACTAATGCTACTTCTAATAATTTACAATATTTTCCAGTGCTATTGCGTCATCAGCTCCAATTCTTCAGTTCCAGGATATCACTCCTTGTGAGGTATAGAAATTAATCATTAAAGAGTGTGTTCTCATTATGATATTTCAGTCTTTAATCTCTTGTTAAAACTTTTAATTAAGAAGTATTAAAAGCGCGTGTGTAACGAAGCGTGTACAAAATAATATATAACCTTTAATAATACCTTTTAAACAATACAAATCTCAACACTACTCAAAACCCCCAAAACCTAACTCCAGTTAACAACTCATTATTCCATGCGATCATACTCCTAAATCACATACATCAGAAGACACTTCTTCACACTCCCCCCTCCTAATATCAACTTAATTAATGACTAACTCTAAAGAATAAAGGATAACTCCACATATCCAAACTATAAGACAGTACAAATGGTCAAAATCGTCCAGTTCGACTTAGGGTTCAATCTAAAGTTTAATTACTATATTAATGACTAGTGTTCAACTTATCTGTTCAGTAATCATAACGATCTGGCATCCTTCGGTTGCGTCTGAGGTTGTAACGTTCCTGTATCACATTAACATCATCATCGTTTCTTTGCACATTCCGGTGTTCTTGAGGATTCGGCAGTTCATTCTCGATTTCTTCAATATCCGATTCGGAACTTTCAATATCTTCACTTTCTTCGTAAACTTCATCAATATCATAGTCAATCGAAAATCGTTTTAAATTGTTCACATGAACAACCTTTCTCTTCTTGTTGTCTAGTGACTCTATCTCACAGCTAGTATCACGAACATCAACAACTAAATACGGACCGACGTACTTTTCGTCTAGTCCTCGAGCTCTAAAATTATTTAAAAGTACTGTATCTCCCACAGTGAAGTCTTTGCTCCGCTGTGAACGATTTCGTGAATCATAACAATGTTTCTGTTTCTTCTGGGACTGCTCTATTCTCTCCATTACAATCTTTCGCGTGATATCCTGTCGCTTCTTCTAGTTAAATCTTCCAAATACTTGGCAGGTCCATGTGCATCTTCATGGACATTTCTTCCGTACAACATTTCAAACGGAGTTACTCCAGTAGAGGACTGCTTACTCACTCGATACGCTAGTAAAGCATGCGGTAGTTGCTCGTCCCAATCGTCCTTATCATTGTTAACTCTCATGCGAAGGAGAGATTTAATAATTCCGTTGAATCGCTCACAAAGTCCATCTGTTTGAGGATGATAAGCGGTTGTTCTCCTCTTCTCTATCCCAAACAACTGACACATACTTGCAACTATATGAGACTCGAAATTCCGACCTTGGTCCGTGAGCAAAACTGAAGGCATTCCATGCTTGGCAAACACTTGTTCCAGAGCTCGAACTACTGTCTCAGCCTCTTGATTAGGGATAGCTATGGCTTCTGCATACTTCGTATAATAATCAATAATAGAAAGGATATACTTGTTTCCTTGACGTGTTAACTTTAAAGGACCAATAAGATCTACTCCTATCATATAGAACGGCACTGGGACAACGTCAATTGGTTTCATTGGACTTCGAGGTCTTGGCACAACTCAGTTTGTTTCTTGCACAAACTTCACAGCTTTTACAGAATTCTTCAACATTTTTGTAAAATCCAGGCCAATAAAATCCTCTCTGAATCATTTCAAATGTTTTTGCAATTAAAATTGAACGTGAAGCAAACTTAGGTACAACGATCTGTAACGTTTCTTGATCTTCTTCATCGATCCATTTTCGACAAAGAACATTCTTTTCAACTACCAAAGACTCAAAGACATTATACAATGCTTTCAACATTGGGCTGGCATCTTTTGGTTTCTTATCTGGTCTAAAACCATTTAATACCCATCTCTTAATAAGATATCTTCATCCAAGTTTTGGGTTTCTTCAAACTCCGTCCATGACAATGTCAGCATGTTGCATCATATTCCCAGGTTTATGTTCTATAGTGTAGCCATACTCTTCGAGTTTCAAAATCCAGCGTGCCAGCTCGGATGTTTAACATCTTTCAACCACTTTAGTGCTTTGTGATCTGTATATATGACAACCTTTCTCCCATACACATAAGGGTGAAAATATTGTAAGGGTGGAAACAACAGCATATGCCTCTTTCTCTGTTGTAGCCAGTTTTTCTCTGCTCCTGAGAATTCTTTTGACGCATATGAAATGACTCTCTATTTTCCCTATCCGTCTTCTTGTGCCAAAACAGCACCAACTCCTACATCGCTTGCGTCGGTGTATAGGATATAATCACCGTTTGGTTCTGGGAATGCCAGTACAGGACTCGACAAAAGTTGTTCTTTGAGAGTTTGGAATGCAGCTTCACAATTCTTATTCCATACAAATGGCATATCTTTCTGCGTTAGACGATTTAGTGGACTAGCAATGTCACTAAAGGTGTTGGATATCTGCTGATAGTACACTCGATTGTCCAAAATGACATTTCGAAGGTTTCAGTTTCAGTCCAGCATTGCTGATGGCTTCTAGAACTGCTTTCAGATTCTCTATATGATGCTCAAATGACCGACCAATGACTAGGACATCATCTAGATATACAAGGTACCGAAGAGGCAGGAGACCTTCGAGGGATAACAAAGGCTGTTTTCTTGACTGGACTCTTCCATTGGGAGATGCTAAATCTAGTGTCGAGAAATATTTATGTCCCGATAACGAGTCAACCAAATCACATTCAACTTCCGGAAATCAATGCAGAAACGCCAACTGCCATCCTTTTTCGCACCAAAAACATTTCATCAACTTGCTCTTCTACAACAGGTCGAAGTGCATTCGGTAAACGTCGAGGCAACTGTTTTATTGGCACAGCACCTTGAGTTTCAATCTTGTGTTCGGACACAGATGTTAGGTTTCAGATGATCAAGTTGAAATTTGACATTATTTCATCTCGACATCATCCACATGTTGCAGATTGCCTACTTTCATCCCTTTATATTATTATCTGGATAGGCACTCTTTGTTCTTTTGGTTGATCAACAACTCTTTCCACTAAAACACCTTTTCCTGCTAATGTCATGTTTGGTTCCAAAACACTTTCGGAAATGGTGGGATTTCGTATTCGAGCCATTTGGAATACTTCATGTTGTGCTGGGACTTCAATATCCTCATCCAAAACAACAGCTAAGGGGTCTGACACACTTGAATCAAATACAGACAAGGACTTAGTGGACAAATCAGGAAATGTCAACACCATTTTTGAAAGGTCAACATTGACTTTATTATTCATTAGCCAGTCCAGGCCAAGAATAATCTCAGATACCATATCACTAGCAACATAGAACTCATGACTTGACATGTGTCCTGGGTCAACTTGAACATTTAAGGCAGTCTTGTAGGGCATTGCTTGGAAACATGTCCAAATCCATTGCATGCAAAACATGTAACTGCTTTATGCATGGAACTCACAGCTCCTATCATACTGTTATTTACACCAGTACCCTGACCTTGTCCGGCCAAAGTTTGCATAGTGGCATTAGCAGCTTCAAATCTTCTTGCGGTTAGTAAAGCATCATCCAACTTACTTGGGGGATCTTGCAATAACTTACTCTGTGTCGTACGATCTCTCAGTCCAAGAATAAACTGGTCAATTAATCTACTGGCATATTCATCACCTGTAAAACCACATTTTGCACCAGCTTCTCTTAATGCAACTGCATACGAATTAACTGACTCACCCGGATGTTGAACACGTTGGTGAAAATTGTATCGCTTTTCGGTGGGTGTTTGGTTTCTTTCAAACAACAATTTCAATTTCTTAATCCAATTTTTATAAGCATCGTCTCCTTCAGTAAACTCGACTGATTCTGCCAGGCGAAATGCATCCTCGTTTAGATTAAACAACAAAGCAAACCTTTGTTTCTTCTCATCGGTAAGCTCGACTGCTTCGAAATATAATTCCGATTTCTTAATAAACAGATCAAAATCATCGCCAATTTTAAATTTATCCGGTCGTCTAAACAACGAATGAGATAATTTATTTCCATCAGCGTTTTGAGGCTGAACTGCTTCGTCTTCTGCCATATTAATGTTTCACAACTTTCCATACAAATCGATAAAACAAGCGAATATAAAACACACAAATATTCCTTGTATAAACACACAGCAAACTGTCCAGTAGGCAGTTTATAAAAAGCAGAATATCCACAAAATTCTGTCTCGTGTACAAAATAATATATAACCTTTAATAATACCTTTTAAACAATACAAATCTCAACACTACTCAAAACCCCCAAAACCTAACTCCAGTTAACAACTCATTATTCCATGCGGTCATGCTCCTAAATCACATACATCAGAAGACACTTCTTCACACGTGTATGAGAGACAAAACTGTAGGATAAGTAGTTGACACATTGGTTGCGCAGTTCTATAGCAGTGTAGTTTTAGTAAGATAACTTTGTCCTACTTACTCGACGTTGTTCGAAAATGTTGTTTTGTGATTCAGTGAAATAGGAAGTACGTATTCATTATACTCTACTAACTCCTATTCAGAATTCTTTGAATATATTGGCGTCGCAGGCATTCTGATTTGGTAACACCAGACACTGCGCGAAGTACTTGGGATATTTATTTAGGTTGTCAATATATTCCCACCCTTCTGTTGCTGCAATGGTCAGTTCTTGTGCCTTGTGGCTCAAACGTAATGTGAATTTGCGTAAATATTAAGTTACAGCTACTGAAAGTTAATCTTACTGCTATCGTTGATAGGCTTTAAAACATTGTTAAGAGGGACAACCTTGTAGCCTCATTCGCAGACGTCAGTGGGTTCTTGCCCACTAACAACTGCCGGCTGCGAGAGAGGCCGCCATTTAATTTTTCTAACCATTGTATTAAAATATACGTTGCTTTATATTTGCATGAACTTTGTAGAGACCAGCTACCTTGCAGAGGTAGACATTTAGAAAGGTTTCCTGTCTCGTAGTCCAATGTTATCACTGAGATAACGTTTGAGTTTGATGCATAACTCTTTCATAAAAATGTTTTATTAACTCTTTCAATATTTATCTCACGGAATGCCATTTAATGTCAGTTGTTTTTACCTAAACTGTAATTATTTTACCTAAACTGTAATTATTTTATTCACAGAGAAGATTTACGTGAACGTGCATGCATATTCATTTTTTAGACTTTTTACAAAATTGTTTCGGACGATTTCGTAAGAGAGGGTGAAACATGCTTTAACTTGATCAAGAAATCTTGGAATATTGTTTTTGATGATGGCGAATCAAGTAAGCTATAGCCTATTTTCATAACAAACGTGACTAATTTTGTGTACACAGCTTAGTCTGAGGCTCTTTCCCTTCGCTGTTTAATATTGCTTTATTTCTGGGGTACATATGTGCCTTGAGCGGTGACGTCACACCTAGGTTCATCTCAGTCTCATCTCAGTTATGCACGAGACGTGTAAGCTTGAGAAGGACAGGGACTATAGGCTGGTGTGTACAAACATTTTAATTGCTTTTACTCTCAGAAATCTGCGAAAGCTTGGTTATTTTGGTCAGTTAAATGTAAATCAATGAAGATTACATGGTAGTTATTTTCCCCAGTATAAAAGCCCAGAGATTATATTCGAAAGTTATATGGTACATAAATTAACTTATATCTATTCCTTATGCTTACAGTTTTCCTCTTTCTCGTTTTCCAGGTTCTGGTAGAGAAAAGCTGAGTGACATTTTTCGCTTATGCAAGCCATTAAAAGACCAGAGTGACGTTTATAAATTTCGTGATTGGTTGAGCGAGACGTGGGTTAACTTGGCCATGGGTAAATTATAAGCTTAAGAATAGGATCGTAACTAGACCCGATTATATACTGCTGCTGCAATTAATTCATTTAATCTGGCGATGAATTTTCGAAAACCTTGGTCCAAAAAATATCTCATCCCTGGGATACAAGTATTTCACTTCATATGTAGCCAAAAATTATTGCTATTACCCTTAAGAAGCGTTGTGATGCCTTAATTAGGCTTGTCACGTACATGTAAATTATTATGTACATGTGATCTTTTGTATCGAAACAAGAACATCGAAATGATATTTATACAAAGCGTTATTTCGTTTTAAGCTTCAATATTTTGTGTGTGTATATATATATATACACACAAAATATTGAAGACAGATTTGACTCTATATATATTTTGTAGCCAAATTGATGAGGAGTGGTTATGTTTTACGTACCATGCAATTATCGTGTTATAGTCTTCCTGATATTCTCTTAATGTTTATTTCTAGTTAACTATCCATATCCAGCTTCTTTCCTGGAACCACTCCCAGCTTGGCCAATCAAGGTACAACACTAAAGTCAACATTCTACTGCATGAAAACAAATGTCATAATAATAATAATAATAAATTTAATACTTATATAGCCCTATTTACAATGACAGATCAATAGCGCTTTACAAGAGTTATATACAGATACAATAGTTACATTGTTAGTTATAAATTAATATGCTTTGAAATTTAATGTCCTCTTTCTATAAAAAGTTAGTGAAAGCTTGTCAAAAAGTTAGTGAAAGTTTTGAACATGTCAGTGGAGCTGGATGTACGTATACTAAGTGGAAGACTATTCAAAGTTGTGGTGCCGCCGCGTGAAAGGATCGAGCACCCAAAGTAACAAGCATCTTGCCTTTTGGGGATTCCAGTAGAATACCACTACTAGATCTAAGATTATAGAAGGACTTCGATTTAATTTCTATAAGATCCTTAATATAAGAAGGCGCTAGGTCATGCATGTATAGCTTTAAAAGTAAGGAGTAACACTTTGAATTGTATTCTTGCATGTACCGCATAACCATGCGAGTCAGGAAGTTGATCTTCAATAACCTTAAACAGCTTAGACGCATATATAATGAAAAGAAGGGGACCTAAGCACGACCCCTGTTCAATTTTAATATCCTCATTAAACCATGGGACCAGTGGTTTAGATTTTTTCACCTTTGTGCTTACGGGTGCATGCCGGTCCAGGACCTGAGCTAAGGTGTTATTAGGGCCATTTATACGGGAGAAAATATTAAAGTCGCGACTTACATAAGACGCGTCTTATATCTGGAAATCGTGATGTTTCGAATACCGGTTTCCCTATTTCCCCACCCTCGTGAACATTATTGCGAAGATAGAATTTCCTTTCAGGGGAGAATTTCCTTTCAAATTCATTTGTTTCACACGACAATGCGATTTTTAAATAGCGAACATTGCTGTCTTAAACCTTTAAAATGTATGGACATGTTGTATATGTATCAAGCAACATATACTCGGAAATAATTTCTCTACGGTACAAAAATTTGTCTGACAAATGTTTCCTGGTTTGCCAGCTTTGGAAATAATTTGTTTCGGCCACAAATGAACTTCCTTATTTCCCGTGGGCGTAAGTGTAGTAAGAACATGTACTATTGAACTGCGTGGAATACAACTAAGAAATTGTTTTGCCATTTTAGGCTGTATGTGAAAAACTCACAGATGACAAGCTTACAGGAGATGCGTTATTAAAAGCAGTATTTAATGCTGTTTCTGTTTACTATAATTACACTGGTAGTGCCAAGTGTTTTGATATTGAACAGCAAGCTACTAAAGATTTGGGAGATAAAGGATGGAGTTTCCAAGTACGTTTATAGCTTGCTGTTTTGATAGAGATTACATGTGACGTCTAAAAATTGGAAAATCTTTATTACCAAACCTGTGAATCTTGTTGTTTATTTGTTGTATATTTGATATATACTTTTCAAACGGTATATTCAAATATATTGTGTACGCAATATTGTAGGCTAACTGTTGAAATTAACGCCGGTGGTAATATAATTTCGCAAGGGGGGGGGGAGGTTAATCAAGCAGATGTGTTTATTTGAAGAGATACAGTAATGTAAAGCATTAAGTTTGGCTTTAGAAGTGATGTCCTACCCTTTCGTAGATAAAATTAGAGTATTCTATTTATTTGGGAATTCGGTTTCATTTGGGCGTTCATGTCTGCTGGCAAACATGGCCGCCAATATCCCTTATAGGCGCTTCAGGTAGAATGAAATTGTGCTTATATCACTTCTCAAGCCAAACCAATGCTATCTTTCTGTCCTTACTCATCTCTCAAATAGATGGGAGCTCGATTAGTAGAGCAAACCAAAATTATGGATTATATTTACTTTATTTTAAGGCGTGTACTGAGATGGTTATGCCACTCTGTGCTGATGGAAAAGATGATATGTTTTATCCTTTTGATGTAAGATAATTTCTACACTATGGTTTATGATATATAAAAAATATGGTTAATTAGATTTAACATTTTGTATTGATTGTGATATTCCAAATTGCCACCAAATAAGATGTGGAAAAAATTTGACCTCGATCAATATATGCCTCCTATATCTATATATGCCTCCATTTGTCCCCATGTCAATTCTCCATATTAGTTTTGTTTTTGAGCCCACGTTATATTTTGCTGACAAGCCTGACGTAAATGACTCGTGGGCGGATGTTCTCTTTAGAGGCTACCCGGATTAGAACACGGCGTTAGAATAATTTGTTTTGTAGTGGAATTTCCCAGCTTATGCCAAGGGATGTGACCAGTGGTGGGGTGTAATGCCAAGACAATATTGGGCTGAAGTACAGTATGGAGGAAAGAAGATTTCGTCTCATAGTAACATTGTATTCAGGTACGAATTATGCAGCTACAAAGCATACTAACGGTACTATTTCGCCGCGGTATGACTCCGCCAGGAGGGTATGTTTCACCTGGGTCTGTTTGTGTGTGTGTTTGTTTGTCTGCAAGCACGATAACTCAAAAATTATCAAACATTTTAATACGAAAGGACAAATTGATTAAATTTTGGTTCAATTTGGATGAAAATTGGATGAGAAATTTACAAAATTTTGTCTTGCTTCCCTGGCTGAACAAAACTTGACTTAATTTGCTGGTGGAGGTTTACAGCATTGCAGTCTCTGAGTGCTCTCTATAGCTATAGTTGTGTATATTTGCACTGTTGTGAACGAGTAAACTTATATTATCCACAGAACGTATTAATGTTATTGTATTGATATAGGTCTTTTCTCGAGCGAGAGAGAGTTTATGGGCCAGGCTGACCTGAGAGGCCGTTTTCCATTACGACTATGCCTGCACGATGAGTGAGCTTGATTAAACACATTGAAAACACGCAATGAAATTTGAACAACATTAAAAATTGTTACGTGTCCGCTCGACTGATTCAGTACAGTACGAGACTGGAACAGTGAGCTCTATATATATGTGAAGCCAAAGATGGCGGAAATTGACGTCCAGTGCCAATCCCTTTCTATTGTTTTCGACCGCGCGGTTTGATTTAAACAATAACATCATGATTTTATGAACTAATAACTTGATTAGCGATGCGATCTGTTAGTATAAACTGGAATTAGCTAGAAAAATGGTATGAAAACTGTTTATGACCTTCATGAGTTTGGACGTCAATTGCCGCCATCTTTGGCTTCACTTGGCCTATTGGCCGGACATTAGAAGTTCTTACTCCAGATATATATATGGAGCTCACTGGACTGGAATAGCTCCCTCATCCCACGCGGGCAAAGCCTCTGGGAAACTGCAGTTAATATTTTTAGTGGTAAATCATAAAGTTTAATTGGCATACTTAAGTCTTAACGAACGTTATTTTCTTTATGTTACTACAGTAATGGTGATCTAGACCCTTGGTCTGGAGGAGGAATAACAAAAACTATTTCAAACTCATTAGTTGCTGTTATGATTAAAGATGGCGCTCATCATCTTGATTTACGTCACAAAAACAGCGGTGATCCACAATCTGTGATTGATGCTAGAAACCTAGAGAAGAAATACATGAAACAATGGATTGTAGAATGGAAGAAAACAAAAGCAAATACAGTCATTCATGCTTGATTTAAGAAATTTGCTTCAGTGCTTAAAAGCAGAATATAGATATTAGATGATTAGATGTACTATGCAGACCATTGACGAAGTTCATTTTAGTAGTTTAATAATTGCTGAAGCAAAACTTTTATTTTTTCCAACTACTCTTGATCAGCAGGCTCTTATCTTGACGTAGAAATGACATATGAAATTTTATATAAGTTAGAAATTATAAGAAAGTAAAGAATTTGTAAAATAATTTTAATGTGATAAATATATATGCAAATAAGTGTCTAAAAATAATAAGAAATAATCGAATTATTGCAAGTCAAAAGTAGGCACGATTTTCTGGTATTTCAAAACACATGCCATTTAAATACTATTATACTATTCTTAGTATACAATACACAGTCACTTGTACTAAATTATTCCTGTTAGTGTTAATCATATTGTAATGTAGCATTTTTTTATATAAGGCAATTTACTATAAGCGTGCTGCTCAGCAGAAGTCGCTCCCTCACTACAATACTAATAAGACTACGATGACGTACAATGAACTGATACGCTCCACTTTGTCTTTGTGGAGGTGGAAACCCCAACACAGGGATTCCATGAACTCCTGTTAAAGCCACATACATTACTGGTGTGTAAAAATAACTATATGCATGGAACTAAAATAGCCAAATATTGCAGGGGTCATTTAAAAAAATTATCACAGAGACGGCAAAAACGTGAAATAAGATGGACGAAAAGAGAAACATTCTATAAGACAATTGTCTAATTCACTACTCAGGGGAAGAAAATCATTTAAAGGAGTTTGAGAAAAGCAAGGAAGTCTCTCATCACTGAAAAAATAGTTTTAGAAAGGTTTCATTCAGCCCATGTAATGTGTACATGCGGTAGTGCAGGCGCCAACAATGTTAGTATAGCGACGAGGATGGGTAAAACATTTTTATCATGATAAAATTCATTCAAAAAACTGGATTCCACTTGGTAAGGTCCTGCCGCATGTTGGATGCATGGGAATGATGCGACGGCATAAGAAACAGATTATTTCCTTTTCGAGGGCAAGGATTTACCAGGGAAAGCTTTATATTTTTGTCAAAGGCTTTGTGGTTTTGGTACAAGTATTGCTTAAATTTGAGCGTAACGTTCAACCGTTTTACCTCATAAAATTCGTCTGGAAATTAGTAGCGTGGGTCGGGTAAAAACATGATTGTGCTTTTATAGTGTATATACGAAAGTGGTCAGATGATAAAAAATAAACCAAACAAATGGATTTAGTCAAAACAAACTATGAACAACTACCATTTTTCAGGTAGTTTGATCCCGCAGACTCCGTCTATCTATGCTACTCTTCTTCAAGAGAGATAGCCTATTGAAGATTGACCGGATATTGAGCATTGCCAACGCAAGTTTTCTCAAGCAAGGTGGTCTGCATGGGATTGGTAAACTTAGTCTATCCAGTTCGAGTACTGGCAGGATAGTTGAACTGGATTTCTAACCAGATCATGCCAAGAACTGTCTCGGGAGCCACTTGGGAGTGGTTATCCCACATTTTACTGATTTCAAGACTGCCACTTGGCTAAGCCACAGTTAATGTGGCCATAGTAAACTAACTAAATTACAAGACAAATAATTTTCCCAACCTCCAGGGTTCAGGGCCTTTTTAAGGATTTTCCCGTGGGCGGGGAGGCACTTTCTTAAAAGAAACCTTCGTGACCAAAATATTTGTTTACTGTTTCTGAGGCAAGCATTTTTGTGTGATTTTAGACCACGTAAGACGGTAAAAAATTCGACGAGTTCCACGGATCAGCCGTATCTAATGCTGTGTGCAGAAGCCAGCCAGCCCTAGCAAGAGGGCTGATTTTTCTCATAAAAAGAGGTGAAAGCCAGCCCCACTGGTAGGCCGCCCAGAAACGTTTGGGGCCTGGGACAAATTGTACTTTGGGGTCGGGTCCTAGTGAATTTTCCATCGTCAAAGATCTTTGGAGTCATATGCTCCTTAGAAAACTGATTTCCATATTCTTGAACTTTTTGGACAATCTGCTTGGGTTACGTCCTTTTGTCTCAATTCACTTTCAGTACTGAAATATTTTAGGGGTCCAGGGGTATTCGTGGAATACAAGAACCTCTGGCAACCCCCTGGTAGGGGTATTCTCCCCCAGGAAAATTTTGAAATTTAATGGTAAATTCCTGTATTCTGGGAGACTATTTGACAGTAATATTTATGCATATTTCACTTTATTTCTATTGAGGGCCCTCTTTAACTGGGGACCAGGGGAAAATTTCCCCCTTTGTTTCCCTCTGTGCAGCCATGCCTACTCAGATAGGGCCCTTCTGTAGGACATTTCCCATACAGACTGATTTTATTTGTTATTTTTGTAAGTTTATTTATTATTGTTTATTTAAACAGGGGGCTCTTCCTGGGGGGGGGCAAAAATATTGACTTGTGGGGGGCACAAGGGAGGACTTATCCAATAGATATGGAGAGTTTATAGTATAAATGAAACGAAATTATATAGTTCTCCATGTCCTATAATAAAATTAGTATTGTGGCAGCAAACCTTCAGTTTGTGGGTACGCAGGCTATGGGAGAGTGGGGTATCAAATCTTACACACTTAGATATATAGTGTTTGAATAGTGAGCTTTCAAAAGTTTATTATTTGAAGCATATTTATCCAAAGGTCTTAAAATTAGTACCTACTAATTTTGAAGTGTTTTTTCTAGTGCTTGGGTTCATTTCTTAATTTAGGCACTTTTTAACACTCATCCCCAGTCCCTTCATCAACTTTGAAATGGCTAAATAATTTTTAAGATTATATTATAAGCATGTTTATTAAACAGTTATATTTATATTTTAGCATGTTAGTTAACCAATCTTCACTCTTCAAATAATAACAGTTTGGAACATGACTAAAATGGACAAAACTAAGATAAATAATCAAATGTTAGTCTTGTCTGCATGTACACAATATGTACCGGTACATTAGTATTGAACTAGTCCGAATCTTCATCTGAGTCATCTCCACCACGTATAATCTTCTTTTGTTGTTGGAATAATTTCTTAGTTGAGTTTTGATTGTTCTTCAAGTTAGGAGGTTGACTAATATCCCCACTATAGTCAATCACATCAGCACAAGCAATTCTCCACTCTAACATTTCACAAGGAAAATCATCACTGCCTCCAAGATCGTCAAAACCAACAATAAAATCAACAGTTTTTGAATCTTTAACGAGGGCGATGGTCGGTAAAACCACAACTCGAAGACGCTTAACAAGAAATGGACTCTTTTCAGCATCAATTTTTATAAACTTTGCTTCAATATGTTTGGGGGCAAGAGTCGTGAGATGTTTATCCAAAATCTTGCACCTCCATGTACTCTCGCGATAAAAATGACAGATGACTTTATCACTTTCTTTACAAACTGAGAAGAAATCTTTTTCATCAGCGATTGCCGTGTATTCACCATGGCCTTTCCTTCGCAGTTCTTGTTTTAATTCTTGCTGCTTTTTTAGTTGTTGTAGACGTCTTTCTCGAACCATATCTATGTCTTCTTCTTTTAGGTTTTCAAGCCGGTTTAATTCTGAATCTATTTGTTCTTCTACAATACTTGCAGCTTCTAAAACTTTTTGTTGTATCAGAGATTCAACATTGCCTTGAGCAGCCATTTTGAAAGAATTGAAACTTTATTGAAATTTGAAAATATATTGTTCTGTTCACCTAGCGACAAAATGTTCTCTGGGCCGAGAGGGTAGGGAATTTTGCAAATTTTAATTTGAACAAAGCTAAAGCCATCTTGTCTAAAAGAACATATTTATAATAGATATGGAGAGTTTATAGTATAAATGAAAAGAAATTATATCGTTCTCCATGTCCTATAATAAAATTAGTATTGTGGCAGCAAATCTTCAGTTTGTGGGAGAGTGGGCGGGTGAGGATCAAATCTTGCCCACTTCCGGTCAAAGTTTTTACCGCGTACGTACACAAAATAAATATCGCGGGAAACCTAAATTGTGAATTTGGACGTAAACTTTGAACATTTATAGAGGGAGTATTTTTATAGAAGAAGATTTAAATGGATCAGGACGTTCTGTGTTCGTAAATTTCCAATAAGTGAATGAATGTCGTCTCTGTGTAGTATAGATGAGTCAAGTCACTCGTATCCATTGAATATGGCTTCATCTTCTTAGTACTGCTCAAGACTTTTATATAGGAGAAAGCTCCAGGTTGTGTACGTATACATTTCCTTTCTTTACTTGATTTAAATTCTCTTTACAATGCAACAACTATAGAGTTACATATTAACCTACAGGAAAACTACACTTATAAAATTTCCAAGAGACTGTATGAAATTACGAACTGCATACCATGCACCATGGAACTTCTATATTTTATATATGTATTTTCATATCTTTACATTTATACATTTACTGGTATCTTCCGTACATATTGTCCCTTTGCAATATTATATTGCAAACATAGACAAAGATTTAAAATGATTTCAGTCAACTGAAGTTGACATTTAATTTATATGATACTCACCAAATGGTAACAGTTACTGGTATTACAGTAATGTTTCTGTCGGGAGTTCAACCAGTCAAACTAGCAGTGAAAGGTTTTTATAGTAAAATTTAACATTGCAGCACTACTGCAAGACGGATTAGATATTTTGTATAAAATATAATGCATTTTCATTTAAGACATTAAACTATACTTTGTAAAATAATTCCAAATCGTAACTCAACTCCCAGCGGTGTGAGTGTAAGAGCACCTAATCATTTATTCGCTCTACGCTTGCGTCAACTCGTCAGTCGACTTGCTTGCTTTTGGATCATGGTTTTGCTAGAGGCGAAGCTATTGGGGATCAATATTTCTCCTTTCCTGCACGAAACTGATGAACACTCGGTCTTCAACTGTTGGTAGAAAATGTCCGTAAGTGGCAGTATTTATTGTTCGTGGCAGATTTTGCTACGCCAACGGAATGCAGGCATAAAATACGATTCCACCTTTGCCTCGAAATATAAATGATCTCAGACAAGTTTTTATGTTTTTTTATTTTATAATCTAGCTTTTAAAGTATTTTTGAGACTTTCTACTGTTAATTATACAGTTTTATTATGATAATAAGCAATAAAATAGCCTAAACGAAATGATTTGACGTCAAGAACAAACACTAGACTACATGCCACGAAGGCTTGTGAGTTGTTGTCTTTTACAACGCATTTTGAATCAAGCTTTATTTTGTTATTATTTTCCAGCATGACCGTAGATTGCTCCTCCCAACGTTCAGAAAATCATTCCATCGTCTCAGGTCGTCAAGCAAAGCTAAAAAATGGCAAGAGCAAAGAAAAATCGAAGTTTGAAAATGATTTAAAGAGGAAGCCTCGTGTAGACGGCGTTGACGAGGAAGAACCGAAGAGAAAGCTTGTATGTCAGGATAAAAGCTTTAATGTGAAAGATTTATCTTGTGGGGTGACCACACGAAGTAATGTAAGACCAGGAAAACGATCAAGAACTCGAACTCCAGAGAGATCGCCTAACGTAACCCCAGGTATGATATATATATAAAGTTCACTTGTGTATTTTGCAAGCGCCATATTGGATTGAGAGTGGAATGTAATAGTGAAAAAGAGGTTAAAATTTTAACCTGCGGAATCCATACTATTATCTCATGTTTCTGTATTTATAGTTTGGCAGATGTTTTTGTTGGGATTTTTTATAAAAACTTCTATTGCAAATACTTATTGCAACCCAGTCCAGTATAGACATAATATCAATTGTTTTAATAAAATTGGCAAATGGAGCCGTTGACAAATAGATTTTGCAAGGCAAGCATTACATAATATCTGGAGAAATATGGCCCCTAGGAGGGTAACTGTGCTGCTGACGCCTTTAAATGTTTGGGTATTATGGGCATCTGCACAGGTTTTCGCCATATCGTGTTCCATAATTTATTTCATAGTAATTGATGAAATCTAATTAACCATTAGCTTGCAATGCGCCCAGATGCGCCCTACTTTAGTATTTTACTCTGTCTAACGCCAGACTATTTTACTTGTCAGGGGGGGTGCACACCCCTCCTATACTTGGCCAAGGGGATGCAGGAGGGGTGCAAATTCCATATCAAATCTGAAGTTTGGATTTCACAGGGCATTTATATCAAACAAAAAGCAAATATCTGGCCATTGATAGGCCTTTTTGACCATCTATGCAATCATATTTTACAAAACATTTCTGACAAGATGACCCCCTTGACCCTGCAGGGAGTCCTTAGTGATGATTCACCCTGCTTCGGATGCCGGCCACACCCTGCTTCATGACCAGCACCTGCTTAGCAACCCCCCCCTATTGGATCATGCTGGATCCATCCCTGGATATTCCGCCAATCACAAAGTGTCCCCGGAATCCTTGCAGACAGTGACATGCTGGGAACAAGAAGACAAGCTAATCTATATAGACGGGAAATTCAAATTACTTAAGTCTTATCTTTAGGTAATTAGGCTTTTTGATTTGGTGCTATGGTCAAATATCCTGTGAAAGATTATTTGCTTTCATTGTGTACAAACTGCGAATCATTGCTTTGCAATTATTTGCAAATCAATCTTTGGAATATTGTGGGATATTGGTTGTCTTGCTAAATCTGTGCCTTGATAGTACACTGATGATGCTCTCTTAGTATAGATGATGCTCTATAATGCTCTATTGCATGCTCTAAGGATAGGTCTTGTGTCTGTGCATGTGCTTTCCTGCTATGTGTCTGCATGAGGTAGGATTCCTGCAATATGTAGTTGTTGCTGCAGTGGCATAAATTTGGGCTAGAAGGCCCCCAGCCAAAGAAGATTAGAGGGCCCCTACACCCCAAAACCCATTGTACTGTGCAAAGCTTTGGAAATTGGAATTGAATTTTATATGCCCCGAGACCAGAACATTGTGTTCTGCGGTTTCTGTGGGGATTAATTTAGCACAAATACAGTATTTGGAAAGCAAAGGAAATTGAAGCGATGGTTGCGTTGGAACTTGATTTTTAGGGAAATATGGATTTTTTGGACTTATAATAACTATATTATGTCTTGTTTGAAAGTCATTTGCTGGGCTCTTATATTCATATATAAATTTACCAAAGCATTGATACTGATAGGTAAAGCCATCTTATTTGAAGAATATAATCAATAACAAGTATAAACAAATCTGACTACACACATAACTACATTAAACAATTATTGAATGAGGTTGAGTAGGATATGAGGAATTATTAAGGCTGAGTTTGTGTGCGAGAACCGAATTCAATAATTGTTTCATTATTTATTTGTAATCTTTTTCTTCGAGCAATTTTTTATTTCACCTTCCCCAAGGTCGGCAAACCTTTCCTTTGAGGAAACCATTTGTATTTTCCGCTTGTGGCATAAGCCACATAAATTAGTGTGACGTCATAGCGTGTTACATTGTTTTTCAATATACCACGAAATTACGTCAAACGTGGTATATTTGTTTTCAATATTCCACTGTGATGCCATAACTCCAAATTTGGGCAGCTACCGAGCGGATATGACGATTTCACCAACAGCTCTTAGCCAATCAAAACTCTTGAATTATTTTCAATAAAGTCCACATATCGCCTTCACAGCGGATACCAGATTTTTGAAGGAATTTCCGGGAATCGAAATGAAATAAACTTAAATATATTGAAATATATTTTCCCATTCTTGGTAATTTTTAATTAATTACGCTTCCTCTATTTTCGTTTAACTTACCATACCATACCATACCATACCATTTATTTCTCAAGGTAATTAACAATTATATCTTGAAGGAAATTAAGAGGTTAACTCTATATAACAATTCCCTAATATATAAGTTATATACATAACATAAAATTTAAATATTAGTAAAAAAATTAGTATAAACTTACTGTGCAAGGCAAAATAATCTTATTTCTGGCTAAGCTATATCACAGTCCAAAATAAAATTCCTATAAAAACAGTTTGGCTGAGGGCCCCCTTGGAAGCCTCTAGCACAAGGGCCCCTGGCTTTGGCCAGGATTTCTCTGCGTATTTCATTTTCTGCCTGTAGAAAAAGAAAGTTGGCTATCCTGCCTTCTTAGCGTCACAATTAGTTAAGTCAAACTAAACTTTGAGCAATTATGTTGCTAGCCTGTGAAGCGCATGCTCGCGGGCTAAGTATACTATCCAATATTACATATTGTCAGTTCCAGCCCTTACAACACTACAGGATGTAGTAACCCACCGTTGGAAAGCTGAATGACTAAGCTATAAAATGAATGTAAACATAAACGTTTTACTGTGTTATTTGAATCGAGGCTTCGATATTTTCTTCACCCTAAATTTCATTAATAATACTTTGAATGATGTTTTTAGAATCTTCCAAATCAGGAAATAAACGATTGGAAACTGGCTGTACACGTAAAAAACGACAATGGGAATCCTGGGCTGCGAACGAGAAAGATTGTTTCTTTGAGGCATTGATTGAACACAGCAAAGATTTTGATAAAATTCAAACATACCTTAAAAAACGTCGTGGTGATTTATCAGCTGCTGTAAGAAATAAAGATCAAGTCCGTCATTTTTATTACAGAACTTTGAATAAAATTTCCAAGTATATTCCAGAAGCCCAAGATCCCTCAGACGCGAAGAAAACTAACCATGAAGTTCGTAGTTTGATATGCTATGGCGAACTGCGCAAGAAATTACGTAGTTTGAAAGAAAAAGATGGTAAGAAGCTTACAGAGTTGATTTCAACTGGGAAAACAACATTTAGATATCATGGTAGAAATGTAAATATTCGTGCTCCAACATGTCGAGCTTTGAAGAAACTTAACGCCAATGTAACTGAGGAACAGGAACAAATCCCGCAAAAAATCATGATTGAATTAATACCAAGTGATAATTCAACATGGAGTATGATTCAAGGCTTGGCACACAACCCAAGATTAAGGACTACTGTTTCTGCCAGGAAAACTTTGTCTAGTCTTATAACATTTTTACTTTCAAAGTGGAAGCTACAAGATAACATCAATATTTCGTTATCTCCTTGTGTTAACCAGTCCGCTTCTAAGCATGTCGCGAATAAAACTAATGACAGTGAAGCCGTTCCTAAAGGGAAACAAGGCAGTGAAGCCAACGATGGATCTACCAATGCTGAGGGAGTCTGTCGATCAACTGAATCATCTAAAGATAAAATCAGTAAGGCCTCATCGTCTGCGAAGGCTGAAGTCACGTCTTCTGTTAAAGCCACCAATAATGCAACACCACAGGATGAAAATTTAGGAGATGCAAAACATAAAGGTGAAGACAGCCATGTCCAAGACGCTCTTAATCAAGAAAAATGGAATAAATCAAACAGTGGGAATCTGATAATTGCTGATATCTACCGTAAGATGAACAATCCTCGAAAGATATTGTTAAACTACAGTATGTATCAAGATGGGAATGAAACAAATCATGCTTTAGAACAATTAGTAAAGCTTGCTGCTGGAGAATTTCGTTTTAACAACAAGAAGGAAGTTGCTAACGTATCGTCATCCAAGCCTAAGGTAGTATCAAAAGATACTGTAGTTGAAAGCAAACCAAGCAAGGTTACTAAACCAAAGTCTACAGCTAAAGCTCAGAAACCTCTCGCTCCTAAACCACCTCAAGAAGTAATTATTCCAACTGTTGTAAGTCCTTCTGTTATTAATCAAATTTCAACTAACTCTACATCAAAATCTGGTAATCATCTTACGTTTGGTTTCACTCCTATCAACTCATTCCCACGGCCATCACCGTTTTTGCCCAAAACAAGGAAGAGACGTACATCACATGTTGTTGCTCAGAGGACATTATTACCTCGACCTTACACTGCTGTTGTAAGTCCAACAGCTAAAGGACCTTCTCCAATACCATTTCTACCGTCTCCAACAGGATTGGTGAATCGAAATGGCTTAACGAATCCAGGTAATTTTTACGTATGTGTATACATGCAGACTTGTATTTCTGACTTTTATTTTGGAAGCAATAGGCTACTGTAATTATGCAATTTTATTGTGTTGTTTCATGGTCGGGTTGAAGTTCTTGAGATTGTTTGTTTAAACTTTAGTGCCGTTGTTGTCACAGGATGAAAAATACCATAGCTGTAAAATAACTGTAAAATATCTCTATGAATATTCTCAGGGCTAATGAATAAACCAAGAAAGATCCTGCCAAAAGAATCAAATGTTCCCAATGGAGAACCAAGTTCTAATGCAGCCTTGGCTTCCCCTGCCAGAAAGCTCTCAGTCGACTCCTTGATCAAACTTGCTATGGGTCAAGATATACCTGAACATTTAGAAAGTTTGATTTTATCGAAGTCATTAAATCTTGATAAGAATCCATCAGATACAAGTCATGTTCGTATGGAGGAAATTGACCGTGGTGTAGCTCCGGGACATGCTGAGAAAACTGTGAAAGAAGTTCAAAACTTAAACGACGCCATCAAACATCTTGAAAGTACAAAACAAGATCCTGTTGAACAAACTGTCGACTTACTGGATAACTTGAAGTCTTCTGAAGATGAAGATCCCTTCAAGTTTTTGTCTCCTTCGCATTTACCAAGTTTTCCTCCTGAGGGCTGGTTAAATGAAGAGGTATGTTGGATAAAATAATATGAATATAATATATTGAACATTCCCAACCATGCATGTTTCATCGCCAGCGCTTCGAATTTTAGCGGTTGACTTCATACCGCGTACCTTCTAGCACAATGGAACGCAATGGATCCGTGGCAATGGAGCATTAAACTGATCTAAATTGGCTCTGCGAAGGAGAGGGGTGGTGATATAAAGCCAGCTATTGGGCCAGCTATTGTAGCTTGTAAATTAACTATTGCATTACATATACTCGCGAACATTAATGTCAGCACTGTAATTGACCTGCTAAATTGACATGTCCAACCGTTGTTTAATTCCGATACTCGACACCCCTTGTTGATTTATCTTGCTTCTCCGCGTGTATCAAATAACACGAATTCATAACGCGACATAGCTCGTTGTTAAACTTGTTAGAATGGACTATTACCTTATGTCGCCTGAAGGAAAAGGTTGTTCTAACGTAGTGTCAAGTAGTTTTATTTCTATTTCAGAGTACTGACTTTTCACTTGGTACACTTTTCTGTAAGTTATTTCATTTTTAATTGAAGGATAACCATTTTATTTTGTGAGATATTGAGATATTTTCCTTGATGCATGCTATTTTTTTTCAGCTCAACTGGAAAATTCACCTGTGAAACAAAAACCAAGCAGTGTTCTCGTAAGTAGATTTTTTCGATTTGGTTACAAAGTAATTTTCTTCTTCCTTGCATACTTTACCATTTCTATTTTACATCTCTCCATCTTTGTTTATGTGAATACTCTCGTTGTCCCGTGGTCATGTCTTATTTCTGCCGTCGTTTTTGTTAGCACGTTGTTGCGTGTGTTGAATTCGGATCTCGTTTTTTAACAGGATACGCCAAAGAAAGCTGGAGCTGCAAGTGATTCTGACTCAAAGTATTCTCACGTATGTCATCTTCATCTCATCACGTCTGCTTGTTGTGTACAAAGTGTCAACTATCTAACTTCAAAGAATACCTGTATATGTGTTAAATTCGGTTTATTTGAAAGCTAGTTACACTAATTCCACTTACATTAGTTCAACTGATAAAAGGTTTATATTGAAGTTGGTAGTCTGCGCGTAGAAATCTAACCAAAACTTGTTTTTGGTGTTGGTCTACGCAACAGCTCGAGTTACTCTCACAAACGTCACATCCGATTAAGGGTTTGAAAAGGTTATATTAATTATGGGATCGTGATCATATGCACAGGTTCTATAAAGGGTAACCGGATGAATTGGTAAAACAAAAGGTTTCTCCACGAAACGAAATGCCAAAGGTCGCAGTTCTTAGTAAAAAGAATCGATGCTTTGCTACAATGTTGCATAAAAAAGCTGGTTACACCATTTTAATGTAATTTAAACACACTGTCGGAATGGATTTGTTGAATTGTTGGTGTTTATTTATCAAAACCTCTAACGAATGTGATAACGTGAAGCAAGCTAAAATTCCCTCTTGTTGCTTACACCCCCTGTGTACACGTTGACTTTAAGTTGAAGTATTTAAACGGTTAGAACCGTAAATTTCAATTGCATGTGTCTCATTAATGACGTATTAATGATCGCACGTACTTGAAAATATTGTTTTGTTGTAGGCTGCTTCGATGTTCTGCGACATGATGGATGAAAATAGTGTGGATTATGTGAAGAAATTTCGTGATCTGGCCAAGAAAATGGGAAATGATCAAGAATCAAGTTCCTCAGATAATGTTGACGGCTCAGGACCTTCCAGTACAATCAGTTTTAAATCACTTTTATCAGAAGCTTCTAAGTAAGTATGATCTTGCAGAGCATATGAAACAATCTGTTACCGTCTTTAACAAAAGAACTGTAAATATTGCAGAGTAACTTCTTTGATTTTCAGTTCCCTGCATCATCATGCCTGTTTTAGACGTCGAAGTGACACAGTTCGGTTTAGACGTCGAATTCGAAGTGTCACAGTTCGGTTTAGGCGTCGAATTCGAAGTGACACAGTTCGGTTTAGACGTCGAATTTAATGCGTCACATTTAATTATACTGTATGGTGAAAATATAACACCAAGTACTACGCATTTAATGTGACGCGTCGAATAAAATCAGTTTAGACGTACAATAACATTTGTTTCATTAAATGCGACGATTTTAATTCGACGAATCGAAAATTGGACGTCTAAACAGACCTTAGTGAGATATTTCATTATTTCATGTATATTATGATAGTACAATCTACAGGAACTCAGTCCTGAGACTCAGGCGGAAATCACGAGCTCCGGAAGACATGATTTTTTTATAGAACTGACACCTAATAAAGTAAAACCAACCAATTTACTATATATAACAATCAAACTGGAATAAAACAAAATGTTATGCAAGGCTACAATTTTTATATCAAAAAAGAACAATCCAACGAAAGTGACGTCGTATTTCTGATAGCGAAGATTTACGTACACAAATGTAACGCGTATATTGCAGTATCAAACCAAATGAAATCTTTCAACAATACGCCTGTGCAACGTCACAAATATGTCAAAACAATGAGTGACTGGATGGCATGGAGAACAGTAGGATTTGCAAAAACTATGAAAATTGATCATTTCGATCACTGGATCGTGACTGGATGGCAATATTGTTGTGCCAAGCGTTATACAAAAGGCCAACCAAAAACGAATACAAAATCATACGCTCACAAAACAAGATGTTCTGTAGATTTAAGAACTCATATTTAGTTCCCATTGTAATAATTGTTCCTCATATTTCAGGGATTAAATTGGGAAAATGATTGGACGTATAATGCAGCTGGACATTGTAAGATATATTTAACTTATATAATAGTTATATGACTAATGATTACTGAAGTTATGTTTCTGTCCTCATGTTTTTGGCTTTGTCTTTGTCTTTGGGGAGAATTTTGTTGTACTTGTAAATAAAATAATATCAGAGTTAAAAAATATATTACGAAATACAGGTCATTAAAGTTCTAACACACCTGACGTACTTCTTGATTTGTAATGCAGTTTAGACAGTTTAGTTATGAAAAATGGCATCTATAAGCAAGGGCTAGCGGAGTTCAAATAAGAACTGTTGGTTGCCTTGTGCTGTTATGAAACATACAAAATTACTAACCAGGTAACAAGATATTAATCAAACAACCGTAACAATAGGAATAGTCAACCCGCGCACAGGCACTTGTCATGCAACCTTTATGCCTGTGTACTCATTTACACACGGCAATTGCAAAACACTGCAAAAAACGTCAAAAGTATTTTAAAAAATAAATAAAATAAAAATACATAAACGTGTTGTACTAGTGGTCGTTCTATGTGTAATACTCGACTGCTTAGCTGGTTTGAATGTATCTTCACACAACACTGCATAAATAATACAACTTTAATTTTTTTACAAGAAATCACATTAAATATATTGTGTATGTATGTTGAATAAGAACTATAATATATCTAATGTGGCACACTGGTAAAGTCAAAACTATTCACGTACAACTGAGAAATATATACTTAAGATTCTTAGGATTTGAGACCATTTTTCAGGAAATCTTCACATGTCTAGAGTAGTAGAGAGAAAAAGGAAAGAATAATTATAGTCTCAACTTTGAAATAACGTTTCGTCAGGGAAGGGAAGGAAAGAAAAGTTATCGGTATCATAACCAGGTATTCCGGTTGTTTTTATTCAAGGAGGAGCATTTAGATAGCTACAATATATATAAATGCAACGTTTATAATTAAAGTGTGTTTAGATTACCTGTGATTTAATGACATTCTCAACATCCAGCAACAAAAGCCCCACATACTTTAGTGTAACACTGGCAGGTACTTGAAGTGAGCAATGTAGGTACAATATAATATTCTTCTTTTGATCGCTGATTGTACATTTCTCTACAACAGTGTCACACTGTGGTTTCAGTTCTTCAATGCTAGCCAGAGGAATGTTGAGGGAGCTGGATATTGTATTGCTGTCGTATTGTTTGCATTTTAACTGTTGGCACACTTCTTGTTTCTCCGAGTCTTTCAATACACATTTCTGAACACAATTATTGATAACGTCATTTATAGTAGGTAATGGTAATTCAACTATAGTTTCAATGTTAGCTGCAGTCATTCCTTTGCAGAAATGCGAATAACATATCTGTGTCTTCTCGCTTTCCTTTACGCTACATATTCCACAGGACGGTATTATTTCCTTAACTTGACTCTCCAGTAGTCCAACATACTTGGCAATTTGTTGTGTGGTTTGATAAAGACAATAATATGTACATGTATCTTCTTTGCTCTTTGGTGTAATCGCCGGTGGTGGACATCTTGTTAAGAAGTTAGAAACCATTTCTTCAGTTAGTACAGTGTTGTTAACTTTTGCAACTATGTCAGATGGTTTTACATAGCCCTTCATTTTCTCTGAACAAACACGATAGAGTAAATCTTCATTATTCAAGAGACAGTTACCATACCATCCTTTCTCTATTGCTATTGCTGAAATAATATTCTGAAGCTGTGTTAGTGATGTATACGGTACAATCTTCTTGTCAACACATGACTGAGTGTTTAAATCATAAGTTGAATCTGCCTCGTTGTGAAGGACTTTGAGTGTATCTCGACCAGACTTACAGTCCTTTATTACCATCGCTATCGCGTGTTGTTTGTTGGCAATACATCTGAACCGTAATTCAATTGTGTCTAACGCAATGATAAGCTTCGTCTGTAGAGATAACATGTCTGATGTACTTGAGCTTGCTGTATTGATGTTAGCTAGGAAGTCTTTAATTGTGTCAGCAGGAGAGGTGTCTGTGAAATTTGCTTCCCCTGTAAGGTTTCTGATTCCTTCCAACAAATCCAATATTGTGTCATTCGTCAATAAATCTATTACTGGTTTCCAGGTCTGTTGAATTGAAAAACAGTTATCTAAATATAATGTTTCTTTTCGCATGATGAAAAAAGTACCTTTAATGAAAGTTCATGATTATGTGCATGTATATTGATCTATTTTTCTACCATTACACTGAGCAGCTGTGTCAAAATTTACCCAGAGATGAAGCGAGCACCTTGGTATTTGTCAACGACAAAATGCAAAGTTTAAGCTTACATTGAAAATGTTAAATTTGTATTATTCTTGCATAGTGGATAGCCTCCCGTGTGCATATCAATGCCGGGGGTTTCGTGTGTCAGGGTTAGAAGTAAGGTAATTCCTATTAAGATGTAAACGATGGAGGCTATCCATTATAGAGGAAAAATTGGTAAATAGAAATTGAAAATTTTATATGGGAAAACAGCAGAAGTAAGGTAATTAAAATTGATGTTCCTAAGGAAGAGGCTTATAATAAATTCAGTAGACATGTACAAATGAATTTGAACTAAACTACAATACCTGGTCGTAAACATCTGTAAGAAGTGGCTGAACCTCTGTAACCTTGATTTTCTCAATCTGATCTCTTGTAGCAGTTATATTTAATGCTGTTTCTTGCATATCATTTGTTATCTTCTGACAATCAGATATTTGTTTATACACTGACCACACAGACAGAGCTGAAGAAAAAAACCCAGTAGAACTTACACTAAAGAACCAATTTGAGGTTTTGACTTTTGACCTTAGCAATTCAACCCGCGCTATACCGAGACGTGACGCATTTCTTTGTTTCCTGCATGAGCACTATGGTGGAAGTAATGACTTCGACGCAAAAGAAAATGCTACAGTACATTTTGTCGGCATTGATACGGAAGATGTTTAAAATAGACAAATAACTACTTTGCATATGAATTGGTTCATTTCCCGCCTATAGAAGACTCGTATATTCAATACAACACGACCGCTAATATTGAAGGTGCATGCATACATGATGCATTATATGTTCTTCATAGGCGTTGGAAGCAACTACAAGTTGGAGGGGCACTTCACCTTCAGGGCACCTCTTCTAGTAGAAAAAGGCACTTTTCCCAATGTTTTAGCTAAATAAATGGGTACTTTGAAGAAAACTTGGGGTACACGTACTCCCTACATGCTCCCCCGGTTCATACGCTACTGATGTTCTTACCTGTGTATAATCCATTCACAACTGGCCCAATAGCTTTAGATACAAATCCTTGAGTTTTACCAGCTTGATTAGATTGATGTATCGCCTTTGCAGCACTTTTTATTTGAGTTTGAATTTCTTTAGTTGTAAGGCCTTGAATGTACGCGAATTTATTGTGGATTTTGGGTTGAGCAAGGCCGTGTGGATTGGCTGCTGTTCTTTGGGCTTCAAACTTGTTTTTAAAGTCTGCTGTCATCTCTTTATAAATCTGTAAGAAATATGTGATAAGAAATGTCGCAAAAAGTTCAGATAAAGTAGAATGGGCCATTGCATAACACTTAGCATAACAATATTGCCGTCCAGTGACGATCTAGTGATTAGAATGTTCCATTGTCTTTTCAATGTTTTGAAAATCCCACTGTTCTCCATGCCATGCAGTCACTCATTGTGTTGACGGTTATGCCCTTTGCATGCTTAGCTGAAATTAATTAAACTGAGTTTTCGGATATAGATCATTTGAGTCCAAGTTAACGTATAAATTATACGAAACAGCTTACATCACATGATATACATGCGTTATGGTAGATTGGACATGGCGCAACGAATGTTAGGTGTAGTTTTTATCCCAGAAAAATGCCGCTGATTTCGAAAAACGTCGTTTGATGGGTGTTCAGGTAAAACCTTTCTAGTTTTGTCTGACTAAACAAAAACATAGGTACTCCATAAAAACAAAGAAATAAGTGTACAGTTTACCCCAAAGTTTGTCTAGATATCGCAATTTGAATCTTCATCAGTAAAGTATAAATATAAACGTGTGCGGAAACTTTCTCTTCTTTAATGGTTATTTGATATGCCGTGTTGTTTTACGGCTTCGTTGACTATCATGACAAGATCAATTAAGATCACTATAAAAAATGAACCATTAAAGAAGACAAAATTTCCGCACACATTATTTTTACTTTACCGATGAATATTCAAATTGCGATATAATTATGGAGTACCTATATTTCTATTCAGTCAGACAAAACTAGAAAGGTTTTACCTTTTTTTACCCATCAAACGACGTTTTTCGAAATCAGCATTTTTCTGTCTTTTTTCACTGAAAATTTGGTAAAACTACACCTAAAATTCGTTGCGCAATGTCCGATCTACCATAACGCACGTCTATCATGTGATGTAACCTTAATTGACTGGACCGATTCGGGTTAAAATGGTTAAATGCATTTTACCCTTCTGGGTAAACGTTAGGTCTGAAGGCGGGTTTGATCATTGTCTTTGAAGTTTAACAGATTATTTTACGCTTCACACAAATTGAATGAAATTGTACAGCCAGTGTAACCAACCTTAAATTTAGCGATCTACAACTCTCCAGCTGCCAGGTCCCTCGCCAGGCCCCTAGGCAGTCGATAAGACCTTTCCAGAAAAGATCGAATCATGTTCAACAATTAACCATATTACAAGAACACAGTACATTATAGTCGCACCTTGTTGATAGCATATCTTTCCTTCAGTGGTGAATATATTCCATATCCAATAGTCAATGCCAGAGAAAATACAAAGCGACCTGTACCATCCCACGTCCATTTATCAAAAATCCCTTGCATGGTGGGACTTGCAATAATTTGATCTACTGTTGTTCTTTTATCCTCTACCATTGCCTGTGTAAAAGGTAGATGATTACTACTTACTAAGGAATCTACGATTATATTAATAAAAATATTGATAGAAAAATAAGTTTGACACTAAAAAGTTGTCCAAACTGTAAAATGTAAATGGCATGTATAGAGCTGAAATGTGGGCACTAAGAAAGGACGAGGAAGGGAGGCTTTAGAGAAGACTGAGATGAAAATGTTACGACAATTTCGAGATTAGAATAGATAATACAAAGCATGTATAAGAGAGCATGGAGAGAAACTATAAGAACAATGTCCAGAGGAAGGTTTCAACGAGGTCAAAGGGAATTGGAAAAGAAGAAGAAGAAAGAGTCTGTGTACATTTTGGAAGCTTGACATAGTAAGAATGATTTTGTTGCAGGGGCTTAGTAGACCAAGACCATCTTGCTTAGTTCTCCCTGGGAGGAATATAAACCGTTACTCCGCCAAACGTTTTTGGGGGGATTGGAGATAGGAAATATTTGTATTCGGAAAATGGTCTATTAATTTACTAGTGTTATTTAATTTGTGCTGAGGTGATTCCTGTAACGTTTATTATGTATTCTCCATGTAACCAAATTACCTTCAATTATCTGTGGTGGAAGGCTTACCTGAATTGCTAATGACTTATTCTTGAATTTCTCAGAAAGACCGCCATCCACACTCGCAATACCATTTATCAATCTATCCACATCCCCATTTATTGTATTAATGTAGTTCAGTATTCGTTCATTGTTTATGTTTGCACCTTTCCCGTCAAGCTCGAGTTCGAGTGCTGAAGCAAAACAAAATGACTTGAATAAATAACGTGTAAAAACATGAAGATTTCATGTTCACGGCAACCAGGTAAAATATCAAACATGTTTCGCTACTCTAGTTGTAGTATTCTTGTTTATTTTGCTCGCTCTTCTGGCTTAAATAAATGAGCGCAATCCCCGAACAAATTGCATTTTACGATCCAACGTTCCAGCACTCCAGTTTATTGGCCTCAAGTCGCAACGTGGTTGATCATCAGAGGGTACGATGACGTCACCGTGAAGGATAGCTTCTGTAAACTGATCATCAGAGGGTTCGATGACGTCACCGTGAAGGATAGCTTCTGTCAACTGATCATCAGAGGGTTCGATGAAGTCATCGTGAAGGATAGCTTCTGTCAACTGATCATCAGAGGGTTCGATGAAGTCACCGTGAAGGATAGCTTCTGTCATCCCTATTAAAAAGCATCCCGATTCATGGCCAGTATCTGTGCCAGTCAATGAAATGTATTTATTCCACCATAGAGTAATAAAAATGGACAACGAATAACGTACTTAAATACCTTAGGACTAACAAGTACCACTGGCAAAGATTTACGTGACCTATGTATGGGTCTATACATAACCGTGATAAGAGAGCCGTGATTGGCTTACATATATAATTACGTAATGAATTCAATGTCATCTGTTTACTACATCAGATTACTGTTATCAATAATAAAATATATAATATACTGAATAATTCCTATACTTTACCCCGCAATAACAAGGCGTCTATTTGATCCAGTGCTGCTTTCATCTTGACTTTTTCTTGATCCACATAATCTTTATTTTTCTCAGAACTTTGACAGAGAAAATCAGGACACGGAGAAAGGTACTGGCACGTTGGATGTTTGCATGGTTTAGGACGATAGTCTTCACATTTTCGTATAGCATGATATACAGTCACACCCATACTCACACCATAACCACCCCAAGATGCAATGGTTAATCCTTTGCTGATCGCAGTGAATAAACCACCTGCAAAATTGTGAAGTTCAGGAGTCAAGGCCAGCCAAGTGGTTGTGGCAGCCATTTATAATAGCTTGGGATGTGACGACTCAACTGGTGTTTACATAATTAAAAACGTCCAGACGCGGAAAAAGATGGCACCTCGAGATCCTGAGAAACATTTCCTTAGCAACAAGATTGAGGAACATTTTTGCTTTTCCCCACATGCTTTATGAAAGAATCTTTAGAAATGATTCCGTAAACCTATCTGTCATTGCAAAAATTTGGAGGATTGTTCAATGTTCATATTGTCAATTGAAGATTATTTCGTATGTATGTGGGGAACACGTTGTAGAAGCCCACACTTGCACAAGGACACAAATCACGAAGTCACAAATTGTACGTTTTTGAGATATTCCCCTAAAGTCTAAGTACCAATATTAAAACACCTAATGTCACGTGATACGTCATAGGCCCTTAATCTCCCCTAATCTAAATAGTCTCCGACATGTATGCCAGTATGGTCATTACTTTCACGTTCTTTTGAGAAACATTGAAAGAGGCAAATTCAGAATCCGAGGCATATTAGCATTTTTCCAGGTCTGAAAACTTGAAGCAAAACCTAGTTGGAAGGCCAAATGTTTAACTGAAGCGATGCATGCCTTTTCCATTAGAAAAATGACACAGAACATGAAAAATCTTTCGGAGTCATTGCAAAGATGTTAGCACTTACGTTTTTGTCTGATATGAGGATTAATTACTGCAAGTTCCTCCGAGGCTTCTATATCTGTACAAAAATAAAATACTAGAAATATAAGCAGACGTGTTTGCATTGTCAGTTTTAGTAAGTAAGTTCTAAACATCCTTACTTGCAGCTGAGCTGAATTGCGAAGGACGCAGCTCGACTTGATCAAGTCGAAGTCTTATTAAAGGCTACGATGGAAGGGTTAGTTTGGGGTTTATCCAAACCCACCTTTTCATAATTTCCCTGTAGGAAGAAACCGGAGAAAACCCATGACTTTCGGTAGAGCGTTAACTGACTCTTCGCAAAGTCATGAGTTTATTTATTTATTTATTTATTAACTTTACAACCATACATAAATGTGAAAGAACTAAAACTATTAAATTAGAGAAAAAACAACTTTGAATAACTAAATAATTATATGGTTGAAGGTAAGGTGAAGACCGAGTTAATTCGCAGCGAGAATCGAACCCACGTTCTCAGAGCCGTGAAAGACGCATGCTCTGACGACTGCGCCACCGTAGGTGTGTAGCCCCCAATTTTAGGAATATTGATATTTACCTTGATATTCATTTAAGCGAGATGATATTTGAACACTTCGTGCAGAAGATAGGTCATGGTGAAACAGAGTTACAAATATGATTGCAAGTGCGAGTGACGTGGCTTGATGCATCTCCAATTCCTCACAACTTAATCTGTTAAAAAAATAATAAATAGTAATTTTATAATGGTGCTGTTAATGAAAGAGAATTGTAGGCTAACGAGAAATGTAGGGGTACATCATATAATTCCCTAAATACAGGATCTGTAGCTGTTAAATGGGTGATGACATTGTCGAAAGCCGAAAGGCATTGCAGTTGACCTTAAAATGAACTCATGCATGACTTCTGGAGGACATTACTTGAAATGAGCCGCTACAAAGAACTTCAGTTTCTTTCATTATAAGCAAATTTTTGCTATGGGTCAATAGATGCAACTGGTCAGAAAGTTTACATCCTTCAAGACTTTGAAGGGGATGTGAAATAAGTATTTATTTATTTATTTATTTAGCTTCGCCTATGCTAACAATATTGCAAATTAGGGAATAAATTAAATACTCCCAAACACATGCAAAATAAAAATAAAAAGGCTGGGACACCACAACAGTTTAACACCAATTACTGTGGGCCCTTATAAAATATAAAATGGATATATAAAATGGGAAAAAATACACTGAACATAGTTACTAACGACAGCAAGTCAAAGACTGTATGAGAGTCCGCGAAGAGTTACATTTCAAACATATTGTTTTCCATGTTCTGGCGTCGTCTACGTTGTAACAATTTTGAAGAGCTTTATGGTAATAATCAAAAAGCATCTTCTTAAATTGGCACATGGGTAAGTCTTTCAGCCTTAGGTGTTGAGGCAGTGAGTTCCATGTTCTCGTTGTTCTATTGAAAAATGAGCGTTGGTATGTAACAGACTTACATTTACGAGGACGGAACGATAATACATTTACATTAACAGTGGATCTAGTAAGCCTCGATGGAATTATAGTATGTGTGATGATATGTAAAATATGTACATGCATATTATGTAACGACATGCACAGTTTACGTCTTAAATTTCCGACGGAATGTATTCTGTGTTTTGTGTTATAGCTTTAATATACCTTTAAAAGGATCTTGAACTCGGAATCAGTTGTAACACCTAAGATATCTATAAACCTTGATTCACTGAAACGCTTGCTGCGCGTAATGGTAAAATGTCTATTCATTCAGTGATTCACTATCAGTAGCTCTAGATGAATTCCGCCGCGGAAATTTCCAAGTTCAAAGATAGGTTTAATTTTCTGGTTTAGGTTACTGTCAGTTTATATGTTAATATACAGATTGAGTGCATCCCATTTGATGATTTTAATTTCAACCATTTCAACCAGTATAAATTGCGAAAGGCACCATCGTCTGACCTATAGATCCAAATGAATGTCTGCTAGTCAAATTTAAATACACACATACCTTTAAGTATTTTCTTTAACGACGAGATGTTACTGCTTCAATGATGCTACTGCTTGTGGAGGAAATGTCTTGTTTAAATATGTATATAATAGTCAATATAACCAACGGTCATTTTATAAACATGTGACAGTTTGTTTGGATTTTATGACGTCACAATACACACCCAATTCAGAACATGCGTAAATAAGATTGAGCCACAAATGCTATAGTCATGCCGAGTCATGGCATGAAGGGAAGTGATTAGTTAATGGACCATTTCGGCAAGCTAATATTTTAGGGCAGCTAAGAAACCTATGACGCACACACAACGTTTTCGTTGGACTTTGCCCAAGGGATCGTGGATCGCCGAGATGGTCATTTTCTACTTTAAACTAATCTTTTAACTATATAGTACAACGATTTGTGTGAATCTATGTGGTTAAGGATGATATTTGGCCGAGCATTCCATCCCCACAAATACGCAGCATGCGTATCCCCCTTTCCCCGAAAGGTGGACCAGAGATTTCATTGAGATATATTCAAATCTTCGCTAATGTGCCAATGTAGCTGCAACGCTCAATAGTGTTGATGAGGGAGTTTGTATCATACCGCTCGTAGCAATCAGAAGACCAAAGGATGGTAATTGAGCTGAGGCTGTTGTTGCAGCACCAATCCTGTAACTATGACCCGCACAATTTGAGGCATTGAAACCAGCCTGAGTAAGCAATTTCCGTGTCTCTAATGTTAATGCATGTTTTGTAAGTGGTTTACCCAAGGCATTTACAAACAGATGCCCTGTTGATGTTGTCTGCATGTCTTATGGCTAAATACTGTTTCATGGCCAGGACTGGACAGAGTGGCGTGTTTATTGAACGGGGCATGGAAGTCGTCTTTTGCAAAATGAACAAATATAGAAGCATCAGAAAAGATGTCCATTGGCATTGTGCTTGTCGTGCTTAGAGGTCGAAGTTTTCGGTTGTACGTTTTGACCTTCAGTCTTCAGAGGACAACGTTAATTGAATTATCTGTGTGAATTTACTACAACTTTATTAGCCACAAATAAAAACACCGAGAAAAATACTATTATACATGCATACTGCATCAATAATATAAATACGTGGCGAGGGGAAGCCAAAAGCTTATACGCGAGGCCCTCTCATATAATAAATCACATGCATGCATTTATATGTAGACTCTAGCAGTAAGACCAGTATAGACATGATAAATGCAGATTTATTTATCTCAGATTATTCTCAGCTGGATTTGCAACCACTTCCTGGAGCCTAAAATAATTAAATTGCAATGTAGCACAGTAGCATTTATCGGAAAGTGTCTCGATCGGAACCTATTAGTTTGACATCTCTGCAACCTGAACAGTCTTTGATTACGTAATTTTACCGTCGGGTAGCTCCCCTACTCGTTTAGAATGATTTAAATATTGAAAAAGATATGAAATACGTTCTGTTGATATATCCATAAATAATGCGCATGGCCGGGACCTCTTTTGACTCTGTTATTAGGTACGGAAAAGATAGCCAGGCAAGTCCTATTAATGGAATACTGGCAAGCATACAAAAGTACGGATTGGATAGATGTGGTGTAAAAGAGCACTATTAAATTTATGGAAATGCTCAAATTTTTTGGGGGAGGGTGATTGGTTGGGAAGGGGGGTACGAAACATTTCATCACCTTTGAGGGCCGGGGTATTAAATATTTTCCGACGCTTTTTGGAGGGTGCCAAATTTTATGGTAGTATTTTGGATTACCCTCCAATCACCCCCCCCCCCCCCCCCCACTGCCCCAGTACACATACTTTATGACCGGTCCCTTAAACTTTACATTTTTATTTCTAATTTGAACAAAAGATCAAAACTATACTATTATTTATACCATAGTTTTATCCAACACGATAGTAAGTAATTCACAAGGAATAGCACATATAAACCTTGACACAGCTAGGACAATTTTTCCGGAACACATATGAAAATGAATGAAATTGGAAACATTGTCTGAAGAGGTAACTTGTCTTTTAGTATAGTTGGAGGGCTGTAGTGTGGAAATTCAGCCAATATGAGGTTACTTAATTAAATGAAAAGATATTAACAACTGATTGTATAGTACAGCTATACTTTCAGCGGTCTCACCCAAAGTATATATATGAAGGTGCGCACGAACACGTACATGGACCATTTGGTGAGATCGGTCCTTGATGATAAGGATGGTATATTTGTTGTGAGATGTACCTTCTCATGTACTGAACATGGAAATGGGCAAATGGCTGAGCGCGGGTGAAAATGCTGTAAATATATACGATGCTATTTCAGTACATGCATGCATATGTCCCAACAACCCTAAAAACCTATGCTATAGTATGTAGAACGTTTTATTGTTGTGAGATTTCTTAATTTACTGGATCCCTTGTTACTGATCACTAATAATCCCGCTTTTATTTCGACAAAGTTCACTCATAAAAGGGTTAAAATAATGCAATATTTATTCTTGTCAACTATATATTCGAATTGTCAACATCACCTTATACTAAGTTTACTTTGGATATTTGATTGGAATAAAGATATAAGCACAGTTTGGCATTTTGTTCCAAAACTGCTGTGACTAGGAGGACTAAATGAGTTGATGGTATGTAATATTTATATGTGGTGTGTAAATAGTGCTGTTATATACAACCTTTATTCTCAAGTATAAAAGACTAAAATCTGAAGGTTTCACAATTGTTTTAAACATTGCTCCCATGGGCTATAGGCCCTCATCCCCTCTATGCACAGTTTTTTAAAAGAAATATAAACGTCCCGACACACTCATTGAGTGACATTGACGTCATTCATTGACATCATTCAATTACAAGATGTTTTCTTCTGCATCTCACTCGGTTGAAATTGATGTAGAAGGTTTAGGTGGATGGATATTCCGAGTGAAATATTATATACAATATTTTAGACCTGAACAGGAACGGTTGCGAAAAATGCAACTCTAAGTCCTCCGACAGGAATTGAACCTGCGGCCCTGCGATTCCGGTGCAGCGCTCTGACCACTGAGCTACAGAGTCCAGTTGCCAAGTGTTAACCGCAAGTTCATGCACCGGAATCGCAGAGCCGCATGCGCAGTTCAATTCCTGTCGGAGGACTTAGAGTTGCATTTTTCGCAACCGTTCTCGTTCAGGTCTAAAATATTGTATATAATATTTCACTCGGAATATCCATCCACCTAAACCTTCTACATCATTCAATTACGCTATATGTACGCTTTGCGTACCTATATTTTTACATGGCTAGCGATACCAGTTGCTTCATACCTTCGCAGGAAACTCTGCGGTTTCCGGCTATATAGCCTTAGGGTATGTTAGAATTACGTAATGCCGCCTTTTGCTAGCCTCCTCCGCAGGCAACTAACAAATAGGAAAATTGAGGCAAATCCCTAATTTTCCCTCTTTATCCCTCAACTAATTTGGTCAATTTGGTGTTTTAAGTCAATTTGCTGCGGAGTCAATTTGGGGTCAATTTGCTGCGGAGGAGGCTATCCTTTTGCAATGTCATGCAATGTTTGCGATGTCATGCGACTGCCCACAGGCTACATGAGTAGTTGCTTGCGGAAGATTCTGTGGATACCAGAACAGGTTCTTTTTATTGAAAGTCAAAATCTGATACACTAATGTCTAACATGCAAAAGTTGATTCTATACCTTTCCGTCTTTCAATAATTGATTAGGTATATATATAGTTAAAAAGCCATTACTTTAGAATATCATTAAATTACATTGGTAAAAAGTTAAAATATTAAATAAGTAGGATATTGACACTGTATTCAGGTTATTTACAATTTTCTTTTGAAATAATTTGAGGGGGAAATGATTTCCTAAAATGTTCAGTTTTACATAAATAGTTGTTATATCTGCATCTTGGCCGCATATCATAATCGGTTGATTATGATTAATTTATTTAACTTATCATTGAACTTGTTCTTTGTAAAAAAATGTTCGCATAACATTTCCTGCCGCTCTTTATTACTTTAAGTAGGGAATACCAGTATAATCAGGTTCGGGCTTCTTGGTAACTTATAAATGGCAAGACTATACGCAATGCACGCCTTTGAACTTTCTCAATATCTTCACTTAAATATTCCTGAATGTTAAAGTGCCAAAATTGACGACAGGCGTATTCGAGAACAGGTTGTATAATGGTAGTATAAACAGTAATTAGGCTGTTTGTGTCTGTGTTTGATCGCGTTAACACATGCATGCATGTTAACAACATTGCTAACAACGTTAACAACATTGCTAACAACATTGCTAACAACATTGCTAACAACATTGCTAACAACATTGCTAACAACATTGCTAACAACGTTAACAAGTCAACAGTGCTAACAACATTGCTAACAACATTGCTAACAACATTGCTAATAACATTGCTAATAACATTGCTAACAACATTGCTAACAACATTGCTAACAACATTGCTAATAACATTGCTAACAACATTGCTAACAACATTGCTAACAACATTGCTAACAACATTGCTAACAACGTTAACAACATTGCTAACAACATTGCTAACAACATTGCTAACAACATTGCTAACAACGTTAACAACATTGCTAACAACATTGCTAACAACATTGCTAACAACATTGCTAACAACGTTAACAACATTGCTAACAGCTAAAACATTGCTAACAACATTGCTAACAACGTTAATAGCTAACAACATTGCTAACAACATTGCTAACAACATTGCTAACAACATTGCTAACAACATTGCTAACAACATTGCTAACAACATTGCTAACAACATTGCTAACAACATTGCTAACAACATTGCTAACAACGTGCTCGACATACTCGTGCTCATTCCAATTCATATTATCTTGAACAATGAGTCCCAAAAGGAGAAACTTTAGTGATCTTAGCTCACGTGACAATATTAGCAGGCTGAAAAGAGGAAATATAACTCTGCAGTTCGCAGACCCATATGCGTCATGGCTGAAACAGTTGAAGCAGACTAAGGAAATACCTGCGGTACCCGGATATGATGTGTCAAAGTTTGCATGCAACTCGTCTTTCTATTGAGAGGGACTGCAGATTCATGAATGATAATTTTTTTGCTTCGCATGTTCACTATTTTTGAATCAAGTATATAATGTGAACTCTGTCATGCTTAGTTCATAATAATTTTCTTTTGAACAGTTCTGTCCTACTACATTCAATGGAAATGACGTGCCGATGCCGAAGATTGAAACTTATCCGGAGAATGCTGACCAATAAGAAACGAGAATAAAGTTTGGGTGTATATAAGAACTATAATATACTACTTTAGTTGAAAGTATATATTTCTGACAATAATTATGTATATCAGTTTCAAAACACATGGATAAATAACGGATAGTTTATACTTCAGTGTTTTATATTCGATAACGTGTGAAAACGTGTTTAAAATAGACACCCACGTAGAAAAAAGTTAATCAATTTTATCTCAACGTCAGATATAAAGCGGTAAGACATGTGCAGCTGCGTGATATAAATAATATAAAAGCTAAAGCTTTCGTATCTTAACATTTCTTGGCTTATCAACGCGACACATCAACAGAAATATACTCTGAGTGAAAAAGTTGATTTATTTTTTCTGTACAGACTTTAGATATTTTAACGCGAATAGCACGTTAACATAAATGAATAATACCTAACAAAAAGATGTTCTCGGTTGGCAGGGATTAATATTTCATGAGAAAGAAAATCATCATTTTGTCATGATTTTTATTCGTATATTCCGGCAACGGACGCTCAAAGGATCCTGTAGATAACGTTGAACAATGATGTATCATTAGGCAAATGGTTTGTATATTTTCTTTTCTTTTGTTCTTAATTTTCTTATCGTTTTGTTGAACTCGTTGGGTTTTTAATATTTATCACACCCTGCATAGGTGATTGCACTAATTTGGCAAGACGTTCTTGAGGTTTGATCGTAAAAACATGTTCATAATGAAACGCGAAATTGGCAGACTGCGATGTAACTAGCTAGTTGCTGAACGAAAACGTAAAAAGAGCTTTTCTGGTGCATTTATGAACCTTGACAAGGCTACCTTGGCCTTAGACTTGCTCCAAGTCTGTCTCTTAAAGGGGTTTTTATTGGGGGAGTTATAAAGGATTGGGGAGTTATAAAGGGCGCACGAAAATGCGGGCGGGAGGAAATTAAGGCGGGCGGGCGGGAGGCGAGAAAATTGGGAGAGGAGAGACAGACTTGTTTCCCTTGCAGGAATTTGAATCCGATTATAAATTTGGCGCGAAAGTGGACTGACAAGTTTGTGCCTTGCGGTGCTGATATTCGACACCAGAACCCGTTGGCGCAATTTTCCCAATTTTCTCGCCTCTCGCCCGCCCGCCTGCCTTAATTTCCTCCCGCCCGCATTTTCGTGCGCCCTTTATAACTTCGTGCGCCTTTTATAACTCCCCAATCCTTTAACTCCCCAATCCTTTATAACTCCCCAATAAAAACCCCTTTAAGAGACAGACTTGGAGCAAGTCTACCTTGGCCTCTTAATCAATAAGCAATACGAATCAAGTACGCTCAACCTCAAAGTAATAACGATATTCAATTACTTTTCGACACTCAGTTGCCATGGAATAAATAATGTAATAAGTTCCATCCCAATAATCTTTTCATGTATCTTGAAAATCGTTCTCGGGATTCAAAATCAAAAAATGAATAAGAACATCAGTTATAGCTCCACTGCAGCTCAATGATGAACTGAATTCAAGAATATCACGAGTGATTTCTTTAGTAGTTCTCTCATCTAACCAATCAATGTTATGATTGCTGCTGCTTCACAATAAAAATATTGAAATACAGTGGAAACAGCTGGCCTTTTACGACAGTGCTTTATAAATAAGACATTATTTTGGGGACAATAAATATCGGGCATATTATATTGACATATGTATTTGTATTGCTGACTTAACGTGGTGGACACAAGTGTTGAAACAACCTAGGCTATAAGCCTATATTTTATAACTTTCATCCTTTGAAAAAAGCCGCATCGATTTCTGTTTTTGTATGGAGGTACGTCTCTTTACTTTAGTTTATAATATCCTTGTTGATCATGTATAGTCGAAAATCGTATTGATATTCTTAAACATCTGCTTTTACTCACAAGTTGTATTGAGTCAGATGCAACGGCATTTTAAACGTATTGAAAATGGAGGGAAACTGAACATGATGATTCAGACAACAGATAATTTTTACCCTATCTCTACTCCATGCAATTGCAACTCATTGAAACTGAGAAATTATTTTATTTGTTTAAAAAAGTCTGCTTGATTTTATTGCTAGATGATTTGCATACGTTAAGTATGCGTTTTACTGAATATTTTACTATACAGTCAATTTATCTCTCACGCAGGTTGAAGTCGTGAAAATTTCGCAAGAATTAAGAAGTGTCGTTGATTGTCCACTGTCGTTCACAAATATTCTCATGATCCTTTCTGATTTCATTGCCCATTGACTGAGAAATATATACAGATTAATAACGGTCAAGTATAGTCTGAGCAAATCCCTAAAATTAATTACAGTGTACAAATTACAGTGTGCGTTTTACAATATTTGCTTACCTTATGCTTTACCGGGTCAAAGTAATAAATCTAGAGTGTTATAATACAAATGTTTGAAAGTAAGACGACTACGACCCACAATTCAGGGACGTCGTGAAAGTTTGTTGTAGCTGTAATTTCAATTTCCTGAAGTGTTCATTGGGCTGACCGTTCACTGTTCAGTCTTTTAAATAGATACAGGGTTTGCATATCAATGTTATATCAGTTCCTGATCTATAGCTTCCGAGCTGCAAAATTGTAAACTACACGAGTATACCAACCATTAATCTAATCATATAATCACTTTCTACTATACTATACTTTCTGCTGAATGACAATTTATCTCGAGTATATCAACAACTATCAACACGGATGTCATGCCGCATAAAATAAAGCGTCGCTTCTTATAGGAACAGGTTTTGTGATTGGTTGATTATAACAATGAAACAATTAAAACTACGAATATACTCTAAAGTGGGAGTTATAAACACTTGTTTTATATGCAGTAGGAATCCAATAATTAATATATTCATGAATACATGAGTTCATCTATTTTTATCTCCACAGGACAAATTAACGGAAGAGCAAGTTGAAGGTAATAGTTACATCCTATATAGGTACTATTATATGTCATATATTTCTATATGTGTGTACGAGGTGCATTGATCTTATACTTCATAGACGAGGTGGCAGGGCAAAAGGGGAAAAGTTCCAGCCCAGGTGTGCATACACAGTTTAAACACTCTGCGAAGACATGAACCCACGAATTCATGTTTCATGGATCAATGGTCAAATCTTGGTCCAAGCTGGAATAGTAAATTGGATACAAAACAATATTTTGAATTTCTATACTTCTATATTTCAGAATACCGTGATGCATTTCGTTTCTTTGACAAAGATGAAAGTGGATATATTACAACAAAAGAACTTGGTTCGATCATGCGCAGTTTGGGTCAAAATCCTACAGAAGGTGAATTACAAGAAATTATGAACACAGTTGATTTTGACGGTAAGATTTGGAGAATATAAATACATAAACACAAAACATGCATAACATGTAAGGCAATGGCTTTTGACATCCCACTATATCACAACTTTTATCACTCTACATATCAGTTTATTGCTCCGGCTAACCTGGGGTCCAGAATCCCAAAATGGCCGTGTTTTTGTAACAAACGTGCATTTCCTTAGTAATCCGCACAGGTGGTGCATCAACAATGGCATGTATTGATGTATTATTACCAGTGCATGGCGCCGGCAAGAGGGGGCGAGGGGGGCGCCCCCTCCCCCAATATTTTACAGAATGGGTTTCTAGATTCGTCCAAATCTGGTGACAAAGGGGGAGGGGGTGACGGGGTGTATAGGGAATGAACTGTGCTGCGTAAGTTGCGCGTATCTACTGAACTTTTTAACTAAAAGCTCTACAATTGGAAAATAAACGAACTCGTATTCATAGATTGTTTGGAGATAATTTATGTTCCGGATGCTCCTAAAAAGTGATTTATTAAAACCTTTATATTTCTCTCCAAGTGCCTCCATTTTAGGCACCCAAAATTCAAAATTTTCCCGGGGGAGCATGCCCCCGGACCTCCCTAGAATTTGTTCGCCCCCCAAAAAATAAATCCTGGCGGCGCCACTGATTATTACATGTATCAGAAGTGAATCATTTGACTCGTCAGTTTATTAGACTTTTTCACCCATTTTATTGTCGATTTTAATTAGTTCGAAATAGTTGAAAAATCACCAGGGCGCCCGCCATTTTGGAAGTTACAGCAAGCCTGATAAAACCTTTTCGTAAACAGAGCAAACGATGATTAATTTTTTACAATTATTAATTGATATTTCCAGGAAATGGCACAATAGATTTCAATGAATTTGTGAACATGATGATAAACATCAATAACAATACTTTGGATGAAGGAGAGTTAGTGGAGGCATTTAGAACATTTGATAATGATGATAAAGGATATATATTCTCTTCAGAATTACGTTCTGTATTGCGTTACATTGGAGATAATATCCCAGATGAAGAAATTAATGATATAGTCAAAGATGCTAGACATGGTTATAATAGGAAGATCTCATTTGAAGGTAAACTACAGTATACAATGGACAGCTTTATATCATGCAGAGAATACTCCAATTTGTAGGACTCGGGTCATGTAAACACTGCAAATTTGAAGGAGTAAATTCAACTCCAAAACGATGACAGAACAGCTCTTTTGGAGCAGAAAAACTCCGTAAAATTTACAGTGAACACACCATGTTAGGCCTCAGTTAGGTTCTTCTTGGGTACAAATAAGTTTCATCAGCCCTTAGTGTAAATACGGTCCCGGCTTTGGGAAATATATTTAAAATCTCTCTCCATTATTTCTATTTTTAGAATTTAAGCAAATGGTTAAACCGTAATCACAGTATTTTTCTACAGTAGTGTGAAGACAGTGATCTGCGTGTTGTACAGTGTTGATCAAGATGGTGCAGTGGAACTCCAACAATTTTTTTAATATAACGGCAGTTATGCAGAAAGCCTATACGTATCGCAAAAGCCAAAAGGTTAAGGATTTAAGATATCTAAATTCTACTTTTTGTTAATTCGACAGTTAGTAGACAGAAGGTTACCGCATTCAATGCGAGGCTGACTATAATACCGAGAACCAAAACAGATATAAAACGTGAGACTTCAATGGGTATTTTGAACAATGCTTGGGGGGGGGAGAGTTTGGACAGGCAGCATTATATATTCCTACCAGATAAAATACCTGCACATAGAATTGCTAATCCTAATATGTATAGTAAAATATGGAGAGTGGTCTTCAACAACCTCACTGTAAATCTTACCTATAGTCATGGTATATTAATACAGTGTCTCCCAATTAAGTACGAAATCCATTCGAGTAATAAAATATATAAATTTTGGACTCACTAGCTAATCTAGAAATATAATTGATTGAGAGTCTAGTGTGTTTTTAAAGATGAAGACGTTTTATGAAGCAATGTTGTGGCAGAAGAAGTAATGGCAGTTTTCTATTGTCTATAATAATGTTTAACTGGCTTCGTTTTCTGCAGCAGTTACAAAACGTTTGTTATATCCAGTCTTGTTATGAGATCAGTGCTAGTACCCAGGGTATTTTCCGAAAGTGAGAAATTACCCAGAAGGTGAGTGAATCATTATTACAACATCATACTACGTTTCTGCATGTACTTCATGTTTTGCCAGTCTTCAGTCGTGGATGGTGTGGATGAAGAATGTGTTTGCTCGAAGCGGCGCTGTTTTCTTGTACAGTTCAAGCAGCTGAACAAAGTGAAATCATATCTATGCCCAAACCGCATATCTATGCATGCCCACTGCAAAAAAGCTTAAATTAAGAATGCACGAGTGCTTATATCAAGTGGTTTGTTACTATATTTGTATAAATACATATTCTCAGGGCCGCACAGAGGAAACTGGGGGCCCGGGGCAAAAAATTGGGGCCCTAGCTATTTTCCATCCTTAAAGATAGTTGATGTCATGTGCTTGTTTATAAAACTGATTTTCATAAACTCTGAAGTCTTTAACGGTATAAATAACATTCTCAGGGGGGAGGGGGGGAGGCGACATCACCAACCTGAACCATCTTTCCAAAATTGGTCGCTTAAACGGAGTTTCAGTTCGCAAAAGCCTGTTTTCTCCGTAAATTTATTGAAGTAATCGGTAAATTGCATGGTCTTAAAATGCCACAAAGGAGCAAGAATCATGTCAACACAAAGACTTATTATGTATAATCCATTTTTTATCTGCACCCGAGTGTAACAAGTCTTTGTTTCTTAACGCACGCAATTGCAATCTACCGCCATTATTATACTTGAAATTCACGTTTGTAAAGCCTTTGCATACAGTTCACACAATGGGGTGAAATCTAAACGCAGTATACAGGGTGTCTCAAAAAAACCGCTACCCTTAGAAATTAGAGGCTTTAGAAATTTCGCTTTGTCTGGCATATTTCCATGCAATTAGAAGCAAATAAGCAATTTTAAATTCCCAAGTGCACAAAATCGAGGCTTTTTCTAAAGCCTCTAATTTCTAAGGGTAGCGGCACACCGTGAGACACCCTGTATTGATGTTACGATCTATGAAAAGGATAGTCATTAAATCTATGCATACTTGTTAATGGTTCATTAATTATGTTTATTACTAAATATTGGCAGACTTCTGCTGCTTATAGTTGTTAAAAATATAAATACAGACACATATACGCCGTGCATGTGCAGGTAAGTATCATTGAATAACAACTAATACGTCATATTGGTTATGTATATAAAATAAAACTAGAAGTGAATAAGTTAAGACTAAACACACCTTCATACAAATTGTCTTACGACTTTTTAGTAATAATATAATGTAATAGTCAAAGTTTTCAAAAAATATAGGTCCATGATGTATCTTACACAAATATATTGTAGAGTACATCCTAGTCTCTACTAAATATGGCATGAAAAACTCCAAGAAACATAACAACGGAAAGGAAACGGAAATATTAGAGAGGTTTTGATACCTCGGTTCCGACACAAGGGTACGGGTAGCGTCATTTTGTTTAGCAATTTTCATCGATGCCTGTATGTTTACTCGTATATTCTTTCGCAGTAGACCATAGTTTATCACGACAAAACAGAAAAAATATGATCAAATATGCAGACATCAGTGAAAAATACTGAGCAAAATGACGCGTACCCATAAAGCGGAACCGTCGTATCTTAACCTCTCTATTCTTTACACGATCTCCTCAGCTGTGGGTTGAACGAGTAATTCTTCGTTGACACCTTCCTTGGAATTGGACGGCATTTCCCAATAACTTTCATCGTCATACATTTGCTCTGCGCGTGGTGGATCAAATATTTTCTGTCTGACAATGAATCCGGTAATCAAACCAGAAGCAATGGATATACCAAGAGTAACTACAATAGCTACCAACTGATAAACCGATTGCTTGGCTCCTGTGCGATGTTCTCGAGCACCAAACACAGTGATCAAACTCTTGTGGTAGGTATCTGTCGAGGCTAATCTTGCACAGATGATCCCGGCAACACCCGCTAACAATGCAGGCATACCGTGCAGGTTATTCACTCCACAAGTATCGTGAATCTTCAAGATGTTATTCAGGAAGGGTGAAACATAGTTATAACCAAGAACACTGAGAATACCAGCCAATGTTCCTATGAGGAGAGCCCCCCATGGTTGAAGGATCATGTTAGCTACAGTACCAATTGCAACACCGCCCGCTAATGTAGCATTTTGAACATGGACCATGCTTAATTTTCTTTCTTTATTAACCAAAGCAGAAACTGCAAAGGTAGTGACACAACAGGCAACAAGAGACAAATAAGTATTGATCACTGTCCGTTGTTGATCATTACGTTCAAGTACCAGAGCGCTGTTGAAACTTGGCCAATACATCCAGAGAAAGAGAGTCCCAATCATCGCAAATATATCAGAATGATAGACCGAGGCTTCTTTAGGATTGTCATTAACATTGTTAACATTTCTCAACATAAAGCTGACTGCTAGACCAAAATAACATCCAAAGCAATGTATTACCAACGAACCTCCAGCGTCAGCAATCTTTAGTTCTTTCAAAAGAATGAACTCGTTCACAGCGAACATTAAGATCTCGAGAATACAAATAATAAACAACTGAAGACGATTAACTTTGCCTAGGACGACACCGAATGTGATCAGCACTGCAGCAGCCGAGAAATCTGCGGTTATAAGTTTGAGAATGTTAAGATTGATAGTAAATCCAGTCATTCCGCGATGTTCAATACAACCTGCTATGATAATGTACCACTGTATCGCCAGAGCTGAAAGGAAGAAGTTATAACCAACTGCACCGTAACCATACTTCTTTAGAAATGTCATGAGGAAGCCAAAACCAACAAATATCATAACATGAACATCTTGAAATACTGGATAACGTAAGACGCCTGCCTCACCAGAACCCTCTTCCTCTTTACTTCCACCAGCCTGCTTTGGATCATATTTGACCAATACTCCGAATAGAATAATCAAAAGAACTTGGAACATAAACGTTAGCAAAGAAACCTTCATTTTGAAAGACCGACGGCGTTCTTGTGTCTGAGATTCTAGTGAGACTGCACGCGTCAGAGAACACATGCACATGAAGCTTATGATAAAAAAATAATTAAAAATTAATAGAACATTTTAGCGTTGCCATGGTAATATCCACGAAAGGATACCGAAATTGACACAGACTGTGCCAAATTTACCTAACGTTAAGGACTTCACATGTTACTCAATCGCAAAGCACGTCTATTTAACAACATAAATTCAACCCACAAAACAAAACCTTAGAAAATGAACCCAGACTTTGTACCATTAGTACTTTGCCTTTGTACTTTTATTGTATCGATTCTACATAATTTGAATAAGTTATCGAGTTTTAGAATGCGTGATACACACGTGCCTAGCAGTCAGTGGCGCGGCCAGGGTCCTGAGAATGGGGGCGAAATTAGCACATGATGTTGAAGATGCTTCCCTGGGATCTTTAAAACAGCATTTCTCGTAGTTCTATCGCGATGGCACAAGTCACGTGTCAATGTATTTATCCACTAATAAAGCGTTTAAAGTAAATTACAATAAAAACAAATCTAAGTACAATCAAGATACTTTAATACAGCTTAGTTACTCCCTGATAAAGTTATCAATTTTGCACATTTAAACAATACGAGTATAGCCATTCTACAAGTTTACTATTTATTATAAATTATATAACAATATCAGTAGTCTATACTTCATGTGAAACTGCTGTATGTTATCATTCTCACTTCAGATTTGTAACAGTAACACAATACAGACACCAGGCAAAGCTGTCCTCTCGTCATGATAAGTATAGGTTATCATATGAGGGATGAGGTGATATCAGTTTTATCGCTCGAGGACGATATCATTATTGTCACGAGCGAGCGCAGCGAACAAGGGACAATTATGAAATCGTACCGAGAGGGATAAACTGATATCACCGAGTCATGAGTGTGATAACCTTTTTAGCACATCTAGTGCCTTTATCAGGGTGATAAGCTGCGGGAAATAAAAACGATATCGTCCCTAGGAACATATCGTTTTTATGTCACCCTGTTATAGCCCTGATAAAGGCACAAGTTGTGATAAAACAAGATATATAATATTTGCACATGGTTTTTGACACATATAAAATATAAATAGTTTTGAAGAATTTCACTCGCCTACATGTTAACTGTCTTTCTAATCTAAGTCTATACAATAAAGGTTGTTTTTTTAAATAGTGGTAGATTTTCACAGGCCTAAACATACATCACAAAAGGATTGGTTCCGTATTTCATAAAAGGTTCGTAATTTCATCTCGCTAGTTATGCGACGACAGAAATTTCGAAAAACGCCGGACGTAGTATTTATACATTGTCAATCAAGACATGATCTGAAAACTCGGCAAACTTCGAAACGTCTATGAGATACGATCTTATGTTGAGACGGCTTCACCGTGCACAAATCTATTGAAATTTTGCTTATTAATATTCCAAGATGCGGTTTCGTGATTGGACGAGACGATGCCATTGATTGATTGCTTCATTATGCCAAAAATTCTTGTCTTCATCATGCACAAGTTTGCAAAAACATGAATAAAACATGAACAAAAAGATAGAACGAACATTTGGCCTAGTTTTCAGACCAGATCTTGATTGACTATGATTTATATGACTACCATTTATGGTACCTTAGCGTATCAATCGTTTTTAGATATATTCGCTAGTACCAGGTTCACAATATCGTCCAATGCTGGGTTTAACCCATAATATCTCATATAGCTTTGGTATGACTGATAACCTTCTAAATCCGCCATACTGAATATGACCACTCAACGAGAGCGTACGAAATTAGTTTCCAAAGAAGTCTGAGACAAGTCAATTCCGCCAGATCGCGGAATTTTCACTTTTTATACACGTGTAACGTGTTTACATAAATTTTAAACAAACAACATTTGCTTGCTAAATCGTGAAGACGGATGGTTCTTTATGTAGCCCTACACGAATTATATCTGTGATTATATCTGTGATTATATGTAGGGTTGGGGTTAGGATTGGGGTTAGGATTGGGGTTAGGATTGGGGTTAAATTATACCACAATTATACATTTCGTGTAGGGTACATAAAGAACATACCGTGAAGACTCCTTGATCTGGTGGCACTTGTATAGGTATAGTTTGTATTCAGAAGTGCATTTGCGCTATAGGCGTCGTCTACATATTTTTGGATAATTACATCTACTGTATATGGTATACACCTGAACCTTTCTACATGGTATACACCTTAATGTTTTCTAAGATGTTCTGTCAACTAACTTGCGGTTGACTTTCCCTTCCTTTCAGCCATTTCTTCTTCAAGTTGATCACGATAAACACGATATTTCGTCAACACCTAACAACGATACATGTAACTTGTATTAGAAACTTGTATTGCACTGTAGTGTACTATACTGTCCTGAAAGATTTGAAATCCATACTTGGTGAAACGTATATTTTTAACTTTACAGGGCTGTTCAAATGGTCCAACTTGGTCCTAGCCTATGTAGAAGCGTTTGTTGGGGGGCGGGAGTGCTACGGGTGGGAGAAGCGATGCGGGATTCTTCTCCCGCTCGCAGTACTAGCTCCCGCCCACCAACAAACGACTGTTACGCAGGCTAACTTGCTCCGGCAATCAAAGGGGGCTTGCCTGCCTTGCTAGGCCAACTTGACATGTCGCGTATTATATGAGCGAGTGCAGCAAACACGAAATTGGACTGGCCCGTTTGATTGTTTCGTATGAGACGGGGTTTCTTGGACATGGTATATACCGAAATCCTGCCTTGCTCAAGCAGAATCACTTGATCTCCAAAATATATCAAAACAATGCGAGGCGCAATCTCACGAGTGAGCCAGCTCTTACGAACAATCTCTACGTCTACTGTATTGTTTATCCGTACTCCATGGTAAGAAAATGACAAATAAATGAGCTCTTACTAGAACCATACTATTATGCATCATGTCATAGTAAGGAGTATAAGGACTTTGAAAAAGGCCAGTGTTGAATTGCATAACAATACTGTGTTTGTATAACACGATGTTTGCCTCATACACTACTCAAAATGATTGTATTGATCCCCATAAAAATTGATCGCAAACATACACGAACAGCTAAATAAGAAGTTTGTTTGTTTGTAGGTTTGCACGATGATAAAACAAGAAATACGATTTCATCGATAAGTATATGACACTGGTAAAAATTTTGGTTAAAAAACGTTAAAAGTTTTATTCAAAATCTAGCTTTCGGACTAAACGCCCATCATCAGGATTATTGTGGTTCAGAACAGCTGCTCGCTTAAATACTGTACATTATGCAAATTACTGCAAATTGCTTAAAATAATACAATAAATCATTACTGACAAAAACAATTGTAAAAGCTAATACTCTGAGTTTCTTAATGTTCAAATGGCATTGTTCCGAGTACATTGTTCTCGTGCATGCAACCATTGCTGTTAAAATTGTATAAACAGTACACCATTAAAATAAACTATAAACAATACTATAAAAACTGAAAACTATAAACAACTATAAACATTAAACATTAAAATAAACTATAAACAATACCATAAACTATAAACATTAAAATAAACTATAAACAATGCTATAAAAACTGAACAACTTAAAATTCTAATGATGCTAGTTGACCAACACCTTATAAATCTCGGGTAAGGTCCTCCCATTGTCCCTATTCGCAATGGCATTGTTCTCATGTTCAATCAACCATGCCTCCTTCCATTTTCTTTTTGACAATTTATCCTCCTTACATATGACTTTTGTGTCACCCCACGCAATACGATGATCATATTCCACGACATGTTCTGCCAGAGCTGACTTCTCCACTTTAGCGTTTCTCACACTTGCACTATGTTCTTTCTTTCTCGTTCCCAACGCGCGGCCGGTTTCCCCAATGCATTTTACATCACAGTCTTGACATGGGATGGAATACACTACACCCGTCTGTTCTAAAATGGGCAAGTTCTGATCTTTGGGCTTACTCAGGTGGTCACGTAACGTTGAAACCGGTTCGACTGCCACAACGATGTCATGCCTTTCTAATACTTATTCTCTCTGTTGTGCCTTGGACAAAAGGAAGAACTGCCATACCCTTGACCGTCTTATTCTCTGGAACCTTAACAACATCTCCAGTCTTCTTTCGTTCGAGACCTTTCTTCATATCACATAACATTGCTTTTGGGTAGCCATTTCTCCGTAGAGACTTAAACACGCGTTTCTCCTCCATCTCCCGACTATCGTCATCTGAACTGACTTGTATTGCTTGTGTTGAATTGGATGGTGGGATGAAAAATGCAAATACCTATCCGAATGCGTTTCCTTTCTATAAACAGCCGTTGCTATGGATCCATCTTGTTTGACCACATTTAACGTGTCCAAAAATGGTAAACCCGTGTCCTTGTATCGTTCGATGGTAAACAATGCCATTTGAACATTAAGAAACTCAGAGTATTAGCTTTTACAATTGTTTTTGTCAGTAATGGATTTATTGTATTATTTTAAGCAATTTGCAGTAATTTGCATAATGTACAGTATTTAAGCGAGCAGCTGTTCTGAACCATAATAATCCTGATGATGGGCGTTTAGTCCGAAAGCTAGATTTTGAATATAACTTTTAACGTTTTTTACCCAAAATTTTTACCAGTATCACATACTTATCGATGAACTGAAACTTCCTGGAAACATAACCACGCTAAGAAATACGATGTTTGAAAAAATACTTTCTTACCCGTTTAATATATTCTTTTTCCTCCATTTCCAAGATTTTAATAAAATTTTGTAGTTCAGGTATAGAGAATGCCTCCCACTAAAAGAAGAAAGAATACAAACCCGTGATGAAGAAAAACAGGCTCATACATTACATACTTTACACAATGTTGTGTGTGGAAAAACGTATAAAATATTCCTACAAACAAGAGCACAATGTGTACAATTATTGTGTGGAAATTCCACATCAAACTAATTTTACTTATCACGTAAGCCTGTGCCCATGTTCATTCAGTATAACTAAGTTGTACAGTAGCACTCAGCATGTGAGAGTCATCGATTTCAACTGGCACTGTGCCGAAAACTGTATTCTCAGAACTAAACACTACGTACCATGATATCACCAGTTTCATTTTCTTGTAAACAGAATGAGTGACTTCTGTCAGCGCCACCCCATATCAAACGTAAAACCAATGGTCTTTCTTCATCAGCAATCCTGCGCAGTATTACTGCAGGAAAAAAATACAACTGATTGATTTCATTATTCACTCACTTTTTTTATTCAAAAACATGCCTATCTTGAAACTTAAGATCTGAGAAAAATGCCGGGAACAGACAAAAGTTGCAAACATAGATAAAATTACAAATATTGAAACATATTTCAAACTATGAAATAGATATCGTACAATAATTCATTGACAAGCCTCCAGAAGGATGTTAATGAGTAGGATGCAATCAGCAATATCGATCACGTGATCTTACCATTATCGTCATCTTGATATCTCTCATAAAGAGCAAACTTTCTGGGATGATCAGAGATCTTGTATTTTTTAAGAAGAGCAACAATCACCTAAACGATCAAAGACATCACGCAACATATTATTCTCGATTTCTGGGAGTAAGCGACACTAATACCCTTATGTCAGCAATTTCACATGTGTTGTATAATAACGATATAACAAATAAAGACGTTATAACAAATGTGTTATAATGAATCTTACTATTCTTTTCAATTTCATGAATAAGATTCATTATTGTAGTAAGTAATTTATGTATTTATGCTAATAGTTATTGTTGTATATATACTGTAAGCTAGAGATTAAGATAATAAATTGATTTTTATGTACGATACTACATTTGGCGATGAGGATGTAAGCATGGAAAGCTTGTTTAAACCAAATTGGATAAGCCCTTTCGAATGGTTACCAGTATAGAGGACAGAGGTCCTAGATTTCTCAAATGGTTAGAAGATGTTGAAGCGAAATTTGACTTAATAGATTGGCCGGACAAAAGCGGAGATGTTAAAAAGCGTAAAGCATTCTTGGCTGTTTCTGGGGCTGAAGTAAGAAACAAAGTTGGGACGCTGGGTGATACCGGGACCGATTATAATACTTTAATAAAGAAGCTTAAAGAGGACCTGTTGAATAATATAACGACTAGATATAAGACTATATGATAAAAAAAACTTACTTGCTGAGCTGTGGTATCGCTGGTTATGTGAAGAGCCTTCATTGTATTCGGAGGAAGGAAAAATGACGTTTTTGTTCGCTAGAAAAAGTTATTGTTTATTTTAATATACACAGATTTTGAAGGATGATAGTTTGATGATATTGATGAAATTATTAGACGAATAAAAACAATTTCAATTTTGTTCCTGCCATTAACTTATAATTATGTTAAACTCATAAGCTACTAATGCAAGACCCGGAATGTTCTACGAATAAAAAAATGTAATGGAATTTATAAATATCAAGAATGTAGCAGGCAGTAAAAAATACACACACTACACGCCTTTACTACACTGTTAAAACAAATAATATTATAATAGTAAACAATGATACTGGGCAGCTAAAGCCTGAGTGACATTCTATATTTAACCTTTGATGATGAAGTTGAACCACCTTCCCTCCTCCAAGACACAGTTTCAAAAATAGACAGTGGTCTTTCACCGGCAACGATATTGATTGGACGTAAAAGATTCATTGCAACACGTATAAAACCTTGGAAGATTACATCATTTGTTGAGTTGTAGCTCTAAATAAAAACATGATATATAATTATTTCTACTGTTTGTGGCAACAATATTGTACATTAGTTGCATGGGCACAACTTTAAAAAAATCAGATTTTGAATATTACAACAATTATAAATTGTGATTCATACTCTTTCATGATTGCATTTCACCTTTCAAAAAAGTACATGCCACATGCTATCTATTGAACATAAAATTCATTGAATGGTATGGAATTTATATTTTTGGTTATGATGCAGTGGTGATCGATCGAGATGCTACTGCCAATACGTTATAGAAAATGACCTCACTGTTTTCATGCATATAAATCCAGATTTCAAGAAAGCTACAAGTGTCAAATACCTACAAATTCCATACATACCAGTGTCATAATTAAGCCATGGCTAGTTTTGTTAAACTCTTCAATCATTGCAAGTAAACCATCGGGTGATAAATCACTGGGTAAAACTGCTGGGGCATTTTTCTTCACATTTCCCTAAAAGTAGAATGCATATACTGTAAATCTTTGATTATTTATTTCAGGCATGTTGCAGGGGGAGGAGGGGCATATTGTATTAGAGAGGGGGGCTTGATAGAGGGGGGCTTAATAGAGGGGGCTTAATAGAGGGGGCTTGATAGAGGGGGCTTAATAGAGGGGCTTAATAGAGGGGGTTAATAGAGGGGCTTAATATAGGGGGTTAATAGAGGGGGGTTAATAGAGGGGGGCTTGATAGAGGGGGCTTAATAGAGGGGGGCTTGATAGAGGGGGCTTAATAGAGGGGCTTAATAGAGGGGGGCTTAATAGAGGGGCTTAATAGAGGGGGCTTAATAGAGGGGGGCTTAATAGAGGGGGCTTAATAGAGGGGGCTTAATAGAGGGGCTTAATAGAGGGGGCTTAATAGAGGGGCTTAATAGAGGGGGCTTAATAGAGGGGGTTTAATAGAGGGGCTTAATAGAGGGGCTTAATAGAGGGGCTTAATATAGGGGTTAATAGAGGGGGTTAATAGAGGGGGCTTGATAGAGGGGGCTTAATAGAGGGGGGCTTGATAGAGGGGGCTTAATAGAGGGGCTTAATAGAGGGGGCTTAATAGAGGGCTTAATAGAGGGGCTTAATAGAGGGGCTTAATAGAGGGGGCTTAATAGAGGGGGCTTAATAGAGGGGCTTAATAGAGGGGCTTAATAGAGGGCTTAATAGAGGGGCTTAATAGAGGGGTTTAATAGAGGGGGCTTGATAGAGGGGGGCTTAATAGAGGGGGGCTTGATAGAGGGGGCTTAATAGAGGGGCTTAATAGAGGGGCTTAATAGAGGGGGCTTAATAGAGGGGGCTTAATAGAGGGGGGCTTAATAGAGGGGCTTAATAGAGGGGGCTTAATAGAGGGGGCTTAATAGAGGGGCTTAATAGAGGGGCTTAATAGAGGGGCTTGATAGAGGGGGCTTAATAGAGGGGGGCTTGATAGAGGGGGGCTTAATAGAGGGGGCTTAATAGAGGGGCTTAATAGAGGGGGTTTAATAGAGGGGGGCTTGATAGAGGGGGCTTAATAGAGGGGGGCTTAATAGAGGGGGGCTTAATAGAGGGGGCTTAATAGAGGGGCTTAATAGAGGGGGCTTAATAGAGGGGCTTAATAGAGGGGGGCTTGATAGAGGGGGGCTTGATAGAGGGGGCTTAATAGAGGGGGGCTTGATAGAGGGGGCTTAATAGAGGGGGGCTTGATAGAGGGGGCTTAATAGAGGGGGCTTAATAGAGGGGGGCTTGATAGAGTGTGGTCATCTTTTTCCCCAGTTTTCTTTCTTCATCAATTGGTAATCAAGACGTTAAAACAACACAAATTTCTCCTTCAGTTAACGTTAAAAATCACTTCTACTGTATATAGTATGTTTGTTCTAGCTATTCTCTTGTGAATGGTTAAATCATGTCATAAATGCCATCGTAACACCAGCCGGAGCTCCGGCAGCTGCCCACTTATTTTGAAAGCCCTGAGAGAGTTTAAAAAATTTCTTCCTCTAAAAAGGGGGTTTATTAGAGAGCAGTGTTTTCAATAAAAGGCAGTTACCAGAGGTTTACTGCTGCCTATTAGGCCTTTCACTACCTCTTATATCTTTGTCTATTTGCAAAATCTATATTAATTTGTCTTTCATCTGGAAATCTTGAACACAGACATCTATTTTTGAAATGCAGCCTGCTATTACAATAATTATTGAAAAAACTGAGAGAAGGAACCTATTTTAAAGGAGGGCTCAATAAAGGATTTATGGTACAGTAGTAATATATGGTATTTTAATAATCAATATTAGTAAAATTACATAGGTGATTATTGAAAATTCTCAATGCTGATTGGTTGCGCTACCTCGGATTAATACGCGATAATCACCTAAAGTGTTTTTAAGCCGCTTTTATCGTAAATATTCAATTAAAATATTTTTGAAATGTGCATTTTTTATTTTTTTCCAAATAATCACCTATGTAATTTTACTAAAACAATTATTCACCTCAGGCTCGGTGAATATCGGTGAATTTTTGATATTCACCTCGCCTTCGGCGAATAATTGTTAATGGCAATAATATATATCACAACTGCCTTTTATAAGAATTAATTAATTAGTAAGAGTAATTTAAACTATTGTCTCATGTGATTATTAGAACAGGAATAAAGCAATATACAGTATTATAGATTGAATAGATCACATATTCCTAAAATTATAGTATTATTGAAGCTTTAATAACTTGTTCATTGTAAAATCCAATTCCAGTCGACAATCTTAAGAAGTATAAAATAATATAAATTCTGAAGAATTTTTATATATCAATTTGTAAGATTGATAATTTTTATGAGCTAGATGACCGTCAATAAAAAGTTCCATCTTCAACAAAAGAAATTAATAGATTTGTGAAATATACTATAATATTGACAATCAAGCTGTCGACCTGCACAAAGTTTATTTCCTACGTCATTGTGTTCTGAAAATAGGTAAAAATACACAATTAGTGTTTATCTACTGTTCCACTGTACCTGGCTCAATATTTCAAGAGTTTTCAAAGTAATCTCCTCTCTGCTCATTTCTTTTGCATCTCGAATGAGACCTCCATCACACTCCAATAACACTTCATCCTTGCAACGCAGATGACATGTATATTTACATTCTGAAGTAAATGGTAAACAGAAAGAAATAACTTAATATACTAGTAACTGTAAGGATGAGCTTCCATGGTGTTCTATCCTGTATTAATAACTAAATAATCCTGACAGTATTAATAACACCAATGAAGTACAGTAGGGTTTACTTGGGCACATTGTAGCTTATGGGTTAAACAAAATGGGGATGTGCTACAGTATGTGCCCTTTTGCACCTTGTTGCTGCCGAGCGCCAGCGAGGCAGCACACTAATCTTGCTCGTGCCAGTCCCTTTTGCCGAGTTATGTATAGTCAACGATATCTCAGTTTGAAAATTTATCTGTTAGCAAACCGGGGGGGAACAGTCATCAGGCAAACGCCTGAGAAGCAGCTGCTCAACTGCGCATGTTTTGCTGGCACGTTGTATTCTCTGACCTTGTCTTCTACCAGGTTGCCTTGTCGTCGAATATTCTATTTGAAGTCGAGTCTGTTCAAGCGTTTGGGTGGATCGGATCATCTTAAAATATTGCAAGATGTAGAGAGAACTACATGACCTGTTTAGTGTAATAATTATCAAGAATATGTGATAGCTGACTCTTGAACTCCACGTTATTGCGCGTTTATGTCTCAATTATATTCAACACTAATATCTAGTCTCTCTTTAGTTTCGTTGAAGGCTCAATGTTTAAATATAATATCCGTCTGTTCAAGCATTTGGATCAAATCGAAGTATAATAACGAGGAGCTATAGGATCATCTTAACATATTGCAAGACGTAGGGAGAACTAAGCTCTTCGGTTTCCTTGTAAAAACTTGACCCGTTTTAATACAGTGTAATAATTATCAAGAATATGTGACAGCTGACCCTTGAACTCTAATAAATAGAGTTATTTATAAATTTGCGCGTTTATGTCTGAATTATCATTCAACACTGATTTCTAGTTTCTCTTTAGTTTCCCACAAATACAAATGAATACCCACGTATGGTTCGTTCAAAGTATTGCAGAGTAGAGATGTTTTAGAGCGATGCGCTTTACGATCGTCAAGTCTTGAAGGAGCAATGTTTTGTTGTTGGAAATATAATACTCTCATATAGACTGAAGTATGTTACATAGTGCGTGACGAATATCAGCATGATTTGTACGTTTCTCGTTCGTATTGCATTTATCGTACCGTTTCCTTGATGCGTTAAGGTTTAATATTGATCTGGTTAAAACACATTTAGTACGTATCTCAAAATGCGCAAGTATTCTATAAAGATGCATACAAGATTGACAAGAAAATTGCATGCGTTTTGGCGGATGACTTGGGGGAGTGCAAGTTTGTGACACCCCCCAGCCTCGTACTCAGGCGCTTTTAAGGAAAAGAAAATTTACACATTCAGCTAATTTATAGAGATCAATGGCTAAGCTGAGCGAGCGTGCTTGGGGAGGTCGCGAAACGCGGGGGTAGTGGGGAGGTCGCGAGCTTAGCCACGGATCTCTATAAATTAGCTGAATGCGTAAATTTTCTTTTCCTTAAAAGCGCCTCCCAGGATTTGTTTTCACGTAAAAAACTGGCTTCCCTTGGCAATAGGCTATGGCGTTGAGGCAGCATTTCACTTGCGATAGTAACTTCTAGTATTAAGATATATTCTTTAATGGCAGATAATTTGTATTCATCATAGGAGAGCCTTGCACATTTATGGATGAACTAAATACTAGCCAACAAATTTGTTTTATCCATTAAGTGGCAGTTCACCCTAATGTGTAGTATGATTTTCTAGCTGTGTATAAACACCAGACAATTTTACCCATGAAGGAAGAGTTGGATAATATGGGCTTTATTGGTTACAAATTAAAATATATAATTGTTATATATAGGATATGGGATTAAAAATAAATGGAATAATATAATTTGTTCTTTATAACAAAAATTTATCTTGTTTAGTCATTAACTTGGTTACTGTGGCAAGAAAAATTTGCCTAAAGAGACATGACTTTATAAAGGAAGTGCATGATTACGTGGCAGGAGCTCATTAAAACAATATGACTATAATAATTAAGACAATTAACCCATTAAACCACAAGACTCTCTCCTTGAAACCTATACCTATCACACATTCCACATTATTAGTCAGGATAGGGACACATTCCACATTATTAGTCAGGATAACTGTGTGAGGTTATGACTAATGTATTGTTCTATTTACTGTATATTACAATATTAAGTGGTGTTATAATTTATCAAGCATTTTCATTTATATGTATGTGGTTAACTACAGTATTATTATTAACAAGTAAAATACTTCAACACATTATTAAATACCCAAAACTTTTCCTTAAATGGTATTAAAATCGTCTGGCGTTAGTAAAATAATAATAGCGAAAATGACAGAATAGGGCACAATGCGGCTTAGTGGGTTAATATTAACAGCACAATATTGAAGTGCAAAATATTTTATAAACAGTGTACTTACTCTGACAACGTACTCCCCTTTTGACGAAACCCCATATAGTTTCACCACATAAATCACACCAAGTTATATAATGATCACTATGTGCTACAAACACATGTCCACCGCCTTCAAGCCGTCTATGTGCATCTTTGACTCGCTTTACATCATGTAAGTCAAATTCCCCGCTATCACTTTCAGGGATGCTTCGTTTACTCACTAATTTTCTCCTCTGCTTGTTCGCTCGCCAGTTACCAAAGTTTGATATAAAGTCTTTGATGACATTGAATGATTGTTTTGAAGCATGATCGCCAGAAATATTTTCTGGGACAGAATGAGATCGATATAAAGCTCCAGTGTTATATACCTCTCCTGCTTTCAAAGTAGCCATTTTCAAATCCTCTTCCATCCCGCATTTACATATCCATAAAGACTCTTTACTTCAAATCCGCTTACGAATTTCCTTTATTAATGCAATGATCCCTCCCAATATGGAAAACAACCGTGACAAATGCCTTTATTTATCAGTTTCTATTTAGATTATTAACTATCCACTTTGCTAAAAATTATTTGTCTTGAAATGCAAACAATATTGTTTACGTAGTGAACTTGAGAACGAGGCTTATGTTACTAGCCAGTAGCCACTTGCTGTCATCTCATTATAAATTCCTACATGCCATCATTGCCATGCCGTCTTGCAGCCTGGCATGCAAATGAGATATCCGGCAGAGAATATGAGAGAAAACACCTATATCAAAATATTTTACGGTACAAATTAACACCGGAAATGCCTTATAATGACTAGTATTACATTTCTAAGACCAGAAATGTTTCCTACACAGGGAGAGGCAGAAAAAGGCAGCATGGTTTTGGAATAGAGCTACATCGGCATTGCCGTTTCTGGGTGTGGTCATTTTCGGACGTTTCGCAGTGGTTTCGCCCCGAATTCGGGTTTTGGCACATATGCCATGTTGTTCGTCATGGTCATTTAAAGCTGTTTTCCACTTCAACCGTATCGTAGCGAAACGTAGCGTAGCGTATTTCTTTGTTTCCTGAGCACTCGGGTATAGAACGACTTCGACACAAAGAAAATGCTACGGTACGTTCGATACGTTTGAAGTGGAAAACGCCTTTACCCTAAAACAGAGGAGATTATCTGTCCTAAACGAATGCATACGAACTCATATACAGGTCAGACTATGGGTGGATCCAATCTCGTCCCCCGAGCCTGCAAGGATCGCGGGCTCGGGGAACGAGATTGGGGTGGATCCTGAACCGCCTCCTACCCAGGCTCATGGTTGAGCATATATATAAATCAGTGGTTGCAAAGTTTCACTGAGGAAACAGGAAGAGAGCGAGGATGAGAGAAGGCCGAGATAAAAATGTTATGATAGCTACAAGGAATATCATTCGAGGAACAACAAACGAGAAAGTCGAGGAAGTGAGAAGAAAAGCTGAAATACAAAGCATAGTCAAGTAGAAATTGCAAAAATGAGATTGTTTGAATTAGACATTTCATTAGAATGGATGATAGAAATTTAGCTAAGAGGGCATGGAAGGAACCTGTAAGAGGCAAACAATCAAGAAGACAAATTAGACGGCCGGCCAGCCTCGAAAAAGTGACTGTCGATGGCATTTTTTGTTACAAGCAGGAAACCACACTAAATGTCATCGGAGTGTGTTCACTTTGACGGTGAAAGTGGTTGTCTTCCGTAACTTTTCTATTTATGTACTGAAATTGGAAGGTCTTTATAACGACATTTCGAAGGATGGGATTCCATTTAAAAGCAGTTTTCGATATCATGAATTTATTGTAATTGGTTCACTACCTAATTAACATGTGCAAATTTCTCCTTTTCTTAATTGTCATAACTCAAAGTGACATGCTAATGAAAAACTTGTTAAAATACCTGTATGGAGGCGAAGTTTCAAAATAAAGATGGATTTATTAGGACAAGTGGTTACCCAAAGGCTTAAATTCGTAAATTATTGCGTTTTGCTTCGAATATTTACCGATTTTGAAGGTCTATGTCATGTGTTGTAGTAAAACTACGTGTTTCCTCCAACATGCTGTTTTTCAACCATTTACAGGCCAAAACTGGACTGGCTCAACAGAACTATATTGTTACACGGGTGGCAACTTTTTGCGTTTTTATGTATTTGCGCCATGTTCCTTATTAGCATATCATTTTGAATTATACGAAAGAAGATTACCCGAGCTTTACAAATGTTAATTAGATAGTCAGCCAATTAAAATAAAACACTGATATAAAAAAACAGCATTCGACAAAAATCCCATCCTTCGAAATGTTTTAAAATTCAGCACATAAATTCAAACTTCAAATTTTAGCACATAAATAAAAAATTACGGTTGGCAACCACTCTCACCCTCAAAATAAACACTATCCTAAGATATTTTGCGTAGTTTCATGCTTGTAACAAAAAATGCCATCGACAGTGTTTTCTAGACACTTTTTTCAAGCGTGGCCGGCCGTCTAAATGATAAGTGATGGAATCAAGCTGATAATCAAGGCACACTAAAACAAAGTAGAAGGTGAAAGGCAAAGGAAAGTGATTGCATTATAATTAAACAGTCAATATGCACTTGAGAAACTGTGTTGCACGTCATACGTGTTTTTTGATTTTTATAAAAATATTTCTTTACAGTTACAATACAAACATATTTATCTTGAATTATTTAGCAATGTACATTACTAACTATAAATGAATATACATGCGTCAATTACAAATTGCCGCATGCTAATTTAATGTATTTTAATTATATATGTATTTAATTGGTAGTATTGAATGTTTAGCTACTATATTTACAGTATATGACCATGCAATTACGCAACTTTCATGTATTAATTTCATTATGAATTGTTCAATTCTCGATCAACGAGGTTTACATATATATAGTACAAGAGGTCTGTCATTACAGCGAAATTTAGATTTTTAACTAACCATTACGCATCGTTCATTTCAATTTCGGAAACATTTTCTAAAACGAAAACACAAATAGAATTAGGAGCACTTTTGATACACGTAAGTCGTAACAGAAAAGTTGACCAACGTATCAGTTCGCTTTATGAATAATGAATAGTGATTAATGGATACTGAATGGATAGTGAATTAATGGCGAAATTTGGAACATAGAATAATGCAAAACAAAACTGATCAATAATCACAATGTAAGTAAATGCTTTGTAAATATTGACTGTATTGCTAGCACTGTCAACTTATGCAAACAACTTCGGTGTGCACATATCATGACGTAACAGGCTGCCTCTTTCACAGTCCCAGGGAAATGCACTAACAGAACAATAGGATGCAAAGGCCCATGGGACATTCCCAACATTCAACGCGAGATCAGCGACTGGGAACGAGTCAGGGTAATAGGCATAACTTCAACAGTTGGGAGCACTGATCTGAAAACAAGGACTGGATAGAGCATCCTATTGAATTCAATGAGCCAATTTTGAAGCCAGAATATTTTTAATGAGATCAGATTTTTAATTCTATCAAATTCTTGACTAGTCAATCGTTAGCTGTTTAAATTAGTTATACTATGAAGCAAATATATTTTCCTATGTAACTTGAGAAATATAGGTTCCAACATCACTTCTAATTAGTTTTAGAACGTTTTAAACACCACATAATGAGGCTTATGGCAGCCATATTGGTGTGACCTCATTAGTTATTAACCGGCAAAATTAGGGCGAAAGAGAGGACACTGATGATAAATTCTTATATAGACAATATTTGTCCTTTCCCACCAATAACTAGAAACTGTTAGAACCTCTTTAATTAAACATGTCGCCAACACCACAGTAGATTTGTGGTGGTCACACCAATATGGCCGCCATTGGCCCGGCTTGATTTATTCGTAGCAGATGCACTATCCAGTCCTTGTTTTCACATCAGTGGTTGGGAGTGTTCCGACTTGTTAGCATTTCCTATTTATATCACGGCTTACATTAAGTAATGAATTATTACCCTACCTTCATTTGTGGTATCATTTGAAACTTGAGCTGAAGTATTTTCTATATCTTTTGTATTGTCAACACTCGTTCTTCGTCGTTTCTTTAAAGGAAATCCCTGACGTATTTCACTAAGAAGTTTATCAACAATACATTCATCTTCTTGAAATTTTAATGTCGTTCTCACTCCATCTTTCCTCTTTTTCCTGTTGTTTCTCTCTTTTTCCGCTTTCGCCTGTTTTGCTTCTTGTGCACGTCGTTTCTCATTATCCTTCAAAACGAACAACGGTAAGATCAAGTTAGAATTATATTTATATCACATTTTTCTTCATTTAAGTTAGGCCTGCAGATCCGTGTAGTTTATGATGACTCGGACAAGATATAGTAAACAAGAAATCATCTTCCATTTTACATGAAGTAAGAGAGAACACTCGAGTTTGCTTAAATCAAATTGACAATGGTGCATCGGCCGGCAAGCCTCGAAAAAAGTGACTGTCGATGGCATTTTATGTTACAAGAAGGAAACTACATTAAATGTCATCGGAGTGTGTTCACTTCGACGGTGAGAGTGGTTGCCGTAATTTTTCTATTTATGTACCGAAATTGGAAGGTTTTTATAACGACATTTCGATGGATGGGATTCCACTTAAAAGCAGTATTCGATATTATTGTTATATTTTAACTAATTCACTACCTAATTAACATGTGCAAATTTCTCCTTTTCTTAATTGTCATAACTCAAGTGACATGCTAATGAGAAACATGGTATTACTATTACACTTGGTGGAATTTACTATTAAAGATAGATTTATTAGGACAAGTGGTTACCCAAAGGCTTAAATTCGTAAATTATTGCGTTTTGTTTAGAATATCCACCGATTTTGAAGGCTATGTGTTGTAGTAAAACTACGTGTTTGCGCCAACATGCTGTTTTTCAACCATTTACAGGCCAAAACTCGACTGGCTCAATAGCAATATATTGTGTTACACGGGTGGCAACTGGGCGTATAGTACTGATTCGTATGTAATCTAAACGTATGATGTTGTTGTCTGCCTGTAACACAACAAAAACAGATTGTTTTGGCTTCTTTTTGAAAGGTCGTGTTTTGATGTATTTGCGCCATGTTTCTTATCAGCATATAATTGTTACTTATACGAAAGAAGATTACCCGAACTTTACAAGTGTTAATTAGATATTCAGCCAATTAAAATAAAATACTGATATAAAATACAACATTCGACAAAAATCCCATCCTTCGAAATGTTTTAGAAAAAACCTTCAAACTTTAGCACATATTAAATAAAAAATTACGGTTGGCAACCACTCTCACCCACAAAATAAACACTATCCTAAGACATTTTGCGTAGTTTCATGCTTGTAACAAAAAAGGACATCGACAGTGTTTTCTAGACACTTTTTTCAAGCTTGGCCGGCCGTCTATTAAATGATTTTCGTTTTAATATAGACTGACTATATCACAAACTGAGTGTTAGGTCTTTTGCCGTTAAGAGCTACCTTCTTGAACGTCCAAACACGCGATTTGCATGTTTTATATTTCCTATTGATATCGTTCGTTCGCGTTTTCACAATATTAATTCAGTACAAAATTGATCCAGGCAAATGGATCTCCAACAAATTCAAGATAAACTCATATGCATTAACTTATTTTGAATTTGAATATTCAATAAATTCAGCGAACACTAATATAAATGTACACGTATATACACGAATTAACTTACCTCGACTGCCTGATTTAAGTTGATGCAGAACGTCTTGAAAGTATTTAATATATCATCAAGTTTTATTTTGCTTTCATCCTCACAAAGATAATGCGTTAACTCTTTTGTAAGTTTATGAACTGATTTGATTTGTACTTGAATTTCTTCCATCTCTTTTGTACAATCCTGGAACAGACAGAAATGAAAATAGATATGGTTTGGGACTTTGAGGTTCCCAGAGGGTAAAACACATGTAATTTACAGAAGCATGATGATGGTGTCAACTCCAACCTTTTACGTAGATGAGCTCGACAGGTTTCATGGGGTAAATAACATTCTTAGCTCAACTGTCTTTTACACCTGTCTACTAAGGCTGCATCACACAAGCATGATGGGGTCCACTGTATTCTACAATAAGCTCATGTGGTGGTTTTGGTTGGAACTTTGTCTTTGAGATATTGAGCGAAGGACCAGCTCATCTGAAAGTTAATTAGCGACTGGAAGGCACAGACCCTTCGTTTGATAGTCAGTATTCTAACTCCATACAGTGGGCCATTTCGCTCGAGACTTCGAAGTATTTATCTTTTCATGTAGTCGGACCAAAGTCAAAACCCACCTCACCTTATTGCATCACAAATTGTCTACAAGGGCTATACTATACAAAGGCTAAACAACATGACTTCATGTAAAATATTTTAACAACTCTACCTTTAAGAATGTGTTCATCAGGTTCTTTAGGTCATCGTCTGCTTTCTTCACATTCTTGCGAACATTGCCAATTCTTTCGCTCCATTCTCGAACATCAGCAGATAAAGAATCTATAGATACTCTAATGAGAAGCAAACAATGGATATAAAATGGCAAAGAAAGTAAGTCTGAATAATTGATATCAGAAAACTGATAGAAGATAATATTTTATTTATACAGCTAGGGTACTTTCTGTATAAAAACTATGGAAGCCCAGGAGTCCAAAAAAAATAAAACAATATTACAAGATACGCGGGGTGGAGTGTACAACATCAACAACATTCTAGGCGGAAACTTTCTTTTACGATCATAGCGCATGCGCGGTTCAAAACATCATACCAAAACCATATTGTTAAATTCTTAACCATGATACTGTGGCCAGAATTGAGAAGCAATGCAAAGAATATAATTATGAAGAAACCAATTATATGCTCATGCATGAAAATATTTTTGTTTTGAAAAATGATAAATGCATACTTAGAAGCCATATCTAAATGCGTCATTGCTGTAGGAAAAGACAGGACTTGGGCTCGTTTTGCTTCAGCAACCTACAAATATAAAACAAATAATATGGTTGGTACAACAGTTTTCAAACATTTTTATGCGTGTAGAATGTAGCAGACAGATCCTCTCTAATCTGCACAATCCCCCCCCCCTTAATTCCCCACGCTCTCTATTTCTAGCCTGCTTACTTAGAATTCAAAGCGTTTTCGCCCCTATCCTTGCGGAGGAGTAGATCAATATCTACAGGTCGTGAGAATTTTCCACGTCTTTGTTATATGTTCCAATACGTATTTCATATATTAATTCGTTCAACACTCAGAAAGGTAATTATAACTTACTTCAACTAAGAAATGCATAAGATTCATTCTTGGCTTATTTGCTTTAGTATCCGTAAGTTTCAATAAAGAACTGATCTTGAATGCTATTGCATTTCCTGCATGGCCATCCTGTGAAAAGTAGAAATTTTTAGAGAAGGAAAAGTGTATATAAAGGTTTTCCAATTATTAGTACCCAAGAAAACCGTCATAGTTAAGAAAAGCCTTTATAATTTTTGCACAATTAAACAAACCGAGAAGCTGTTTTCCATTTGGGAGAAAGCGACGGCAGATCAGGGAACATTAGCTATGTATATATATCAACAGCTAGTACATATCAACAGGGAAAACAATGCGATGTCACGCAATTTTTTGTATTACTATATACAAACATTTTTCGATTATCATGGAAGCCATGTCAACAAATAATTTATTACTTACTCCATTTAGAAAGTTTCCTATCGTCAATATGACTTGTAGCACTTCGGGTAAGACTACGCTTTCCAAAATATCTAATATATATAAAAATTAAATATTTAGAGAAAGTTGTAGAAGTGGCGCAATCAGTCGGGGGCTACCTAATATACTGCTAAGATAAGTTCATTGAGCTGCACGCGAGGAAAACTAGTAACTAGTCACCTGGTTGAGCAGCTCCGCCAGAATTAATGTGGTGCATCTTTAATACCCCATGTGTTTTCTTTCAGTCAACGTATATAGTTAATAGATTAGTAGTAGCTTCTGTAACCATTGAATGAGATGGCTAATGACTTGGCTATTAACTTTCTTTCTACTGTGCCATAGAACCATGCAGGACATACAATAATTATAACGTAGTAAAATATACCTGATGTAGCCTTGAGTAACGCATTAAGTCCTGGTTTAATAATTTGCATTGCCTCCGCGAACTCAGTTTTCAATAACATACTGTTAATACGAGTCTCGTAATAGGGAACTGATATTAATCCATGAAGAAATCTTTCTGCTGATCCTAACTTTTCTTTATCATCATTATAATCTTTCAGTGTTTGAACCTGAAATCAACATGAAACTAAAGTTAGTACAAACGGAATACTAATAAATCTGTAAATAGTTATACACCCTGGTTACACCACAAATGATTGACCATGATTGTTTACGGATGTAATGAAACGTACCCAACTACACGAGATTTGGAATTTTAGAACGACTGAACTGACCATTCGAATGGCTACAGATATTCACTGGTAATGTACAAGAAAAGTGCAGTTAACAATTTTTTGAAGAGGTTATGCATGATATGGCCGCGAGGTTGTGTTGGCACTGAGGGAACTGAATCAAAAGTGGTAAATAATGCTTTTAAAAACTTGTTTGTTCATTCAATAACTTTGGCAATCTATTGACACTTGCAAATTGTTTTCAGTTAACGTGGCGAATCTCAGTGAAAAATTCGCCACAGCTATAAACTTTCATCGTGAAATCCCTGCAATTATTGTCTGTGGAAATGACGTCAAATTCACACGTAGACAACTATATGTCAAAAACAGAGAAGGTATAAGTTGGTTTAACGACTTACTATGGTTTTGTCCGGAACAAATTTCAGCAAGCTTTTCAAGTCCTCCACATCAAATTTTTCAACATCACATTGTCCGATTGCCTGCACTATTGTGCCAAAAGGCCTAGAGAATATAAATATGTGTTAACAATTGCAACTTTATCCTTTAAAACCGAAAGATTGCTGAAGGAACATTAAACTCACATTTTAAAATGCTTTAGAAAAATGTTAATATTCAAACTCTGTTTAGAGTCCAGGAATGTAATCTATTAAATAGAGACAAGTACAGATTAATGTTCAGAAAACATTAAGTAAGAAACAGTATAAACAATTTTAATCAACTGTCACTCTGTCAGTTCAACGATTTTTCAATTGTTACAGTAAAATTCTGAAACCGAAGGCCTCAGCTGTTCGTGCGGTATTTTAATAAAATATAATTCGGCGTTAGGTAAAATCCCGCCAGTCTGCAATTAAAATTGCGAGGTCTCGAGCGAAGTACAGGAATTCTATCATTGAAACAATATTTGCAATCAATAGTATTTGTTTGAAATAGGAGTTTTAATCTCTGGGATAAACAAAATAACTTCTGTTAAATTTTCGTATATTTTCCGCTTTCTGTTGTAGTAGGACCTGAACGCTTGAACAACACGCGCACAATGAATATATTTCTCACCTCAGTTTTTGCTTTCTTGTTTCCAGTTTTCTTTTTCTTTTCCACTTGTTTCTGTTTAAACAGTTCTTCCTCGAGTTGAAAATCCGCCTGTAATGGTGGGAAGTTCCAAACACTAACCCAGATACAGTTTTTATTTCTCGATACAATATTTGGAGGTATTTTAACCCACTGGAATTTCCTCATCTTGCTTGTGGCTTTAGTTAACGGTATCACAGATGAATATGGGGACACTGACATCGCTGGGCTTTGGCCTAAAGGAGTGCTGAATGATGGTGAAAAAAAGGGAGGTGGGATAGGAGTGCCAACAGAACCTGGGATACGTGGTCCTGCTGATCCAGGTAATGGTGGTGGTGGAGGTGGACCAGCAGATTCAGGGAAGGGGGGAGGGGGTGGAATTGCTGATCCAGGCAAGGGGGGAGGGGGTGGAATTGCTGATCCAGGCAAAGGTGGTGGAGGAGGGACAGGTGGTCCTACAAAGCCAGGAAAGGGGGGTGGTGGTGGAACTCCTGAGCCAGGTAAAGCAGGAGGGGGAGGGGGAGCAGGTGGTGCTGGAGTTCCAGGAAAAGGTGAAAGGAAAGAACATGATCCTCCTAAGGGTGGTGGTGGTGGTGGTGGAGGAGGAGGTGGGGCAGTTGATGATGATGGTGTTCCAGGTGCAATCAATCCCGTCCCTGGAGGTGGCACGGCAGGTATCGGAGTTGAAGATATTGTTGTAGTGGATGTTTCCATATTCTCTTCCTTTGACTGCCTTGAAATCATTGATTTGAGCATTTCCAGTTCAGAATTTAACAAGAAGCCTCCTTGTTCTTGTCTTTTCATGTTGGAACATTGTTTTACAAACTTCTCAATTGTTTTCCAAACGACGTCCATTAAGTTATCTTCTTCAGTGAGTGCAAAGAGACTTTGTAAAATGTGCAAAAAGTTCGTCGCGTAAGGTTTGTTGCTAATCTAAAGATTAAGAAATCTTTAAATTGCCGCAAATTTTAGATAAGCAGTAACATCTTAATATTATTCGTCCTTTTATTTCATATGCGATCCTACATTAACTGCAAATGTAGATATTTATTGGGTATTTGGTGCATAACAACAGTTTTAATGATTTTTTAATTATTATATACTATAATTGAACATTTCCTATGTGGAATACACTGATTTTATAATGTACACCAGAAATTCTCTCCGAAAAACAGAAATCATCAGAAAAGGATTCACCACTTTAACATCTTTCTGGACCCCAAACATTGCAGCAAACGTAGACAAAAATGGCTATGTGTAGAACTACATGATTTGTAGCACAAAGGTTGTAACAGCATGGTTTTCAATATATGTACGAAAAATATTCTACTATACGACTTAAATTTTTTGCCATCTTCGTGTTTCTGCACACATTATTGTTGTTGTCACTGTTACCCCCCCCCCCCTGGACACACTTTAACCGTTACGACCAAAATATATATAATTATGCGTCCAAATTGCTCGCTACTCTGGTTTAAGTAAACGAATGCAAAGTCTGGTCGAATTACATTCACGACCCAACGTTTCGACCCTCCGGTCTAGTGTCTTCATCAGGGTGATCTAAAGTCGCACCGTAACTCCTAACAATGCAACTATAGGCCCTCTGGCATGGATTGAACCTGCCACCCTGCAGTGCCTGCACGTGTGTAACGGATAAGAATGTGTCAACGTGTAAATAAGGAAGTCAACCATAATTAGCGGCGTATGCTTCATTTTGCAAGCTGCATCCGTGATAATGTGATAATGTAATTATAGCTCACTAGATTATAAATATGGGATGTAAAAGAAAATAAAGTTAAGTTGGATCTTGACAACGTTGCGTGTTGTGTTGGCTCGGCTCGTTACACGTGGAATCGCAGGGCCGCAGGTTCAATTCTTGCCAGAGGGCCTATAGTTGCATTTTTCACAAATGCTCCTGGTTAGGTCTAAAATATGTATATAATTTTTGCTTGTAATTTCCATCTACACAAACACTTTAACGTTCAGTTCTATCGAGCGAGATCTCCAAGGTAAACCTGAAGCCCTTGTTGTATCTTGTATCTTGTATTAATGTTTACCTGTTTCAACAAAGCATGAAATATATCCACGTGACTGTTTAGATCAACTCCTTCTGGTGTTGTATAGTCATCTTCATCTTTTAAACGTTCATCTTCAAATACATCTAACTGAATTCTTAATTCGTTGTCATCAGTATGTCTTAAATATACATGAAAAACATTCAATTTGAAAAACGTTTAGAACTGTTTTCACACAACCGAGGTTTCGTTGGACCTTGAGCGATTTCTAGCCCTTCTACTCGTCCATATCGTCCATTTGTGCTTAACGCTTATCTTGCAGGAAGTATAAAAGTGTGTGTAAGTGCGTTGATCATTTTCAGCATGCAGCATTATTTAATAAGTCAATATTAACGTCATACACTGCTATATTTCCTATTTTCTTGTTTACATATTTTCTATTAAAATTCGAAGTAAGCCCTTTCAAATATACTAAAATATAGAAATAACAAACATAATAAATGAAATTGAAAGAATTGAAAATTCTGAATATGACCGCATTAGTTTGCATATATCGGAATGCATATCTAAATAGAGTTATTCTTCATTGTGGCAAATAATGTGGCTAAAAATCTATAAAACAATCTTACTATCACTTACCGAATTCCATTTAAAATATCTAGAAGCTGCAGACCTAAATATAGAAGGAGATAATTCAGTGAAATATTAAATACATAGGCCTAAGTATCAACAGATTTATTTTATCGTATCTTTCGTTGTAACTACTATTATTATTACTACATGTATTATCGATGTGAAACTCACCAATAAATTCATTTCTAATGCGAACTCTCTCATCAAATTGTTCACTAGCTATAATAATTGAATTTACAAAAGCAAGACAAGTCGCTTTATAAGAAGTACTCTCTGCATTCTTTAACTCGTTTACAATGACGCTAAAGCGATAACGTTGACCTTTCGTTGACTGGAAAAAAGAACAGAAAAAATATATGATTAATACCACTAATAGAAAATGACCTCATGGTTTGTACACAATTGAGAAAAGCCATACCAATCAAGTTAAGTTAGGTCATGTTCCAAACATGGCGTCATTTCCAGTGAAAGCGTGACGTCAATAACCTCCTGACGCAAGGCCTTCGCTCGAAACGTTGAAGTGTTTTCAATCTTTTTCCAGGCAGTTCAGATCCAAACTTCGGCAGTCAATGTTACATTGTACAGAGAACAATATCAACTTAAAGCCTTTCTCACGCCATGCGACCAGCCTTGTCCGCCATTGTTGGGTGGCAAACCCTGCAGCAGCATAAGAGGACGAAAAGCGAATGAAAGATTTAGTGAAGCAGGTAGTACTTATAAACATTAGTATACGGTGTTTTAACTCAACTGAATTCACTCCTTCGCTTGTTGCCGTCTACTTTCCCCGTGCGATTTGCCAGCCAAAAACGTCGGGCAAGGCCTGGTCACATGGCTAATTAAGAGGCGCGTGTGGAAATACGCAGAGTATGCCGAAAGTCAGTTACTTGCAGGTCCGATAAAGTGTTTCGTGGGGTTTCGTGTATTTCGTCTCGTCATGTGTAGTAATCACCTTGTAGTGTGACAGAGCATCAACCGCCATTTTGTATCCCATTTCAGAATAAACACAAAGAGCAGAAAGAAGTTCAAATACTTGTTTCTTCAGCATCACGTTGTCCGTGTCTAAAGCTAAAAAAGACAAAACATAATTCAAATGTACATTAAATTAAAGAGCTTAAAGCTCTTAAAAGAATGGAATGATTATTGATATCTTATAATGATGAATTGATGTGGTTGTTGCATGCATGGTTGCATGTGTATATATCATTCAACTTTACTCGTCACGACATAAATTTGGGCCTTATATATGTTAAATTTTCATCCTTGAGTTTTATCTTGTTTGCAGCGGCTTTATTGGTCCAGGTCTATAAATTACAATTAATAGCATAATATTGTAACAGCCATGTTCAAAAGTACTAAAGTAGTGTGCATAGCTAAAGAATATAAAGTTTATAAAAGTCGCCATATACAAAACTATCCAGTTATAGGAATTTTTAATATTTACATCATGATTGATGCGCTGTACAAAAAAAAGAAATTGTGTGAGCATTTACACGTAAATACAATTACGTCACTGTATGCTAGGGATACACACACGATATGATATGATAACTGCAATGTCAAGTTAACGATCTTAGCATATGTACATTGAACACTGGGATAGTCAGATCATATTAAAGATGTTACATGTCATCAACTGTTCTCATAATTAATATCAATCTATTGTGTAAACCTTGTGTGAGAAGACGAGATAATTCCTTGTTTTTTAAAATAAAATTCATGCCAGTTTTTGTATTCATGACACTTCGAATACAAAACACGCACTCTAGTTGCAAGAAAGCATTAACAACACCAGCAGTATGTTGTCGTTTCCCAAGATTCTCGAGTGCCAGAAATAATGAATCTAGTCCGCCATGTTCTAGGAATGATTGCACCCACGTTGCAGAAGCCCCACGAAGTTTCGTTCTTAAACCAAAGTAGTTTGAAACACATGGATTTTGTAAGGAACGGGCGAGGTACTTTGGATCCTTTCCACAATCGATGCTATTTCCCCCGTTACGATTTGATTCAATTCGTTCATTGACAACAGCGATCCATTTACTGCGATATACTCGCGCAAACTTGGTAGCCATTCAAAATGTAATGGATCACCAACTGCTCATAATATCTTGTTAGTTAGTTGTGACAATAAGAAGATATAAACACAGCACAGAATAAATAGTATATAGCGGAATAATTTGGGAATCAATTCATTCATGGTCATGCACAGTTTTAACGTACATAAATGCACATAATGCACATTTACACATGAATCCTTTATTCAAAACTGTTCCAACATCTGTTTTAAACTTACATCCTGTGGTCATATTTTGGTTGTTATCTGAGCCTCTGAGCTGAAAATAGCCTCATATTATCCATCAAGTTTGGTACTAGTTGAAAGTCACAAAACAAACCTATTTCTTCATGATCACTTCTACAAGGTGATGACAGACGGGAAAATTCGCATTACCTTGTAAAATATGCGGTGAAGTTCACAATGATGTTCACGTTTTAAAGCAAGAATGTGTTTTTTTAACGTTTTGTCCGTCCCTAGGTATACAACTGTTGTACAATTCAAATTCAGAGTATCAAGAATGTACATCAGTGTAAGTGAAAAAATAGGAATGATGCGCCTCATATTATAAACGGAAGCCAGATCTTGCGTCGCGTAGTGTCCATTTCACTTCCAGCTATGAGGTACATGGAACTATTGATATATGATATGATATGATATGATATATTATATGATATATGATATGATATGATATGATGTGATGTGATGTATTACATTACATTACATTACATTACATTACATTACATTACATTACATTACATTACATTACATTACATTACATTACATTACATTACATTACATTACATTACATTACATTACATTATATATTACAAATTAGTAAAATTCCACCACGTTGCAACAAGCAAGCAACAACTCTATTTTGTGAAAGGATAGTTTCACAAAAACGTTTCATATATAATAAGTGATCTGAGTACATGCACAATGCGGCCTTACGAGTATGTACAAAAAAGAGTTCAGGTATGCCGGAAGTTGCTGAGGGCAAGGGGTGCGAGGGCTCTTACCTACTTATATAACGTAATTTAAAATCAAACACAAAAAATCTTACCAGTTACGATAAATTTACTTAAGGGTTTACGAGTCGAGTCGAAGGTTTATTAAAGGCGCCTCTGGCTGCCACCGTATGACTCATGTCTGATCAGGGAGCACAGCTACGATGGAAGGGTTAGTTTGGGGCTTATCCAAACCCACCCTGTCAACATTCCCTGTGGGAGGAAACCGGAGTACCCGGAGAAAACCCACGACGTTCGGTAGAGCGTTGACTGACTCTTTTCACATAAGTGTCATTACATTGCGAGCAGAGGTTCCTGAGCGAGAATCGACCCACGATCTCAGTGATGAAAGGCACTTGCTCTGACGACTGCGCCACCGAAGCCCTCTGAATTACACAAAAATACGGGGGGAAATAAACTAAGCACGGTGCATGCCCATGTCCATGAAATTGTGCAGTATATATGCAATGGCTGCATACATGGAGTATACATTATTTAAAAACCACCTATATATAATTGGAGTATTAAATTTGTATCTATAAGACTATAATTTGATACTCATATTATAGAAGTAACGGCGATATTATGTGTGACTGCAATAGTCAATATATTATAGACTATAATCACTATATAGTCAATATATTATAGACTATAATCACTATATAGTCAATATATTATAGACTATAATCACTATATAGTCAATAGTACGTCGATCCAGATCAAAAGAGGCATCGCTGCCTGAAACCAACTACAATGGCGCTATATATATATTTGATAAATATGAACATGATTTGGAAGGCCAAAATTGTTGAAACAACAACCACAGACTGTTGTATGTAAATATCAGAAATTAGACAACAAAACAACATAAATACAGAAATTAGTGGCAATATCTAACCGTCGACTAAACTTGAGAGAATCCCGCGTTCACTGAGCACATTATCCAGTCTAAGCGAATTGATCATGGACGTAAAACTAGAAATAAACTTTGCACTTTCATGGCTGTCAAGAATTGACTTCACTTTTCCTGAACCAAGAGTTTCCAATGTAGACAAAAGTATGCCCAAACCACGAAGCCTGAGAAAATTTGTCTTCCATGTTTCCGAGCTAGCGGAACACTGTCGCGAGTCTTTTGCAGAGGGAGCCAGCTTGATTGATTCTCGTTCAACTTCAGTTTATTTACAACAGAAGTTAAAATCATAAGCTTGAAAAACATGAAATTCTATTTGCTAATGTCGCTTAAGTTTTCTAGCAATGCCAATGTCGCTCTCAACATGGTGTACCGCAAAACTGTTAATCATTTCGAAATGCAGACAAACTTATTAGATATGCATTAATTTTCAGTAGAAAGAGCAAAACCCTCCTTTGGGAACCAGAAAACAAAACATTTTAAATAATTTCAGCATGCGTACGAACAAAAGAATAAAAACTCAAAATAGATAACTCAATGCAGTACAGGGAATATTTTTATATTATAATACGAACAATAATTACAAACAAAAAACGTCAATACTGACAATAGAGATCCGATTTATGCAGTAATTCATAACAATGCAAATTACGAGACCAAAACGAGACCATCATTATCAAAGTGCATATTGATTGTTTCGTAATATTTAAAGCTATATACGGATGCTGAGAATGCACTATAGTTTCGAGATGTTTTAAGCCCCATGCACAGTCTTCATTTACGTTCACAGTCTGTTTTCGTGTTTATTGTTACCACAATAGAGATTTAATCATAAATAATAAAAGTAAAGAGTTTAGTCTGAATCGAACAAGTCATCGCTTTTTGTGCAGTCACGTTATGTCAGGCAAACACTCGATCTGAATCTCGACGCAAAATATTCGGAAATTTGTTCACCGCTAATCGCCAGTAATTAGCAATCGCGGGCTGTTAATTTTCAATTTTGACGTGCGTTCTCGTGATACATCGTTATACATCGACCAGGATTTCAAAGAGTTCACATAAAATAAGAATACGTTAAGTTATTAAGTACGCGGGTCGCCTGATAAAGCCTCGACTTCATTCTTTTGAATTCTATTCAGTCATATACGTAATGTTTGACGTTTCTGTCTGTTTTCAAAAGAATGACTTTCAGTCAATGTTATGCGTGTATAAATGGTCTATATTCCCCCGTTAACGTTATATCTTGAGACAACATATTAAGATGGCTCGACGTAGTTTTAAAACTTCAGGGACCGGTTGTACGATCGAAAATATCGATCAAGTCTATACATTCATCGAACTACCAAGCTAAAATTTTTCGACTTGAATAGAACAATTATGTTTGCAACTACAGTATATTAAGTGCATAAGATTTAAGTTCAGTCATTCACAAAATGTGTGAAAGTGTTATTCAATTTTGGCTTATCCATTAAGCTAAACGGCCTTCGTACAACCGGCCCCAGGTGTACAATTTGAAACTTCGCATTTTTAGGTTTTATTTGAAAGTTCGCATTTATCAGTTGCTATGCCGACACACGCGTACGAAATTCACTCTAAAACTAAAATAGCTTATACTTAGCCTTAGCTTATACTTAGCCGTGTAGTTGGAAGAGAAGCACGGTGACCCCCATTATTTTCGTGCATTATTTTACTGAGGTCTGAGAACATAGACTAGTGTAAAATAAGCAAAAAATTCTGTAATGCCATTATATCTAAAAAGGCAAAAAATATCGTTTTCTTTGATAAATTTTTTGTCATTACAAATATTTTTATTTTTTGTTTAATGAAAGACTTATGCAGTACATGCAATACGGCGTGCAAAGTTTGAACATAGGTCACCGGATATAGGTCACCGGATATCGGCTCACCGGATATAGGTCACCGGATATGGGCTCGTGCAAGTGACGTCACAACTAGTAATTGTTTGGCTTTCGCCACTTTGGGTGGCAAATTCCACCATTTCCATTGGACAAATCATAGTTAACTATGGACAAATTCAGGCTAATTAAAATGAGATCCAACATGGCTGACATTAATCGTACGCCAAATTTTCAATAACTCAAGATCTAGACATGTTAAAACAACAAACTATACACCAAAATACTCCAAGATAATGCCACCCAAATATAGCGGTCGCCACGTCAGGTCTTGTGATCCTGGCTGTTGGCCAAAAGGATCGCAGGCTCGGGGAACGAGATTGCATCAGGTCATTCTGCAACCTCGGTCCCAGGCTCCACGAGAAGGAAGAGCAAGTTGAATCATTTTTGGAGTTCCTTCGTGTCCTTCGTGCATCCCGCGCACACGAATTGTCACGCGGGTTTGTTCCTATAGCATGAAGTTTGGTTCTCGCGATTCTTGCATAAGGAATTTTGTGAGGATTAATATATCGAGCCACCTTGAATAATATTTCATCTGAGGAAGTTCCTCAGATGAAATATTGAGGAACAATATCCTCTCGCTTCTCACGAGTAGAATCTGAATATCAATTATACTGGTTGGAAAATTGCTGAGGAAACAAAACAATGTTCAAATTTTATTAACAGGATATGAAGAACACTTCCCAATCTCAAAATAGTCTAAAATGGCAGACAGGGCCGTACTCAGAAAATTATCCAGGGGGGGGTGTAAGGTGGTTTCAAACCGACTGCCAAACTAACTTGTACCGACTACTTTAAAGGGGGGGGGGTTACAAAAATTTTCCCGGACTAGTAACGTTTTTATATTACTATTTAACCAATAAATAAGTTTGTTCCTACAAAAACATTTACTTCCTAAAAACAAAAATTCCCTTTTTCTATTCTTTGTGCCGACTTGTTTTGCGCCGACTTGTTTTGTGCCGACTTGTATTGTTTTGTGCCGACTTAAATCTCGCTTCTGCCGACTAAATCTCATAAATACAATTTATGGGGGGGTGTGACACCCCCCCAAACCCCCCCGTAGATACGGCCCTGATGGCAGATAACTAAATATGATTTCTTAAAATTCTCCCTAAAAGTACGCGTGAATTCCATATTGCAACTCACGATTGTAGACAAACAAGAGACAAAAGTTTTAAAGGACTAAAAGCAGTACTTCAAAGTCATTTCCGCTAGTCACAGTCTGAATACTGAAGTTAATTGGTGAAGATGATGCAATGAATTGAAAATATTTCTTTTAACTTTTTGTCTCCTTACTCTCCTACACAGTTAATCTTTTCTTTTTTTCCTCCTGGATGGTTGGATGATTCCATACTACTATAGAATTGTGTCAATATTTTCGCATCTCAATGTCCAATGGCAATGATTAACACTTTCTTCTTAGACTTATTACTCATTCACGAGACGAAATTTTCGCCCTCACATCGTGAAATGAACCTTCACTGTACATGCTCTAACAGGTCTTACTGTACAAATTTATCTGGGTGATATAAAACTTCACATTTCACTGAAACAAAAGCATCCACATGGAATCATAATTCAAGAGACTTTGCATGCTTAATACGTTTCGCTGCTGAATTTTCACCAACTTTATAGAACTTAAAAGATGATAAGTTTCAGTAGTTATATGTACTCGCATCAATTTCATCATGATCGATAGCAAAAGTTGGAAGGAAGAAAGTTAATGAGTTAATATATGAGTTAATATATGATATGCTATTAGACTGTGTTAGAGAACATATATCAGCGAGTTCACAAAGACAAAGTCTGGTTCAGATAAAAATAATGAAGTGTGATATAGAACCTAAGTATATAATCTATAAATGTTTTTTAAATATAAATATAGTATTGGTCTATTGGAGCTGCATGCAAGCTGGCAAAAAGTAACCTGTAGTGTAAAGCTAACAAAATGTCAGTGCCTTTTATTTAACCTCCCCTCCCCTCCCCCACTAGTTTAGCCCCTGTACATATGGCAAGCATTGCCAACCACACAAAAGTTTGTCTGCATTAAATTAGAGTTAAAAATATAAAAACGCTTTGATATATAAAAACGCTTTGGTACGGAAAAAACGGGAAAAACATGCCTCGCGAGGAGTGCATTTATCAGTATTTTCAATCAAATTGACTTTGACAAATCGATTTTTGCAAATTCTTCAACTTTGGAAGCTTATATCTACTTGAAATACTAACTTTCCGGAGAAATCTTATACTTACAAGGTTAGTGGAAAGTTTTTTCATATTTTATTCAAATTTTATAAGTTTTCAAGACAGATAAGGCATGAAAAGTCCGAAAACAAAAAGACACGGCAAGCCGCGTATATGTATGAATTTAACCTTATCTTCAACGAAAATATTCATTACATGACTTGTTTATATACTTTTATACCACAGGTTTTTATACCATTGCTAACAGATGGGATACTTGTAAAATACCGTCTTGTTTGTCATTTAAAGCTCAAAAAACTGTTCTACAATGCGGTTGTGTACCCTGATACAAAACAACTAGATATACACAAAATGGCAATCTGTGACTTCCCAAACTTTGGCAGGATGTAAATGATTTAATTTTCGGTTTTTGCTTAAAGAAAACATTAAAAACGATTAATCTTTTCCTAAGCGTTAAGTTTCGGCACCAAATACATTAATTGTCAACTATCAATAAACAAGGTTTCAAAGCATCAAACCAACATATAGTGTATTTGCATGTCGACTGTTTCACACTCACTCCTGGCTTTCAATGATAAATAAAAGTTATCAGGAAACTCGAACGTGTTTTAAAAACAAACAAAAGTGATCACATACTGCTATTTTCAGAAATTTTAAGCTCAAAATGATGATCTGTAGCGCTAACTCGTAAAAATAAGCATTTTTCAACTTTCGAACAGTGTTTCTCCAATACTTTAGTTAGGAAATTCGACGAGCGACACTTGCCAGCCACGCACCAGAGCAATTTGCGTGGCGCGTGGAATTGCGTCACAGTGGGGACAAGAACATCAAAGCACAGAATAGATAGCCTGCGTCGCAGACGGTTGGGAAACTTGAGACGGTGGAAACGGGTATTTTTCTCCAAATTTTTTTCCCAACTTTCTTTAACTCGCAAATTATTTTTAATGTTCGGCGTTAGGATTACAGCGGTGGTCAGGGTATATTTTATATAAAAAAATCGCGCGATGTAAAATTTCAGGACTTCGCCCCTACTCGATGGCAAATGCTAGCTTTTGTCACGAAGCCTGCGGTGCAGCTGCTTCATGTTTCATATCGTTTGAAATAGGAAGCGTTTGCTCCCACATCCCAACCGGAAAATATTTTCTATAAATACAGAGTCCGCAGTCCGCAATCCGCAGTCCGCAGTCCGCAGTCCAGTCAATACTCGGGCTATATATTGGAAAAACATAAATGAAAATTTAAACAAAAGAGGAAACAGTCGAATGGCTGAAAAAGGGCACGTGTTTTACTAGTATAAAACGGTAAGTGTCTATTTTGCATATTTTAGCTTGTGGATTTGCAAAAGCGTATGTCACTCTGTGAGGTTATTACAATATCGATTAAACCTAAAAGGTATTTTGGCAAGTTTAAATTTGAATTTTGAAGAAACAAGGTAATGTCAAAATTAAAGATAAATTTGACGTTTTTCTGAAATGTCTAGGGTTGAATTTTACAGCAAACCAAAGCTAAAAGAGTACGTAATAACACATCTATTTTATATAGTGGGGCAATTCATAATTCATTTATAGTTAAAAGTACAAATATTTATATCACTATTTTACCATTTTGTACAAAAAGTAAAAAGTTGCGTGTTGCTATGGCACAGAGTAGAGATCATACAGAGGTGTAACAGGTGTACCCACTTCTTTTTGTGCGTGCCTTCAGACGCTTGCCGAGCATGCGCAGTTAAAATGCACGATTCAAGATGGCGGCTCGCTTTTAACTGCAGCTTACCTTTCAGAAGTGCGTAAAAATGCGAAAGACCTTAAGATTGTGAAACTTTAAAGGGCCGAAAATGTTGGGAACTTGGGGAATGTTGGGGACTTGGAATGGGGGGAACTTGCCGAGCATGCGCAGTTGATCATTTTTTGCCCGGCCGCCTGAAATCAGTTGGTTACACGTGTGTAACACGGGTGTTTGCGACGGCCCGTTCCACCTCTGTATGATCTCTACTCTGTGGCTATGGTTACAGTGATTGACTGAATACTTCATGTTACAATAAATTTTGGGAATTATAATTTATTCCTGAGTTCGAATAGGCGAGGGGATTCTGCATGAGTGAACATGAGTGTATTTCTAGTACTTACTAGCAAGTGCAGACCATTGGTGCAGACTCGTCCCCAGTCGTTATCTAATAGAGCATTATTATACATAATTTATATATATATATATATTTCTAAAATTCATTAATTATTCATAAGCAAAATACAAAGGAAACTCATGACCTGTAGCGGATCTATATATTTGATACAGACTTGCTCAAATTTTCTCCTTCAATTTTTACAGCGTAGATAACATCAATCTTCAAAATTCCAACGCCAGTGAGCGTATACAAAACGAGTCATTTTAGAAGTCATATACAAACCTTGCAGTTCGGCCTTTATCAGATCTAAAACACTCGGCTGCGCCTCGATGTTTTAAATCAGATAAAGACCTCTCGCGCGGTTTGTATATATTACATATAGATCAGTGCCAAAGATATCGATACATGTATATATATAGGTCACCACCAACTCCTAACCTTAGCCCGGGTAAGCCAAAACAACCGGAATTTTTTGCTCAAAATACTTCTCCTGTATTTCTATCCATGTGATAAGAAAATTGGTCCAATCAGAAACGTGTAAAAGGAAAAAGAAACGCAAAAACTATGATTCTGAAATACAAATCTATAGTAAACTGGGACCTCTGAGTCGGGTGGCGGCAGCATGACTTCCGGCTTCACTTTTTGTCACGGATTTATTATAAGATGCGTTATCCAGTCTATATCCAGATCAGTGGTGTTGACCTGCTGGTCATACAACTGCATTTGCAGGTACCACTGGTTTGAAAAATTATATTACTTTTATATATAATTATATATATAATTCTATTTTGCTGTCATACTGTAATTTTCTAGGTGACTTTTGGGAAACTATATGCCTGCATTTCAAGTTTCTTGAAATTAAGCTAGTTGAGCAGAAACATTTGGTGTTTGACCAATCAGGGTTTAATAATTGGATTAATTACGTAACAAACCTGTTGAGTATGATGTGAATGTTGACAGGTTATAGACAAATATTTGTACAGAATAATAAATGACCCCATATTAATAATGAATTAACATAAATATTTGGTCCATACCTTTAGCCAGTTTTTGAGCACATTCTTTTCTTTCTACCATTGCCTCGAGACCATTCTTCGAGTTCATAACGGCTTTTATACACGAAATACAATTGAGAATTTCGCATGTTTCGCTGATATCATAACTAGTATGTTTACTTGTAAGGTCTTCTAAAGCGTCAAGTAGGTAGCCTAAACCACCTTGCCTTACAAATTCTTTCATCCATTTTCTAGTACAGTCCAGAATCTTATGTCTAACTGCGAGGAATATCTCGATTCTTGTACCAATTTGAAGAAGATCAATGCATTCATCTGGGTCGAGGTCGTCATCTTTCAGTGCTTCTTGAATGTTTGACTTGGCAAGCTTGATTAATTTCAACCATAAATATTTAAATTTGTACGTCTGTGTATGCACTTCAGCCATATCCTGCCAATATAATATGTATTGCTATAAATCCTGTCAATATCTTGTCATTTTTACCTCTAGTTTTTCAAGTGCACCATGTACTTTGTACACTTTTACTGTCGTTTTTTACTTGAACTGGCGTCTATTGTCCAGAAATATTTGCATGTTACAAATTCCTTACATTTTTCATTTTCCGTATTCTTGTCATTACTAATCACGCAAGGTGTCGCGCTTTTTACAGGAAACTGAACAAAACCTAAGCGTCTGTGACGCAGCCTAGTGTAAAGCCAGCTCATGCATCAGTTAGTCTTTATCTACCAAGAACTTTCAATTTGAGTTTAAAATACTAAAGAGTAACTATCATTTTTTTAAAAACCACGTATGAACATGGATATGCACAAAATCTACTTGGCCAGGATGAACAATATATCTCAACTGTGCTTATTCCTCGTGCTGGCCACCGTCACAGAGTACGGAGACGACCTGGCAACTGTACTGGCGTAACCTCGCTCGTAACAAGTCGACGTAAACATGTTTGATGTGGGCGTGAAAAAACAGTGTGTTCACTGTGTTGTGTGGTCATCACATGTTTAATCAGGCGTATTTTGCGGAATGACGTAACGGCAGAATATCGGAACAACGGGTATGACCAGAATGACGGAACGATTTAGTTTCTTGTTGTTACTGTTTTTATCCGAAACTGTCAGCAAATTCTTAAAATACTAATAAAAATTGTTTTCCTTTTTGTTTTGTGACTACATTGTTGAACATTTTTGCTGATAATTGATATTGCTATACACTGATAATTTAATTGTTACCTCTGGAATAGAAGATTTCTTCATCGTTGCCAATACGGCCAATACGTTTTCAAATGTCGTCAAAATATGATACCATCTATTGAATTACTTCCTAATCGTCAAGAAAGTGTAACGTATGGTTTACGGAATAATTAGTTATAATATAATAGTTATAATAGTTATTTGGAATAAGTTTACCATGATGTAGAACTGGATGGGGAAAGTTGAGGTTTTCCTATCAAGCTGTGGCAAACGTCAATTCATTAAGCCGGGAAACAAGGAATAAACGATCCTATACTATTTTTGAGAGTCGCTTCCAGACGTTCCAGTTAAAACTGTCTTTTGGAAACTACGTATGTATTATATTTAATAATAGAGGACCTCCTTGAAAAGCACCTTTCGGTGAAGGAGCTTTCCTCTTAAAATATTTATTAAAAAAATTATATTGCTAATATTAGTTAGCTCCTCACTGCTTGTAGGAACCATAGTTCATAGAACCAAGTATGTGCATGTCAACAAATCTTAATTAGATAATCATCGGTCAGTCCCGACACAAGTATGGCAAGTAAATTGTTGTTATCTGTATAATGTAACTGTAAATCATTTCAGTGATCACGGTATATGTCGGATGGGAAGCTTTTGTTCGGTGAAAGGTTTAACATCATAACATGATATTTGGGAAAAAACCTCCTGCATCTACAGAATTTTGTAAACATGATCCAGAAATCATATCGATGTTTTAAAGAAAAAACTGGTTCACGTAACTCCTTCTTTAAATTTAATTGGATTAAATAGTAATTTGACACTCGTTTGAAACGTTTCTGTCAGCGTAGCAACGCCAGAGATGTTTTAAAGGGCCTTTTTTAAAGCCCCCCAAAGCCCTCCAGCCTCCATGTTGGGGGGAAGCCTCAGTTAAGGTCCCTTTTGTCTAAAATGTAAGCAAAATAAGGGATGACTTTGTTCAGAAGAGTGTTTTAATAAATGTTTCTAAATATTCCCATAACAAAACCTTGCTTTTATACCGAAAGCTCAATGTGTCTAGATGGGATATATAAAAAACTGTCACTGAAAATGCAGCAAATCAAACCACAGAGGCTCAAGAATGCGAACATTTTCTGGGGGACTGGACCCCAAGACCTCTTACAGGCTCATACACCTCCACTTCACCGCCTCCTTGTTAGGTCCCTTTTCGTTAACCCTCCCCCCCCCCATTGACGAATTCTTAAAAAAGGCCCTGTAATGACCATGCCGAGATTTTTAGTCAAAAACAGTTAATGACCCATTTTCGGACAAACGGAATTTATTAAGAATCACTTTTTACTCTTACTCTACAAGTATCTTGTTCTGTCTGTTGTTTGCCTACATCATACATGCATGTCCAAACATCGAGTCATATTCCTAAGAAATTTGGCCCTGGGGCCATATACAATGTGTTTGGTAATTGGTTTTGTGTTCATCCACATTGTATTTGAAATTTTTTATTTCGTCTCGGTTTCCGAACGGAAACCATTATCTAGCTAAGACTGTTTCTAAAGTACACAGTTTCTAAACTTCAACTTGCATGAGCTTGAGATTGCAAGTAGGGCGCTTATATAGTATAGCGCCCTGATTGCAAGTGACCGCAAGCGTGCGCGATCTCAAGCTCATACGAAAGCAGGGTGGGAAAAATATGCCCAGAATTTATAATAACAATTGGTTTAATTAGTCCATTTTGCAGTTAAAAACTGAATTACATGACATGGAGTTCTAAAACATTATTGCATTTAATATTGCATCTAAAAATTACTACTACATGAATACTATAATACTATAAATGTATTATATGTAAAAACTAGTAATATTTAACAGCAACAAACATTTAGACATTATTGGTAAAACTATGGCGGATTTTTACAGTTTCAGTTAGTGGATTGGAGGATGAATCTTCACGTCGCAATGATTCGTTAAACTTCTTGCACGACTTTGCTGGTTTCCATCCTTTTTGTCCCAAAAACAACAAATTCAGTTCCCTTTTCTTTCTCTGCTCAGGCTTCTGCCTCATTTTCATTAATTTTTACATTAAACGAAATCTCGATATTAGGAACAACAAATCATATGAGATTTAGAGTAGATAGATGGCAAATTAATGGTTAGTGATTTTGATCAGTCAAATATCAATGGATTGACGCTATGTTTGTTGTAAAAATTTGAATCTTCGATTAAAGCTAACGAAGAGAACAAAATATAGTGAGCGCCATTTTGGGGGGGACACCCTGTATAATAACATACACCAGCAACAGACAAACAGTCCTTTTTAATTTCCTCAAACGTGGGTCGTTCTAGGTTACCAGGTAGGGATTCCACAACTGATATTGTTTGAAAAATCACCTTCTCTTGTACAATAATGACAATCTTAATTATCAATAATAGCTTTCCTGTCATTTTTCTTTTTTGTCCACATCTTTAATTCCCCAGGAATCCTAAAAGAGTACCAAGGCTCCTTCATAAGTGAACATTTCTGTGCCTGTGTTTCAAAGTAACTAGGAGGAACCAACGTAAAGAAAAATGTATTTCACAATTTTGTGAAGACTAGACAAGAATGATAGAGTTTATTTATTTTATTTCACCAGAAAATTTCATCTAAGACTTATACAACTATAATATAAAATTATACTTAATTGAACTCTCCCCAACGGGCTTTTTAGAGCCAAGTACATTGTACACTACATGTATGTAATCGAAATATATGAAATTTCACTTCATTAATAACCATGCATTAGTGATCAGCATACCGTCTTTACTCGTTTGAGCGCCGCGTCGCTCTTTAAATTTTGAGTGTGTTTGATGCGGCGCTTATTTGAAGGTGGAGCTTATTCGGGGGCGGGGCTCTTTAAAAATTATTCTATTTGTGTCTGCCTTGAGAACGGAATTGCGTATTTCCAAAGTTCTGGAGAGAGTAAAACGACAGAGCATTGCTCACTTTGAACTTAAAACTAATGAAGTACAGGATAATAAATGTCCGAGCGACTACGAGACTGATTAAAGATTGAGATGTACTGTAGTAGATTCTGTAGTTGTTGTTTTCAGCTCGAACAATTCCGTCTAACAGTGCTTCGATTAAGCGCCTGTTGTTGTGAATAAGTGCGGCGCTTATTTGAGGGCGGTGCTCTTTAATATTTTCGGGGATGGGTTTACTAGGGGTGCAGGGGGGTGCGCACCCCTCCTATGCTTGGGCAAGGGGGTGCAGAAGGGGTGCCAATTCCCATATCAAATCCAAATTTTGGGGGGCGGCGCTTAAAGAGTAAATACGGTATGTTAAAGGCTAAATGTTATCACAATAAATGTTCTATAGACTTTCGTTACCTAGAAGCTTGTTCCACAATAGTTACAAGTTGAAGAATCACGATAGCTTTTCCGTTTTTTCAGGAAAGACCGATAGAGTTTGGCTTTAGTTGGCTGAATGACGCCTGTTTTTATGACTTGGACACACGATGCCATTCTACCAAAGCACGTCGTACTGTTTCTTGTTTTAGTTGTGGAAAATGAACTCGATAAGCCTTCAAAATTTCTTCGTCAGATTTGAAAACTGTCGTTACCAGTTCCCCAGCCTCATTTTCGACTATTAACTTGTTGTTGGCGATGGCGACAGCACGTTTCCTTGGAAACCAAACAGCACGTGGAGATGACGTAAACACAGTGAGGCCAGCAACTACTGTTTGATATGCATCTTCTGCGGGCTTGTGGGGATCGTACAGTTTTTGGTCAGGGTCAAAGGAATAGAATCTTCGCCAATGGCCTATGAAGAAATCAAGGCCTTCTATTGGTGGGTTATTACGTTTAAACCTATCCCCCTCTCCATGCATACGTAAAATCTTTCCATCAAGGCGAATGTATTTGTATTCCAAAAAACTATCTTTGAATATTGGAGATTCGTCGGGAAAATTAATTGAAATTGTACGAAAAGTTGCAAACCCAGTACCACAATCAACTAGATGAACATCAGTCTGATTCTCAAGGCCATAGATCAAAAGTAATGCATGGTTATTTGGTGCAGCGAGAGTGGAAGTCACTCTCGAGATCAGCATTCGGACAGAGAATCCTAGAGCCTTAAACAAACCCCATGTGAAAGGCGCCATCTCGCAGCAAAGGCCACCAACACCCGAAACGCATCTTTCTTTTATTTCCTCATACGATGGTCGCCTGTTCCCGTCTGAAGCACTAAGCAGTGTAATACCTTGAAAAGCAACATTTTCATGGATAACTTGGACTATTTCGTCCACAAGATTCTTTCGATCATTCTTTAGTCGCTCTTCAAAGTTTTTTATTCCCCATGAATTCTGGAGGAGCTCCATTGCTTCATTGTATGTAAACATTTTGTTCTCTTGGGACATTGTTCACAAAACTCTACAGTATGAAAAATGTCACTATATTAAGTTCTTTGTATGTTTGAATGGCAATAAATTTGGAAAACACCATGTTTATCTATTATCATAAATCCATTATTAGCACTGATAAAGATCATGGCCTACGGTTTGAAAACTTTGCAGTAATAAATGTGGTGTTTTCCAATTTCCACAAACCAAAACAAATTAATGTCACTGTAGTTTGTGAACCAATAATGGCCTGGACAACGGCATACTGATCATTTGTCTAGTCAGACAAAATTGTCAGAAAGAAATTGCATGCGTATAATCACGCATTAATTGACAGATTATCTTTAATTATATGTTTAAATACGGTATTATCCTATTTGCAGTTATCTCAAACATTTAATTTGCATACAACTTTGCAATTCAAATGTAGTTGCTTTTAAATTCATTTTATCAAAAATTTTGATCAAATAATGTCACTGAAAAAATTGAATATGCTCTCTGACGTATATCTGCTTCCTGGTAGCAAATTACAGCCATTTACATGCAGGTGGGCACATTAACATTAGACATGGGCAAATGAGCTCACAAATGAGTCCGTTTTGTTTACATTTTTGTATTCAAATAATGAACTTTATAGAAACTATATATATTTTCCTGCTTTCAGAGTAAAATAAATGATCAAGGTAGCTTCAAATTCGATGTAAAAACGGAAGCCAGGCTACAATTCGCACGAGCTTGGACAGCTAAGCAGATCAAATGGGGTAAACTATGATTGTCTTAATGATGCTACTAGTTCGTTGTCGGAGAGACTTTTTAGCAAAGCAGGGCAAGTCAGTACACTGGCATGTGCACAGCTGAAGCCTGAGAAAGTGGATAAGCTTGTGTTCCTGGCTGAGAACTTATAAGACGCCTTTGTGTTTCAAACTTCCTTCAAACTTTGTTCTCTATAATTGTTTATAAAACGGAAGTCTTGCGCTAGTAGTGTCATGGGTGTTCTTAACTCTAGTTTTGAATGCGTTTTAAAAAAACCAGTTCACTTGGTTTTTTCGGGGGTTTTCAGTTTTCAGTGTTTTATAAAAACCGCCTCACCCTACCTTCCACGGTACTATCCTAAAACTATGATGTCACAATGATAAGGGTTATAAGGGGCAGACCATTTAACTTTTGAGGGGGGGGGCCTCAAAAGGAAACAACTAACCCTGGTTAGCCCCCTCCCTCTCAAAAGTTATATTGTTGGCCCTAATTAGGATTAGGTTTATGGTTAATGTTAGGATTGTTAATATGGAATTGACTGAATGTTGCATTTATGTACCTATCAATGTTAAGTCCCAAGGTAGGGATCGAGGTGGGCAACAATAGGGGATTTGAAATTTTGTTGTAATTTTTTGTCAAATATCCCTGTTTCAAAAGTTTATCCAAACAAAGTTTATCAAAACAGATAAAAATACACCTGTTATGAGATTGCTTTTTGTTCAAATACCCTGTGTCCCCAATATCTAGTGACCTCTAGTGGTAGTAAAGTATATATTTATTCAGGAAAACTGACCCCCAGTGTTTGCATGGATCAAAGCATGTTTTCAAATGTCCCCAACCTCAGGCTGTTCTCAACGAACAAACGTCCGACCTTGGAGATGGCATCCTTCATCAAATGCCCCACTGTTGCCCGTCTCCCCCCCCCCCCCTCGGGCTTAACATTGATACGTGCATTATATTAAAAGCAAAAGTTATTCATTATAAACATGGTATTAAATTTCAGGCAATATGCAGCTGATATAAACATCCACGTGTAATCCATTAAATTGCCATTGCTTCTGCTAAGCAGCAGACGGTTTCATTCCTTCAATGTATACATCAGTAATTAGCCTATTTGCTTGTTGCTGCCTAAATTATAACAAACCCCAACCAAACCCTACAGTATAGTTAGATATCTAATAAACCAGTATTGTCGATAATGCTAAGATATAAACTAAATTTAAGCAAAAATTAAATTGAACATACCGTCTATATATAATGTTTTCAAGAAAGGGGGTCTGATGTACTCTGATCAAACAGGTGGGAATTTTGCCAGCGCTGGTCAGCAAATTGCGGGCGCATGCAAAAAATTCTTTCAAAATTTGTTAAAATGAGCAAAAACAAGTTTTCGAGTGTTTTTTTTGGCCAGAAAACAGTCGATTTATCAGTATTAAAATACTTTTCTACAAAGATTATGACAAAATAAACAGGACGAAAGAAATTGGACTGAAATCAGAGAACTATAAAGGATATTATTCCACGACGAAACATGAGCGAAATTTTACTTTGTTCGAAGATGCTAGTTGTTTTGGCTCCGTGAACTGATAAAATTAAAAAGTTAAACTTATGGTGGGTTTGAATTTAATTTTTTACACATTTTTCTGTACAAAAATTACTGAAATAGTTTTCTTATTATCAAAACCTGTGAGATTTGGTAGGACCAAAATCGCCATTTTGCGAAAAATAAGAAAAGCCAAATTTTCAACTTCAGATTGTAAAAAATCTAGCGGAGAGCCTCAAAACGAGACTATCCTTAAACGGTAGTTTGAAGCTTTCTTAATTCATTAATCAAACTAATATGGATGTAAAAATTCGAGCTGATACCAAAAACGGCGACACTATTTATGTGATCTGAAATTGTTCACAAAAGTACCTTTGAAAATGCTGCCAGAAATTCTATGTTTATACTATTCTTGCTTGTTAAAGCGATTCGGTTGAGAGATTAAAGTCCATTGATTCCAGAAAAATGGGCAGTTTTGAAATCATATGAATATTTTGCCTTTTTTCTCTAATATAGTAAATAGTAATTCAAGGTGTGAAAATCAGCACAGTAAAATGATAAAGAAATAAAATATTTCAAAATTTTGTCGAGAGCCTCAAAACCAAATACGGTTTAAAATACCCCTAATAGCATATACATTATATTGGGGAAGAATTTGTTTACATCAAAATTCGCGCTAGTACGAATTTTGGTGATTTTCTGGGATTTTCCGTCGAATTCCGAGAGTCTCCGATCTTTTCCGATACGTATAAAGACGTTTCTTTACGCAATTTCTAAATTTTTAAAAGTTATTATTCATTTGCTTGCACTCTCAGTCAATTAATCAATTAAATAATTTCGGTTGGTAGAAAAAACTAGGTCAAAATTTGTAAGAATCGCTCGTAAATTCAATAACCGAGTTTACTCGCCCCAGGTCTCATTTCTAACAACCGCGCGAAATCCAACGCATGCTCAAACAAAATTCCCACCTGTTCTCTGATCAGTGATCACGGTGAGTCGTAGGCTCGATCCAGCCGCTGTGTGAGCCCACGGTCCCTTGCCCCACACACCAGGTGAGTCGGTGACACGGTCTGATCTATGGTGTGATCAATGTCTGATTCACAGAGTGAAATTATATTTATCAAACTATATTAGAGGTTACTATCGCAAGTGAAATGCTGCCTCAACGCCAAGCCTCAACGCCAGCCTATTGCCAAGGGAAGCCAGTTTTTTCGTGAAAACAAATCCTGGGAGACTTTCCAGGCGCATTTACGCATTCAGCTAATTTCTAGAGATCCGTGGCTAAGCTCGCGACCTCCCCACTACCCCCGCGTTTCGCGACCTCCCCAAGCACCCCCGCGCGCTCGCTCAGCCATTGATCTCTAGAAATTAGCTGAATGTGTAAATTTTCTTTTCCTTAAAGGCGCCTGGGTACGAGGCTGGGGGGTGTCACAAACTTGCACTCCCCCGGTCACCCAATGATCCGCACAAAACGCATGCAATTTTCTTGTCAATCTTGTATGCATCTTTATAGAATACTTGCGCATTTTGAGTTACGTACGTTGTTACGTACTAATTGTGTTTTAACCAGATCAATATTAAACGCATCAAGGAAACGGTACGATAAATGCAATACGAACGAGAAACGTACAAATCATGCTGATATTCGTCACCCACTATGTAAAATATTCGACATACTTCAGTCTATACGAGAGTATTATATTTCCAACAACAAACATTGCTCCTTCAAGACTTGACGATCGTAAAGCGCATCGCTCTAAAACATCTATACTCTGCAATACTTTGAGAGAACCTACGTGGGTATTTATTTGTATTTGTGGGAAACTAAAGAGAAACTAGAAATCAATGTTGAATGATAATTCAGACATAAACGCGCAATAACGAACTCTATTTATTAGAGTTCAAGGGTCAGCTGTCACATATTCTTGATAATTATTACACTGTATTAAAACGGGTCAAGTTTTTACAAGAAAACCGAAGAGCTTAGTTCTCCCTACGTCTTGCAATATTTTAAGATGATCCTATAGCTCCTCGTTATTACACTTCGATTTTATCCTAACGCTTGACTTCAACACTTCATTCGGCGCATCGCTCTAAAACATCTATACTCTACAATAGTTTGAGCGAACGTACCATGCGTGGGTATTTATTTGTATTTGTGGGAAACTAAAGAGAGACTAGAAATTAGTGTTGAATATAATTGAGACATAAACGCGCAATAACGCGGAGCTCTATTTATTAGAGTTCAAGAGTCAGCTATCACATATTCTTGATAATTATTACACTGTGAACAGGTAATGTTTTTATAAGGAAACCGAAGACGTTAGTTCTCTCTACATCTTGCAATATTTTAAGATGATCCTATAGCTCCTCATTATTATACTTCGATCCACCCAAACGCTTGAACAGACTCGACTTTAAATAAAATATTCGACGACAAGGCAACCTGGTAGAAGACAAGGTCACAGAATACAACGTGCCAGCAAAACATGCGCAGTTGAGCAGCTGCTTCTCACTCAGGCGTTTGCCTGATGACTGCCCCCCGTTCCCCCCCCCCCGGTTTGCGAACAGATAAATTTTCAAACTGAGATCTCGTTGACTCTACATAACTCAGCAAAAGGGACTGGCACGAGCATGATTAGTGTGCTGCCTCACTGGCGCTCGGCAGCAATTAAATAATTAATCTAAATATCTAATCTTCGCGCCTTTTTGTCACCTGTTTTGTCACGCCTGTTTTGTCGCGCCTCTTTCTTCCGTGATATTTCATCCCTTTTCATCCGGCCCATTTTCGCTTCTCCCTTTCTCCCCCCCCTCCCCTTTCAAACGCAGGCTAGTGATACCGTAATCTCAGGCACCGTTGGAGGGGGGCTTATTGGAGGGGGGGGGGGCTTATTTGAGAGGGGGGCTTATTTATTTTTCCATAAAATGATATAAGAAAATCAAAAAATCTTATCAAAATACTTGTGTTTTTTGTGGAGGGGGCTTATTAGAGAGGGAGGCTTAATAAATTTCTTCATCTAAAAAGGAGGGGGGCTTATTAGAGAGGGGGGTTTATTTGAGAGATTTCGTTATATCATACGACAAATTGAATAATTGAACAGAAGTCAAAGAAGTCATGTGGCATATCACATAAGACTAGCTTTTGTTTCCACATAAACCTCTCTCCTCCGCAGAGGTTATTTGGTTATTTCGGATCGTAGTACATATGTTTGAACTAAAACAAAGTACTGCAGTTGAAAGGCTAAAGAGTAAAGCAGCTGTTTTTTGTTTCAGCTCAAACATATCTCCAATAATCCAAAATCAAACCAAATAACCTCTGTCGAGAGAGAACATAGCTATAGCTTTAGCGCCAAAAACTGTGAAATCAATCAGTGCAAGCTACTATTACTATCTACGTTTACCATAAATACAGCCAAAATATCGATAGCTATATTTACCAATTTGGTAAGGTTATGTGCAAACTGTTGAACGAGGTGGCCTGGGAACTAGCGGTGGTACTCATTGGATTGAGGACAACCTCGTACCCATGAGGGAAAAGATCCGTGCAAATGGTTTCTTGAACTGCGAACCAAGGAGATACTGTAAGCATCACCCATCAAAATACCAAGCTGGGCGCGACCACTATAATATTAAGAGGCTCATAGGCCGGGAACGATCGAGAGACTGATGCGGTGTCGTTGGAAACAAAAGACATAAAACCGTACTATCGGAGAATATATCACGATAGTTTGCCGAAAAACTGCCCTGTCGTTGGATACAAACGACATAAAATCGTGTTATTGGAGGATATATCACGATAGTTTGCTGAAAAACTACCCTGTCGTTGGATACAAACGACATAAAATCGTACTATCGGAGGATACATCACATAGTTTGCTGAAAAACTGCCCTGTCTCTTTGATCTTGCGTCTAGACGAATTATGTTCTGTAATTCCGCTTAAGCGACACACAACTGCACACAACCGATGATCAGGTTCATCTATAGACGCATAATTAATGCGTCTTGTGCCCGTTTTTATCCTGAAGATGCATAACAAAGATACCTAATTCGTCTGAAAATTCGTCGGGTTATTCTTCCCGCGTCTTTACACTAGACGAATAATGTGTCTCTAGTATAAAATGGCTATTTTATCCCACTTGATTGGGCCGGACCGACCTAGCGCGAAGTAAGATCTCATCCAGCTGGGCTGGCTCGTCTCTCATATTAACACAATGATTTTTCGGTATGCTTAGCATTCGCAAGGACACACGGATCGCACTCGAGTGGGATTCCAGTTTAGCTCACGGGGCCATGGGCTAATATGAACGCGCTTAGTTACTCTTTAGATATGAATATATATACAAAGGTCAAAGTCTTGTTATACAACTGAGCAACGATCTCATGCACTACTGTGCGTATTTCTCGTTCTCGTAACAAGTCATAGTCTCATGCAATTTGACGTTAGTTTCGATAGAAGTCCTTGAATATTAATTGACTAAATTAAAAAATATGAACATTGCACGCACATTCAATGTAATTTCTTTTGTATGGAACATGCTTGGAAGTAACAAAGTTGAAGATGAAAATTAAATATCAGTAAAGGTTGAACAATTTTGAATAAAGCAATTGCGCAGTTTATGTGAATCAGGGAGAATTTTTCCTATTAATAGTTCTGCTTCCACTGTCTGTGTTCCGATGTGGGCGTGAAAAAATCTACCCAGAGGCTGAGGTAACGCATTATGATCATGTTTACAATTTACCCCCATATTAAATAGCAGATCAGTATCAACGGACATTACGGACTAAGAACATTTGTGGTGAATCCAAGAATGGCAGTATCTGATAAAAAATTTGTCCGTTTGGGATGAAAATGGATATTTGTTCTTACAATAAAATATTTAACAAACAAGTTATGGTGAAAAGGACAAAAAATAATTTTTTATTTTAAATTTAATCTGGATGAACCCAAAACAAATTATAAAGAATAATGTTGAACTAAAATGACTGCCTCTTAATAATTTGGAAGTATTGTCTGTGAATATTATTCCGCGGTTCCATCACCAAACGTTTTGAAAACGGTTGTAAATTAGGACAGTCTGTTCATGCAGATAAATCCATGACGCTATTTTTTACAGTTTCGAAACCCACGCAACCAAGCACGCAACTTCCTCCACTTCAAGCAGGTTTACCAGGAAGTTGATATTGTGCCCACTACCTGCGCGCAGCTTATGTTTATTAAGCTGTCTGCTTTATACATATCCACGTTATTGTACATGGTGTGAACTGAGGAGATTGGAATATATTGCTAAGCAATCCTCAACATGTCTCTAAGGTGAGTAACATTTCCATACCTCGATATACTATAGTAAATCCCGTAGATATAGTACATGCACAAATTTTAGCTCGCCAAATGATATGTAATGTATATCTAATGAGTTTTATAGTCACTTTGAGAAACTATTCATCGTGATTTATTAAAATTCAAATGCTCTTGTATATAATTATAGCTGTATATAACAAAGTTTCAGAACGCATATATATTAATTGACGTGCATGTGCTTCTTTAGTTCTTTTGCAAATATCTGAAATTATTTTACAGTTCCTGGCAAACACTGAATTTAGCAAGTGCTCTCTGCATGGACCATAATTATTATAATGGTTAATGACCTTACAGCGACCAACAAATAAAATGGAAGGTTGTTTATTATTGATTACATATAGCGGGTACAAAATAATCGTTTTGATCTTATTCAAAGCCGTATAAAATAGTCGACAAATAGGACATATATGCCTTAGTCTCGTATAATTGTGTGGAAGTGAAAGAATTTCAAGGTTTCAGGTTACGATGAAACAACATGTTGAGACACGTCTCTAGGTAAACTGCATATACTGATGGCAGCCAAGAGCAAACAGATAGTTAAAATTGCTTGTCGAGGGAAAATACTACACAAGTCAAACGTTTTCTAAATTAACATTACGATCCCACACAATACTATAGTTTATTTTCTATTTTCGTATTTTATATAGTGGAAAAGAGATTTTCATTGTGTTGCTCTTAATTCATCAATCTTTCTCAATGTTCCGAAGGAAATGTATGGTTTATGATGAAAAAACAGATCATCCTGAAAGACCTCGTATGCCGTCACAACTTACTGAGAATGATGTGTGGGTGGACGTGTCTCCAAGAGACCTGGTACCAACTCCCATACCCTGTGTAGAACAGTATGTTGTTCCTATGGCATGGCATGTTATAGTCAGTAAGAATGGCGCTGGTAGTGTCTCAGATGCCACAGTACGGGAAGCAATGAAAGTTCTTAATGGTTTGTTCAATGTAGATTATAGGCTGTGGTAAATTTGATATTGATGGCACAGAACCACAGAAGTTAGAATGTGCCTTTCACCTCAGCGACTGGTGTTTCATGCTACGACATACCGTTTTCTGTAGAAGAGTGTTTTCAGTTTGACTGTGCTAAACACTATACAGGGTGTCCCAAAAAAATGTCCCCCACTATATTTTGTAGTATTACTATGTTAGCTTGAAGGGAGGTTTCAGGCTCTTATATTGAATGGAATAACTATCATATCATGCCATTACATTGCTATTTGACTGATCAAAATAGCCAATGGTTTGCATTCTTGAGTTACTTAAGGTGGCGACACCAATTTTGCAACCCGTCCAAGTTATGCAAATTGGGTCAAAAGTACTTCAATACTTTCACAAGAAGTTTAAGAGAAAAACTACTTATCATTCTCTATTGAAGTATATTAATCAAGATTTCTCTTAATGTCTTTGTGCAAGGTGGGGAAATGCCAAAAATGTGCTTTTTCCTCTTTTTTTGTCAAAAAACAAATTCAATCATTTTTTTTTACCTGCTCAGGGCTCCTGTCTCATGTTAATCATTTTTTCACAGTAACGAAAATGTCTATGCCAACGACAACAAATCTAGTTTTAGAGCAGATAGCGAGCCATTTGATTTGAAAATCCTTTTCAAAAGTCTCGAAACATGTTGAGGCTAATTTCCATAATTTGGACAAGTCGCAATATTGGTGTTGCCACCAGTTAACTGGTTCTAGAAGGCAAATGATTAGTTATTTTGATCAGTCAAATATTAATTGATTGGCATGATATGTTTGTTTTTTAATCCAGTGCAAAAATTTGAATATTTGGTTAACAATACCACCAAGCATGATGGGGTACATTTTTTTGGGACACCCTGTATTGCTTTTCTCCGAGTATTGCGGTTTCTTGTTTAGTAACACCAGGGCGCTTATCTTATAACCGCCCTGGTAACACTGGACCACTAAAGGTATGACCTTATTGGAACTCTGGGATGAACAGCTTAGACCTGATAGTGCTATCCAGCATGAACAAATCTAGTTTAGTTTATATATTTCATTATAGATTGCATGAAATGAAGTTTATCACTATCATATTGTTATATCACGGCAGAGAAAACCGATTACTAAGGAATCCTCCCCCAGAGAATAGTTTGTATTTTTAACTTTCCGGACCTCATATTCGGCTGTTTCAATTACGTCAATTGACATACATGAGCCGATTTTACTGGCATAACTGGCAGCCAGCTTTAACGTTGAGAATGTTCCACTCTCATTACCTCACCGACTCATAACTTCTTCGCAAACTCAAATCCTTATTATTCCATAGCAGCCGATGATCCGATACCTGATATATTTAAAAACACAATATGCGTATAAACTAGGCTATGATAGCCACTGTCAATCAATGATATAGTAATAACTTTTATTATTTAAATTTATAGATGGATTCAAGAACAGTCGTTTGCATTTTCGCCTGGTAAGGTTCTTTTCATTTGTTATTTACTTTTTGTTTAATAAATGCCTGTTTTCTTTGTAACCTCGTGTAATATCTTTCCTTATTATTACCCATCGCGAGGAAGAAGACGTAGTACATGGATTTGACTCCTAACATTCCTAAAGCATGCATGCTAGTCATGATTGACATACTTTCAAGTTAAATGTGCAGACCTGGTTAACCCAAAATTTTCATCAAGTTTTCCTCTTATGTTAGGCTAGCTAAACTAATTTGTCCCACAACGTGAGAGTGCGTATGTGTACTAAAAACTATCAGGTTCCAAATAACAATACAACTTAGATTATATTCTTCAAAGAGGACAAATTCTTGGTAAGAAAGTCTAAATTGCCGTCAAGTTCCATGCAAGGTGGAGGCGTGTTCTGTATTTCATATTCGTCAGCACTTCCTGGACAAAACCATCGAAATATCTAAATTCGGCAAGTGAATCCCTCGCGTCGACATATTGTTTATTATCGTGGTTATTTTTTCGTTTTCATCATCACTAGCTTTGTTGTCGCCACAAATACACAACTGCTCATGTCCATCTTTCGTACCGAGATCTAAATAGCTCTATCACGTTTATTGCTTCTGTTTCAATGTCATCCATAATTATGCAGGCCTCTGTCGACTATTATTCCTTACTTCAGAGACGCATCAGATCGCTAAAATGGTCACGAAACCTTATGATTCCAAAATCCTGAGATTTTCCAAATGATCAGTTTGGTATTTTCTCAAGAGGTTTAAAGAATTTATCCTTCAATTTTGAAATTGTAATTTTAAATTTTTAGGCTAGTATTTTGTCTATTTTATATTGTTATCTACTACATAATTATATAATTTAATAATACAATACAATTTCTGCTACATATAGTATATATTCAATTATCTAGCACTCCATTCAACGAATCACAAATGATGAGTGGAACAACGCATGTGTTCGTGAAAAATCATCGTATATGGAAGCTCTTGCTATAACACCCGCTACAGTCATGAATGTATATACATGTATATTTGATCTGAATGAAGATCAGATTGTGGGCAACGCTGCATTACCCTGGTCCTACGGTCCGGACAGTGTTTATAATGGCGTGGTTGTACATCCGGGAACACTGCCTGGTGGAAATGTGGAACCATTAAATCATGGGAAAAATGTTGTTCACGAAGTAAGAACTTTCATATTTCGTTCAGCTTTGTGAGCAGTGAGCGTTATTAAATTAATACATACGAAACGGTATTAATTATATAAGGTTTTTAGATTTATTGATCGACAGTCAGGTTAAAGTCCTTAGGAAATTCATTTCCCTGTTGTTGCAAAACCTATTGCACCTGTTAAACAGGAATAGTTTGACGTTTTGAAGTTGACCATGTCCACGTAATTTGACGAAAACAATGTTTCAAAACAGAACAGTGGAAGATCGAAAATAGAAAAGCATAGGATTCTGACAGAGTTTGTTGGAATACAACTACTAAATCTCTGACGAAGGGTTGACCTCGAAACCTCGAAATCCTATGCTCAGTTATGTTTTTCAGACTGACGAGAACTAACATGCACCACGCGTGTGAACACGTGCTGTTTAATGTAAATTTATGTCAAATTATGCATTTAGGTTGGTCATTATTTTGGTTTGCTACATTACTTTGAAACTCTGGTATGTATGAACGAAAATATAAGTTAGGTTACCTAAAAAATCTACATCTACTACACGTCTTCACCCAACGTACTTCACGTTACCACTTGGCATTGTATAAATGACCACGGGATGTATTCCAGTATTCAGTCTGAAATGGCGACGTCTTACGACCAGAGTATATTCTGTCTAAATTAAATTCTAACTTGGAAATGGCGATATTAAATAGATTAACTCAAGCTGGACTCAAATACATATAGACCCCGACGATAATGCTCCAACTGATAAATATCTAGCTCTACTCCATATCACTTGACATATATAAACGTTAATCTTTGTCATAATCGTTATTCTCATGGTGTGGTACAAGTATAAGATGTTTCCGAAAAAGTTTCTTCAGAGAGTTCTATAAAGATCACTGATGTCCACTATATTTACATCTGTATATATCTGTATATATCTACACCAATATATTGACCTCTGTTATCTCTATGATATTAATTAAGAAATGTGATGGGACTGGCGATATGGTGGATGATACTCCAATATCAAGCAACATTTATTACAGTTGTTCTGAAGAAGATTCCTGTCCAGATCAGCCTGGCTTGGATCCAGTACATAACTTTATGGGATGTAAGTATTTTGACCGTAATTAGCAGGGCCGCAGGAGCAAGCTCCACCGGGAAAGGTAACTTGCATCAACTATAGTTCAGGTAGAAAACGAACGTTCTTAATGACAGGTATAGCAGGCGTGCGGGTTGACAATAGTCTGAACCACTAAGGGCTATGTCACGATGCGATTGTCCTGCAACTTGCAACACAATTACCTACACACAGCGATGTTATAAGTAAAAAGTATGTTCGCAGAGAAATTGTGAGCATGAATCTCGTTTTACTTTAAGTTGCCGATATTTATAACATAACATAACATTTCATAACATAACATAACATAACATAACATAACATAACATAACATAACATAACATAACATAACATAACATAACATAACATAACATAACATAACATAACATAAATATAACATAACATAACATAACATAACATAAATATAAATATAACATAACATAACATAAATATAACATAACATAACATAACATAACATAACATAACATAACATAACATAACATAACATAACATAACATAACATAACATAACATAACATAACATAACATAACATAACATAACATAACATAACATAACATAACATAACATAACATAACATGGCTTTGTGCAGAAATTGCGTTGCAGCGAAAGTTGTCCCTTGAACATGGCCTTAATTAAGATCGAATTTCAAGCGTTTTGTGATATAGTTGCCCCGTTGCCCACTTTGCTCTGGTGCATGCAACTTTATCAATTTTATGGAGTTTTTAGGATATCACCAAATTGAGATCAATAATTAGATCAGATAACCGACTTAACCATTTCATTGGTTAGATGCAGAGGATATTTGTTTGGTCAACTTTACAAAAGGACAGTTAGAAAGAATGAGCTGGATCCTGGATATGTATAAAAAAGCATTGAAGTCCATCGTGTACAGTAAGTAACCTCGTTGTTATTTGCGATGGTATAAATTCACATTTCATGAAAACTTATCATTATAAAATTTAATACTATAGGTGACTGTAACATGGCAATTTCACTAATGTCCTTTGGACTCGCAAACTTATCTATATATCTATCAATAGATATTTCTGTATGTAAAAACGTTCCCTTCAAACATGTGACTGAAATTACCCACAAATACATCCCACAAATTACACTCTCTTGTCCCTCCAAGACACAACACAGTATATTCTCTACGCAATAATAACAGTCTCTCAATATACCTAAGCATAACACCAACAGGTTTGCTAACATCATAGCCGGAAGTGTACTAAATTTTAGTATTGTATATAGTTACTTTCTTACATAGGATTTATAATTGTAAATTGTCTCGCATGCGTATATCTATTGATACATATATTTGTAAACCAGTGTAAATCCAAAATTGATAATAAAACTATATATATATAATATTATCGTTCCCAGGACCATGCAGTGTTGACTCGGTGTTTCGATGGAGTGATGGCTGGATATATTTCTTCTCTGGTGCAAGTTATTATCGTTACAATGAAACAACAAACAGTATTGATTCCGGCTATCCACGAGCAATCAGCGATAATTGGCGAGGTGTTCCGGACAATATCGATGCGGTATTCCGCTATTCTGATGACATTACGTATTTCTTCAAGGGTTCAGAGTATTACAAATTTAATGACCTCACCCGTAAAGTTGATCCAGGATATCCCAAAAAAATTAATTCATTTTGGAAAGGAATACCGAATGATGTGGATGATGTCATAAAGTAAGTATTATTATTGAGGTCAGTATCCGCACTAAAAAAATCAACAAACATTGCAAGCTTCAAATTTGAACAGTTTCATTATCCAACCTGTTCACCATTTTTGCATGATTTATACTGAGCATGTCTCCAAAACAACTCCACGGCAATCTCCACGGCAGGTTGATGCAATTTATAATTCCTTATTCGTTACAATTGTTGCTAAAATTGACATGCCCTCGGATTTGTGAATTTAAGTTCAAGCACAGACTAACCTACTCCCAAAAAGCTATTATTGCGATACCTCGAATTAAATAAAAGTCCACGAGAAGCCTTATATCTTATTCTCGGCACTCTTTTGAAGGTGGCTCTTTTAGGGCTCGAGGGCTTGTAGGATCAAACTTCCTGGAAAATATAACAAGAACTTCGACGTTTCGAGCAAAGTCCTTCGTATATTTGTAGTAGCTGAGTATCCTATCAGCTTTGGTGGAGTTACATTTATAGTTTCTAGAATTGTGCCATGCACCTGTGCTGTAAACTTAGCACTTGGCGCTTGCATTTAGTCAGTTGGTTTAATATTTCATATTTTGTTTTAGAAACACCAATGGTTACACGTATTTCTTTAAGAAAGGCGAGTATTATCGCTTTAATACAAAAAGCAAAAGTGTTGATGCTGACTTTCCAAAACCAATGGAAGATTACTGGAAAGGAATTCCTGAAAATATCGATGCAGCATTCACGTGGTATAATGGCGGAGTATACTTCTTTAAGGAAAATTTTTTTTGGCTTTTCAAACTTGAAAATAATGATCACAATATGATTGAACCAGCCTATCCTAAATCAATAAAAGTTTGGTGGAATGATTTACAGCATTTTACTGGCTATTCAGTATTCAGGTAATTCCGAGGTTGTTTTAGTTTGGCCTTCGATTTCTTTAACATATTTTCATTTTGATATAGATTTTGAATGCCTAGTATCTTTTACAGCGATATATAATAAAACTAAGAGCAGATGCGCCTTTGTTTAGCCGCTTGTATATTGCCATAGTATATATAAGTTTCTGATAAATCTAAAGTTAGATTTGTGACGTTTTAAGAAAATTGTACCCTGGTTCCAAGGACCACGGAGCATTTTTTCCATTGGGGGGGGGGCTAAAAATCTCAGAGGGTACAGTGGTACTACAACCGAATGTTGAACGCATTTAGAAGGGTATGGGGGCATGCTCTCACAGAACATTTTGAAATTTACAATCTCTAAAATGCCATTTCGTCCACTTTGGGTGAATATTTAAGAGCATTGTCACAAGACTTCTTTGCAATTATTTGGTCGAACAAAAAGCACCTGACTACCAATTCTACCGATCGTCCTTACGCAACGAATCATGAAATGGCTTCTTCTTTGAAACCCGTCTATCATCCTATCTAGATTACGTTCGCATCTGCGGTTTGTAGCTTATAGAGCCGTCTGATCCAGATATCGAACAAGTAACATCTGATCGTTAACAAATTATAAAACCCCTTTATAGTTAGCTAAGCTGGCGTATAATAATGTTCTCTTTAGTTTAACTTCTTTATGGTTGTGAAAATTATAGTATGTTTAACTTATGTGTATTCTACTAGAAAACCCAAGGGGGGGTCCCTGGATTCCAGAGGTGCATTTTCATTACATATAATAATAGAATTGGTGAAGGGAAAATAAACCTTTGGTTGAAAGCGGTAATAACCTCGCTATCATACAACGACATCCAATTAACATGCAACCAATCAGAACACACTTGACACGTGGCAAGTTCTAAATAAACCTCTGCAACCAGGATAAGAAAATTGAAAAATTTACAGAAAAATATTAGAAAATTTTAAAAAGTTTTGAAAATTGAAAATTTCAACTTTTGACAGGAAAACATTCATGTTTGTGAAGAGCATTTGACAGGTCCCAATCTGATCATCCAATAACGTTTAACAAGACTCGCGCTGATTGGCTGAAAACTTCAAATCTCGTTACAAATATTGGGAAGTTTCATCTGCAACTATTGATCCTATTTCTTCATGCATTTTATTTCTGTTTTTAGAGAGTGCAAATGGAGAACATATTTCGTCTCAGGTGATCAATATTGGGAATACGATGATTATAGAGGCAATGTTGATTTGTTTTCTCCTCGACCAATATGGAATGGCATGCCTAGCAATATTGACGCGATGTTTGTATGGAGTAACAACTATCTCTATGTTTTCAGTGATAAAGATTATTATATCTTTGATCAAAAAACAAAAGTATTAGTTCAAGGTTATCCTCAAAAAATTGCTTCATTTTGGAAAGAAGTTCCAAACAACATTGATGCTGTATTCAGGTATATTTATCTATATTGTATTATTGATTTGCTAAACTAATATAAAGGTATCTGTAGAATGATGAATCTATTTCACGGGGTTCAGATGTATTCAGCTATGTAATTGGGAGTTCTGAAGAGCTCAGACCACGCAAAGCTTGCAAGCCAATTGTTATGTAATGTCACACTTTAATTTGCTATCTATCTCCCGATAACTACAGGTTGACAGTAAACTCACATCTAGAATCTTGGATTGAGGCTCGGAGCCAGCTTCCTATTCATCCCCGATATATACGTATATCTCCGAGAACTTCTTTTAATATTCTAATTATAGGTCAACTTCAATGTCTAATAGACCATTTGGATAATTAATGGAGGGTACACACGTAAAAATGCACAAGTTGTTACAGTCCTACAGCAGACATAGTACTTGTTTCCAGTTCCAGCGTCGTAACAGCGTTTATACATGCATGTAAACGGCTTGTTGACAACTTGTTACCAGGTTGATAACAGTCACCTCGTAACAATTTTATAAAATAGCAGCATTGTAACAATTTGTTGACACCACTGATTCCTTTTGAATTCACCTTTTAAATATACCAGCAGGTTTTGTGAAATGTTTTATCTATAATTTACCAATTAAATATCCCATTTAATAATTTTGTCATTTATTTTCAATATTTATATTCAATATTTTATCATATTATAAAATCCATTTTTTGAAAGTGTTTAGAAATGCATTATATAATTATTTCCCTAGGTCAAGCAATGATCGAACATATTTCTTTAAAGGATCTCACTACTATCGTTTCAATGATACCAAACTGCAAGTAGACACAAGTTACCCAAGATTAATCAAGGAATATTGGCAAGGTGTACCTAATGACCTGGACACCGTGTTTCATTCCTCCAACGGTCAGACATATTTCTTTAAAGGAAACAATTATTATCGTTTCAACTTTACCAAAGGAGCGGTGGATGATGGGTATCCGCGTCATGTTGCAGAGGCCTGGAAAGGAATGTTATATAATCCTTGAGATTAAAAGAAAACACTTTACGTCAGTTTTATACAAGATTTTTAAAAAAATTACTTAATATAGATTTAAGACGAGCCCAGTAACTTATTAGTTATAACCAGTAAAAAATAATAATTTAAGCAATCTCAAACACGAATTTCATGCATGTGTAGAGATAGATGGTCTATTCCAATAAACCATTTGGCTGAAATACGTTTATGATTACAAACGATTGTAAAATACAGAATTTCATTTAAGATTACATTTTAAAATTGAATATAGTTTAGAAGGTACGAATTTACAGATAGTAAAATTATGAAGTACTACTACAACGAAAATTTCGACCTCTTTTTTATTAGCCTATAAATTTATTCAGCCTTTTAGAAGCATCATACGTTGGGTGGAAGTTGCTGAATTTTGCCTCTAAAGTGAACTATTTTATGCGAACGCCATGTTTACCTCTGTGACGTAAGAACGAGTACGGACGTCGGACGTCGAGTCAGCAACATGATATTTATAGCAAAGTCTAGCATTCGAGCTTACTTTTCATCCAAAAACTTGATATTTTTGGAAATAACACAAGTCGTACCGTTTATGCAGCAATGATTTGCCGTAGCACTTGAAAGAGTCGCAAGTTATTGAACTTTTCTTAAAACAAATTCACAGTTAACTCCTGTCTTCTTCACTAAGACGTTGTAGGTTACTGAGTAATAGTGAGTTCTCATAATTTTGATCGGGGAAGATATTTCAATGCTCTCTTTTGTACCGACTCCAGATGGCTAGATAAGTAAGCCGTATATGACTGTTATGGAATACAGGACTGGCATACACTTCAGAACGTGTCTAATACAAGTTTTGTAGAATTTCGATCCTACCCTCGCTCTTTTCAATTGATTTAAATCATATATGTAAAATAATTCATTTATTTAGATGTGAAATTCCACTTTAGGTTGCTTGAAACGTTCAATCCCAAGATTTTCGCATTCGTGACGATCTCGAAGGAGATATTATTGATGGTAATTGGCTAGAATCTATCGATGATAGACCCAAAGCTAGTGCGCAGTTCCTTACTTCGATTTATTCCACTGAAATGTTTTAGACGAAATGCTTTTTGATAATATGTCCATTTGGTTCTGCATATCACTTACCTCATCATTTCTAATTTCTTCACTAACGGTAGTGTCGTCCACAAACTTCCACATGTCATGGCTTAATTGGTTTAACTCGTTGATCATGATCAAGAAGAGCCAGGGTCCTAATTTGGTACCCTGTGGCACTACTGCTGGTACCAATTATTTGTTTCCAAAAAGAAAGAAAGTCCACCAGTTGATAACCCAGTAAAGCATATATCGTTGTACGTAGTTTTTTAACCAATAAACGATGATCAATAAGTTATTTACTACATAATGGAGAAAAACACGATAATCCAATGATTGTATATCTTAACAAAAGACTTTATTTGCAAGTCATTTCAGTGCAATCAACAGTCATCCATGTTAGCACTTTGTAATCAGTCACGAGAATAAGCCATAAAATCTCAACGGCTCTATGTAGTTCAATTACTTTCATGGCGTATCCGTGTATAACCCACAGCAGTGACAGCCTAGCACGCAGGTGATTTGGCTTGATACTCCGTCGCGTGATGCGCGCGTGGTATAACTTCAGCCGGTAGCACACGCAGTGACGCACAGGCACAAGGAATAGCATCAGTTTATACTGGAGGGAGTGCTTTCGCCAGTGAACTCTAAATGGAACGATAACTTGGTTGCCATCTTGGAATCAAAGTCATTAGCTTTCAAATAATTCATTTTGCTTTAAAAGGGGAGAAATATTTGCATATAAAACGGTATCGGAAGAAGTGCATCGATTGACGACATTTTCAGACGTTGACCTTTGTTTGTTAGCACGACGCTCAATAAACGAATATTTTGCTCCATCAAATGATCTAAACTGTAAAGGCCGTTTTCTGTTTCACCCGTATCGTATCGAAACGTATTTCTTTGTTTCCTGAGCACTCCGTTAGCAGCTATGCTACGGTAGTTACGATACGTTTGAAGTGGAAAACGGCCTTAAAATAGACTAGGGAAGCGTACGTACGCGTATTGGTCTAGAATTCCAAATGCGCAGTTTCTGTTTTACGTCCCGATTGAAAATCGGGATATTTTTCTTAAACTAAAATTGACTATCAAATAGCTTAAACAAAAGTAGCGAGTATCGTAGCCTGCGGGCAGTCCCATGACATCGTTGCTATTTCCTACATGAAAATAAGTTATTCGCTTACTTTAACAAACACAACTGCACTACATTGTTTTACAGCTTACTGTGGAGTTTTGCAAAGCAGCGCAGTCATGGAATGATGCAATCTCCGCGTCTTATGCCAAGGGATAAAAACCTTGATATGTGGTTTGATGACAACATAAGCAATTCGTACGTCCGCCCGTCCGTATCCGCGTTTTACCCTAACCCGCGAGAGGGACAAGACGGTCCAGAGTAATAATAATAATAATATATAATAATAAAAACTTTATTTCAAGAGGGAGTTACATTGGTGAAGGGAGGGCACATCTGGGCCTTGTTCAAGATTTAATCTTGCGGCACGTTTTTGTAATTTTAGCAAGCAGGTTAATAGTTCATTAAGCTTGCGTTTCCCCAGAGTGTACAGCAGTAAAGTAAATGTGGATAGATTAACGTGTAATAGAATTGAATACGGCATTGGTGCATTAGATGGCTGCGTATACGTTTTAGCAGATGAAGTCTGGAGTTAATGATATTGTAAATCACGTTATTTTGATATTCCCACTTTAAATGTTGATTAAAAGTAACTCCAAGTATGTTAGCGAAGTTAATCTCCTCAATAATGTTATTATTGAGTTCAATGGTAATTTCATTGTTTGTTTTTTTTTGGAATTAAGGGGCATTTTATTTAACCTTGTCCATTGTGTCACTGAGATCATATCAATCTTCAGGGTGCCAGTTACTTCGTGAACATTGGACCCGTGAGAAATTAGAGTAGAATCATCCGCAAACAAGAAAGGTTTCGAATTCCGTATATATTTAGGCAGGTCGTTAATAAAGATAAAAAATAAAATTGGACCAAGAATTGACCCTTGAGGTACCCCAGATTTAATTAAAGCGGGCTTTGATAAAAAGGACTTGATTTGCACTTGCTGATAACGGTCACTTAGGTACGATTTAAACCATTTCAGAGCTAATGGGGTAATGCCGTATACCTTTCCAATTTCTGTGTGAATTTTGTCCAGAGTTGGCCTGCTACTAGCCTGCGTGGCAGGCGTTCTATTGTGGGGGAGGGAGTTTTGTTTAGAGCGTGCGCTCCCTCCCCCACAATAGAACGCCTACCACGCAGGCTAGCCTGCTTCGTGCTTACATGTTTTTAGACGTTCTCTGTTTACCAAACGAAGACTCAAACTGGCAGTTGAAAACTCGTGTTTTAAATAATATTTAGAACCAGAGAACGTCTAAAAAGGCGAGAATTCTCGGTAACCGAGATCATTTACAACGTGATACAACGAACAACATAGACATTCATGTGATCAACTCGCCGCCGTAACGCAGGTGGTGATTGGTCAATCAGGACAAATAATTTTCACAGGAGCGAATCACTGTCTACGTTCTGCGAACGCTACTGACCCACAGGTCACGGATCAAATTCGCCCTCACTTAGTCACTTGGGAAACCCAGACAATTTAATTTAACAACTTTATTGGATAAGTAACAAAAATCCAAGCGGAAAGAATGCGAACGGGACTCGAAGACCCATGCGAGGCATTCTCCCGTTTCAATTAAATTACACAAAAATAATAATTAATATACCTAGATCAATGCCAATTGCTTAACAGAACTACACACCACTAAGCACATAGTTAAAATATTCACGATAAAACTAACCATATAAAAACTGCTGTTTAGAGACAATGCTCAATAGACAACAGAGAATATAAGAATATTACAAACATTAGAGTGTTACAAAAATATAAATGTCTACAATTCTACACCGTCAAAAGTATGGCAATGTTTTCTTATAATTTATAAAACTAATTATGATGGCACGAACAACTACGATAGAATGACCAAGTACAGGTCATATTAACATCAAAACTAGAAGTCAATAAATGTGAATATGTCCGCGACAAAAGTCGTTTAAACGAAGCCAGACTGCGGAGGTCATCAGATGAAGCAACTTTACACACACCATTCCAGAGAGGGACAATTCGGTTAAAGTAGGAAGACTGAAAAGTACTTGTTTTACACGACGGAACTCTTAGCATAAGAGAAGGATTGTTACAATTACGGGTACGACTGTGACTGACAAATGACACAAAATTATTAACACTGACCTAAATCATAAAAACCATTCAATATTTTAAAGAAAAAAATTAGGTCCTTTATCTCTCGATCGTACACTAAAGGTAAAAGTTTCAGGGCTACTAATCGTTCATTGTAAGGCATGCCACCTTTCTTCGTTTGAAGGATCCACCTTGTAGCACGCCTTTGAACTCGTTCCAGCTTGATCTTGTTGCTGTGCAGGGATGGTGACCAGACTTCTGTGGCGTAGCATAACTGAGATTTGACCAGCGAAAGATAAAGGGTGCGACGAATAATGTGAGCAGTCTGTGAAGCTTTGTATCATCAGCATAAAGTCCTGTAGTTACAGATTCAGGTATTGTATCTGGGAGATCATTTATAAAAAGTACGAAGAGCATCGGTCCTAGGATACTACCCTGCGGAACACCAGAAGTGACCGGAGACCACTCTGAAGCAGCACCCTCTACAACGACTCGTTGAGTACGATCATGTAAATAATCTGTGTAAATAAAATGAACCAGTTGTAAAGACTACCTGAAACACCATAACCTTTCAGTTTGTGCAGAAGAATACCATGATCCACAGAGTCGAATGCTTTTGCAAAGTCAAGAAAAATTATGTCCGTTTGGATATTTTTGTCAAGTAATTGACCAATATGGTGTAGGGTAGACAAGAGTTGTGTCACACAAGAACGTCCATGAAGAAATCCATGTTGTGCAGTGGCGTATTACCAGCCACGGGGCCTGCAGGCTAACTTCAATTCGCGGGCCTTGAGAATGATATTTCCATGCTACACAAGGCAATTTTTGCTGCGACTTGCAACGCAATTTCGGACACAGAGCGATGTTAGGTAAACAGAATATTCGCAGAGAAATTGTGAACATGAATCTCGTTTTACTTTGCCAATATTTTTCTTGCTAAACATGCCCAGAAGCCAATGTTCAAATCTCAAAAAGCCAAAGTTTTTTAGCCTAACAATTTTTAATCGTTGATCTTAAGGTGGCTCGATATAGTAATCACAAAAACCTTATTCAAGAATCGCGAAAACAAAACTTCATACTCTATGAACAAATCCGTGTGACCATTTGTGCGCGTGGGAATATTAACGAAAGAACTTACAAAATGATCTGACGTAAGCAGTTGCTCGCACCATCTCGCGGCATTGTGCGTGTTATATACTGTTTCATGTCAATTGCTGACGTCATTAAAAAATTCCATTTTTGAAAAACAATGCGCTATATCTCATTATTTTGTCTGGTGACCTATGTTCAAATTTTGCATGCTGTATTGCACCGCAAAATCTTTCATTGTACCAAAAATAAAAAAATTCTGTAATGCCAAATTGTTAGTCTGTCTTGCAAGTAAAATAATGCACGAAAAAAAATTGGGGGTCACCATGCTTCTTTTCCAACTACATGAGGCGATAGACTATTTTAGAGTGGATTTCGTACGCGTATGTTGGCATAGCAACGAACTGTGTGTTACTAAAACTAACAAAATTTGAAAGTAGAAAGATCAAAATATATGAAAACCCCGATACCTGGTGAATAAAACCTAAAAATACGGAGTTTAAAAATTTCAAAGTGTTGGACACCTGAATTTTCGAAAACTGTATCGATCCACCTTAAACAACGGTTTTCTATATTTCACGAAATCTTTAGACTGGTCCAGTGATACCCATGGCAGTACCAGCCAGTTTTAATGACGTCACACAAGATGATTCATTGCGCATGTTCATTGGTTGGGTATGGTATGACCGTAGTGTATATGTGCCCAAATCATGGCAGACCGAGAATCTCCGGGTAGTGCTGCGTTTTGAAAGTGCACACTATAATACTGTCGTGGTAAGTGTGCTGCCTTTGTTAGGGGCATTTTTTGACTGAAGTCCAAAGTTAAGTAGAACTATATTTATACCAGAAATCTCTGTCAGTTCTGTTTAAACTGTTCTCCCAAGGCGTAGGGGCACAGTAAGGGACATAGCAGTTATTACAGGAGGAAACAAGTAAACAACGAACGCTATTTACACTGCTCTATATCAATCAGTTTTAACTGCTCTCCCTCATGGAGATCCAATGAGCGAGCCGAGGGGTGTATCACTCCAAAAATCTCGTACACCTTGAAACAAAATCTCTAAAAATCCCTATAAAATCTCTATGAAATCCCTAAAAATTCCTGAAAATCCTAGAAAATCTCTATGAAATCCCTAAAATTCTCTAAAACTCCCTACAAATCCCAAAAAAACTCGAAAAAATCCACAAATCCCTCAAAAATCCCCCCACTGAAAAATCCCACTGGATTTTTAAAATCCCAAAAATCTCCTACGCTTTTTTGGAGTGATACATCCCTCGGAGCGAGCTATCCCTTTTTGGCCAAGTGTTTATTACTACAACTAAACTACTGTTTTCATACTGAATAGCTCAGTATCAGTTCAGCTCTGCCGGTGTCCCTGGACGTCCAGTAGAGCTGTAAAGGCCATCACTCATTGATCCAATGTTACTCAGCAGTAAACCTAAACGTTTAGCTAAACCTAGTTCTATCTGTTCTAAACTTTTCCCCTTATTGGTCCAGTGTTGCTGCAGGAGGAAACTGGAGTATGTGGAGTAAACCTGTGGTATTTGGTAGCCAATGACATTCTGACAATAACATATTATTTTGTATTTTTAGTGGGTAAATGGGCCATGTCTCATTCAGGTCATCTACCTTTTGAAGCACAAGTGAACAAATTTCTTCAATATGGTGAAGCCAACAGAATAACAGTAGCAGTAAATAATACTCTCAATGCGACAACTTTACCTCCTGGAAAAATAGAATATCTTACTGGACCCCGGTGAGTTTGATGAAATATTTATGGCGTTCGTTCTTGGTTGATTGATTTGTTAGTTTGTAAACTCAATCAGTTCATTCGTTAGTTCTTTCGTTAGCTAGTTAGTCATTCAGGTAGTTGTCGAGTTGACGTTTGTTGGTTAAGATGGTTTGGTAAATCAATCAATCAATTAGTTAATTAATCTAGTTATTAGTTACAATAGTTCAATTGTTACTTGGTAAGGTAGTTAATAAGCTAATAAGTTAGTTCGTTGATTGCTAGATTTGTTAGTTAGTTAGTTAGTTAATTAGTTAGTTAGTTAGTTAGTTAGTTAGTCAGTCAGTTAGTTAGTTAGTTAGTTAGTTGGTTAGTTAGTTAGTCAGTTAGTTAGTTAGTTAATTAGTTAGTTAGTTAGTTAGTTAGTTAGTTTAAACCACTGGCTTATAGAAGAAAAAAGAAATATCTATTTCTCCCTTTCTTTCAGATACCCTCTTTCAGATTTGATTTCTTCAACTACGCAGGCATCCACCGTCCCGTTCGTTTCTACACGACACCTCAAGTCTACATCTCCGATATATCTGTCATCACTGACCTCTCGCCCGATAACACTGAGGGCAGCCTAAAGTTCAAAAAGCTCTGATCATAAGTTCAGAAAGATATCGTGGTTCTCTCATGATAAAATATGAATTATATGATAAGGATGGTAAGGTTGTGGCCAGTATATCGGGTCCTGAAGTACTAAGTGGTGTGTTGAAAACAGATGATATTCAACCATGGTGGCCAATTGGAATGAGTGATTCCCCAGGATACCTTTATAATTTGAAGGTACGTATTTTGTACGCTTTTGATCTGATTAAACAATAAGTATGTTAGGTCACAGCAATCACTTTGGTCTAAGTAAATGAATGCAATCCCCGAACAAATAACATTCAGTAGGAGACACTTCGCGAAATATTAGGGTATAGCTCCAAATCTCCGTTCTTTAAACTTTTTTGCCTAAAATTTCATGCAAATGTGCATAATTTTGCATAATTTATAGCCTACCAATGCTTTCATGGTTGTAAAATTATTGTAGTTACATTCTTGTTGCACGATTATTCAGCTACCATTCAAAGGCTTCAGAAATTATTGGGAAGAGGGGAAGGGGTCAGTTGGCCCCCTAGTATTCAATTCTCTTCAGTAAATGCGCGAAGCCCCACCTATACTAATGCTTCGTTATTTTGCTTTTATTTTCAACTCCAAGGTCACAGTGTCAGTGTCAGGCAGTGATATACTGGACGTCTACAATCTGCCAGTTGGATTTCGAACTGTTAAAGTGGAGAAGACACAATTTCTCATCAATGGCAAACCATTCTATTTCAACTTTTTTTCAAGGGATTTAATATGCACGAAGACTCTGATGTAAGTTAATAGCTAAAATAGCTAATTTATTTATAGCTCTTATTTATGGATATAGCTCTATTAATTCTACAACCTGTCCTTCCTAGAGGTCCAATAAGGGTAGGGGGGGGGGGGAGGGGGCAGCTTTGTTAGCAAACCTAACTGAACTAATTCTGTTTATATTGGATAGCTTTATCTGTTCTAAACTGTTCTTCCTAGAGAGCCAGTAAGATAAATCATTTATTGATCCAATGTTACTACAGGAGTAAACCAGAGTACCCGGAGTCGGACTGGTAGAGTCAGACTGGAAATACTCAACTGGGGCAAAATTATAATGAGACAACTGTAACCTGCAGAAATGAAACCAGACTAAACATTTTTTCAACAAATATTATAATCATTTATTTACATTATTTATATATACAAAATACACTATAAATATATATATATTGCATCGATAAAGATAAAAATATTAATATGCAATACGTTCTGTTCATTCTATATAAATATAAAGCTTAAATTTAGATATTTGATCTATTTGATCGGAAGCAGCAAGTAAAAAGTGAGAAACATCGACCAAAAATTGAACGCTTCTTTTTCTTGTCTTTTTTCTGATGATCGTTCTTTAAATTCTTGTTCTCTAATTGGTTTCCTTTTGGCTTGCTTTTATTTTCTATGTTCACTTGCTCTACAAAAGGTTTGAAACTTGATTTCAGTATACATATAAAGCGGACACCAACAACACAACGCAACGCAACGCAACACGACAATACACAACACAGCACACAACACACAGCAACAAAATATCAACTGCTACTTAACCTAAACTTCATCACGTTACACATCTTTTTTTTATCAAAATGATACACTAAAGTACAAATACGTTCCCTGTGTAATCTGATGCTAGAGTACTACCTGCCTGATTTGAACACTGAAGTGTCCTGAACATTAGATGCTTCCAAGGGTTCGTCAATTGGTGTTTCAGCCATAGGTGCTGATGGTGTATCAGCCATAGGTGTTGGTGTTTCAGCCTGCAGAACCAGTGGTGGCGATGGTGTTTCACCCTGTGCCAGTAGTGGTGATGGTGTTGGTGTTTCAGCCAGAACCAGTGGTGGCGATGGTGTTGGTGTTTCACCCTGTGCCAGTGGTGGCGATGGTGTTGGTGTTTCAGCCAGAACCAGTGGTAGCGATGGTGTTGGTGTTTCACCTTGTGCCAGTGGTGGTGTTGGTGTTTCAGCCAGAACCAGTGGTGGCGATGGTGTTGGTGTTTCAGCAAGTGCTAGCGGTGGCAAACGTGTTGGTGTTTCAGCCAGTGATGGTGGTGGCGATTGTATTGGTGTTTCACCCTGTGCCAGTGGTGTTGGTGTTTCAGCCAGAACCAGTGGTGGCGATTGTGTTGGTGTTTCAGCCAGTACCAGCGGTGGCAAACGTGTTGGTGTTTCAGCCAGTGATGGTGGTTGCGATTGTGTTGGTGTTTCACCCAGTGCCAGTGGTGGAGATGGTGTTGATACAACTACTATTACCTTCGATGGCAGTTGGAGCCACGTTGATTTTTGAGATGCGAATGGTCTCAGTAATGATAGTAGATGTCGTATTACTACAGATGGTACATGCTGTGTGTTTTCAAGAAGTTCGCCCGTGTGCCCATTGTGAAATATGTCCTTGAGCCACCTTAAGTTTCTCGTGGAACATCCAAGTTGTCGTGGTAGAATTTCACCTTCTCCGATGTCCCCCATCAGCGGAAAATTTTCACCAGCAGCAACCATTCTGTCGACCCGAATTGTGAGAACACCAGAAAGATCCCGATCACTCGTCGCAGAAAGAGACAGATTCAAACTTACAAATGGAGCCCCGGTCTTGCTCAACACATGTAAGGAATACTGCACATCATTTCCACGACTCGTAACCTGAATACTTTCAGGGTTTCCACAACAAGCCAAAGGGTCGAGAGTAGTAGAGAATGGTGCCACTGGTGGTGATGGTGTTTCAACCAGTGGTGGCGATGGTGTTTCAACCATTGGCAGTGATGGTGCTTCGGCCACTGGTGGTGATATTTCAGCCACTGATAGTGATGGTGTTTGAGCTACAGGTGGTGATGGTGTAAGTGATATTTCAGCCAGTTTTAGTGATGTTTCAGCGAGTGTTAGTGACTTTTCAGCCAGTGTTTGTAATGCTTTAGCAAGTGTTAGTGATGTTTTGGCCAGTGTTGGTGATGTTTTAGCTAGCGTTAGTGATGTTTCAGCAAGTGTCAGTGATGTTTCAGCCAGTGCTAGTGATGTTTTAGCCACTGGTGGTGATGGTCGTGATGGTGTTTCAGTCACGGCTGGTGATGGTGTTGGTGTTTCAGCCAGTGGTAGTAGCTCCATCGTCTTACACGGTTGGTGAATTTTGGGTTGGTGAATCAGCAGCTGTCTATCCTCCATCTTTGGTGCTTTTGGCAAAAGTATTGGTGGAATGTGGAGGAGTTTAATAGTGACTACTTTGACAAATGGAGAAGGTGGAGCTGTTGTCAGATTTGTTCGCGCTGAAGGTTTAGTAAGACGTTTGACACCTCTTCCAAGAGTGGTATTCTGAACCAACTTCAGTGGATCATTTAACAGCGAATTCTCAGTGGGATTTTTATCACTGATTTGTTGCGCACTGGTACCGGTAGTATTGTCATTACTACATTTATCGTTTACATCAACCTGTTCTGTATTTGATTGAATCGTGTTCGTTTGACCTATGTAACGTAAGATAATTTTTTACATGAATATCTACTTTTAAAACTATTTCTTATACTGCGCTTGTCACTGCAGATGACTACACTGTACGAAGCCCAAAGTGTTAACCCCCGGTCAAACGAGAATGAGAGTTGATAAGAGTTGACAAGTGAGATTTTTCATCAATTCTCGTGCCCCGGTCAAACTAGAACAAGAGTTGCATGAGAGTTAACTGGATATTACCACGCGTACCTGTCAAACGAGCAAAATCTCTCATCAAATAAAATTTGAACAATTTTACGACGAGAGTTGGTGGTCAAACGCGAGCGAGAGTCTCAACTCTGATTAACTTTCATTCTCGTTTGATCGGGGCTTTAGACTTCAAAGTATTAAAAACAACATGTACAGTAATAGTAAATATCATACTTTTTTGTGTCGTCTCTTTTTTAAGTTCTTTGATCTTCTTTTCGAGATCCTCGCGCTCTGCCTTCGTACTTTTTCTGCTTATCGCAGCTCTTTTTCGTTGGTTTTCTAAGTACTCTGGCTTAAGATCGTCTGTTTTGCCCTCTTTTATGAAAACATCCAACTTTGCAAAAAGCCTGTCCAGCTTTTTCTCGTATTGTGTCAGTTTTTCATATTGTTTTCGCGCAGCAGCAAGATTTTCGGGTAATTTTGCAATTTCCATATTTCTTTCTCGCTCACGAGTACGCAATGAACGCCGTCAATTGCAATTATGACGGATTTAATTAGGTCGCCGCTTTTATAGCCGCGCGCGCGAGGAATTGTGGTGAGTTAATTAACGCATTGTTACGTCATTACATTGCATGCGAGCGCGTGCCACTGATCTGAAAAGTAAACTGGATAGCGCAATCTACTGTTTACTGAAGCCAATTAGACATTGCTATAAGCAACTGAAATATGTCATTTATACTAAGATATAACTACATTATATTCACATAAAACAACAATATTCGAAACGTAATACTGATAGAGTAATTTTTAAGCCTTAGTCCAAACGAGGATGAGAGTTGATGAGAGTAAATCTTTAATCTTTAATCAGATACTCCTAAATCAGTTTACACTATACTAGGATGAAGAGAAAACAAAGTAATTTTGGGAGATACGGCAAAATCGAAAATCGCGACGTAGAAAAAATTGCCTCTCAAAAAATTGCCTAGAAATGTTGTTACAAAATCTAAGTAGTCTTTATCAATTATCATTTGTTTGCAGATCCGCGGCAAAGGTTTGGACTTTCCTCTGATATTGAAGAATTTCAATGTATTCACATGGCTAGGAGGAAATGCATTTCGTACGAGTCATTATCCCTATGCCGAGGAGATTATGGATATGGCAGACCAATTAGGGATAGTTGTGATTGACGAGTGTTCTGGAGTGGGCATTCGAAAGTAAGGATATCAGTAAATCATTATATACGGATAATAAGCCAATTCATAGTTTCGATGCGCATCCATGACGCGTTCTACGTCGGGTTATAATTGTAGTTGAATCTAACATGATACTGGAAGAATTATAATATGAATATCAAATATTGAACTGTTCAATCATAATTTATGTTTTACATATAGCCACAATAGAACTTCCATTAAATCATTTTTGTACTAGCATATTTTGTCTTCGCTGTGTAAGGCAAAATAAAGAAAGGTGCACTAAACTAAGGGAACATTTTCTAATTTAAAGTGAGTCAACCGCGCGGAAACTAATTGTTCTTCGAGCACCTTTTTCCATATTCAAATGACGATTTCCTATTAATAACAGCGTCTAGCCTTTCTAGGGTTGCACTATCCTAGGGATCTCTTAGTTCTGGGGGAAGGGTTTGTTTTTCTTTGAGAGCTAGGTAGGCATTCTGAGAAATGCCCACTCACGAAATTACACTGCTTTTCTCTGATCATCCCCACTCCATTTAGCCGAAGACATGGCTTGATTTCGACTTTCTTGTATTAGACCAAATTTTGGTCCGGAGTCCTTGGCCCACCATCTGTCCGTGATGGACGAACTAGTACGATCAACGTGACAAGAACCGTCCCTCAGTAGTCATGTGGTCTGTCGCTAATGAACCGAGCTCGGACGCCCCAGAAGCTGAAGCATATTTCAGGTAAAATATCATTCGAGCTTCTAAAGCCCCGGTCAAAGTTGATGAGTGTCAATGAGAGTTGCAACTCTCGATCGCGTTTCACCGCCAACTCTCATCGACTCTCATCATCTTTGAACTGGTTCAAATTTTGATGAGAGTTGGTGAGAGTTTTGCTGGTTTGACCGGTAGCGTGGTAATATCCAGTCAACTCTCATGCAACTCTTGTTCTCGTTTGACCGGGACATGAGACATTGTTGTGCTTTACTGATCATATTGCGCACATGTTGGTAGAATCGGTTGCAAACACATCGCTCCAAGACTTTGCTGAGTATGGGTAAAAGTGATATTGGTCGGTAGTTGGTAGCTAGTTCTTTCTTATTTTTCTTATGTATTGGTGTTACATCAGCAGATTTCCATTCAGAGGGAAGGGTTCCAGAGGATAGGGAATGATTGAGAAGGGTGCAAAGGCTTGGAGCAATGACAAAACTGCATTCTTTCAAAAGCCGACCAGGAATACCATCAGGACCGGTAGCTTTCGTTGAATCCAAGTTTGACAGGTGGTGGGCAACTTCTTCTACAGAGACGGAAATATCGGATAATTAGGTCACACACGGTGGTATTGAGGTGGATGTTTCAGTGTTTAATAACGTTTTAGCAGGTCGAAACACGGAACAGAAATAAGAATTAAAAAGCTTTTTCTTTCGAAGACTTCGCTATTCGACCGTTGTATGAGATGATAGGATTGAACGCGGAACGATGATGAAGTATTGCTTTAATTCTAATTGCGTATTTGATCGGCTGAGACAAAGAACGAAGTTTAAGCTTACGTTCCGCCGTTTTGCTAAGTCGGTAGTTTCGTAGAGCGGTGTACTTCTTGCGAACTAGATGGCGAACTTCCCCATCAATCCAGGGAGGAGAGTTGGTATCTTTAACAAACTTTGTTGGGACGTAACTGGTCACAGTGGATAGAAATAGATCTTTCCACTGTTTCCAACAGTTACCGATGTTGTCCGTGAGAGATAAATCAAAAGCAGTTTGTGACAAAGCTATACAAAGTTCAGGAAAGTTCGCTTTGTTATAGTCGTATACCACCCGCATCACAGGTTTAGCTCTACTGAACTTTGTACATATATAGAACTCTACGAGGTAATGATCAGTTTGAAAAGAGTGTTCCTCGAAAGAAAACGTTAATACATTTGATAAAGTCTCAGCATGATTACAAAGTAAAAGATCAAGTTTATTACAAGCGCGGTGATTTAGACCCTCAACGAATTGATGTAGAAAATTATCATCTATCAGTTCACAAAGTTGCTCATTGTCCGTACCTCCACCGCTGTTAAGTGGCGTTGATTGATTGTCTGACCAAGAGACAGAAGGAAGATTAAAATCACCAACTAACACGATGCAGTCCGATTCCGGGTTACTTAGCAGAGAGTTGTTCAGAAAATTCAAACCATCAGAAGAAGAGCCAGGAGGACGATATATATATAGAGAATGACAGGTTTATTGTTGGCTTTGTTGAGTTGCACAACTAACAGTTCAATGCCATCTCTCTCAAGGTCGCAACGCGGTAACAATTAAGCCTTCTTTTACCGCGATAAGGACACCACCGCCAATCTTTCCCGTCCTGTCCCGGCGGAAAATATTGAAACCTGGAAGTAACTCGGAGTCAAAGATAGTGTTGTTTAACCAAGTTTCGCAAATACAAACAACTTCATAACCACAATTCTTGCAGCAAAGTTATTTTGCAAACTTTTTTGCAAGGATCGTTGTCAATGGAGATGAAAGACTTTAGACTTCTGGCATTTAAATAAAGAACTTTTAGATGTTCAGTATTAGGTCTACTAGGATTGGTAGGGCCAGGGTTTATAGATATATCCATGTAAATGGTTATATCAATATCGGGATTAAAATCAGGTGGTGATAAACATAAATAGCAATGAGACAAACTATATTAATACTAGCACGGACTAGCATCTCTCTCCTCCACAGAGGCTATTTATTTTTATTTTTTTATGATTCAGAAGCGCTAGAGCGTAATTGAACATCGAGTATGATAACCGCGGGCTTTTCCCTCCCTCAGTTCCTTGTTTCCTCCGCCCGCGCTCCGATTTCCAGCGGTTTCCTCATTATATTACCATTTCTTTACCATTTAGCAACCATTTAGCGCCGTAGCGCGTTTTATTTATTACCATCTAGCGCATTCTTTTATTTATTATCCAATATTAGCGTATCCTTTTATAATTTTTTTTATCCAAGCCTCTGCGAAGGAGAGAGGACTAGCATTGTCGCAATTCACTTATTGTTATTTGTTAGACTGCAAGCAAATTGTTTTCGAAACACTACAGGAGTACAGAATGCGTGACATCGATAAAAGGCTTTGCGATTTACTGATGTTTTCGAAGATGTGTGCCCCTAAATACAATACGCCTGAGTTAAGTGATCGAGTTTTGGTGTTTGATATCATGGCAGACGGCTGGGAAACAGCAAGCATTCTCAATAGTGTTTTATCGACTGAACCTATGAACGAAGAGCCTTCTAGTGTCTCTGTGGCGACCACAAGTGCCAAGCGAAGTTTGGATGATACAGAAGAGCCGAAACAGAAACGGATAAAGACAAGTACAGAACAGCAAGATATCAATTCTCTAGAACTGACGGCAGAAAAAGAATCCGGAAATATAGATCAAAACGAAAGTGGAAATTTTCGAGAATTAACATGCGAACAGGCGGAAAATAAACAGGTTGAAAGTCCGTCCTCGCAAGAAGTCGTAGGTGAAAAAACCGCATCACCAAATCCACTAAGAAGCAAAGGTTCTGGCGAGGTTCAAAAGCATGAACCACTGCGGCAGCACAAGATCTATGTACATAGCCTTTGGCTTTCCGTACAAAGTACATATTTTCGATCACTTTTACACTCGAGTGGCATGAAAGAAACCCATGATACAGAGGTTCATATAAAAATCCCAGTATCGGAGGAAAATGCACATTTGATCATCCTAGAGGCTTTGTACCATGGTGACATATTGAATGATAAGACCATGGACGAACTGCTCACTGTCTTAGAATTGGCTGATAAATATGATGTAAAGTTTGTATTTAAAATATGCAAATATGTCCTGCAAAAGAATGCTACTACTTTCAAGATAAGCACGAAAATAATGCATATGATTAAAGTGAAACATAACATGGGTGATGTTGAAGATTTGGCAGCAACTGTACAGTTGGTCCTTGCTGAGGAGTTTAGTCCTTTAGATGAGAACTGGCAATCTGAGAAATTCACCAGTCTGTCAGAACCGTCCCTGAAATATTTACTAAGCAGTGATGACTTGATTGTCCAATCAGAAAACACTGTATTTCATGCTTTGATGTACTGGATGGAACAAAATAATGTAGATCCTGCTAGTTTGGAAGAGACAAATGATCTCCTCGCTGTTGTACGGTTTAAGTTGGTAACAATTGACTATCTTTATAATGTGATCAAGAACCATCTCATTGCATCCAAGATGCCAAGATTCAACCAGCTGTTTCTTGATGGAATGATTTATCACGCAATACCTTCAGATCAAAAGAAGATGTTGAAGGAACAGCCTGTACTAAGAAAGAAACCTAAAGAACAAATTATTCAGTACACTTCTGTTGTTATGAAACATGATTTTGATGCTGCGCAACGTCAACAAACAGGAGCAAACAAAAGCTCAGAAGAGTTTTGGGCATGTGCATGGTTACAAGATGAGCGTAGATCTAATATTACATCGTGAGCCTAGGCGTAGTACTGGTGATATATTTCTACAACTGAATGTTCAAAACTTAAACAAAGAAAGCTTAGTTCCTCTTAAATTTTCATTTGGGAAAACTAAGCCCTTATCCATGAATTTGCAAGAAGAAACTTTCAAGTTAATATCTTGCAGCAAAAGATATCCTTACATGACACTTTCATCATCAGATTTTCAAAATGCATTTGAAACATGCACGTTGTATGTAGCAGTAGAACCAATGTAATCTCAATGATAACGAAGGCTTTAATTCTTATAAGTTCTATTTTAATAATATATGTGCTTCCCTTAAATGCTCTGAAGTTGTCCACATAAAGAACACGATCTTAAGAAAATGATCTGATATTTTACATACAAATTAATTTTTACTTCCAGCTATTATTATAAAACAAATTTTTCAAATTCATTTTTTATTTTTGTGTTTAAACAGATGCGAATTAATTGCGGGGAAAACTGGAATATTTTATTACATTTTAATTAATTACCAATTCCTAGCTCTTAGAAATAATGAAAGAGGGGCATAAATTTGACATCAAAATATGTTTTAGAAAAGATTAGAGCAATAAAAGATCAAAAAACGTATTTATATAAAACCTTTTTTGAAATTTTTCTCGATGCTGACAATCAAACACCTGACAATATTAATTCCAATCAAGATGTTTATTCTGCCTGGGAAAACAATATGCTTCCTTCACAACGTAGCTGAGTTGATATAAGGTAGAACATTTTATCTTCCGATTATCAGTGCATGGCCATGGGAACTGACTGCGCGATGACACTCGCTTTACGGTAAGAAATATTGATCTTTACAATTACATGTATGATGTAACATGGTTATAAACTTTTAACTATAAAGGTTCCCGCCTTTTCTGAGCTGAAATTTCAGCCTGACATCTGAAACGGCAAGTAGTTAAATTATTCAAATAATGTATAGGAAATCTTGAAAGTAATTTCGGACATGATTTTGGAAAAGTAAGGTAACTGTAGTCTGTATGTCGACATTATCGTCCACATACATGGTTTCTTACGTTTTTACCACAACAATTCATGATTTCCCTTCTATTTTGCTCGTGAATTCTTGATCAGATCAAGAAATGTTTTTTTTAGAATTATTGTTCTAGTTTTCTTGACAATCCCAATCAATGGACTTGAGATAAATTTGTCAAAACGACGATGTATATTCTCCGAAAATACTCACAACATGGAATCTACATCACGCCTGGAGACCTCAGATCATCATTCACTACGAGAACGTAGCTTGGTTTCTTATGATGTACCAAACAAATCATGTAAACAGAGATACGTTGCTCCTGTTGTTTGGCACGTTATAATAGATTCAAACAAGTATGGTGACGTGTCAGATGCTATATTACAACGACAAGTCGATATTTTGAATGGTAATCTAGATTAATTCGATAATTTAAACAAACATTCTAAATGGTATATTCTAATTGATATTCTCCCCAATGGATATACTTGCTCCAGCACTACTTTTGATTGACAACGATAAACAAAGTTTTAAATTACTTTAGTACTTTACTGTGCTTTCAACTAAAGCTACATCTTTTCGCAATTTTTCAACAGGAGCATACGAAAACACTTCGCTAATATTCAAAATGGTAAGTACACCTTGCTGAAAGTTAAAAGAAGACGTGGTAAGGCGTTTCTAAAACTACACAATTCTTTTTCTATATTTCGCAGGAATCAGTGGAACGAATCATAAACGATACTTGGAGAAGTGATTGTCTTGCCTATATACCACAATTCCAAGAATTCCTAGCCGAATCAACCAACATCAAATTAAATCTTTACACATGCGCACTAAAAGATCTTAATGTGCTTGGTCACTCCTCGTATCCTTGGTCACATGACGAAGATAGTGTTTATAACGGGGTGGTTATTCACCCGGGTACATTGCCCGGTGGGGTAATATCACCTATAAACGAGGGAGATAATCTGGTTCACGAGGTTGGTGATAAACGCTAATTCTATAAATGCTTCTAACTCGCTTCATATATCATCATAATATTTAGAGTTTAAATAAAAGATAAACGGCTAATGGAGAGCAATCCAAAAACCAATCACCTTTCTGGAAACTCAACACAAAACTTGCCTAAAGAAGCGTTTGTTGGCCTTTCTGCTAATTGTAAAAATTGAGTAACTTTAGCAACTAAGTCCGTGTCTGTAAATTACGGCGGTGACTGTTTTATGTAACTTGTGAAGAGTTGTTTTAGGTTTGACAGTTTATTCTTTCCAGTTATGTGGTGGTCTGTAAACAGCTATCTTCTGTTCAAATACTCGTGTTGAATCCGTCTCATTGTGATCTCACCAACTGTGGGCATCACGAATTATTTAACGTGACCATGCAGCGGAGGTATATATACCTGGGCAGTTGTACATCATCCTATGTTTGTAATTACCACCGCCGAGACTAAAGCCATTTTCCCGCTCATCACATTCCGTGCTGTTTTTATTTGGTAGGTTGGTCATTACTTTGGTTTACTTCACACTTTCGAGGTAACGTAAATATAATCATAGTTTCAGTTTCATTACCTACATGTTAATGTTTTCAGATATAAAAAATGGTGACCAAATTTAATATATTTTTTATGTTATGGTGGACTGCGTTAATATCTATATCCCCTAACCCACTAAGTCTATTTAGTCCTTATATACTGTATAGAGTGAAAAGGGATGTGATAACGTTGCAACCTTAATTGTCCTGAATTTCTAACTAAGAAAACAGTTATATACTATTTTCCAGTGACTATTTTCTATATAGTTTGCCGTACTTCTTACTGTAATACCGGTTTCTTTGTTTGTCATTTTCAAAAAAATTAGAAATGTTACAAATATGTTTACTCATGGTGAAATGGGAAAGCCCATCACAGATTTATTTTAGAACAAAATGAAATACATATTATGAGATATAAATTCTAATCTCAAGAATGGATTTCAATTGCAAATCTCCATCTATTAACTGCAGTGTCTGCTCTGCAGGGTGGTTGTGAAGGAGGTGATAATGTAGCAGATACACCAGCCGCAGGATATCCAACTTACAACTGTCCTGACACGCCAGTTGATAGTTGTCCAGATATACCTGGATATGATCCTGTTCATAATTACATGGGATGTAAGTATATTTATACAGTTTTCACTTGTATAGAACGCAACTTCGAATACCTAGTTCAGATCACGTGATGTGTTGGTGCATATGTTACACTCTGCCTTTATGCATGTTATATTGAAATATGACGGAGAAAATTCCTAAAAGAAAGAGTATAATAAAAGAAAATGATGTAAGAAACGGGTCAGAGTGCGCACATCAATAGATTGTAATAAGCCGTGTAATGGCGAAAACTATACTAAAAATACTCTTACAGACTATAATCTATCCACAGATCCATCGGAGCACACCCCTGCGCCCACGGAGTATTGGAAAGCCAGTTTAAACGAGTGTAGATAAACTAAATTGTTTTGGTGGTGAAAAAGAGATCGCAAAATATTTATTTTATAGTAAAAAGTGTCAAAAATAAATAATTCTGTTTTGTACTTGTAGATAATCAGGATTCCTGCATTAATCATTTTACTCCGGGTCAAATAGAGAGAATCGATAAGCTTCTTGGATTGTACCGCAAGAATCTGAAGAGAGTTATAGAAAGTACTACAATAGAATCGGCTTTTTCTATTATAATAATTTAGATATTATAATTCTCTATTTTTCTCAATAAATTAAACAGTAACAATGGAAAAAATAGGACTGGCTACCTGAAATAAATATGTGATATGACAAGAAATCACATTAACGATTTCGATATAATTTGAAATTTTTCTATCGTTACAGGACCATGTGTGATTGACTCAGTTTTCCGCTGGACTGATCGATATATTTACTTCTTTGCTGGAGGAAGCTACTATCGTTATAACGAAATATCACGTGGTATTGATTCCGGCTATCCACGAGCAATCAGCGACCACTGGCGAGGTGTTCCGAACAACATCGATGGTGTATTTCGTTATGCTAACGGTATTACTTATTTCTTCAAGGGTTCAGATTATTACAAATTTAATGACGTCACACGCAAAGTTGATCCAGGATATCCAAAGAAAATTAAATCATTTTGGAAAGGAATACCGAAAGATATTGATGATGTCATAAGGTAATTTCGATATCCTTGTGAGTCTAACACTAGTACGAAGCCATAAACATTCAACAGCCATAAACATATAGGGCAAGAGTTTTTCACTTTACAAAACATGACGATCGTGTTGAAAATCACAAATAATACATTATTTAATTTAAGATTAAAGTAATTGATGCACAACCAAGCAGTAAGAAGTATTTTTGAAACTATATTACGGCAACACGAAGGAGCAGAACGTTGATAGCCACAAACGTTTCTCCGTTTCCAACTCTAGATTACTGCAAGCATATCAACATACCTATTCAAAGATTACTACTGACATGATTCGATATATTCTTATGTGCAAATCAAGTCCTGGACTTATTTAGGTAACTTGACGTGACCACAGGCACAGATCACGCTGATTACCTCGTATCATCAAAATAACGTCATTCTTATTGATCATAATTAATGATGTAAATTTTACGGTCAGAAACCACATACTTATAAATAATAACAATAATCGAAGCTAAAAACAATTAAAAGTCCGGAATTCTTTTGGTTTTGGCCTTTGGGTTTCACGCCGATGTTTTTCTTCCAAGTTTCTCAATTAGTTTCCTCAATTACAGATACAGCAATGGCCTCACATACTTCTTCAAAAATGATCTTTACTATCGTTTCAACTCAACTACAGCAACAGTAGATATAGGTTACCCAAAGAAAATCAAGCAATATTGGATTGATATACCTAGGAAAGTGCAGGCGGCATTTACCTGGTACAATGGTGGTGTATACTTTTTCAAAGATTCAAAATTTTGGCTTTTTGTTCCTGGACAAAACTCGGTAGACATTGTTTATCCAAAGTCAGTGAGGAATTGGTGGAGCGCGGAGGAACAAAAATACCAGGATTACAACGCATTCAGGTAGTGGAATATGATAATTATCAATTTTGACAGACGTGCCAGTAAGGGTTACACTTGAGAAGTACGGCATTGAAACTAACAAATGAAAGACTGTCAAATGAACAGAGCCTAAAATAACGGTCGGATGTTGCACATTTTCCGACAAAATTGCAGTTTTTCGGACAAATGCTCAACTGGTCTGATGTTTTGTCTGGACAAAACAGAGCAATCAGTTTTCATCAGACAGAATTTAACAAAGATTGGGTATGAGCATACCGCAAAGAATGCGGGATTACACTGTGTCACAATACAAAACATTTCCAATTTTTGTTCCATTCAATTACAATTTTTTACCGTTATTTCGGGCTCTGTTCATACATCTTTTTCTCAATAAATTTCTTGAAGGTTGGCATGGCTAATAATTTGTTTTGTTTTGGGGAAAACGCCACGTTTATTTATTTTGGCAAATATTTTGATCCGTCAGTGATCTTCGTCAGTGCAAAAATCATTTTCCTTCTTTTCCAGGCATGTCAACGGCTATACATACTTCATATCTAACAAAACATATTGGCGTTACAATGATTTCAAGAATCACATTGACTATACATATCCGCATCCTTTAACAAATTGGATAAACCTACCTGCTACGATCGATGGTTTGTTTGTGTGGTCTGATGGTCAACTATATGCTTTCAGTGGACAATATTATTATCAAGTTATATTCAATGTAAATTCGAACCATTCAGTCATTCGTGGAAACATTTCAGCCTTCTGGCATGGAGTACCAAACTACATTGATGCTGTGTTTAGGTGAGTGTTATGCAGTGGTGGACAACTGGCGGACGAATGCAGGTTCCGGTAAAATTTACCAGCATTTTGAATGATTTATAGTAAAAAGCCAGTTCGGAGTTTCGACTGCGAGTGTTTTTGTTAATTGTTTTCTCGTGTTTGGATATACCGATGAAACACTCGCTCTCGTTGTTCATATATTACTTCTCAAATTCATTAATAATTCATGAGCAAATTAACCAATAACAAATAAGAATTCGATCACGAGATGCTATTTGGATATCGTTGTGAAACACACTCAACTACAAACGACTCCAATAGAGTTTTCTTGCATACGTAATTAAGAAATTTGATGAAAGTCACTTGTGATCACTAAAATTCCCACCAAACCCTGAAACTGTAGCGTTGGTTTCAAATCAATCGCAATTTTGCTGTGAGAAAGCGTGTTTTAAAGTTTGATCTATCTTATGCTTGACAGAACAATTATGCAAAATACATAGATCGCGATTTTATTTATTCAGCTTATACTCACTTATTTTACGGTTGCAAACGAATATTTTTAAGTAGAGGCGACCAATAAATATCAGCGAATTTACGTATGTTTCGTCTCGTTAATGAGATTAATGAGGCTTTCGTTCATTTTTAGATGCAGGACAACAATCAATATTTTCTATATCATTCTATATTTCAGAGCAAGTGATGGTTTCACATATTTCTTTAAAGACTCACAATATTATCGCTTCAACGACAGCAAACGTCAAGTAGGCACTGGGTACCCTAAACCAATTTCTTCGTTCTGGAAAGGCGTCCCGATTGATGTTGAAACAGTATTCCGCTGGTCAAATGGTCAGACGTATTTCTTCAAGGAAAATAACTACTACAGGTTTAATTTCACACAGGGAGCAGTGGATGATGGGTATCCGCGCCAAATAGCTGAAGCCTGGAGAGGAGTTATGTACAATACAAACTCTTAATAACGTTTGAAGAAAATTAAAATGATGTTATAATACAATAATTAAAATAAGATGTATTATAAATGAAAAATGTCTCAGATTTATCTCATGTATCAATCGCATCAATGAAATCAGAATGATTTTCAGTTTACTCTTTGTGGGCTCTCTGACCTATTTATTTCTGCGATTTATTTGAAAATTTGCGAGTTCTTCTAAAGACTGCAATTGCGTGATAGGTTAACCCTTTTGATAGGTTAACTCTAATGCAGTTCAAAGTTATTATAATACCAATGAATCATTAGGCTGTTGTCACATAATTTATATATATATATAAGAATGAAGTATTTCAGATTGAAATGACAAAATACACCAAGACAGCGTTACAACTGACTATCATATTTCATCCATGTTTTCATCAATCGATGTATATGTCAAGGAACATGCATGATGGCCAATGAGTCAGGCAAATACGACTATCTGATTGCAATATTGTTAAACTTTGTAACAATGATCAAACCGAGGAAAATACACCAAAGTCGCCATTTACAGATACCACAGCGACTAATATATTGTGAAATGATTAAAAAAGGTGGAACTCCATTAATGCATCATGCGTTCAATACGTTTCATCAGGAAAAATATACTGGCAATTTGCTATGATATAAAAGTGACCTAACATTAAACAACTCATATTTCTTTTAATGATGATGTTCAGATTTATAAGGAAAAGCATCACTTCAGTGTTTTAAGTACAATAAAAGAAGCTTTTATACGCAGGTTAAAGAAAAAAAATGTTACTTCGATGAAAGGTGTTCGGGCGGGGTACTGTATATATGCATGATGTACGGCTTGGTATACAAGGTTTACGACAACAACTTTTCTAGGCAGATATTTTCTCTTGTTATGGTCAGCAAACGATAAGGGGAAATACATCTTTTACTTCATGTACTTATCTCCTTGTTCAGCCAGAAGTTTTGCTGATGATTTAGCATCAAAGAATAGTTCATTAGTCTCATCAATATCGCCTTTGTTTATAATTTCTCTTCCTAAAAGTAAATTCAGCAAGTCAGGTCATAACCTGTGTGTAGTCCCAAATCTCGCAAAATGAGAATGAAATATTATAACTACAGGATGTGCACACGGCGTCGTTTCTGAGAGCGACCAGTGGCGGACACTTCACGAAATATTTGGGTGGGGGGAGAATTTAGGTTGCCACCATACTACCACCCTTTTGTTCCAAATATTATCCATTCAGCTATTCTCAGTTCTTTAATTTTTTGCCTAGAATCTCATGCAAATTTGCACATCACCATGATACCACAGTAAGAAATGAGAACTAGGGAGATTTTTTCAGCGGAGGTCAGTTCTGGGGAAAGAAAACCTGTTTGGTAGCGACTGAAATCGAACCTGATGCTGAAGACGCCTGGAGGGATTTACACATTTTTATAGACTGAGAATATAAATACATTAAATAGAAATGATCAATGGCTTATCAAATTGTGAAATTAGCAACTTAGCTTACCGTTAATCCTTGCAAGAAAATGTGCTGGAGTTAGCAGTTGTACAGCATATCTACAAGGAATAAACATTTCATTAAAAGCTGATTATCCAATGGTAACTTACTGTGATTGTCAGTATTAGAGTATCTTTAGTAATGAAGTAAGGGCAAATCAATTTCACTTATCAACTTATATGCTAGTTACTTTTGGTAGATCAATAGATCTGATATTATTTAATACCAATGATAATAGTATTTGTTTGCTATCCGTATTGGAAAACGAAAACGTCCTACCTCAGTGTTGTTTTAGTTCCAGTTTCTCCCAGTGATTGTAAGGATTCCTCATCAATCTGTATTCCCTCAATTTGAGCACGTATTCTGAGTATCTGCACAGTTTCCTCGAGAGCATATGGCATTGTGCGGATGATCATGACTCGATCAAGTAGATCCAATGGAATACCATGTGGCGAAACAATTTCAGTACCTCTATAGAAAATAGATATCGTTATATATAATGATATATTGTCGCAATTCTGAAGGTCTATTTTCATGGCGACTCAAATATTGGGCTAGACTCACTCGCTCCTGACTGATGGCATCTGGGACCACAAGCAAATGCAATGTTATCTTAAACCAGATTGCTTAAAACAGATTAGAAACTTCCGTAACATTTTCTACACAAATCTGATATATTGAACCAGGTTATTGAAATTCCACAAACGTAGTACATATTGAAACGAAAGCACTTAAAATATTCTTCATAGTTCTGCCTAAATAGAATTAGTGAGTTGGTGCGATGAAAGCCTGAAATTCGATCATACCATCTAGCGAAATAGCGGTTTCAGTACCTTACTGTGCAAGAACCACGGTTGGTTGCGAATATAACAATTGGTGCAAGAGATGATTCCAAAGCTCGATGAAGGTATGTGAAACATTCTATATCCAACATATGTACCTAATGAAGAAAACAAATACGTTACAACTTTTTGCAGCGTTTTGCAATATGCTTTTAAGGAGGCTTCCTACAGTTTTAATTCTGTAGCACGCAAATGTGCTCTAAGGTCCATTATTTGCTCATTTTGCAAGGTATGGTCACGAGACTTGGCCATCAAATTGCCACAATATTGCGGATTACGAAGAACAAAAAATGTTTCTAAATATTTACGTAACAACGCGATTTAGAGATTGTCGTATTTTTATCTTCTTTCTTAATTTTTTGGATTTTCCTTCGGTAAAGCTTTTTTATTTTTTGCACACGAGCACCTAAAGTACAAAGTATTGAAATATGCGATTTTAAAAAAATTCCTCGGAGGAAACAGGAGAAAAATGTATTTATAGTTTGTGTGTGACGTCAGAAAAATCAGGATTTCATTTTTCACGCGAGACAAGCCCTCGAATACCCACGCGTGTGGAAAACGAAATTTTGGCGCAATCGTGATTCGTGAACTCGTGATATAAACTATAAAAGGTTTGTTTATAACAAGGTTTGTTTAAAGGTTTGTTTATCCCGCGCGTGAACAAAATCCCGTGACACATAATTAAAACTGTAGGGAGCCTCCTTAAGCAATTATATCCAGTTTCACAATGGAGACCCATCACAAAAGTTCTTCGCTCATTCCTGGAAGTTCTACAATAATTACGGTTTAATCGTTACACTTGTTCGTCTCAATATTCGCCTTCTATTTTCGATGCTTTTTGTTAATTCTTATTCTATTCAGGAAGTTCCACAGACTTCAGATTTAGCGAATTGTCTACTCAGCTTCGCCTCGTTGATTCGCCAATAGCCAACTCGGCCTCGTTGTCTGATATCAACTGATCATTATACAATGCACTAGCTGTTATGGTGTACTAACATGGAGGGGGAGAACAATCGCATAGGACAATCACTCCAGTGTGTTGAGAAGTCAGGGACTGAATTAATACTCATTTCTATTATTTTATCCAACAGCCACGGCACTAACCTCCATCTATTGTCACGTGATACAATGATCATGTGACAGTAGCTGGAGATTACTGTCGATGTCGTTCAACAATATTGTGAGTTTCTCCTGTGTTCTCTTTTTTCACACGACATCTTCTATTTTACTAAGAACGGCTTCCTGCCCCAGACCAAACCCTTGGCGTTCACCACTTCAAAACTTGCTTTCTCAGCTGTTTTCATGTCTACTCGTAATATTCTTCTCAAATTTAGGTAAACACAGCTCACGTTAATGGCCAATAGGGTCACCCCTGTTTTAAAACATACCATGACCGTCAAGATGTTTAACTGAATAATTTCTTGACAACCTCTGCCATGGTGATCACGGAATTCATTTCATCTATATAACATATCTTCTACCATACACTGTAGTTGTATCAAAGTCTCTACGGTCAGTTCGTCCGACGTGTGTGGACGAACTGACCGTAGAGACTTTGATACAACTACAAAAGATGCCCGACGTGTGCGGATGAACTCACGCAAGACAAGCATGAGAGAAATAATGTTGATTTATTGGACAAAAAACTCGCTTTTCACTGTAGATGACATTCAAGGGTTTTTCTAACTAGTCTCATGATGATTTTGAAATAAAATCGAATATCACATCTATAACACTCGTTTATAATCTTGCTATGAATTTTACTTTTTGATTTGACCAATAGGATGCTCAAGTCTCTAATGGTTTCCACTATCACTAGCAGGGACTGCATTTTACTGCAACTTACACACGTTTCAAGTATTATCAACAGATCTAGAAGAAAATTCCAGGAATTTCAAGGAACGTGGATGCCATTCTCAAAACTTTGAAGTCTACAGTATTAAATATACTGTAGGAGTTACATTGCGATTGACTGTGATCACAAACCTTCCTTCGTCATAACCTTGCTTATAAGAGTATACTACATTGGTCGTTGCCAGACAACTTTGTTAATATGCGGAAATGTTTGAAATATCTCACTGACATATCTGAGGAAGACAGATTGTAACTGTATTATTCTGGCACGATTTTGCGTGCTTGAAGTTAGTACCATACTTCATGTGGCAAAATATTGTAACATAACATGACTTTATAGGAAACAATATAATCTGATTGCATGACTAAATCAATCGAAACTACAATACAGTATTTTTTTGGAAAAAGTTAGTACCTCATTCCTCCGACTTTGATTTATAATGAAATGAACTGAATTTTTTCAAAACTTCTCCTCAAGTTACAGTAGCGAAAAATTGTGGTAACTAGCATCCCAGGTTCTGGTTTCAATACTGTATATTAACTTACTTCATCAATAAAAAGCACTCCAGGTACAAGTTCTGCAACTCCTTGATCGATGTATTTATTTACAACCTTAAATATATTACATAAAGTTAAATCATTACAACAAAGTATAGAATTCCACCTCTTCTCTCAGGTTAACAAGCACATATTAAGGGCTTCGGTGGCGCAGTCGTCAGAGCAAGCGCCTTTCACCTCTGAAAGGTTCGACTCTCGCTGGGGACTCATGACACTTATGCGAAAAGAGTCAGTCAACGCTCTACCGAAAGTCGTGGGTTTCCTCCCACAGGGAATGTTGACAGGGTAGGTTTGGATAAGTCCCAAACTAACCCTTCGATCGACATGAGTCATACGGTGGCAGCCAGAGGCGCCTTTAATAAGCTTCGACTCAATCAAGCGAGCTGCGTCCTTCGTGATTCAGCTCAGTTCTCAGTTGCAAGTAAGGATGATTAGCACACCCCCTCTTACTTACTCACCTAATATCTGGTGTTCTCCACAACGCAATTGCATATTTGTACAGCATTGCCTTTATTAGACGTTTTGGAGGTTGGATTTTACTGTATATTAATTGAAATGTCAACCTAACTCAAACAAATTTGTATGCTCGCTCATAAATCCACAGGCCTTGTCTCTTTTTATTATATACAACTATTGAAAGTACTGTCGTTAAATTTAGTTTCCCAAGCTACTGTATTGGAAAGTGAATCAATGGGACGCATGTTAATGAAGTTTCAAAAACAATATATAAATTGAGCAAGATTCTTACCTTGTTTATCTCTTTCCGTAGTTTATCTGCAAGTAAAGAAAACACGAGACTTAAACAATAAGAAACAAAAACATCGCATATCCTTTCACTTATATTATATTTAAAAGATACACAATTTCACACCTGTAATTTCAGTTTTCTTTGGTTTCATGAGTTGCCCCATCATAGACATGATATCTGAACCGCCCTATATTAATATTCATTCATAAAAACTACAGTGATAATACAGTTTACAGTGTAGCTGTAATCAAAACAAAGTAATACATTATATACTGATGGGAAACAACTTCATTGCCTGGAGCCTCTAGGATGAAGTCAGCTAGGGTTAGCTGAAGGAGTAGGGTATAGGGATAAGGAATAGTAGCCGTATTTAAGATGTCTGCATGAAGTGGGTATCCACATAATTGATAATTCACGAATCACGCAATTTACACTCTCGCTTGAAATTACAACATCTGCAAAATCTTCTTAAAAGCAATTGTATTTCTTAGTAAATACAATAGGACTGTTGGGTTAATTTACACCAACATTCGGCTTTTCCTTCGTCTGTTGTCCTGAATCTCATGTTTTGATAATTTATACTTTTAATATATATTTATTATATAAGGCAAATCAAGCCACATGCTTTGATCTCATATAGAAGTAGGAAAAGTAGAACAAGTTTCAAGAATATTTGATAATTTTAAAATGACGAACCTGAGGCCTTGCATTTGCAACATCCAGATCATGTAAAGTTACATCTTGAACTAACTCTTTCTTCTTGTGAACATCGCCTTTTGGTAAAGGTACATACTCTTCTGCCTAAAATACGTCAACATTAACATGAATATAGAAAAACAAAACTGATGAAGCAACAGACGCGAGAACGGGAGCAACTCCAACAGCAACATTCGCACAAAAGTAGTATCTAGCAGTATTAAATGACACTTCCAGGGCTACTGTATTTACTTATTGGAAATAATATACACGTAGTGCAAATTTAAGGTAATCATTGAATTGTCGAAGAAAATTTAATTTTTCAGGGTTTTCAAGGAACTACACGAAGTGCAGAACATTTCCAGGATATTCTAAGTTTTCCAGTGGGCATATCCACCCTAACGAAATTATATCTAATAAATGTACTTCGGCTGATACTACAGTAACTACTATATAAAAGCAAATAAGTTACTTTGATATTCCCTGCTGTTCTTAAACATCTAGGACTACATTATGTACATAATGTAACTTTGGATTCTGCCATGATACGAGGGAGAAATAGAGAAATTTTCCTAAGTCAATTTACCTCAAGGTCGAATTCTGTTGCAAACGTATCTGAACGTCCTTGACGCTATAGAAAATAAAACATTGTTGACATAATAAAATTGTAGACCTTTGCACATATAATATATCTGAAGATTCTACTAATTTAATGATATTATCAGCTGAGTTTCTTTGTGAAAAAAGTTTACCTTGACTGCTCCACTATTGGCTTCTATATAAATGACGTCACCAACTTCTACCTTTTCTTTCTGAAGTGTTTCGTATATTGATGGGTCTAACTGTAATAAAGTTCAGAAGGGAATGACCAAAATTTCTTATGTATAATTGTACTTCAAAAATAGTCACGCATGTTCAGCATTAGCTACTACCTTGAGCTGCTTTGTTCCTTTGGCAGTTTTTAATCCAATAACAACATGGCTGACTGTTTTACCGTATCCTAAGAAAATAAACTGTGGCATTATACTAAGTATATAACTTTTTTCAAGGCAGAGAACAATCATTTTTCTCATGGTGACAACATAAGAAATGTTTACCTCCCAAAGGATTTTCTGTTTCACATGGAGTAAGCTCAGTAACCTCTCCTTCATAAACCTCCTTAGTCTCTTTAATACGTAAACCTATATAACACAAGACAATCAAACTATAAAAATACTGCATTCTTGCTGTTTGCTAGAGATTCAAGCAAGACATAATCCTTGAGATAATATGTGCATATACAGTAGTCAGAACAAAAACAATTGATTTAATACAACTCTATTAAATATGTTGATTCCAAATTACCGATTGCTCTTCGGAAATTTTCCATCAAAACTTCAGTCTTCTTTATTTCTGCTGAATAGACTTCACTGCCCACCATAGGACAAAATGGAACTTTAGGTCCCAACTCTTGAGCAATAGCCAATGCCAGGGCAGTCTATAGGAAAATAATTTCATTTTCTTGGTGGATAATTTTGAAAGAAAATATTTATTCACAATTTTCATTATGCATGATTAAAACAGAAAGCAACTGTGAAAAATGCTACTGTAAGCTTCCTTTGATAGATACAAACCAGCAACCACATGCAGGATATAGGTGCTGTTCTGAAGCTACAAATCTGGTACACTGCTTTAACATTTACTATTCCAAATGCATGTCATGCAAAAGCTAGGGACAAGGTTCATATAGGTTATTGTGCGATCAAGCGTTCAAGCCTCGATTATCATCAATGCAATGAATCATTATTCAGATGATGATCCGTTTTACAGGACATAAACCAGAAGAACTAAAATAGGGAATGTAGAAGTCAAACACAAGGCTTGCAGGAGAAAATCATCAACACACAATATGTTCATTAGATTCATATACTTACTTTCCCAGTACCAGGAGGTCCAGCAAGGAGAATTGCACGACCAGCCATTTTCTTAGATTTAATTAATTCAACCACAACACCACATGCCTAAATTTAACACATAAAATGTATAAGTTAAATTTGAGACGTTCTCTGACCAAATTATTTTTAATGACAAGCTTTCCGCTATCAGACCTACAGTATAGCTTTCAACGGGTAAATAGCTAACAAATACACAAACATATATACTACATGATGACGTGGTTTATTAGCGACTTTTATATCATGATTATGCAGGATTCCTGTGAGCGGTTATGTGAGTCCACATATATAGGGTAATAGAGCAAAGCTGGTGCGTGTGTCGGTTGGTTCTACTAGATAAAGAAATCTTTCATGAGTTCTTCAGGCATTGGCGTTTTATCGGTCGAGTTAATGCTTCTTACTGCAGATATTGTTTTTTCAGGGTACACTGTAGCTGTGTACGTGTAATGCTTTCACAAATTCTTCAGGTCCTCCTGTAAGGCTCTATCTGACAGAGGCTGGCATCACCAATAGTATTCACCAGAAGATCTTGGTTGTCGTTGGCATATGTTGCAATAGAAGAATTCCTCACAGAAGAAGGTAGATCATTTTCGTGCAATGAGAATAACGTTGAGACTTAAGGTACCCCTGACCTTACCCCTTACCATCGCTAAGAATGAATCTTTCCAATGTCTCCAATTTTCCTTGATATCACTGTCGGTTAAAATGAAGCCATATGTAGAGGTTTGGGGATTCAAAAACTGTTACAGAGTTGCAAAACGTTTTCAACCTTCCTCCGGGTAGGATTTTGGGTTTCTCAACCTTCCTCAAAATAACTGGAAATTTTCCAACATGCATGGGTAGGTTTCCAGTTGGCCATTGCATGCAGTGCTGCTCGCTAGTCTAACTGAGTGCTGACTGTTGTTACTAACACTAGTATTTACTGCTTTGCAATGTTCTATTCAGTGTTTCACTTTCAACCTTCCTCAATGCCAGTAAACCTTCCTCACAGTTGGTACCCACTTACCCGCAGCTTTTTTGCAACTTTGCAAAAGCAGATCTAAGAGCTGTAAATCTGCCGGTAATCTTACAGAGTGTTTGGGATGTCAAAAGTCAAAGTTGATTATACTATGATCGGTAAAGATTTCTGTTTCAGCAGGGGACAAGATGTTGCTTATTTTAACAAGCTCCGTATGGAGTATGTTATTTCTCTTGGTGCAGTGTCATTACGTAGTTAAATTAAAGCATTCCAGAAGACACCAGTAATTTTCTCTGGTGAATTCCATGAAATTTGTGGAAGATTAAAATCTCCTGCGAGCACAATAAGTTAGCGGCTTGAACAAATATTAGAGAAAGTTGAAACATTCCATCCAATTCTGATCTGTGATATGTCACCTGTCACATATAGTATGTCACATGCTGTCGGATGCTAAAAATTGCAGTTTAATGTTAAATTATTAACTGAGGATGAAAACTAACTTTTTGTATATATAATCAAATTATAAAGAATGTCAAGTGTGTACATTCTCTTTTCGTTTCATAAGAAGATCAAACATAATAACTGTGACTGTAATCTGTTACAGGAAGCAAAAATCCATAACAAAAACATCATGATTCAAACATTAATTTAATTTAACGATTTCTGGTCATAACATGCTCGTTTAAACTAAAACAACAACATGCGAAAATTCTCCAGCCTACAGGTAGCTTGCAAATAGGAGTAAGATGTTGAAACCTGTCAACTGCACGTGGGAAATTTGCCTGTTTAGGTAGGTCATTTTTTTTATCGGCAGAGTTTGGATATAGTGAGAAAGAACGAATGAAGGAAAGGACAATTGGACAAAATGAATGAAATAGAAACAAAAAATGAAAGAAAGAAAAAAATGCAACAAATAAGTGAAGGGAGGGAGAAATGGACTAAATAGCAGTGCAGATGTTAGGTTGACAAATATTTGGAGGGCAAAAGCAACTTAAACACAATGTGTAATATGTAAATTAGGCCATTTAGACTGACTGGATAGACTATGGCATTTACGCTTCATTTTCCATTCCTGGCCACTTCCTGCCTAGTTAGCCACATGCTGGAAAATTGCCAGAAAACTTTTGTTCTGTAATAGTGGTCACACAAAGAAATTACTTTTTTCCAGGCCTGATCGGCAGTGCAAATGTCTTTATAAAACTCACTTCAGCTGGACAATATTTAACAGTTATTCTACAAACTCGAGTCGTATATGAGCTGATAGCCGACTATATATATACACAAGCTCTGGATCTGGATATTTACTGTTTTCAAATAAAACTTGAATTTCCTCTTCATTTAATTGTCCAAATCTGCCAGCCATTTTTCTACTTTTTCTCTACTAGCAGGATATGTAAGAAATATTATATGAGCTCGAGTCGGATATTGGCTGATAGCCAACGAGGCGCTTCGCCGAGTTGGCTATCAGCCAATATCCGACGAGAGCGAATATAATATTTCACTTATAATATAGCCTTGAGCTGGTAAACCATTCTATAAAATTAAACGAAAAATAAAAGATGTTTTCATGTTTTGTTTTGTTTTTATGGCCAAATCAGGCAAATGCAAATTAAAAAGTATGTATTTTGCGATACATGTAACATGTTTACTTTTCGTAATTTCTTTTTAAGTATAAATTTTATACACATTTACATTTGGCTTACCGTCAAAAACCTTCATTCCAAATTTTGTTGCCTTTTTTGTGTTCTTAGGCGTGCTATTTTGAAGCAAAACTCCAATTTCTTCATCATTCATGCTTACAAATCTGGAAGCCATTTTGTTTTTTTCCCTACTAGTAGGATATTGCTCTACTAGTAGGATATCACAAAATATCCTGCTAGTAGACAACCAATCAGATTGCAGCATTGTGGTTGGCTATATTATAAGAGCTAATATCCTGCTACTAGAGAACCAATCAGATTGCAGAATACGTCATATCCAGAGCTTGTGTATATAATATTACTATATATCCTAAGGACGAGGAACAGAGGTTGCGACAAAAAATTGCCACCACTTACTTTCCCCATGGAGGCACTGCTGGCAGCAATTGCTGTTTGCCGCCGCTTATTCCTATGGCAATGGCTGAATATCTAATAACCGATATTTAGAAAATACAGATAATTATCAATATATTGATTGACAGCCCACATCTATATGGGACTGGTGACTTGAAACATGCCAATGAATCATCAGATTATTTGGTTAAACTGGCATTCAAATAATCGGCCTCAGTTATTGACAATTTGGGTGATTAACCCATTAACAGGCAGTACCCTACCACTGACAAGTAAACTCGTCGGGCGTTAGACAGAGTAAAATCGTCTGGCGTTAGACAGAGTAAAATACTAAAGTATGGTGCATCTGGGTGCATTGCTATTCCAGCTAATGGGTTAATATAACCATGGACTACTAAACCATACAAGACAGCATCGTGAAATACCAAAGTATTGCACATACTTAAGTTGATAATAGAATAGCAATAAATAAAGAAAATCATATAAATTTCAACCTACCTCACGTGCAGTTTCTTGTCCAACTAAACCTGATGCAGTTTGATGGGCAATACCATCGTCATCTAAACCAAGTCCTTTTATATGACTATGTGCAGCTATTCTTTGTGTCTTGGTTGTACTTTTCACTTCTTCGATCATCATTTTGAAATATTTAGGTGTTAAATTCTAAAACAACTTTATTTTTACCAATTTTTTCCTGTTGTCAAGCTCTCCCGCGCCACTCTGTGCCCGCGCGTTGTGTAAACTGCGATCGCTGGCTCATATCTCTGGCAAAGTCATGGTACTTCATCTTACTTTTTTAGTTACGAGCAACAGAGCCAACAATTTCCAAATAATTATTTTGAGTAATGTAACCACGAAAACATATAGATTTGCTTTATATTTCCATTACGACCCCTTATAGTACGAATTAGTTTTATTTCGTTATTTATACATTCAGTTTATCTCCAGTATCCAATTATCACTTCTTGCAGGAGTGTTTCTTGACACTTATTCTAATTTCCTTTTTTTCAAAATGGTGGAAAGTTCGAGTGATGAGGAAAGTACAAGCGAAGATGGCGAAGAAATTACAGTTCGTCGTTGAAAATCGCCCTGTGTAACATCCTTTGCATGCAAACACCAGCATATACATGAAAATTTGCTAAATTTTGCAAAGCATGTGACCAGCAACATAGAGCAACTTTCTAAAAATCGAGCATCTTTTTGGAAAAGTAGAGCATAATTTGAGCAACATTTCAAGATTTTTCAAGCATCTTTTGATAAATTTCCAGCAAACCCCTAGTGATTTGGATTTAGGAAATATATGATATTAAGAATGAGCAGAGTAATTTGTACTTTGTGCCAGAGAGAGGACCCCCTAGCAATAATTTACAAGTACCTCTCTCAAGGGCGAAAATCTATCTCAAAAGTGGGGGGATGGGACCTGCTGATAGGTCTGGGGGCATGTAACACATTTAACGGAAGCTTGACTTGGGTCTAAGCGTTAGGGGTGTGGGTATGTTTTGCCCGATGAAATGGCGTAAAGGACAGTAACGTAAAGGGGCCGGCCAAAAACAAAATTGCCTATTGAGGCCCCACGCTGCTAGCAGGAATGCGCAGGTATCGAGTTCCGAAAGCTGGAAGGCTCTAGGGGGTATAGAGGCATGCTCCCCCAGAAAATATTTTGAAATCTAGAGTCTCTGAAATCCCATTTCATGCACTTTGGGGGAAGACTTTACAGAATTCTGACGATGAGAACATGTCGTATAAGCAAAAGTGGGGGGGATAATTACATATTGATCCTCCTCTGCCCAAAAAGTGGGGGGGGGGGATTCGTCCTCCCTATCCCCCCCGGGATTGACGCACTTGACCTCTCAGAGTAAAGCACTCACCGTTGGGTGGCTGGTCCATTCTTGACCTCTCCCTCAGGAGCAGAGCTGCAAAATTACTGCTCAAAAAGGAATGAATTACGATTAAAATTACTTGCTTCAAAAGGTAATTAATTCCTAATTACCTCTTTTCAAATTAAAAGTAATTAATTACAAAATTACCCAAACATGCTCATACACAGCAACTTAATTTTCTGTGTTCCCTTTATCAATTTGACCAATTAATTAACAAACCTACAAGGGAGACCAATACCTCGGCGACATTGATTGATTTAGTCTTAACCAATGCTAAAGAAAAATATCGACATCCGGTGTTATAGATCTAGGGATGTCTGACCATAGCTTGATTTATGCGGTGAGGAAATTCACCTTTCCAAAATCTAAACCTACTGTGAAAGAAGTTAGAGACTATAAACATTTCAATGCTGAATATTTTATTGGGGATTTAGCCACAATGCCTTGGCATGTAATTAAACAATATAATAATCCCAATGAAAGCTGGAGGGTATGGAAATCTTTCTTTAATGAGATATTAAATATACATGTACCGATTCGACATAAGCGGGTAAAGGGGAACTCTGTCCCATGGATCACTCCGGAAATTAAATACATGATGAGAATTAAGCAGAGACTATCATAAAAAACATGCAATAAAACATGCTTCACAGTCACATTGGGAAAGCTTTCAATTTCTGCGGAATAAAGTGAATGTTGAAATGCGAAATGCAAAATCAAAATACTTTCATGACAAAATCACTGATTGCTCTGTAATGAATGATCCTAAAAAGACCTGGAAATGAATTAATCCTTTATTGGGGAAAAATGACAAATCCAACAACGTGAGTGAGCTGTTAATTGGTTGATGGTACGTCCGTCTCGGATCCTAAATCTATTGCAGATGCATTTAATGACTATTTTATTAGTATTGGGCCGAAGCTAGCAGCGGAACATGTAGATGAGTCCTGCAGTAATGTTGACAATCAGCCCATAAATTATAATATTAATCAATCCTCAGATACATTTTTGAAATTCTCTCCAATATTCGTTGATAGTGTTGCCTCAACACTAAGAGGCCAAAAAGCATGCAAAGCAACAGGTTTGGATAAAATTCCTGCTAAAATTCTAAAATTATCTGCAGACATAATTGCACCCTCGTTGACATTCATCTTCAATCTGTCGCTTACAACAGGCATATATATAGATGAATGGAAGCGAGCTCGTATAACGCCAATTTTTAAATCTGGGGATGGAAGACAATGTGAGAACTATCGGCCTATTTCTATATTACCGGTGGTGAATAAAGCCTTTGAGAAGGACGTTTTCGGTCGGGTATATGGTTACTTGTCTGAAAATTCTCTATTGTCAAAATTGAAATCTGGATTTCGTCCGAAGAATTCAACTGTAACTGCCCTCATCCAAATGTGTGATGAGTGGCTAGAAAATATGGACAATGGCAAGTTAAACGGTGTTGTGTTGCTAGATATAAAAAAGGCATTTGACTCTATAAACCATCGCATTTTACTATAAATAAAATGAATGAACAATTTGGAATTTTTGGCATGGAACTAAAATGGTTTGAGTCATATTTAACAAATAGAGAACAGCAATGCAATGTTAATGGGGAATTATCTAGCAATAAAACTATTACCTGTGGAGTGCCTCAGGGTTCTATACTGGGTGCTATTCCTATTGTATATTAATGATTTGCCCGATTGCTTCAAATCAACTACTCCAGGCATGTACGCAGATGATACTCAAATTTTTTCATCTTCCTACGATGCCAATGAACTTGTTATAAGGTTAAATTCGGATCTTGCTCATATCTGTAACTGGCTTAAAGAAAATAGGCTGCAGATGCATCCGTCTAAATGTAAAATGATGTTTATTGGCTCCCCGTATAATCTTAATAACATAATGTGTGAGGAAACCGTTGTGGCTAATGCAAAACCCATATTACGAACTGGTGCACAAATGTGTTTGGGAGTGAAATTAGATTAAAATTTGAAATTATATGCAAGAAGGCGAGTGCAGCTATTGGCGCTATGAAACGTATAAAGCCCTTTGTTCCAATGCATACCTTAGAATCTATTTACAAAAGTCTTGTGCAGCCCTACTTTGATTATTGTTCCCCCCTGTGGGACACCTGTGGTAAGTTGCTAAGAGACAAGTTGCAAAGATTTCAGTTTCGTGCAGCAAGAGTCTTAACGGGTGCTAATTATGATACTCATCTTCTTAACACGCTGATCATCTTAACACGCTTTCTTGGGACACACTTGAAAATAGACGGTCTGGTGCCAAGTCAGTATTAGATCTCCCTCCTCTTTCTTCAGCAACCGAAGCTCTCGCTACATTACACTGGTCAACTCTCTCATCTCGCAGATATAAACATCGTTGTATCTTCATCTACAAATGCACTAATGGACCGATCGATTTCAACTTCAACCTGAGACTGAACTAACAGCAGAATCCATTCCCACAGCACAAGATCCTGTAACAACCTCCATCTCCCGAAAGTCAACACGAACTGGGGTAAACATAAACCAACCTACCTCGCTTCGAAAGACTTTAATAACTTGCACGATTCCGTTAGAAACATTGATTCTCTGAGTCAATTTAAGTCATCAATAAGGCCACATATTATATAACTATTCTTAGTCGCATGCTTTATATCATACTCCTACACTTCAGTTCCTAAGTCATATTGTGTTCATGCTTTTCATTTCACCATTACCTTCGAGGCTTGTTTCGCACTTAATGATTGAATTAAGTTTATAACAGATATATTTTATATACAGTATAGATAATATAACTTCACGCATGTCTGGATGCGCATGTGTCTGAGTATTGTACCACATGCGCTTGGTGAGGGCAAGAGTATGGTGGGCTCATAGAATAGTCGTCGCATCTCAACTGCGTACAAGCTACCACTGACGAGCCGTTGAACGGCGACACATTCATGTCTGCAGATTTTACTATATATATATATATATATATATATATATACGTGTAGGTTTAGGTCTACGAAACGCAAAGAGTGCTCGACAACATATAGTTAGAGCAATTATAGATTTTCGCTTACCTCAAAACTTGTCTGCAATAGGCTGTTTCATCTGTAAAAGAATCATCAGGCAGTTTTGAGGTAAGCGAAAAAAAATAAAATATATATATATATATGTATGTATGTTTGTATGTACTTATTATAGATATAGCTAATTATTCGTTTTCATTATTTGTTGCTATATGACGTGACGTTGTATATTATTAATTGTATATATATACAGAAGTAAATTTTGTTAATGATTGTATCATGCAGGACCACACTGAAAAACACACTAGTGATGTGGGTATCCTGGATAAATATAATTATAAATTAACTAAATAAATATAAAATACTTAATGACCACACTGCGTCGGGTCTTCGGGAGTCCTTCGTGAGAAGAGAAATAGATCAAACTAATTATCATCTCCGAAGTACTGCAACAGATCTTACACTTCCGAAGCCGAAACGAGAATTTCTTAAAAAAAGCTTGAAATATAGCGGCGCTATGCTCTGGAATCAACTCCCAAATGAAGCAAAATTGCCCGAGTCGCTTCATTCGTTTAAGTCAACAGTTGGATAATGACATGCTTCCTAGTTATCATATATTATATGTGTTTGTGTGTTAGTATTTAGTGTATACCTTTCTTTTTAATATTTTTAATACTTAAACACGCCCCCTATGTAAACCAGCCTAGAGTTGATGGGGCTAGCGTGTTCTCTATTTTGATTTTAAATAAAGTATTACCTACCTACCTACCTACCCCCTCAAAAAAGTAATTAATTACAGATTACATTTTGTCATGTGGAGCTTGTGCCAAATAAACGTCTCACACCAGAAATGAAAATATGCCAGGTTGAAAATATGCCAAAATCGCCATTTCCACAGAGAAAATTCGCGTTGTAAATTGTTGTAACTTCCGAAAAGTGAAAGCACTGAGACAAAGATGGCCACAGAGATTATTCTTTTTCCATTTTGATGGCGTTTTCGTATCTTTCACTCGAGGGTGAATAACATTTATTCCATTTACGAATGTTTTCGATTCAGAAAAGGAATTTGTAATTTTTCTCTGCTAAAGGAATGCGTTCCTTTGTTTTGTAATTAATTACCATTTTCCGTTCTTTTCAAAAAAGTAATTAATTACAGGTCAAACTTACAACAAATGTAACGAGTAGCCTGTAACGCGTTACAATTATAACGAGTGTTAACAATGGCATACCAAAAGACCCGTTCTCTATGCAATACAGCATTTCCGTTAACGACGCTATCTGAGCCCTCGTTAAGCTCACGCCGGAGCCCAAATGGCAAATTCGACGTGCCGATTTCGATCCACATGTCAGACTGCTATCCTCTTGGTATGCACTGGCAAGACCACTACTAGGTCGACCTGCTCCTCCCTTGTTGCCTCAGGTCCGCCCCATTTATCTTTGACTCAGTAGCGTCAGATGTCGAATGGATTCTCTCCCACAGCTATCACGTTTCTACGCTTTTCCACTACCTTCACCGGCCTTCACCGTTTGGGTCTTCCACTTCACCACGAGATTTGCGAGGGGCCTGCGACGTGCTTGGTCAATTTTAGGACTTAGGAGTCAAGCTAAACTCAGTCGTCGAAATCTCTCGTTTATCTGCCGTACCCTGTCCCTCCCTGCTCCAGACTTTCTTTCGGATGAGTTTAACTAACATTAAATTTAAGTTGACTTATTAAAAAGCGTTAGGTATATAAGACGAATTATCACGACTATGGATCTACGTTCCCGTGTCATAGTTCTCATTTCATTATTACTTGTAGTATTGTTTATTCGCGACCAGAGGTTTTGAAGTCATTCAGTAAGCTCGCAATTCGTGTTTTATCCGTTATTAAACAACTGTAACTCTCGTAGTTTTGGACCTTACTCTCTTGCTCGTGAAGAATGAGACCATCATATATTAGACGAATATGCCATCATATATTTAAGTTATAGATAAAACATGAGCAGTCGATCTTTATCTGATATAGAAACTCGAGCCGAAGGCGAGCGTTTGTATATCAGATAAAGATCGGATGCGAATGTTTTATCGAACTTAAACAACGACCCATCTTATGAGTTCATTGGCGAAGTAATTTTAAAAATAAACATTGTCTAAGCCGAGAAAATCAAAGCTGAAGTTTATGTAAATCAGGACAAACCTTTATCCGATTTACAAACATGATTAGACATTCATTTCTTTTGAATTTTCCTCATGAATTATTAATATACTTTTAAAATTTACTGAACATTGAATGTCTCCTTTGAATGTCTCCTTTGGTTACATACTGTCACATCTTAGAAACAGGATCAATTCCTAGAATGTAGAAGGCTTTTTCCATGACTCGTGCTGTGGCTTCTAGTAATAAGAGCCTGTTATAATTAACTGTCACAATCTCTCCTGTCGTTCTGTCTTTCTCCACACAGTAACAAGCATCGTAAAACTCAGTCAAGGTCGTAGCCAACTCGTATAAATATTCACAAAGTAAATGTAAATATAAATCATCCAGCAGCCGCAGGATAACTTCTGGGAAACGAATCAGACATTTTGCCAACTTCAATTCTTTGGAATGAAGAAGTTGAACCTGAGTATTGACAGCAAGCTCTGCGAGTTTTTCCCGTTCTACATTCGCCGTTCTTTGAATAGATCTATACAAAATAAACAATAGCCATGTAAGACAAGGGATTTTGAAAAAAATAAGAATTCAGAATGCATGCATGGGAAGATTACTCGGCAGGTTTAAGGAATAGTAGTCTCTGGATCCTACTCATGCAAGATATGGAGAAGTTTATGGAAATGTTGAACAAGCAAATGTGACGATATGCACTAAAGATTTCAGCTCCTGAATAACAAAATTTCATTATTACCTATCAGTTGTGTATTTATTACCTTATTCTTGTAAAAGCATAAAGAAGGTACACAGCTGTATTTCCTCTGTCCTCCAACATCTAAAGAACCAGTGAAACAAAGTGTAGCCATTAAATCCATAAAATACACACAGTCTTTGCTGCAACTTCCAACGCAATTTCGGCACAAAGTCATCTCACGTAGACATATCCTCAGGGGAAAGCATTCATATACTTCTTTGTTTCCTTCTGGGTATGTTAAGTAACGAGCACGTGGACGACGTAAAAACTAGCCCATGCTTACAATTTCTCTTCAAAAATACCTTTTAAATAACATTGCTCTGTTAATTTCAGAAATTGGGTTGCAAGTTGCAGCCAAAATTTCCCATTGTTAAATGGGTTTAAATGGGACATTCTCATCAACGATTTTTATATTAAGCAGATCTTATAGCACAATAGGTAGATTTAGGTCACTGGTTCATATTAAAACAATTATGATGAATACAACAGTATGTGTATATACTGTATATGAGGTTCAAGCTATGGATGTGAAGCATGGAGGATGGTAGTTCAAGGATAATGGCCAAGCAAATTCATTGAAATATATGAATGTATGGAAAATATTTTCTTCTAATATCGATATATATCCCCACCAGATTTTGAAATATTAATTTCGTTTGTGCCGAATGATGATTTTCATTGTTTTGATAGCGGTCGTCTTCGCGTTGCCCTCCTGCTTTCTTAATTTACCTATCTATAATCATGAGCTATACGTACAACCAGCCCCTGCTTTTAATAAGAACACTGGCATATATTCTCACCTTATCGAAAGAGAAGACGTAGTCATTGACTCTGTTATGTGAAAGATCTGCATACTTGACACAACCATATGCCACAGAGGACTGGGCAGCTGTTAATTCTTCTACTGTAAGAACCTAGGGAGTTAAATAACAATTTAGATTATATATCTAATCTAAGATAATTTCGTCTCATCGAATACTTGGGAGACTATCTAACCTGCGGTCTGAGGGTTTTCAGAACAGCAAGCTGTGAGAGATTTTACATGGGTGACATTTTATTTAAATGTTCCGAAATGACGTCACAATAACTTTAGTTCATAGTTTTACAAAAACGTAACTGTTAGTATATTAGGTTAGGATTGAGGTACGGGTTAGGATTAAGGTTAGGATTAAGGTTAGGATTAAGGTTAGGATTAAGGTTAGGATTAAGGTTAGGATTAAGGTTAGGATTAAGGTTAGGATTAAGGTTAGGATTAAGGTTAGGATTAAGGTTAGGATTAAGGTTAGGATTAGGCGAGGAAAAGTGTAAGGCCAAGGATTAGTGATAGGATAAGGCTTAGTGATTGGCTTAGGGATTGCGTGACATTGGAGCCGTGTCAATTTCCTTTGCATTACTTTTTAGCTTACATAATGTAGATGTACAGGGTGTCCCCAAAAAAGTCCCCCTATAGAAATCACTCTTTTGTTGTTAAACCTCTGGGAGTTTAAAATAGCTTCTAAAACGAACAGCAACACAAAAATGTCAAATTACAAATTCGTCTTACCGTCAGTTCGAGTAAGAATGGTTCAACTGGCTACAGAGCAACGAGTATTTGTCGTAACAACTTATACGTCGCGTTAAATTATTTGGACGAAGGGAAGTTGTAAATACTTCCGCCGTTCATGTACAATTCAATTAAATTCCCAAAGGTATAATAACGCACAAGAGTGATTTCTAAAGGGGGACTTTTTTTGGGAACCCTGTACTGTACCTTTTCTCTTTCTTTTTCTTTCAATTTTTCCAAAGCACGTTTCAAACCTTCATTTAAAAGATCACCCAAACGAACAGTCTCACCAGATCGGGTCTTGAATTTTTTCCTATAAGAAACGAGAAAGGCAGATTATTTTAATACGTTTTACGGTAATGTAAAGAAATTTTTAATCCGAAAAGTAAAATGACCCAGCCATGACTTTCTGCAATATAATCTATTTAAATGATTTTATTATCTCATGCGACTAAATGTCGTCATTTACTGCTGTCTACATGGGATATTTCTATTACTTAGAAAGGCGTGTGTCATGCGTTGACATAAATATAGAAGAGGCAACACATATATACCAAACATTCCAAGCAAGTATATCTGGTAAATGAACACATGATTTAAATTTCCTAGTTTAAGATCCTTACTTATCTTCTCCGAGAACAACACCAAATCCCACGTGATTAACTCTGGTATTCCTCGGATCATACCATCCTGCTTCACGAGCGGCAGAAAATAAGGACTGAAAATGAACTCCCTAAACAAAACCACATATTGTATGACATTACAGAAGTACAGAAAGAAATATTCTTTGAAAACATTAAGGTTACATCACATCATGTACGTGCGTTATGATAGATTGCGCAACGAATTTGCACTGAAAACACCTAAAATTTGTTGCGCAATGTCCAATCTACCATAACGCACGTCTATCAGATGATACAACCTTAAGTGCGAAGATCATGGGAGATCATATAGTCGGGCTATCAGGCCTACAAAAATTATACCGCCGATATGAACAAGATGTGTTTCGTCAAGTCCGATAGGGTTACTTAGCTATCTTTCATGTATGTTTAATAATGTTGAGCTCAACGTTGCAGGAAACAAGGGCAATAAAATCTCGAGGATTATTGCGAAAATTTAAGACGTTGTCGTTCTCACTGGAATTTGCCAAACGTGTACTCTCATGCACATTACATGCAGCAGGTGAGATCCAATATAGGTTCTCAAGGATTTCCTCAAGGATTTCCTCAAGGATTTCCTCAAGGATTTCCTCAAGGATTTCCTCAAGGATTTCCTCAAGGATTTCCTCAAGGATTTCCTCAAGGATTTCCTCAAGGATTACTCATTACTACAAGACTGACCACTGCATATACATCTTGTTGTTGGCGTCCGTCTGTCTCGAGAAACAATGGAGTTTTGCGCCATGGTTAGTCTCTTGTTGAGTTGCAGCGCCTGCTGTGGTTGTACAGACCAATCCTGGATCGGTAGGCTTTGTTGCAGTTGCTGCAGGTGAAAACCGCGCCTTGCTCTGTAGGTGCTGATGCTGCTGCCCTCTACCGTCTGCGGTCTTTCCTCTCCTCCCACTGTCATTCTCTCCTCTCCTCACTCCTCTGGACGCCCACCTTCACAGTTGCTCTCCAGGTGTTGCGGTCAGTGGCTGCAGTCTCCCAACCTGCTGGGTCGATGTCGCCTGCCCTCATGTCTCTTTTGCAAACGTGAACTCTTCCACAATCTCAAGGGTGAAATCGGAGGTATTGCTCACATCCTGGCCCAGTATACTGGTCTTCTTAAGGCTGATGGTCAAACCGAACTCTCTGCATGCGTATGTGAAGCAGTTGATGAATCGTTGTAGTGCCTCATCGGAGAGCGCCGTCATCGCTGCGTCATCAGCAAAGATCATCTCTTATAAGAACCTGTCGCACTTTGGTCTTTGCTTTAAGGCGGGAAAGGTTGAAAAGACTGCCGTCGCTCTTGTGTGGAGGTATATTCCGTCCTCTGACTGACTGAAGGCATGGGATAGTAGCAGGGAAAAGAAAATGCCGAAGATTGTTGGAACAAGTACGCAGCCTTGTTTCACTCCGCTCTTGATTGGGAGTGGATCGGAGGATGAGCCATCATACTGGACGGTGTCCTGCATATCTTCGTGAAAAGGGTGGTCATCATTGGTGGTCATCATGGTCAGCAGTTCTTCTAAACTCATCACATTAGTCGCATTTGGGCGATAGTAATATCCAAAGAAGATTGACTTTTACGTAGTCCAGCTAGCTGGCACTGTGACAAGATGATCTCACAATCTGAATCGAAGTCTGAGCGATGTGACGTTATTAGGTCACATTAGGATCTTTCACTAATTCCTGTCTTTGCAGAAGACCATATAGTTAGCTGGAACAATTTCGCTGCTAGCGAGTAGCGATGTTAGGATTAAGCCACGATTTGTTGCCCAGAATAATAACAGGTTTATGCTGGTCAATAACTGTTTCAATATCAGCCACTTTGTTTCTCACACTTCGGCAAGGCTTGAGCTTAGTTGGCCGAGAATGTGGACGAGGATGTTTGGTTGTTGGGGTACTAGACTAACTAGAGCCGTTATAGTCGGGCTAGCAATGTTTGTTAGTCCAGGAGTACAGTAGAGCAGCCATCTAACATCTGAGATAAACTAGAAAAGGAATTCGACAATTCTAGCAAAGAGTTCTGATAAATAAAGGACTGGGTAAAGTTCGATTTGCAAGGTTTTCATATAGGTCGTGGTGTTGATAGACATACATTTAGTACGAAACCAAATGTCACAAGTATCACACTGTTCACCAGATTTCGAACAGTCACCACAAGGATATTTATAGGTCGGACCAGGGTTTGGCCGACATTACCACTCACTAACAACAGCGCTAGCATGGAAAACTTCTTGGTTTAACTCGAATTCAAGATGGCGGATCGTCGATGATCAAGTCGAGATCGTTGTAAGGCTTCAAAGCCAATTGTAGAAGGCAGCTCACGTGAAAATAATAGGTTTAGACTAAACGCTGATCGGTTATCTTGCAAATTTGGATGAACTAAGAATAAAATACTAGCTCTAAGAGCAGTAAATAAAATAAATATGAGAGCATGTTGACACGTGTTTCCACTCAATACATTTTGCCTGTTGCCTGTCACTCAATACATTTTGGCTGTTGGACATTAAACATGCGTTTCTTTCTCAAACTCACAATAGTTTGATTTTTCCTGGCAAAAGTGTACAGGTATGTAGCTGTATGTAGCTTGTGAGATGGGTCACGTATACGACATTGTGATCTTTCGTAGGGTTTCTTTTCTGTTGTATAAAAAGTCGAGGACAGCATCTCGTAGCACATTCTGACACGATAGTCGAGGAAAATAGATACGAAGTGCTTGTTTTTCCAGTTTTTCGAGATCAAGAGTGGACAAGCGTTTTCTGTCACAGGACGGACGCGGTCGAGTAGAATACCAAACATTCGCTAACAGGTAAATACATTACTCTGCCAGTTGCTAAAAGGTACTGTAACTAACATACCTGGCCAGCATCGACAACATAAATCAGCCAGTCTCCTTTCTCATCAAAAAGTCTTTGTTTTATGGCAGCCAGATCTGAAGTGTCGTATGTAAAGCCGCCATCTGATTTCACGATTGTTAGTGGAACTTTTCCATCGCTGGGAAATATAAGTTTACGTCCTTCCTCTTCGCGAACCATCCCTGAAATGGACATTGTATATTGCGAGTTATACCTTTATCTAATTTAATATAATTAAACACGGAAACAATATAATTCTGAGGTAGATTATGGAAGCACTGGATTGTTGGGATTCGTTGGCGTACATTAGTTGTCCGAACGACCGCCTATCACCTCTGAGATTGTCGGTTCGCTTCTGGCTTCGGAATAACAAAACAGCAGACGAATATTCATTTAAAGATATAGATGACAGTAAACATTATACATGCGATACACATGGACGGAGACTACTGACTAGATCTCTACCAAAATTGCTATGTATAGCTATTTGACTTACCCTGTTCGAATTAAAGTTCCTTCATTATTATTGTTCGATCAAACATCTTATTATGGACATGGTTTAATAAAAATGACCGTACCTCGTTTTTCTAAGTCTTCAACAACGACACCCATCAGGTCTTGATAAAATGATTCTCCTCGTTCGATCAGTGTTACCCCAAGTATTTCATAGATTTTAGCAAATTCTAAAAAAGGAAATCGTTAAAAATAAGTTCATAGTATCGTTATGATTTTAAGGTCAAATCATTCAATTTTATTCAAGATGTTTATGAGACTTTGCGGGCAAAAGACCACTGCATGTATCTTACAAAATACCCAAAAGAAAAATCTCCAAGAGAAAGCATGTCTTTCCTCAATTGATGTTGACAAGTCAAACATTTCGCGAAGGATTATGGCAAAGTGAACCATTTCTGTGTTTATCGATTTATCGTATATTACAATGTACTGTATTTTTGTGGTGGATCCAGCCAGGTCTTTTAGGGGGGTGCTGGGCAAGCAGCCGAGCGCGCAAAGAAAATTGTTGAAAATGAAAGAAAATTTTTCATATTATTTGAATATTTGATTGCTTTCTTAATTTCTATTATCGTTACCGAATACCTATGTTTGAAGTTTACAGCAAAATTCAGAATTTGCATGTTTATTCAATCAAAGTATCAAATTCAATTAATATTTGGGTATTTTGAACTAGTGCTGCCTTTTAAAGATTCGTAATATTTTTTTAATACCTCAAAGTTTGCCTCCCCCTTACTTGCCTACCCCTGTTGGGCCAAGGCCAACAGGAGTGCACACCCCTGTCTACTTCCTATAACTCCACCACTGCTGTATTTAGCGGCAATCGGGCAATTAAACGAAAATAACTTTTTCACGTTAAATATTGACAAACTTATATATATATTTCTAAAATTCATTAATTATTCATAGGCAAAATACAAAGGAAACTCATGACCCGTAGCGGATCTATATATTTGATATAGACGTGCTCAAATTTTCTCCTTCAATTTTTACAGCGTAGATAACATCAATCTTCAAAATTCCAACGCCAGTGAGCGTACAAAACGAGTCATTTTAGAAGTCATATACAAACCTTACAGTTCGGCCTTTATCAGATCTAAAACACTCGGCTGCGCCTCGATGTTTTAAATCTGATAAAGACCTCTTGTGCGGTTTGTATATATTACATATGAAGACTTACCTTTTCTTGAGACATCACAAATCATAGTCCAGGCTTTTCTAACATCAGGATCTCCATTTTGTAACATCACAACACGTTCATAAGCTCGTTTCTTAAACTCCGCGTCGTTATCAAATCTTGTTTTAGAAGCCTGTGAAATATATATTTCATTAATTTTGCCTTCTCATGTACTGTAGTTATGTGGTTATGCACGGTAGTATAAATGCGCAACCTAAATGCGATATTTTCGCGCAGTTTTAATTTCGCGCTAGGCCGAATCGATATTGCGAATACCGAAAACCGGTATATCGGCATCAAAATACCGGTAAATACTGTAAATACCGGTATATCGATATTTTTACATATTTTTCTAAAAAAAATCACACTCGAACTGAACCTCGCGAAAATCAAGTTTTACAGTCAATACCATTAACTTAGACTAAAGGTATGTTAGCTGGTAAAATATATCTTGCTGCCGATTTGTGCCGTGAGGTGTGAGGTCACTGGCAGCAAGATACAGGTTTGATATTTTACAGCCCGTAGCCGAACAGTCAGTTATAGTTATTGTGTTTATTATATGGCATTTGTGACAAAAAAAACAATCATTTTGCCAAAAATTGTCGAAAGAGGGAAAAGTACAAAGTCCGAAACTCAAAACGTCATTTTCAAATACAAAAAATAATTCAATGATACGATTTTTCTTTTAGTTTTACAATTTATCTATTTATCACTAGTAGTAAAACTCTCTATTTTATAAATATAATATAAAATATAAAATAAATAATAAAATATATATTGATCGATATTATTAACAAAGCGACAAAAATGAAAACAAAAAACGAAAAAAACAGAAAATATTCTTTGATCGTAAAAATTTAAATAAATCGTAAAATTTACCTTAATATTTCGACAAAAAAACAAAACTTGATTCTTGTAGTTATCCCTTCCGTTTTTTTTTTTTCGTTTATTTTTTTTTTGTTTTTTTTTTTTTTTTTTTTTAATGCTTTGGTTTTGAAATGTGTTCGTTCATCGGCAGGGCAATAAGAATATAGCATTGCCTTGGTGGCAATACAGGAAAATCCTCTCCTCAGTCATGACAATCAGATTGCGAGATTCACCAAAACAAGCACTTGCCATATAATAATATCATGTATTCAAGTAACGTATTAGCGTTGGCACAAGAACGCGTTTGTTTATGTCTACGTTTTAAAACTTTTTTTAAAGCTAGTCACTAGTGTCAAGAAATACAAACATTTTATACATTTCTGAAACGTTGTCATCGAACGCATGTCAAACTTACACGTTGCAACCGCCAAACGTGAACTTTAAACTTTTAAAACGTAGAATAATTATATGTTCAATACTTCGATAGTCAGATAATCCGGTATTTTCAGCAAAATACCGAAAAATTCGGTATATCGGTATTTTAGAAATTGTTGATATCGCCATACAGGTATTTGAAAATTTTCGGTAAAACAGTAATACCGGTAATACCGGTATATCGATTCTCTCCATTTCGCGCACCTTCAAACGGTACAACACAAGAGAATCACACTTAAATGATGGTGCTAATAGAAAGTGCTAATATGTAGCAGCTGTAACAAGGAATCTAATGGCTAATACATATTATACCAAATGTGATATTAATAGAATAATTTCTAATATGCTTGTCTAACTATCGGTATTTTGTGTTACGGTGGCGAATACAGTGTATTTACACACGGATTATTTTTCGCGCATTTTACAGCAGGAAACCTTTCGCGCGGATAATTTTTCGCTCAGTTTTAATTTAGCGCACCTAAGGTCTGCGCGAATTCTAATACCGTGCGAATTCAAATACAAGTAAGGTATTCAATTTAGGCATGTCAGCATTGAACATGAAAGATGAGTTGTTTTAGCTTGCGAAACCTTAAATGAACAAAGCAAGACGATGTATTCGTGCTCAAGGAACCAGCTTTTTCATATCTTCATTGATCTTTGAAACAATTATGCTGCACATGCGCTCTTTTCACCACTGACGATAAAAGTACTGTATTTACAGGGTTCCATGCACGGTCCATTCTGATATATAATTCCATGCAGGATTGGAAAGTCTTTGAAAATTGATAAAGGTCTTTGAAGATTCTGGAATTTCCTTTCAGCTGTGTTATGTGTCAGTGTGTGCACAAAAAATGTAGCCCTGTTCAAGTTGCTTTTACGACAATGTCCTTGAAAGTCCTGAAAAAGTCATTGAATTTCATCTTCACTGAACGGTGGGAACCTTGAATTTATCAAATTTAACCAAATGGCATTTGATCGGCAAATATTTGGTATTTTACTTCAATAGCTCAGTCTTATCGTAATACACTAAAATTTAAGTCAGCCTTTTCTGAATATAATAAAACTTATTTTAGTGTTACAGTGTTCTAGTTTTTACATTTAATCTGACAGGTACTGTACACCTGTTTTTGGACACACGGTTATACCTTATAAAACGCCTGTAAATCTTGAATTGGTGGTGATTCTTTCAAATAGTTGGGAAATTCATCCTGTAAATGTGCAATCAGCATGCCAAATTGTGTTCCCCAATCACCAACATGATTTAATCTAAAATAAAAAAACTTAGTAACATAAAATGTATATATTTAAAATCTATGTTTTTAATGAATCAAATTTACATTCTAAGACAACTGGACTTAAAGGCTGTGAAGCCATATAAATTGTGCTCTGTACAAGTGATTTCTTCGTTTAATGGAAAACATTGAACTGCGTGTAATACGACATATTGTTTTATTACTGATTTGAGCTTTTAACATGCACCTTAAAGCTGTATGAAATGTCTTGGAAACGTCATCAAACCTGAATACGACAGAATGTAACTCCACAACCTCCTATACGTATTACACAATACTTATATACTGAACTTGGACGCAGATGTAAACTCTGTGTAACGAAAAGGAATGTTGAAGAAAACTGCATGTGTGGAGTGGGTAGGAAGTCCTATGCACTTCCAAATGCCCTCCGTAGACTCACCTCAAAACATCGTATCCAACATATTCTAAAAGCCTGCTTAAACTTTCTCCAATGATTGTGGATCGTAAATGTCCGACGTGCATTTCTTTGGCAATATTTGGAGACGAAAAGTCAATTACAACTCTCTTCTTTCCACCAACGCCAGGAGGTTGAACCCCATTTTTCAAAATATTGTCAATAAAGTAACTCACGTAAGACGTTTTCACGTGAATATTAATAAACCCAGGACCTGCGACCTCGACCTACCACGATATAATTAGAACAAAGGTTTAAATAAATGTGCAACGTAAAGTAAATACTGTATGCTTTTCCTTTACTAATACAGTAACATAAATGAGAAAGGTTCTTAATTCTGAATGGCTGAGAGATGTGCAATTGTATTGTAATAAGCTAATCAGGAGGTGAACAAAGGGCCATGAATTAGTAATACAGTTTTCTGTATTTTAATCATTTGCTATTTTGCTCCTCTGTATTTATTTATGAAACAAGTTGAAACCTTGTAAAAATCCATAACAAATTTGGGAACAATTCACGAGATCATAAAAATATTAGTCTCACAATGGATTTCTATTTTAATAGCTAGTGCCAGTCCTTGTTACCTGCACGATTAAGTGGAATATAGTGCCAAGATGTAATTCAGCGTCAAAATGTAATTCGGTGCAAGTATTTTTTTGTACAAAATAAATTAAAAATCACTAATGGAACAAAACGTTTTCTTGGTAAATTTAGGCATATTATTTTAGTCATATTTTGAGGAAACGGTCCTAAACCTACGATGCCAACGATACTACCTCCTTTCGATATAGTATATATGCGATATAACACATATACCTTGTCAATGATGCCATTTTCTGGGATGTTGCTCACAATCGATTGTGCAATGTTTCTAGGAACAGCTGATTCACCTCTTGCTTTTAAAACCTATGAAGACAGTGTAAGTGTCAACAAGCAATGCCACGATCTTTGCCACCATAGTTTAAGGGAGCTAAATGTAACAATATACTGTACCCGCTTATAGATGTACCATGCGCAACTGTGCCTACATGCTGTTCAGAAATATAACTGCAGCTGCAGGTTGGTTGAGGTTAGGTGGAGGTTTGCATGGTGGAGGTTTGCATGGTGGAGGTTTGCATGGTGGAGGTTTGCGTGGTGGAGGTTTGCATGGTGGAGGTTTGCGTGGTGGAGGTTTGCGTGGTGGAGGTTTGCATGGTGGAGGTTTGCATGGTGGAGGTTTGCATGGTGGAGGTTTGCGTGGTGGAGGTTTGCGTGGTGGAGGTTTGCATGGTGGAGGTTTGCATGGTGGAGGTTTGCATGGTGGAGGTTTGCATGGTGGAGGTTTGCATGGTGGAGGTTTGCATGGTGGAGGTTTTCATGGCGGATGTTTGCATGGTGGAGGTTTGCATGGCGGAGGTTTTCATGGTGGAGGTTTTCATGGCGGATGTTTGCATGGTGGAGGTTTGCATGGCGGAGGTTTGCATGGTGGAGGTTTGCATGGTGCAGGTTCGCTTGAAGATAGTATAAGGGGTAATACAATACTACCATTGCTTAAGGGAGTTGCTATACACTAAATGTAGCAATATACACGCTTCTAAATGTACAATGTGCGACTGCACGTCAAAACTATTAATTAAAATGGATTCCATTAATTATTTTATAGATTGGAAAATTATTTATTGTAAAGCCAATTGTATACAGTGTATACTGTAGATACGATAACTTTGCATTGTTACTATTAATCTCATATAGCAAAACATAGAATACAAAATATAGTTGAAGCTTCCTGCCATACAAAAATTATATAAAAGACACCTTGCGAGATATATTTATGATTGAAACGCATAGTATTTAGAAGCATGCATTATTATAGGTAGATAACCGTGATTTGTTGCGCAAATAAATAATAATAAGAAAGCTCTACATGCAATCAATCACCTGTGATATAGCCATAGCATTGTTACATTGATAGTCACCAAACTTTTCAGAAGTTGATTTATTTACAGCAACCACAGTATCAACATCTGGGAATGCACGAGATATCGCTGATGCAAAGATATCCTGGAGTTCACCAAGGATATTTGTTGTGTACTTGCTTGATTGACTCGTTTCATTTGAAATGCTCTAAAATGGACACAATATTAAGGAGAACATTACTTAAGATGTCACTAACATCAAAGATGACGTATAATTATTTACATCATTCTAAAGCTACGTTTACACGCCGCGATTTGTCGGGCCGATTTCAGATGCACGTTAATGATGTTTGAAAAATACGTGGCAAACGTCAGCATGACGACATCATCAACTCAAAATATCCGTCATTAACATTCAGCAAAACCTAAAATCGGCCCGACAAATCGCAGCGTGTAAACGTACCTTAAGAAGAAGACGATGTGTAATATAGGACTATCTTTGTTGGAAAAACCTCATCGTTATCACATTTTCACTGTAGAAGTTTCTGGAAATGATGCAGTTTTAGCAGTTTACTGTTAAAACCCATCTAATCACATCATATCCGGTAACTTTAACAGTGAAGAGGTTGATCAAGAGTAGTTTTTTAAACTATAAAACATCTCTTTTTAGAATAACCCATATATTACACCATAGTTAACTATGATTACACGTAGCAAAAGTCATATTTGCATGGGGTTAGTGTAATATTAGGATTATATGAAATAATAGCCTAATGTCGTAACAATTTAAACAAGTCACTGTATTCTTTGAGCATAAATGATTAATGTTGATAAAAGTGACAATTGTATACCGTAAAACTTACACCACTGCCTTATTTAAAAGTCCAGTAATACTGTACACGCGTAACTGATATATAGATCAATCCTGATTCCTGACAGTAACTATACATGCACATACAAGGCAATTGCATTGATTGTTGATTTTCAATCACATTTTCTATGCTATAAGAGCTTGCCAGACAAGGACTATATTGTTGATAAAGGCAGGAGTAGTGTTTCTGAACATAGGATCTATAGCGTTCATGCGTTGACAAGTTGTGCATTTCCTCTGCATGCAGTTGATGCGTAATTTGGAAAAGATTTCTTTGGAGAATGTAAACATTTGTTTATATTCTATAAGTAATATAACGCTCAAATCACATATAATTTATATAGTCTTCCATTTGGATATACTGCATGTGTAGATGAGCAAAGTTGAACCTAGACCTAGTACAACAGTTTTGCCGATTGGTTATTTATTCAACTTGAAAGCAGATTTCATTTATATACCTTTTCTAAATGACTTATTTGATATTTCAATTTCAAGTTCTCTGTTTTTAATTTCGTCAGTTCTTTATCTTCTTTTTCTGCAATGTTTTCTTTCAAGTTTTCAATTTTCTTTTTCAAGTTCACAATTTCATCTTCCTGTTGAATGATACAATTAATTTTAGAACGTAGAATGCATATATACTGCACTACACTGTATTCTATTGCACTGGGAAAATTTATTGTTAATGACCATTTCCATGTGGATTTGAGCAATAAAATATAGTTGTTTTGTTTGAGGAAAACACTACGTTTATTTATTTGCAAAGCTTTCGATCGGTAAGCCAGAATCATCATCGTCACAGAATTTGCACTGATGACGATTTGGGCTTACAGATCAAAACCTTTACAAAATAAATAAAGTTTAACGTAGTTTTTCCACAATACAAAACAATAAAAGTAATTGACCTTTTTCATAATGACGTCAAACGCGGATAAACACTTCTGCTCCAGCTTTTTCCGCAAAGGCGATGTAACACGGAACAATTTTTAACAACAATTTGCAATTCATATCGTTACCGAGCCAAAAGAATTTCATATAACATAATTTGCGTTGCGAATTGTCGGTAAAAATTCTCCTGTGAGACAGCCCATTAAGTGTTTATCCGCGTATCTTGATAACAATGACGAAGTTTAGATATATCTCATGAGCATCACGCATATCCTTGGACAAGTATAATATTAATTTTGCTATTATTATTTCTAGCTTTTTCGTCTGTATCTACAGTGCCAGTCCCATGCAAGCCTGGGTTAAAAAGGAAGAGGGTTCCGCAAGGCGTGGCAAGCCAGTATATAAACCTCAGCAGAAATTTATCACAAAAAGGACGTCGTCATACAACCAGGGAGTCGCTTGTGTGCGCAACAACTGGTTTCCCCGGTTGACATAAGAAACAAACAAGTCTCCATCAGGCATCAAGACTGCAGAAAAGGAAGCGCGCAAAAACAAAAATAATTACAATGTCAGTATAGATTTGGAATGTAAAGTTCAATGACAGAGAGCGGAATGCAGATTGCTGATCTGTTGGAGAGAAGCAGAGTGCAAGTGGCGTGTGTCCAAGAAACAAAGTGCATGGAAAGGAAAGGAAATGGTTGGAATTGTTTTATAGTGGCAACGAACAAGGCAAGAGTGGCGTTGGAATCATTTTGTGAGAACAATCCTGGTTACATACAGAGAATACAAGATAGACTAATGTTAGTGAAGGTACAACAGAGATTAGACTACTTATTATCATATCTGCTACAAGTGAGATGCAGCGAGAAAGAACAATTCAGAAAGGAATTAGAGGATGTAGTGATACCTAGAGAAGACAAACGTGTACTGGAGGTCACTTGAATGCACAATGTGGGAGAAGAAGCTTGTGTGTATGAGAATTGCCACAGAGAATAGGGAAACGCCGTTTAAAATTTCTGGTAAAATAGCAATATTTGGGTTAAGTAGATCTATTAGTTTCCCTCATTAAATTTTCTGGTTATTTTATTTGAACAGGTCTTAACAGGACTTAACTAGGACTTCCAGGATGATCAGGTGCCTGGTTGTAGAGATTAACCTAAATTAAAAAAATATAGTTATATAGACTATAAAATGATCAGGAGATTTAACCAGGAAAATTAACATGACCGAAATAGTTTTATTTTTAGTCCAACAAGAACATTTTAACCAGAGTTGTTGAGTGTTTTTAGAGTGCAGCACAGTGTGTCAGGGAAGGGAAGAACAAAGAGTTTTTGATCCAAAAAGAAAGGTGGTTGGTAGAAAGTTGACAGATTAATTTGGCAACATTACTTAGTTTACTAATAATCATTGCAAATTTTATGTCCCAGCCATGGTACTATAAAGTAGCTTGAACTGCAACATCAATAAACAAAGTGCAAAGAGATTAGAGCTGTTCGTTAGATATCTGGCTTTGAGGGAATAACATATTTCTCTGAGTCACCTGAGATCTAATATTGTGCCCATTAATGAAGTGCTGAATTTAATCAAAATCTATTGTTTAAATAACAAAATTTGCCGAATAACAAAATCGGCCTTGTAAACCTTTCAAGTGTCGGGCAGAAGAGCGCAGAGCGGGAGCAGGTTTTAGCTACCCTTATAATTTGTCATACACACCATTTGTCATATATAATTATACATATTGTGATTTCTAGTAGAATACATGTAAGTAAAAACAATAATATAATTTTTCACAACCATAACGAAGTTAAACTGAAGAAAACATTATTATATATTATATACCCCATCTCAGCTAACTATAAATAAATTTTGTTACCAATCAGGTGTTGGTGGTTAAAAATATGGACTGGACGACTAAGATAAGTATCCACCTCAAATACTACTTTACCGAACATTTTTCAATTTTAGTCAGTGAGAACTGGCTTTTAATAACTGAACTGGATTTTAAATGGCTTTTTAAATGGCATCATGGTGAAGTTCAGACCTTTCAGATGAAAGTCACAGGAATGTTTAGGAATGATGCAATGTTAAGACCTGTAGATATCAGAAGGTGTGAAGATAAACAAGGTACCAACTAATGAATACAAAGACTGAATGGAACTACGTACACATTTTCCGCAGGCTGTGATAGAGTAAAGATACTGTGGAGATACAATTTTTTACACTACATGGATTTTAATGAAGTAGAACATCACAATTTTAAATTTCATATACAGCTTTACACAAAGTATTTCACCAAAAACAAAATGGAATATTAGGCCAAAAAAAATTCTGTTTCTGGTCAACACGTGCGTCATTTTTAACTGTGCGCGTCAAGGTTTTTTTGCAAATACGGTCCATCAATATCCTTGCAAAATGAAGTACTCTTAAATAAAAAAAACTGATCAGTTTATTCCATTAAACCTGCAAATTTGGTGACAGTTTAGTATTAAAAGCATAAAAAATCACCATACATTTTATAAAATATAGAAAAATACTCGCCCAATTCTCCAAAAAAGCACCTCCTTATTAACGCTTAAGAAAAAAAAAGCGGAAAAAAAGCCGCATCGCCACGTCAATTCTGCACATACCCATTACCCACTGACCAGAAAGTGAAACAGAATATTTTTTTGGCCTTACTGAAGAGGCTGTAGTTACATCGAAATCGATATATAGTAGGATTTTAATGTTTTAACTTAGATCTTTTAATTTTTATTGTAATAAAGAGTGTGTTGAAAGAGTAAGAGTAAGACAGACACAATGTCTTTCAAAACTGCAACCAAGTGACTTTCATATATATAAAAACAGATCCTAATTAACCAATTAGCTGGCAATGCACCCAGATGCACCCTACTTTAGTATTTTACTCTGTCCAACGCCAGACGATTTTACTCGTCAGTGGTAGGGTACTGTCAGTTAATGGGTTAAATAATGATTTGTTGTGTAGTCAGCTGGTAGTCAGCCGCTTTTCGTTCAACCAACCTTTTGCCAATAAATCTTGTGACAATGGCCTTAAATCTTCCCCCAAATTGCATGAAATGGCATTTCAGAGACTGTAGATAATCCCCGGTACCTGTTGGTGTGAGTGCCTGGCGGGCACTTCTGAGTGGTTTAGAACCTGGAAATTTCCCATTTGACATGCTGAGCACTTATAGTATGGTTAACCATGCCATTGATTTAAACAATTGTGCAAATAGCAAACTATAAAATATGACTCATGAGATGCCATAATGAATTAATGTTATGCTCATATCCAACTTTTTAGCTCTAGTTCTAAAAATTAGTTCACTCAGGTCTGTTTGGGATGTGTTCTAATCGCATACTGGATCATATCATTTAAAAGAAATTGCAAATAATTGTTAAATATAAAACACTAACAGATAATACATACAGCTAACTTTGCCCTCTTCCTGTATTCATCAATTTTGTTCTCCTGAGCAGCCATTGATCTTTTAACACCACGTGTGAGTGTGGCAACTGAACAAATATTAAACTTTGGTTTTAAAATACACTTTACTCCTCTACGTACAGAGCTTTGAAGTATAAACGTGAGCATAAAATGCCCAAATGTAAACCAACGATCAGATATTTGTACCCAGAAAATAAAAGTTCAAGAAAATCAAGTGATTCCTGAGTCAAGAATCTTTAATTATTGAGCTCCCCCCTGAGTATAGTTTGTTTTGGAATAACTCAGGAGGGGAAACTTTCAAATTTTCAAACGGAAGGCATAAATGTAATTTATGCGATTAATGATAATTTATGCGATGAAAAATTGAAAATCGAAATTGAAAACACCATTGCAGACAGAAATGGCAGCAGTTAATAATTTAGATTTCAGCAATTTTTTTGCATTATAAAGTAGATATTTTGCTTTATTTCTAATATATGGATACTCCTTAAACTATATGTATTTCGTATGGCTAAATTAAGAAAATCAGATATTGGTATATCGACATTTTTGGCCTCCGTGCATCCAGCTAACACATGTGGAACAAATGGCCTGCCTCTTACACCAAATTCTATTGTTATTTACGGAAGATTTCAGAGACTGAAAACTTTACACCATCCAAATCTCTGTGAATATTTGGATGTTGTCCGTGGAAAACACGGTATGTCTTTTAGATATGTAAATATAGATATCTATATATTTAGATATTCGTATAACCAGATATTTTACAGTAGGTATTCAGATTTGATAGTTTTGCCTTTTTCAATGGGGTGAGGGAGAGGGGTCGTGGGGAAATACAAGTGTTTCCACTCCTGTAATACAGTCTGTGAAACTCTCGCTGGGCATCAAAAGTTGTAGGGTAATATTAAATGAGACAATGCTAATGTAGGAGTCAATTCCAACTGCGATCATCACGCCAACCCCCCTCCCCCCGGCGAGTCCCCGTGAATTTGACTTCGAAAAAAAAATTGACTTTGAAAACCATCGTCAAATTCCCCACGGTGCGGGTAAAAAAACATAGTCGAATACCCATATGCCTCATAAGATTCCCATATATAAATTCTTAATGTGTGTGTGAAGAGGACCAGGACTTTAAATGTATTTTGTTTGAATGAAATAGTGTATTACTCTTACCATTTTTAACAACTAGAACATAAAGTTCTCCAACAAAACAAACCAAACATTTTGTTCATATACATGCATGTATACTTGCTGTCCACACTTTTCAAGCTGCAACTCATGCAAAGGGTTCTGATCTTTTTAATAGAGAGCTTAAGCAAGTGACGTTTTTGATTCACGGACGCCAACCCGGAAGTAAATTGAGCCGTTATAGATGGTGACAGTCGTTCTTGTTTGACATCACGAAGGTGAAATTAGATTGACCACTGTTCTTGATTTCAACACAGAGTAGAGATCATACAGAGGTGTAACGGGTGTACCCACTTATGCTTCAGACGCTTGCCGAGCATGCACAGTTAAAGTGCACGATTCAGATGGCGGCTCGCTTTTAACTGCAGTTTACTTTTTAGAATTGTGTAAAAATGCGAAAACCTTAAGATTCTGAAACTTTAAAGAGCCGAAAATGTTGGGAACTTGGAGAATGTTGGGAACTTGGAATGGGGGGAACTTGCCGAGCATGCGCAGTTGATCATTTTTTGCCCGGCCGCCTGAAATCAGGTGGGTACACGAAAAACGTAAGTCTCCCAAGTGTTTACGACGGCCCGTTCCACCTCTGTATGATCTCTACTCTGTGATTTCAAGCAACAACTGCTGACACCATAATTAATGGCTAAGTTATGTACGCATATTACAGTTGTTAATCCCTGGTGCGGTTCCAAACTAGCATTGTAAGGCAGGACTTTACGCAATAAATTTCCACATGAAAACTTCTCAAACCAATAAAATTAGTCGATTATGAAGTTCTAATGGGATGATCGCAGTTGGAATTGACTCATACATAATGATTGCCCACCTGCATGAACTTTGAAGAAAGCTTCTGATGAGAAACTAATATTCAACAAATAGTGGCCTTATAGGTGCTATATGGCAGAGATCTATGCACATGCAATCAGGGATTTATCAAGCACTTTAGTCTACTACTGCTTTTCAGAAAACGATTGAGTTATTTAGTTGCTGTGAAGTGTGTGCTCAAGGTGAACCACCCTACACAAGGGGATCCTCTGGGCATGTTCCCCCTAGATAATTTTTTACTTTCACAAGCCCCAGATTCTATATAAAATTGATGATATATAATATATTATTTAATGAGAATTATTAGAAAAATAAACAAGTAGACTTAGAACTACAGAACAAATTGAAAGTCAAAAAAGTTGTGGATCACGTCATCAACTACCAAAGCAGCAAAATGTATCTACTACAACCTCAAGTTCGTACCTACCAGTGTCAACTAATAATACTTCTCAATTTCAACAACTTGATCACCATCCATATTTCAACAACAGTGTCCGCAGCAAATTCCTACAACAGTATCATCGTCATCATCATACGATTTCATACTAAAAACTATTATAATAATATATGTATTCTTTTTTCAATCTATAGTTTGTTTTATATTTAGATAATAATTCAACCCAATAATTTTAAGTATGCTCTTTCATCTTTTTCTTTTTTACAGTCACTAAATATTATTTCATGGCATTTGTTACTCAATATATCATCGATTGATAAGGGTTCTTCTTCTATAGAACAATCTTTTATTATTTTACGATTACTGGTTACTGTTGAACGAAACCTATCCTTTATAAGTATTTCCAAACAGGAGTCGTAAATGCGGGGATAAGTCTTGATATTTACAAAGCTCTGACTGATATGACAGAAAGTATTGAAGAAGTTATGGTTGAAACCACTGTCAAAAACTCCAACTCTTCAGTGAATCCAATCCCGCAGGCACTTGTTTACCTTTAAAAATAACTTACTGATTAATGATGTAATCCCAAAACATTTGGTGTCCTACAAACTGTATCAAGTGTAGCTTGATTTACTTGCCCACTGAACTGGACAATATACAACTCCAACAGAATCATTGACACCTTTTGAATTGAACAAAGTAAGTCTTGAACGTTCTGTTCAGCTCACTTTACTCAGGGCATTTTTTAAGGAATTACGACTACTGGGATAAAGTCTGTATGGGGGCCTTTTCTTTTGTAGTTTACCCTAAATATAGTAAGACCATTTTTTTGTGACTTTCATTGCAAACAAGTGAGTAAAACACAGGCAAAAATAGCCTTGGCAAATAGCAACATTTGTAAAATATGAAGATGTCGAAAGCCTAGTAACAGATTTTACAGATATAAAAATAGAATAAAAACTGTCAGTAGTGAATTGAATTTTAAATGTAAACTTTGAGAAACGTGGCAAAAGTTATCTTATTTATTGTAATTTAAGAAGTATTCGAGGTATATGATAGAGTTTTTCAACAGCTCTCTTTTGTTGTTAACAATTAACAGGTAATCAGTGTCAACTAGTTTTTTATAGGAGTCGCTTTTTAGTGCCATTTCAGTGAAAAAGACAATTAAGCATTTTTGAGCCAAGGAAAATGAAAACTTACGCTAATGGTCAGTCAGTTTATGTCTGCAAAAGGACTATATTTTAGATCTTCAATGATTACTTCATATTGATAAATTGCCTGGTTACAAATTCTCTACATGCTTTACCCTAGAAATTGTTATATACAGTAAAAATTCTACTTTTTGTGGTTACAAGATCGAAGTACAAAGGTCAAAGAAATCGAATTACAAATCAATCTCGTAGACAATCCGTATTTCCTGGACAGATTTCATGTTCTTCTGTTGGTCTCTTTGTATTATTGTTGAGAAGCTCGACTGTACTTCTTAACAAATAATAGAAACCACTAACTCACTGTTACTGGCTTACTGTTGAAAATGAGGACCAAACGGGTTTTTTGCCTTTCGTATCCCTTTTACTTTTTTACTGAAATTTCAGTAGGGACACTTGCCCGAACTATTTAGGTGGTATGTGCGAATGATTTTGTGTGGCGAAAAGATGTGACATAAACATCAAATGCTCAGACAGGAGTTTGATATCTGTAGTGCATGTATACCTGGTAATCTTACCTGGGTTCCAGAGGTTTTGGAGAGTTTTCTAAGCTAGAGTACCCTCTAGAAACATTACCTCTGCTCTGACGTCAGGATATCCTAATCTGTGCCTTCAGCAAAACATTTCAAGACTTTCAGGACAAAGATATGCGTCTGAAAATCTTGCATCACTAGTGGGGCAAGCAAAGGGCCTACTGGGGTAAATGCCCAGGTAGTTATATAGTTAAAAAATGCCCTGATTTTACTTAACAATCTGTACGATGTGCAACTTCAACAGAAGGTGATTCTCATATGCGTCTCTAACAAACTCGAGATATGTGCAGGCAAGCAAAAGCAAACATAGAGGCATATTGCCATGAGATGTCCATGGTGAGCAAATAGGTGCATAAGATAGTGTAGGCAGCCAAGCCACTTAGATAAATCATGAAATTCAGAGTTAACGTCTAATTGACATAAATGTAATCAGCTACCTTCCCTTTGGCTTCAGTGGCCTTAGAATGAAAAACCATCAATATTCATTTTTTGAGATACAGTCGATTTAAAGTCCCTATTACTGCAAACTGGCTGCTAGCTGTTTACTGGTCACGGTTTACTGGTTCAAACAACGCTACTTTTGAGACTGTTGGAAATGCTGGACCCATTTTTAGACAAGACTTTGCACCTACTTTCGACATAGCCACCGAGAAACTCATATTAACTTCCTCATGGCCCGTTTATTTCGGAATAGCAAATATTTCCTTTGCAGACTCGAGTATTCCCTGCCAGTTTAATATCTGCATCTTGACCAGAAGGCAGAACTAACGTCTTACGACCAGCCATGATCAGACTTCCACGCTTTTGGGCCAAGAAAGGGAGGGAATCAAAACCAAGGAATTGATTCCAGCATATTCTGAAACATTCAAGACACCGAGCACTCCCTAGGTCTTTTCCGTATGCTAAGAGTTTCACTATTTTTCTAGCAGTACTACCATAGTCATCATCATCATCATCAGTTAAAGGTACACAACTATTTTCACTGCATGTGTATGTTGGAATGGCAAATTTGAAGATATTGTAGATGTAACAGATTAAAGACATTCGGTTAATCAACGAGTGGTACGATATCCTTACTTTCCTGTAGAAAATCTCTTGCATAACATGACTTCGCATTCATGGTAGACCTGCATATACTGTACCGCTCGAGAGAACCTTCGGTTTGATCATTGTTATTGTGGACCTTCCTAGAATGCATCACTTCACTCTGCCAATTTTGTGTCTCACCTCTGGCTTATCGAGGGAATAGCCAATCTCGTACCCAGAGCCATGGGGAATAGCTACGAACGACGTAGGCTTTAATAGATGTTGCTCGGTACACGGGTCATTTTTTGTAATGTTTTACGAAGCTGTGTTTCTTGGAAATTTGTGGAAATGAATATTCCCTGCTAGCCCCTTAGGGCATGTGCAGTGCTGATTTAGAATTTGTCATCAGGTGCAGAGAACCGGGTTTAATAAAGGGAACAATATGATGAGTAACTTCTTTTGGCGTTAGTTACAGTAATTAATAAAATAGAATTTGCCCATTAATTATTAACTAAAGGCAACATCCAGAAGCGTGAGCAAAAATAATTTAGTCAAAAACACAGCTTACTTTGAAATTATTTTTTTAGAACGACTGGTTGTGGTGGTTGAACATCATAAAGTCTGCTTACATGACGTTTTGAAGGAAAACAGATTTAGGTACATTTTTGAATTACTCCAATTTCCTTGATATACAGCAAACTTTGATAAAATATTCTCTAACTGTTTGATAGCAATCAAGAAAACATCTCAGTTTATTAAATTTATTTGAATTCCTTCCATCAACAATCAACTTCCATTACATTTACTTTTCAGGAATTTTGAAATCATTAAAAGAATTGCGCATGACGTCATCCTGGGTTTGGCCTATCTGAATAGGCTGGATATTGTACACAGATCATTATCGTTAGAGAACATCTTACTAGACGCTACGGTATTAAAATTCTTCCTTTTCACATTATTATTAGTAACAGTTAACTCTGGCTATACTACTAGTAAATTGTACTTGTTTCACCTCTATTTTTTTCGCCTTACTGGAACTATATTCTAACATAAATATTGCATGCTGAGGGACGAGTATTTTTGGGACCTACAGAACCTTAATCTTTAACCAAAAATAGAGTTTGTACCTAATAAGTTTCTTTGTTTACCGATAGGGAAAGGTCAAGTTATCTCAGTACGGACGTTACTTTATGACCAACAATGGCACAGCTGTGGATTTTCCTATTGGGTAAAATGTTAAGTTTTTATGCTTTTGACCAGGCAATTGTTTTTAGAAATATGTGGACATGTTATTCTATTAACTGTTTGTATACTATATATACATGCATAGCCACAGTACTGGATAGCTGTAGTCTTTGGCATTGCACCGAGATTTTACAGAAGTATCATCAATAACATTAATAAAGTATTTCAGATCTTAAATTAACGTTAGAGAAGGCGAACAATACATCAGTATCCTTTCTAATAATTTTAAATTGAATTTCATTATACGGTTTGTTATATACAATTCATGTAAAATACTTTAGCATCAAGTACAATGAGGCAAGCTTTTAACAGACCTACAAACCCTACTAGATGAACTGCCGATTGGAAATAAAACTAAACTAACGTGAAATAATTTGTGCATGGTGTGTGCACGGTGTGTGCATGGTGTGTGCATGGTTTGTGCACGGTGTGTGCACGGTGTGTGCATGGTGTGTGCATGGTTTGTGCATGGTGTGTGCATGGTGTGTGCACGGTGTACGCACGGTGTGTGCATGGTGTGTGCATGGTGTGTGCATCGGAGAAGAGTGTTTCCAGAGTGTTGAATAGAAGAGTGTTGTCTACAACCTTTTGGGAAGCCTTTACCAAAGTTTGTTTATAATATTTTCATATGACACAAACAATCTGAGCGTAATCTGGCTGAAGACTCCAATCATAATCATCAATTAATTGAGTTTATTATATCTTGTGATGTTTGAAAAGTTTCACGAGCAACCAACAATTATAATATTCTTGTAACTATGCGTCATGTAGAGATCCTGTACTGTTACATATTGTTATCATTATCTGAGTGAATCATTTTATGAATTATTCTGCTAGAAAGATTTACCTCCAGCGTTCAGTTTAAATTCTTAACAGGCAGAGACAAATGTCCACACCAAGTATGTAGCATTTTCTATTGTCTATTGCATGGTAAAAATGTTTCATACTTGACCGTGGACATTGTGTTATCGAAATCCATCAACTGAAGTCAACTCATAGCCATAGGAGATTTTGACCATTTTTGCCATCCATATAGAAATCTACACTCCCATCTATGCTCCCATCCTGTCTTCTTTGGAGAACTGGCATCCTCCTTCATCAGTTTATATGTTACATTTTTAATTGGAAAGATCGCAAGTAATCTGGGTCGATTGCATTTCTATATACACAAATGACGACGTTTCCTCTTCACTAGATCCCAAACCTCCTACCGATGAAGACAACACGGTCACTATGCTGGAGCTTGGTGCATAGTCTATTTGAACAAATAAAATCGATGATCAATTACAAAGTACGAGTTTTTGCCTGTCTACCTTTAGACATACCCCTCCAAAGAGCGGGAGCCAAGCACCTGATTTTGTTTAGCTGGTGGAATTCTTAGTGATATTTAGGATGGGTGTAAATAAACGAATATCGGGTGAACTTCCACTCTCCGATTTGTTTTTCTTTCTTTTATTTTCATTCTTTGTCTGTATGATAATTAAATTCAGAAGACAGGAAATACTCAACTAGAGATAAAGCAGACATAAGAGAAAATATGATGCATTAAGTTCCATACATCGTCACTGTGTATTGGCAAGTCTGGATAACATCATCTAGATATTACAGGGGTGTACCCCTTACACTATCACCGCATCTGCCATAAGAATAAATTTTGATAATATATGCCTACAGTGGACAATGCTGACATCCTGGAGAAGGAAGAAGCTTCTGGTGGTCTCATCAGTCACGAATGACGGGACAATCCATGAAACAAGCCATGCAAATATCTGGAAAACCTTGCCACAATTAATCTAACCATAGAGTCTGGCAATATATTCCGAACTATATTTGGCCATGTTTCGAACCTATGAACAGACGCTGTATTACTGTATATGTCAGGAATTGATTCCGGATTGCAGAGAAACAGTAAAAGACATGCCTATATACCAACCACGTTGTCACAATGGTTCTTGATACTGATGTAATTAGGTGTGGGTGGGTCATAATAGCCACTACGTATTTTTGCTATAGTTTGAGTTCAATACCTTCAACCTTTAAGTTTTATTATGATTGGATAAAGTTGTGTGTACATTTTAGATCTCCGAGATATCTTACTCCAGAAATCTTGCTACGAGGTCCTCAGTATTCACGGCTGTCTGGCGCATCTAGCTCAAAGGTACATATGTTGCAGCTTGGAAAGTATTTTTTGCTCGTAGAAAGGACGATGAAATAATTCAATTTCATCATGCCTTTGCAGGACTTGTTTTAGTGGTTTCCATTGCTATGAATAGTAGAATTAAGCGGTGGCCAACTCGAAAGACTTTCAGCTATTTTGGCCACCGCACACAATACAAAAAGATGAACTAACTGTCTTCTCTTTCCCATCCATTGTCTTCTGTTATCTTTAATTAATAGTATTGTTACCTCGTCAAACGTGGAATGAATGGTCGTGTAAATAGAATTTGATTTGATTTGCATGTAATAGCTTAGAGACATTTTAGTTTGGAAGATTAGAAGTAACTCCCTTTGGTCCCATTTATGACGTCATTTTTTAGAAATAATTTTTGAAACATCACATTTTTACATTCATATATTTGGACTTGCTTATCAATTTGTGCGCTATGCTACTGTATGCGGATTATATGCAATTAATGTATTTAGTAACAACTAATATATAATGGTTTGCTTGAAATTTGACTTAGGCGGACGTATGGTCTCTGGGAATTGTTTTAACTGAGCTTGTTTTGGTAAGTAATAACTGAGTCTGAGTGAAATATATTATACCTTTTTCCCTTGGGTGGATTATACATTATCGTAAGACATTAATTTGCATAATTGTTATAGGGCAAATTGATTTGGAACAATCTTACCAAGAAATCAGACATTAAGCAGATCTTAGGAAAGACACTGTCACTTTTAATGAAAGAAAAGGGTAATTGTTTATATTTGTAATATATCAAAACGAAAGAATTGTTAAAGTAAGTCATGATGATTTTTGTGTGTAGAAACTGGTGAAAATCCATTCTGTTTACTGCTGAAGGAGCATGGCGCAGTGGATAAACTCGAGGTACTTTTGCGAATTTATAAATCTATTTTGCTTCATCATCTCAGCTCAATGCTATGTTTACAAATAATACACGCATTGACGCTATGTTTACAGTATGCGATTATAGATATCTGATATTTGACATGCAAATTTCAGGAAATTCCAGCAAATTTACGTTCCTTTATTGAATGTTGTCTTACCATAAAGCATTCCAAAAGGTATAACACCATATAATAGTTTTTAAAGTAATCTGCTATATAGCTAGGTTGTATAGTACAGGGCTCGCAAAATTTTAGAAAAAGTGGTTGTCCTTGGACACGTCACACCAAAAATTTGGTAGCCAACGCTATTTCTGGCTTGCCCACCTCAATGCATGCATGGCGACCTGGAAGTTGCGGCCATGTCTTATCTCGCGAGTTGCGTGATGAAGTGAATTTACCCCTCGCGATTAACACACCCTCACTGAAATAGGTCAAATACCCTTTGATATCAACAATTTTTTTTTAAATTTCAATACATTTGACAAATCAACTTTTCACATTCTATTAAATGCATAGACGAAATGACAAGATTGTAAAAGTAAGTTTTTAATCGTGGTCTTAGCCTAATTTCTCGTTGCCCGTCGGGATATAAGTCAAGAGATTTTGGTTGCCCGACAGAAATTTTAGCTGCCCCGGGACGTCGGGCAGGCGATTTTGCGAGCCTTGGTATAGTAGAATTTACTGTGTTTTACATGTTTTCATGTGGTTTTCACGTGGTTATCATAGTGTTTTTCACGTGGTTATCATAGTGTTTTTCACGTGGTTATCATAGTGTTTTTCACGTGGTTATCATAGTGTTTTTCACGTGGTTATCATAGTGTTTTTCACGTGGTTATCATAGTGTTTTTCACGTGGTTATCATAGTGTTTTTCACGTGGTTATCATAGTGTTTTTCATAAAATTTCCAATTCATATAATTTTACTCTTTCACTTCAGAAAAAATCCAATGGAACTTCTTGAGCACCAACTCTTCTTGGACTTTAATAGAAACGATAAGGTAAGATAAATAATTTCTATTTTCATCGTTAGATTGCTTTGATAAAAGCTCGACTGATGAATTTGGCTCTTGATTGATATTCTCTGTCTCCGAGTTGCGACCTGATACATTGTTCTCATGGATGTTATCGATATAACAGTTAACACATTATCTGCTTTAGACTGATATGCTGTACATGTACACTACCAAGTGTTTATCATACTGTTGTTCAGCTATTACGCTGATCCGAGAGTACGATGTGTAAGAGGCAGTGCTAGATCAGCTTTTCAAGAAAAAATGATTTAATTGTCCTTAGTGTCGCGTCTTTACCACCTCTCCATGATGAATCAACGATGCTTTGTAATTTTAGTTCATATATTTTCATTTTATGCAGGTTAAAGATGCAATTGATATGGAGACGTTTCCTGCGATATTTAGATCTGGAGATCTTGAGCTACCTGTGGACTCCTCAAGGGAAAGCATATCTGGTAACGTTGTTCAAGTCGAAATATTCACCTCTAAATATTTCTGCATTGGAGACAAAACAATTTAAACTTACTTAGTCCAGCAATGCAGTTATTTGCTGTTTCATATATATTTCAGCAACTGACTATTATTAAATGCAATTATTACTCCATGGTACAATATCGATTATTCTAATTGTAAAACGACCAACAATGAACTGTCTGTATGCTTTCCAAATTAACAATATCTAGAAAAATGTCAATATTCTTACTAAATCGCAAACAAACAATCTTTCTAACACATGTGTAAATTTTACATTCAAATCCCAATATCCTATTACCAATCTTCCGAACTAATATTGTTTAATTGATTTATTTATAACTTGCAGTTTTACATTCCTTATCTTTAGGAGAAGATCTTTTGCAAGAAAGGTATATTATCTCATTATTTTTGTCTTGCAAAATCCAATCCCCCACGTTTATCTTGTCCTGTGGGAAAGGAGGTCTTCCTTGATCATAGCATCAACATAAAAATGTTTACAGTATACACCTTTATAGAAATGCGATCTTTACTATTTCTAAATGGCTTAAGCTCTGGTGGCATTTCTTGTTTTATAGATCTATTGGAGAAATTTATCATTTGTGGACATTGGCTGGAGGAGACGTTTTTGGTGAGCTGAAGAAACACGACTTGATCAAGACGTTTCCACCTGTGTGTAACATGCCCAAGTTAGTACCATACATAAATAATGTTTAATATGCGTATATAAGGTAACTAGAACACATCGTTATATTGCACATGGGCTGCAGTATGGATAGCCTCGACTTAAATTTGGAATAATTTATATATCGGCCATTTATCGTCAGGAACGGAAACGAACAAGTTCTACATGTTTAACAGTGAAAAATTTAGACATAGTGATACACAATATTGAAACTCAGCAATCTTGACCCAGGTCCTGACCCCGTCCATACTTCCCCCTTCCCTCGTCAATCAAAATCTTCTACATGTATTGTCTGCACACGAAAGCAAAAAGGGGTTCCTTCTCAATTCAGCTCTCAGCTGCTATATAGGAAAGATTATCAGCACCCTATAATTTTACCCTTTAATGAACCGTAGCCGTAGGAATTGAGCCTACAATTTAGTTTGTAAAAACATACAAAACTGCAAACCTTTTTGCAGTTCCGTTCTGCTGGTTGTATCTGCGAATGCAGATATATTGCTATCGCCTTGTAAACCGTGCCGTGCTTGTAGCCAATCAGCGACAGCCTAGATTAAAATGACGTAATTATTATGCTACTCTTTGATCTCTATGTACAACTGGATTGATATTGATTATTTCAAGATAGCGGACTACTGAAGCGCGAGAATTGTAAACATGAGAATCTGCCAGCCATTTTTCTACTTTTCTCTACCAGCAGGATATGAGCTAATATCCTGCTAGTAGAGAACCAATCAGATTGCAGAATACCTCATATCTAGAGCTTGTGTATATAATAAATACTTATATACAACCTTTATTCTCAAGTATAAAAGACTAAAATCTGAAGGTTTCACAATTGTTTTAAACATTGCTCCCATGGGCTATAGGCCCTCATCCCCTTTATGCACAGTTTTTTAGTTTATTCTATTTACCACTCTGAGGTGGACGGAAAGCCTTAACATGTTTTGCAACCCAATTGCCAAGGGTTCCCAGGGTTATAGTTAGTGGTTAGTGCCTAAGGGTTAGTTTTTAGCGAGAGAGGAATCGGAGTACCCGGAGGAAAACCCTCGAATCACAGGAGAGAACCAACCAATCTCAACTTACATGAGTTTATCAAGCACACTGACGTTACCCAACCTGAGTAAATCCGAGCCCTCGACCTGTTGTATAGTCGGCTTAACTCAGAGGTAAGGGGCAGCGCGCTAACCGCATCTGCCAGTCCTGCCACCCGTGCTTCCCCAAAAAGCAATATAAACGTTCATACACTCATTGAGTGACATTGACCTCATGCATTGACATCATTCAATTACGCTATTTAATTATACAATTATGCAAACACGCATGAGCATCTACATGTACGCTTTACGTACCCTTTTTTTACATTGTGCTTATTTGTATTTCTGACAGTGTTATATTACAAGGTGGTGATACCCTTGGTGTTGCAAAAGACAGAAATCTGTTGCTTGACGACAGTGTTGTTTGCTTGTCTTTGGAAAGAGTTAGAGAGGTGAGAGAGCCAATTCGACATTTCATTAGAAATAGTTTAGTAATGCTTGATTATTGGCCAGTTTACAAAGGATTTAGCGAACTTCAGGGACTGCAGAAGACTGCTGATCTTGATTATACTGTAGATATTGTAATACCATTAATCTATGTTAAACTTTTCTCGCGACGAAAGTTAATGAAGTTTAATGTATTTGTGAGGATGCTCTTACTTTTCACCTCATGCAAGGTATCCAAGGTTTCCTAAAGTCAATGACATTTAGATATACAGTAGTAATCCATTGTGGTCAGTTCAAGCTGAAAATTTATGAGAACTCAACTACTGCAGCATGCATATTTTCACGAGAAGCAAGCTGGACTGTGTATTGTCCATTATTTCGTCATTACAACATACAGCTAAACTCTATTTTTCTAATGTAGCGATTGTCTCACGTGGAACCTACTGCTTATTATCCATTATTAGTTGAAAAAGAGTAAGTAATGGGCAAATCTTTATCTTTGATGGTTTTTCTTTCTTTCGCGATTTTTTAACCCTTGACTTAATATTAACTATGCATGCTGCAGATAGAGATTACCTCAAACTTACCTCGAACTTTAGCATTTACTTTATCTTTACTGTGCTGAGCATTCGCCAACTAAGATACACTTGTAGATATAAATACGTATAGTACGTTTACAGCAGTTTAATATATATTCTAGTCCTTGTGCTTTTGAATCATCTGAAATGAAGAGTTTACCGGTCGTTATCCGTGAACGTAATGTTGAGTATCAGGTAAGTATCGGGTATCTACCCACATTTCTTTATAAATATTCCGTGATTGAGATGAGTATATCATGAAGTCAAGTTATTTTGAATGTAAGGCAAGACCTTAATCCTTATCAAGAAGCACAATGGAAAGGAAGCAATGATGAAATACTATTCTTAGCTGTACATATACATTCTATGAAATTTCCTGTACTGTGTAACTGAAAGCGACCAGCTGAATGAATAACTTTATACTTAAGTGTCAATGTATTTAGCTATTTACAGCTATAAATTGGGGACACATTTACAGCTAAATTTTGATTCCCAAATATCAACTATAGTGTCCTTTATGGCACATTGTCAGTAATGCATTTTGAAAACAAAATTATTTACATGTAGTTAACTATATACTTCTTAAAATCTTTTAAAATAAGGCAAAGTTTTCAATGTATATCATAGTCTCAATTTTCCTTACGATATATAGAGAAAACGTTCTAAACTGAATATCTCACATTTAATATTATTCTTTACTTTTTAGTTTCGTCGAATTGTGATTTTTAAACGATTGCTTGAAGTAAGTGTAACTCTAAAGGCTCTTTTCCACTCATCGCAAAACCAACTCGCAAACTCGCTGCGAGTTCTTGCATGTAATTAAAATAAACTGTCGAGCATTGTGATTGGATGAAAGTACTCGCAGCGAGCTTGCGAGTTGGTTTTTGCGACGAGTGGAAAAGAGCCTTAAGGCTATATACGACCACACTAATCCGTTTTTGTATCCCCCCGTTTTTGATATTTCGAAAACGGAAACAAATATCTGTGTCCATGTATCGGATCGTACTGTATTTGACCGTCCGAAAACGAAACGGTACGTTTTTTATATTATATGAAAGTCTTCCAGGAAGAACTGGAAAAGGTCTGCAGAGAAAGAGGCTTGATGATACAGGCTTTGTAATGTTAGATATCGATTAAAAATAGCCCAGGACAATATGGAGCATCTTGTTGTATTGCTTGCAGATTAATGAACATTATATCTAGTTGGAGACAAGCAAATCAGCCAAAATCTGAGTAAACAACCCAAGCACATTCGCCACGCTTGACTGTGTTCATGACGTTGGCCTTTTTTAGAAAGCCTTCATTTTCGCCCGTCCACACTAATCCTAATCTGTCGCATTATAGTGTGGACGATCGGCAAAAACGAAAATGGATTAGTGTGGACAGGGCCTAAGGATATTATAGAGTCAGTCTATTTTACCATGATCCTTTGTAGGTATAACACTGTATATCGCTCTTAGGACACAGCATAGTTAATATAGAAATAACATGGTTAGGAAACTCGGCTTTTGCTTTTGTTCTATGTTTTTGTTTGCATTTGTGCACGGTCACGGTTAGTGAATATATTGTAGTTTTATGAATCGACCAATAGAAAAAACAAAAGATTTGTGCACGGTCAGGTACCGTTCAACATAAATCCCATTCAATTGTTAGCTGCTTTGTAATTTGACGAGTTTCCTAACCATGTTATCTCTATATTAACTATGGACACAGTATTGCCTGAAGTTGTCGGTTACAGTAGTCGGAGCTTGTCTCCACTATCGTTCAGGCGATGACAACCTCATGTGGACCCAGTCAATTCTGAAGGAAACATAAACACGTGCTTCTTTTGTACTAAAACTACTGTACAAACCTGTTCAGGTGATACGAATTAAATGTTTGTCAGTTCTGTGTTTCGATACTTTGTTTCTATCAATTTCATCTGAATAATTTATTCTTTTCGCCTATAGTTTCAATTTTGCTTTACAAATAGCTTTGTGTAAATCCTCCTTGCCACAATCCTCCTAAGGAGCCCTTGCCTTGCTTGAAACGTTGGATTTTGTATGCACAGAGAGACGTCTTCGCCAGTAAAGTAAATATGATCCAAGAGATCTGTTTCGTTTGTTTTACTGGTTTAGTAAATGTCCCCAATCTATCCATTTCTAGGGTTATCCCTACACAAGAGATAAAATCATAAAAGAAGCTCGAGTTGACATTCCTCCAATGTTACGCGCTAAAGTCTGGGCGGCGTTGTTAAATGTTACGGTATGTTCATAGCTTTATATTTTAAATAGTTTAATTGTTGTCTGGAAATAATTAAGTACTGTTGAATACTTGCTTTCGTGTATTTTTGCGAGACTGTTCCAGGTTTGAAATATGTTACCATTCAATGATACTGTTGTTGTATGATGTGCTGATGTAATCAGATCTCTTGAAGGTAGTAACCAGTGCTCTTCACCGGAATCCTAGGGTTGCCTGTTCAGAGCTGCCATCCTACTTGAGGGCCTGCAATATAGTTTCATTTTCTGTTCAGATTTGAAAAGTTGTATATGTTCTCTTTGGCGAGACTGTATTCACCATAAAAAACGAGTGAAATGCCAAACGTTTTAACTTACATTATATGATTCTATTTAGGGTAATGTTCCGCTCACGTACGATAATGTTGATAAGGAGTCTGTTACTCCCACAGATAGACAGGTAATAAGTGTTGTAAAGTTATCCTCATGTCATGTATTAATGTTTGCCAAAAGAGCAAATATAAAATCAGTTTTTTGTTAATTTGAAACATTGTACACTTCCAACAAGGGGGCTTGAACTGTAAGAAACCAAAACAAACAAACAAATCACTTTCTATCGAGCTGCAAACAAAGCAACGTAGCAACATGCAATTACCTGTATTCAACATAAACTACAATTATATTCGTATAGATAGAAGTAGACATTCCTCGATGTCATCAATACCACCAGCTTCTTGCTTCACCAACAGCTCATGAGAAATTTAAAAGATTGCTCAAAGCTTGGGTTGTCTCGCATCCTGGCTTAGTTTATTGGCAAGGTTAGAGAACATTGTTTTCTTGCAAAAAAGTACCTTTCAAAAACCGTGGTCCTCTTTTTGCCGTCTTTCGTGTTTTTGACCAGTATTTTCGACGTTTTTATCCAATTGTAGGCTTAGATTCCTTGTGTTCTCCTTTTCTGTCACTCAATTTTAATAACGAAGGTAAGTCTCTGACTCTTCCACAGCCCTCGCTATATGCCCGTTCGCGGGCCAAATTCATAGCTCAAAATAAAATCTTCCTAATGACATGATTTAACATAAACGATCATCAAACGTCATCAAATGATGGTTGATTCTAATTGGTTAAGCTGTGAGGGAGGGGAGAGGTGGACCAGCGAGACATGGAGGTGTTACAGGATGAATGTATGTTGCAAAATATCAATGCATACTGTATGTACCTAAGCGATGGTGCTATCTCCATATTGTAAAATTGATAAGTACTGTACCTGCATGATTGCATGGTATATAGCTAGATAGTATAGCTTTGCAAGTATGATTTTTGTATTTATTTCAGCTCTGGCCTACAGTTGTTTAAAATCTTTTATTCCCAAGTATCTTTATAATTTCTTCCTCAAAGACAACTCTCCCATAATTCAAGGTATATATAAACATATATTTTAATAGGTTATTGTATGTAGTGTATATTGTTTATTATCATGCGTCCTGGTCTAGGTGGCTGGGTGCACTGATGGACAACAGTTATAATCATGAAATTTCTTATCATTTTCTTATGTTGTTAAATCTACCATTAAGATTTAAGTTTATTGTGTCTTCTGGTTGCCAAAGTGTATGGCACTATCTACATAAACTAACCGAAACTAACCGAATATATTACGTCGGGCGCGCTTGTATCGGACACGGCGATTCTATCCCACATGCATTTCCTTTTACGTTCAGAAGTGGGGTTAATATATTCCGTTTCCATTTTACACGCGTTACGCAACTACAGTAACTCTCCTGAAGAAGGGGTTTTTCAGGTATAGACACAAACCACGGCAGCTTACTGTAGAACATGCACACCCAGCACTCTTGTTACAGACCAGGTCCGCGGAATCTTGTATTTATAATATCTGGTATTTATTTAGAATATCTCACTGTATTTTGTCATTTGATTGCGTTTCACGATCCTGAATTGTTTAGTCATTTGGATGAAACTGGATTTCAACCAGAGGTAATTCATTCGTTTTTCAATTCAGATATGATCGTGAGATTGAAAAAAAATACGATCTCTATATGACTATATTTTACCATGCAGTAGCATCATTTTAATGTAAGTGACCAGGTATCATGTTAAATTTTCAATCTGTGCCCTTTGTGAGTTTCTCCGTTCCTGTATAAACTGGTTTTGCGATTGTTGATCATGAACAATAGAAACATAAAGCTATATAATCGTCTTTCTAAAGAACCAGTCACAAATACTATGTTCACGGTCCCTTTTGTTCTATCAGACCAATCTTGTTTATTCTAGGTAGTTGACTTCAAACTTTACTATACTAGTATATTGTAAACTCTCTCGTTTACTTGCGTATGCGTAATTCGCTATCTCAGTTTGCCGTCTTATCACATCACCTAGCTGCATGATAGATCTGTAAGATCGGGACATTGTGTAATACCAGTGGGTGCAGTGGGTGTGGACGACCTCTTAGATGACCGTTGTTCGTTTATTTGCCCGAATAAGCGCTGCACTTTTTCACAACAACGCGGCATTTAATCGAAGCACTGTTAGACGGAAATATTTGAGAAACCTAACTGAAAACAACTCAGTACATGTCAATCTTTAATCAGCCTCGGAAATTTATCCTCCTGTAAGAGCCGCCCTCAAATAATCGCGGCATCCGAAACGTTTAAAATTTAAAGAGCGCCGCGGCGCTTAAACGAGTAAATACGGTATGTTTCAAATGACGTGAACATTGAGGTGCAAACAAATGAAACCCCATGGGCATGGCCAGAAATTGCGGACAAATTTTTTCTACTCTCTCATTTTAACTAATTACAGAAACTGTCCCAAACCACAATAGCCGATTTGCCATCATGCGCATATTAATCAAAATATACTGCATCTGTGCTGTATAAAAAAAATTTAAGAAATAGGGAAATGAATTGTGTATAAACATTCAATATATACATATAGTGCAATTATTTTGGAAAATTTAATTGTAATTTTTGTTTTAGCTTTACGCCATTCCTTGGTTTTTGACAATGTTCACACGTAAGTATACATGAGTAATTGTAGTGCTACTGTATTATTGTACTAAATTATATAAATTTATTGTACGAAAATATATTTTGCAATTTCGGTTAAACCTGTGATATAGTTAATATGTAATTTGATCCAAAACTTAAACGTGTTTTTAGAATGTTTAATGCGTAAGCGGGTATAGTTAATTTTAAAATTATATATCAGGTTTGAAAAAGCCTGCAGATCACTATATTATGATGAATAAACACAAATATCGATTCTTCGCAGGTGTTTTCTAAATTATGCAATTACATGCACGTTCGAAAAGAATTCTGGTATGGTTGTATTCAGACATTCAATATAATCGCAATAAGGAAATCCGGTTATGAAGAAAGCATGTACATTCTGTAGCTGGAGAACTGACTATTACAGTATACTAATTAAATTGCATGTGATTGTGCACGTCAATACAGTATAAATAGCTTCGCTGGTAATTTAGACCTGACCAACCGAGTTAGAACATACACCCAACACTGAATATTATAGGGTGTATTTTAGTCTTATTTTAAAGCTTCCTCATTTATTTTTCATTCTGGTCGAGTCCAAGTAATAACTACATATAAATCTGTACCGGAGAAATTTAGGACACGTCATTTTTAGATGCCCATATTATGCAATTTTACTATTTTGTTAGCCATTATTATATTAATGCTTTTTGAAATGTATATATGAAACGAAGTATCCGTTTTTTATGTTTCCTGTTTATCATATATTGGAGTCAACACATTTTGCTCAAGCCACACTTGACTGACGCTGGAGAGAGAGCAAGTTCAAATCATTAAAGGCACCAAATATTCTCGTGACTATTAATGAATTCGTAGTGAAATACAGCTGAACAGCTAGTTCGGTACAGTTGTTGTACATTTTTAGATTGAGCTTGATTCACACTGTGCGATAACAATTGAGGTTTGGTTTACCAATTTATGTCCTATGCTGTTTCATGTTTTACTGTTCAGATGTTTTGCATGCTTTTTTTCAAATAGCCAAGGTAGATTTAAGAAAACATAACAAATTATTGAAATGCATTGTGCATGCACCTTTTCCTCGCTCTGCAGTAGTGATGCATGTGAAATTGATTTCAGCATTATCAAGCTGTTCAAAAATACCTGTTTTGTAGGCTTTTGCTGGAAACAGGTTAAACCGGAGTAAATACATGCATTTGCTCATACATTATTGCCAGGCATTTCAAAGCAAAAGGAAGAAATTAGATATATTTCACGAGTCTGGCCAGAATAGTGTGCTGTGCTAGTGTACTTGCAATTATAGCATTTTTGTACGATGGCATTTACTCGCGAAGAAGGCACTTCTGCCATAGTGTAAGTTACATAAACAGTGTATATACGTCGTTAAAGCATTCACATGCTTGCATGATTACGTTTCAGCACTTAAAAGTAGCAACAAAGAAATATTTTGCAGTGCGTCGACAAGGTCATTTTTTAAACTATGATACAACAATAGAAGTGTGCCAAGAGCCACTTGTATTTAATGATCATACACTTATACTCCTTATGTGTTGCACTTAGCACTTTAAGTTGAGACAGAGGTAGTTTCCCTGCAGGTTTTCATAAAGATCATCTACCTATGTTTAGATCTTGCTGTGAGGATTATATCACTAATTTGCATTTATCTTTGCAAGATTGTTCTATTAAGCATACTGATTTAACTTATAGTCTTTGTAAATATAGACTGAAGTGGCAGAACAAAACGATACATAGTGTCGTCATTTGCATTGACGTAGTTTGCAATTTAAGATCAACCAAGTGTGAGATCATTCCTATAGTAATTTATCAAACTCTTCATGTCTCTCGGCGCCACCAAATTCAAACAAAAAGCGTCAGTATTGTATTTTAATCTATGCGAGACATCTTCAAAAACAAGACAATGTGAAGTTTGTAGGTATACTATAGTGTAGGAGAAGAGTTCTCTAGATTACGGAGTTAGTAACAGATAGCATGTTTAATTGAATGTCACCTGACGACACTTAATTGTGCGAAAATTGATGTCGTGAAATAAGGAAGGACAATGGCATTGGCTCAATTGAAGCCCCTCCCCAAGCATTTTTGGCACAAGTGTTTGATGGGGTTCGTTTACTACACCCACTGCATATTTACTATATTAAGTCATCTTAGTTAAACAAAGAAATTTTCTCAAATAAATGAATGAGATAAAGCCTAGTTAATCTTTTGACATTGAGTTGACGGCAATTTAGCGGTTATATAGCGGTCTTGTATAACAATACTCAATAGAAACAATTTCGCTAAGTTCACAATTCTGCAACTGTGGGATGCTGTGCTGGTTAGGTTTATTGTTTAGTAATATTATTGCGCATCTGGATATGTGTAGTATAGTTAATATTTATAACAACTTGTGTGATTTATATACTTTAAAAGCGTGCTAGCTGATATGTTTCACTTGAAATCTTTGTCTTTTAGGACAGTTTATATTAGCCTATAAGAGGAATGATTGTTCTCAGAAGCTACCCACATTGCATCTCATTACCACAATTTTACTATTCTCTTTAATAGCCTGATCTGTTATTCATTGAGTGATCTCTGTGGGGGATTAATACTGTGGAAATCAGCTTCTCCTTCTCTATACCCCAAAATTAACAGTGTTCTGTGTGTCAAATTTTATCTAAATGTCAGTTCTTCATCATGCACTTTATTTATAGCATATTTATACTTCTCAACCTTGTCGTGGGTAAATCATTTCCACACCTCCTAGGTCAAGGGTAACCCTTTTCCCGTAAAAGGTAATCGTATACTACCAAGTTGAACCGACCACTAAAATTTTACATTTTAGAATATTTGAAGATTTCGATATATGTTTATCCCTGCACCCTGACTATATAAGAAGCCGATAGTAAATTGAATAAAATGTTCGTTGACAAAAGGAACCGTTTAATTAGATGAAGGTGACTATGTCCAAAACATATGCTGTCCACTGTTTTTCTCTCACAAATATTAATCTTAAAACAGCACGAGAACCGGTATACATCACAGCTGGTCTAGTAAGCTCTTGAATATATTCATCTGGAAAGTATTATATCTTTAGAATAGTTAGCTTGGAAACAATTGATATTATCACAGTCCTATCACAGTAGAAACTGAGTAACAGGTGATTGAAAATTTACACTTGGTGATCAGTTACTGATATACCCATAGGCACAGTCGATCTGCTATATCATTTCAAGCGATAGTATTTAGCAAACAAATCTCACCAATAAGTACGACAGTGCACTCTTGTGGCATTCAGTATGATTGTCGATACCCTATATGACATGTAGATACCCTATATGACAAATGTGTAATATAGATTCAGTACAATGGTTAAGGTTCCCTACTAAGGCAACACCTAACATTCCAAACACGGTTTGATACAAATTTTCACGTGTATAGTTCTAATTCAATAATTGTAACTTATCAAGGAAGTTAGAATTCACAATGATGTAAACCTTACATGAATATCCTTGTGTCTTGATATAACTGCTTATGTATAGGTTTTGCAGTCGAGCTTGCATGGTAAGACTATAGGGATCAGTAGGGGAAACCGCGTCCAAAAAACAGTATTCGATCCACATTCGTGCCCGCTTCAGATTCAATCGTATGTGGTATAGCAAATATGCATTTTTAAGCTAGCAAGCCGTACTAATGTATGTGTGATACAAAATTGTACTACAAACTATTGACTGTATAATGAATTCCAAATGATCTGCATTTGAAATGCCGTTTTTATCTGCAGCCAAACGCATATGTGGAGATTGATGAGATAATTCATATGGATAATTATAGCCTAGAAAGCTGTGAAATGTAAAACGATAGAATATGGTTTAGTTTGTTTTGTTTTAAGTTCAAGTTGGATACAATCGAGCAAGATATTCGCACGGACCAGCATGTTTGCAACACAATGAGATTATAATATTCTCCCACAACAATAGAATGCAGCCAGACCGACTTTGTTGTTTTGCACGAAAACAAAACGGCTTGGGCTAAAAATATCTTTGTTTTCTTCTCTCCAATAGTGACACAAACTATTGACATTGGAAAATTAAACTTTGCAAGATAATTAACTCGAACTATTAGGGCACTGCAGGGTGACTCAGATCTCACAAATACTAGCAATGGAATGTTTATTGTCAGATATGAAACCAAAGTTCTAGTATATTAACAACTAACTCGTAGCGAAATATGTTTTATCTTGGCAATATTGAAATTCCCATCCTGTCACAGTCAGTTTGCATTTGAAGCTTGAGATGGATTGGAGTTTGTGTAGTCTTAGCATACGTCATGTTTAACTAAAATAGATTTGACAGGAAAAGTTAAGCAAACCCTGTAAGAATTGACGTACTGACAGCCTAGGCATTCACCTTGTACCCTGTGCAGAAATACCTCCCCCGTAAATAATGATAAAACAAAGAGGTTATCATTCAATCTCTTTGCAAACAAACCTGCTACAAAAATAGTCTTAGAATAATTCCCGGTGCTGAAGACAGATTACTGGATGAAAATTGAGACTAAATATATTCATTACTCAAAACAGAAAGTTTCCAACATGAAGTAAGTCACCATTGTTGAACTAATTATCTGGAAACTTTTTGTGAATATTTCAAAAGTGTTTTATCTATATAATGATCATTATGACTATATTCTTTTGCTGACGTAATTATTTATATAAGGTCAAGGTAAATTATAGCTTAAATGCCAAGGTCCATTTGTTAGTAAAATATATGCAAACAATATACAAACTATAACAGGTAATGTTTGTTAAATTAATCATGTCTCCAATTCCTCTGACGCGCGAGCTTTCGCTATACATGCTGTTCTATATGGTAGCCTAGTACCGCTACGCACTGCAGCCCTTGACTGTCAAATTTATTTAAGTTTGCATCAGGCCTTTTGCATGCATTTAGCACCATTTACAGTCCCTCTGTCCACATCTTGCAACATTAGGAGCCGTGTGTTATTTCAGCTGACTAACAAGTTCTATTGTCTTGGGTAAACATTAATTTTAAAAGATTGTGGTCGAAGAATAAAACCAAATTCAGGTGTAAGACTTGGACAACCAGATATTTCAATTCTATATTTGTGTACAATACCACCAAGAAGTAAGAACAACTGTAGTTGAGCAAGTAAGTGACCAAGACATTTACGAGTGCCAGTTGAGAATGGAATAGAAGAAAAACGAGCTCTGTTTACTTCACCATTTTCATCAATAAAACGACTAGGATCAAATTTGAAAGCGTCTTTGAAAACTCTTTCGTCGTGGTTAATGGCCCACAAGTTGACAAAAACGATGGTGTCTTGAGGAACTCTGTAAGGTCCGACAGTGGTCTCGTGTTCTGCATAATGTGGTACAGCTAGAGGAAGAACTGTGCTATATCGTAGAATTTCTAAAACAGTTGCCTCTAAGAACGGCAAGCGATGTTTGTCATTCACACTTATACAGTTCACTCCAACAACATCACTTATTTCTTTGTACAAACGATCTTGAATATTTGGATGACAAGCGAGATAAAGTATCGCCCAAATGAGACTTGTACTGGTTGTATCAACACTTGCACCGTACAAATCTGTTAACAATGTAGCAACATTCTCTTCATTCAGGTCAAGTTCTTCGCCAAGAGCAACCAATCTTTCATTTGTACCATTCTCATAACATCGCACTAATGCATCACCAACACAACCGATTTTGTTTTTCTTGTTAAATTTTTCTTTCTTTTCGAAGTAAATGTGCCTGACAAAGTTCAAAAGATGAGCAATAATTTCCTTTATTCTTTTAAATGATCTTTGGAACAATGGACTTAACCATGGTAAAAAGTCTGGTAAACAGCTTACGTTGAATTCACTAAACTCTTTCAATATTTCGTTAAGTTTCTCTTTATTTTTGGGATCAATGTCCTCGCCAAAAGTATAGTTGAAATTCATTTCTGCGACTGCGTGTTTTATGTCAGGAATTGGATCAAATTCTTCGTTATGTTCTGCAAGTCGTTTGCAAAGATTTTGCAGACCATTGTTAATCTGAGAGTCCACTCGTTCGTGATCTGACATAAAGCTATGCATACAAAGGTGAGCTAACCGTCGCTTCTTAACGTACATAGCATCATAGGGTCCGAACGTAAGACTGCCTTCACATGCTTGTAGACTGCTTAAAGGCGGACGGCTGGAAAAGTCACTAGATTTCTTCACTAATGTTTCTTTAACACAGTCCAAAGAATTCAAGACAATAACACGGCGAGATCCTAATTGTAATCTATACACATCTCCAAAAGTCTTGGCCAGCTCTGTAAGTCGTTCATGAGGTTTGCTGCCAAGCAAATGAAGATTACCAATAATTGGCCACGAAAATGGACCTGGAGGAAGACCAGTGTTCTCTTGCATTCGTCGAATTACTAGGAGTATGCACGTTGTTGCAAACAGAACGATAAGCACCGGGCACAGATACTTGGACAGAAACATTGCTAGAAAGCTACTAGTGAAGATATGCATCTTCAGTATTGTAACACTACACACCGTATTTGTATAATTGCAAATGAAATCTTTGCTAGTTCGTCTTTACCTGACGTGTATGTTGCATTAAGCCGCAAACGAACTGCTGCAAGCTTTTTAATCCATAATCATTAATATTAAACAGTATCTAACAACTCACTTCCGGTAAACCAGAGGTTAATCACTAACATAACTGTTTTATTGAGCATTTTCTTGCCCATATTTTGTAAGCTACTTTATTTTAAATTATAGTTTCATTTAAGATCCTAAGGTACCAAAGTTTGCAAGAGAGAAGGCGAAAACTTTTTTCCTGAGTTGGTATTTGACTTTCAGATTTTCAATTGTAATATGACTGGGAAGGTCAAGGCAGAGATAAAGAAAGTTTGTTAAAGCATTCAAAATTTGCATTACAAAGAACACTGGGGTTTAAGACACCAGTAATTGACACACGAAAATGTTTGTCTATAAGCAAGCAATGATCGCGAATCATATCAATATTCTGCAGTACCAAGCCCTTTCTGTTACCTGACATAAAGAATTCATTAACAGAATGTGCTAATACATCACGATTGCCTTGTTTACAGGCAGAACAGATAAGAAGCAGTATGTTAACGATGTTATATGCATTTATGTGGAACAAAACAGACTTGAAACATTGTATCCAACTGAAATAAGTGGGCAATCCCGTCGTGTAGGAGGTAAATTTAGACTTTCGTGGGAATACCTGAACTTGACCGAGCTTCAAGTTTTCAAATGAACTTGACCTTTCTTGAGAAAGTTTGCATATCATTATAAACGAATCCTTAAACTTCGCACGTCCAATAAGTGGCAAAATGGTAAAAGAACATATTTCAATTTTCTGCTAGCTGTTGCAAATGACTGTATAGGTTCATTGTTCTTCACTCAGTTAGATATTACATCTGTGACAGGCAAATCACCGATGTCACATGACTGAACATTCTCAGAGCCTATGATACTATATGCCTGATAAAGAACACGAACAATAAAGTTTCTATTCTTTTACTATTACGAACAGTATGCTATTTTACTTCTCAATGGCCAAAGACGATCTTTGCATGGAAAATACTGTATAACACGTATTTTAAAGTGTCATGTATATTTTAAATGTATTAAGTTGTTGGCACATTTTACCAAGTTATGATTATTTACTCTAAACCCAAACCTTTGCAGGGATAACTCAGCTTAAGATAATATTTGGCATGTAAAATAAGGATCTTTGCTATCTAATATCGGTTCACATTGCAGCAATGCAGCATTTCTTGTTTGCTCAACGTGCTTCTGAGCATGACAGTTACGTACACTTGACAAACTTACGTAATAACGCCGGAGCGCGTGACGGTCGAGACCTTATCATGGTGTAGCCCTACACGAAATGTATACTAACCCTAAACTGAACCCTAACACCAACCTTAACCCGAATCCTAACCCTATATATACAATTCGTGTAGGGCTACATAAAGAACCATCCTGTAATAAATCTCTCTATAATCAGAAAGAACTGGCTTGTATATTATACAGTACACAAAACACAAGAAAGGCCAATGCTATTTCACATCGGCAAACATGACTTGGTGGCGACAGTTGCGAGCAAATGGAAACCAGGCTCAATATAAGGATATGAATAATGAGTTAAAGAAATTCTTAAATCAACTGTAGTCAGCTCTAGCCAAATCAAAATTTAAGCAGAAACAGTTGTTTCAATGCAATAACATGCATTTAGGGGATCAGATTAGAATTTTGGTATACACCTTACTGACGTAAGGAAGTGGGCAAGGTGAACCTGTATTGCGTGAAAAGGGTGCCACCAACCCACCCATAGTAAAATGTATACCTAAAATCGTCCCAATTTTTACGGCGAGTGCGCAGCTGCGAGCGCAGATGGTTTAATCCAGCATTAAATTTTTCGTAATATCTCAAACAACATTTATCATGCACAATGCACATGCACGAACCGAAATGTTACATTTCTTGTTTTCAAATACTCCGCATTTCACAGTTATAGACCAGAGAGTTGGGATGTGTTGTTATACTTGTTTTAGAGTACCGTGGTTTATTTACACTAAAGGCTCTTTTCCACTCATCGCAAAACCAACTCGCAAGCCCGCTGCGAGTGCTTGCATCTAATTAAAATTAACTGTCGAGCATTTTGATTGGATAAAAGTACTCGCAGCGAGCTTGCAAGTTGGTTTTTGCGATGAGTGGAAAAGAGCCTTAAGTCCTTCTCCGTGTGTCGTCACACTATATTGCACGTAACATGACGTACAGTGGTTGAACGTCATGGTAGGTGCATTATAATTTGGATCAATATCGTTTTGTTGTACGTTCTAATTGATTCACAAGGGTTACGATTTGGAATCGGTTGGCGAGCAATTAACACGCCAGGGTTTAAACGCAATTTAAAGATAAATATAAATATAAAAGCACCGCAAATGACAAGACATTACACTAAATATATATTTGCTTACGTTTCGTTTTTGTAATCTCTTGTTTGAAAGTCATTTTGCTGGGCTGGATTGAGAATAGTTTAAGGATTAAAACTGTACTTAAATTCAGGATGTTAATATGGAAAATGACCCAAAGTTTTATAGGATATGCAAGTATAACTCATCTGTTGTTCTAATCACTAATCAGTGCTGTGTTTTTGTTTTTATACAGATGTATTCCCGCTACATAAGATCTATCATTTATGGGACACCTTACTTCTTGGTAATTCTTCGTTTCCACTGTATATTGGTGTGGCCATCTTACAACAGTTGCGCGCGCAGCTTCTGACCTATGGTTTTAATGAATGTATTCTACTCTTCTCGGATATGCCACGTGAGTTGCATTTGCTTCGTTTTCAAATGTGAAGTATATGAAATAATATGTAACTGAATTTTAAATATGTGCATGAAAAACTTTACGGATGGACATACTGTTTAACGGATAACTTGCGGAAACCAGTGTGTCAGTTCAATGGTAGGTACTTCATCTTGCAAGGATATTCTGGACCCGTGTTACCCTATTCCTGACCCTAACCTTATATATACGGATCCAAAATATCCCTCCAAAATGATGCAGTCACTGTCTCTGTCGAGCATTATGTTCCTGACGCAGTGCTAATGCGGACTGTGAGTCTGTGGTCTGTTGGGCTCTCCTAAAGCAGGTCTCGGCGGGAAAATGCAAATGACTTATAGAGACTTAGAGTTATGATGTTAGAGTTAGGGTAGGGTTATGCTTAAGTCACCCCAATTTACTTTGTCTAAGTCATTTGCCAACTCGAAACCATTTTCGAAGCTTCCTTTAATATGTACTAATTCCTTCGTAGTTTGAACATGAGGAATGTGAACTTGAACTGAGAATGTCTATTTTTAGGTAATTAATGATTGTATAATTATCAAGCATCAGGAATACGTTGTTGTTTTCAAAATGCATTCATCGTAAGCGGAATATTTTCTTACCGCGTGTAAAAGTGGGACTCCCACCTGTACACTGTCTAGACAAAACAATAATCTTAATTAGCTCTAGTATTCATTTATAATTTGCATCAGAATTGTGGCCGACCTTTTTGTTCTTTGTAAATCTGCATACGTTTCATCTACCTCGTAAACAAGTGCAGGTGATTTGCCCACACAACTAATTTTGGTCTACTTCATGTTACAAACAACGTAAATATTCTTCACCTTGGCCTCAATATTTCTTTTTAATTATTTAATACCATATTACTGTGTGTACATGATTAAATGTCCGAAACAATTCAAAGACAAAGTAAATGTTCCTATTTTACTTAACCGGCGCATCTAATGCTGTAAATTGCGCCCAATTCATTACGATATTATGTGCTCTTCTCGAAGCACGTGCCCTTACATAATAACTCCACTCGGAGAGCAAATCTATGGTAGACTCGAAAACAATTTTATACCAGACATCTTTCACATGCATCTTTTGTGTCTGCATTTTAATGCATATTTTCCCAAGGTTATCTAGTTCCATTGTGTCCAATGTCAAAACTCTATAGCATAACCTCATGGTATTCCAACACAAACACAACAATTCGACATTTTACATATACTTAGTATCTCATTTCAGTAATGAAGAATTAAGGCATAATGTTCCGAAGTATGCTTGCATTAAAGAAATTTGTTAATAAAGAAATATATATATATATAAATTAGCAGCCCGACTGAAAACTGAAAAACATTTCTTTATTAACAAATTTCTTTAATGCAAGCATACTTCGGAACATTATGCCTTTATTCTTCATTACTGAAAATATATATATAGGCTATATATATATACAGTATATATCTACTTCGAATCTATTTATATAGAATACTCATTAGATATAGCCATGCAGTCTTTATTTAGCCAGGCTAGACTTTGAACTGGTATTTACGACGTTATATCTCGATCACCTGGCAGGGTTTCTAGATGGAATGGGGAATTTTACCAATGATTATGACATAACCGTTATAGGAACTTTATAACTTCCAATTTGTCATATTCAGTGATCGAGACATATTATTATTTAAATTTTGTGTATAATCATTTGGCAACGTTGAAGTTCCGACTTGTATACTGTCTGGAATATAATGGCTCAGAGCCACTCTTGGACGTCGCAATTCTACCATAAAGCCGCAATCTTAAACAGCTCGATCTCATTTTTTTCATGTGTTCGAAGTTTGGCAATCTGGTCTAGAGCCAATTTATCTTCCATAATTCATAAGAGTTGTATATCTTGGGCTAGATCAGTAACTGTAATAACTACTTATTAACCGAAAGTGCATGAGGTCTTTGCGGTAAAATATTAAACCGAGGTTTAATATTTTACCGTAAAGACCGAACGTTTGAGGTTAATAAGTAGTTTATTATATGGCACAACCATAAGTAGTAAAATAAGTAGTTTATTATATGGTTTGTTTTTGTTGTAGAGCATTGAAATTTTCCAGACTTTCCGGACCGTTGATTACCCAATCATATCGCGTAAACTACAGGAACTAGCGCTTGCCATATAATAAATAGTTTTATTGATCATATATTTCCAAACCCCACCTGATTTATTTGTCCTGCAGGCAATCCACCTGACTCTATATATGTTGAGTCTATTTAATCTAGTCGCCTTTAGTCGCCTTTACTCACAATCCAATGATGTCATATACCATGATGCAGTCTGATCGGATCGGATTGAGGTCTTATAACTGATCCGAGGGTAAACCGAAATTGTCGATCCGAATCCGATCACATCCGAGACACAAAAATTGTGATCCGATCCGAACATTGTTGTTTAAATCCGACCCGATCCGATAAAATTCCAAGCCAAAACGAAGCAAACATATTTAACAAATTATTAAAATGCCGAATGATAGCGCATGTTTTAATGTTTTACCACATTTCCATTACTATAGGTCTAACTATATTTTTCTTGTGTAGAGATTGACATTGAACGTTGTGTTCAAGATTCAATCAAGGTATTTCAATCAACTCCCAAGAGTGTCACAGCGCGTCAACATGATAACATACCTACCTCCAATGAGAAATCTGAGGGAAAGGTCAAAGCCAAAACGGTAATTGTTGTTATCGGTATTTTTTTAATCAAATTTCGATTTATGTGCTGCTGTTTACCCAGATGGTACAAATATGGGTCGCTTTTACCAGCTTACCAATGGATAAAACTTTGTATTTTTTGTGTAGTCGGCTAACCTTGTCTTGATTTCGCAAATGTTTTTATTGACACAGCAGGCCCCAATTTCGTTTTAAGACTTGCCCATATTTTACCCAATTAGCTGAGGTCATATTTGAGATAAGATAATCCTCAAGTTGAGCAAATTTCAGAATAATCAGAAAAGCAGTGATTCAAAACAGTTGTTGTGCATTCGAGCACAGAAATAGACATCGTTTTCGTGGAAAAGAAAAAGAAGTCGACTTGTTGCACGTGTAGTAAAAATCAAGGTTTTACTCTCCAAGTTGTGACGTTTTATGCATATTGAAAATGATCGCGGACTTTTCTCTAATATTGATGAAAATAATTCTGAAATTTCAGGAAAAGGAATTTCTCCCAGTGGAACAGTTGAAATCAGAGAAATGTCCTCGAATATCGTTACAAGATATGCTTCAGATAATGGATATGAGAAATGGTAACAAAACGGGTAAGTCGTGATATGTTAGTGAAAAGTTACTGTTCTGGCAGTCGTATGCAATTAATACCGAGAATATGATTTTGTCAATTTTTAGGTTGTTTTGGAATAGAGTAAAATAATTTAAACGTATTTAAACCCTAGATTCTCCAGCCATGTCACCAACTAAAACACAATCAAAATCCTGGGGTATAGTTGTTGATATAAGACCTCCAGAAGAGTATCCTTTGTCTAAATTCGGAAACTTTTGTATAGTAATTAAGAAATAGAAAACATTTTCCGTGTTCCATCGAGTTATAGAAACACGCGTGGAAGTTTGGGAGAAACGAGAAATTGATCAGTGGGAATACGAGCCCGAAGGGCGAGTATTTCCACACAATTTCGAGTTTCTCCCAAACTTCCACAAGTGTTTCTATAATTTGATGGGAACACGGTAAAAATGGTTTCTACTTCCTTTATTAAATAACCTTTTAAAAACAATAATACGAAACAAAAGTATAGGTGTTTATGTGTAGCAATAGCGTAATCATAGTTCTTGCAACCTGATTAAAAAGTATATTCTCATTACATGAAGATATCCCAACCGGTTGCCTAGCAACAATACCGGCTTCAATAGTTCAATTTTCATTTTGGCTGACGGCAAAAATACGCAGGAAAGAGTTTGCTAAAGAGGATTTCAAGCAAATAAAACGTCTAGTAAGTCTATTTTTTTGCTTGTTTAACAAAACCTCAGGTTGTGAAGGTTTTTAATGATATTTCAGGCAGAAAAGCTTGTTTTAATCGGTTGTTTGAGCTGGCGGGAACTTTCCGTGTTTCTATCGAGTTTTAGTATACACTTAGTAATAGACTATCACTTTTCCTGCGTTCTGATTGGCTACGCTACTCGTAGACTATTAGTGATAGTCTACTAGTAGCAAAATTCAAAACAATGGCGTGAAAATTCACGTTTAAAATTAATATTAATACTTTTGTTTACTTTTGTATTGTGTTCCCTAGTTCTCAATAAATGCTATAGTTTATACTAAAACAATTAGACAACTCGGCCTCGTTGGCTATGAGCGAATAGTCAACTCGGCTTCGCCTCGTTGACTATTCGCTCATAGCCAACTCGGCCTCGTTGTCTAATTGTTAAATAGATAGCGAGTAGCGAAACAGCCATCTCCTCGGCGCGATTTTTAACGAATTTATTTCAATAAATTATGAAAAACGTTTTGAAATACTGTTTTCTTGCTGGTTTCTACTAAAACAATTAGATTATTCGATTTCTATGAGATGATAGTTCAGTCGGGCTTCGCCCTCATCAACTATCACCTCATAGAAATCTTGAGCTCATTTCATAATCTAATTGTTAAATAGAAACACGGCTTTTTTGGGCTTTTAACCAATCAGTGCTCGCCTTTTTAAAAGGTTATTTTATAATGATTAATATTAAAGGCTGTTTTCCAAATCGGCTATTCCGAAATGACGTCACTAGGATTATGGTTTAGGATTAAGGTTAGGATTAAGGTTAGGATTAAGGTTAGGATTAAGGTTAGGATTAAGGTTAGGATTAAGGTTAGGATTAAGGTTAGGATTAAGGTTAGGATTAAGGTTAGAATTAAGGTTAGGATTAAGGTTAGGATTAAGGTTAGGATTAAGGTTAGGATTAAGGTTAGGATTAAGGTTAGGATTAAGGTTAGGATTAAGGTTAGGATTAAGGTTAGGATTAAGGTTAGGATTAAGGTTAGGATTAAGGTTAGGATTAAGGTTAGGATTAAGGTTAGGATTAAGGGGGTCCTATACCAAATTTTTTACGGTTTTCAAAATATTTATGAAATTTTAGAAAACCAATAATTATATACTTTAAAGCCTTCTCAATAACCTCCATGGGTTTTTAGTTCATGAAAATTGCTTTAAATCGGAGAAAAAGAGCACATTCCTAAGTGATTATCTTGTAAATAAACTAAATATTTGACTTTAAAGCTGTTTTTCTCAAATTACCGAAAACGTGTAATTAACAATATTGCGCGCAGGATATCTTAAGAAGAATTAAAGCTATCTTGCTGAAATTTTCAGGGCTTACTCTATATAACCTGCTCTAGGAGACATAGTAAAATAATTACCCTATCTTCAATAATTTTGAAATTGTAATATCTTAAGTGAGGATAGTGATGTTCATTTTTAGTATTCATGGCGTAAAACATTTATTATAACACATATGCTAACAATTTTACTTCATCTCCTAGATAATGTCGTTAGTTAATAAATAAAAGTTATTCTATGTCTTTAACATTAATACTTTTTTAGTTATCATGCTTATAAAAGACCCCATATTTCACCATATGGGGTCTTTTATCTTGGTAACCATGGCAACCACTTCTTCCAACTTAACATTTTTTTTGGTCAGGGTATCTAGCCCAACAACATACTAAAAGAAGTGTTTCATATCATTAGATTAACAGTAAAAAAAAAATTTGGTAGAGGACCCCCTTAAGGTTAGGATTAAGGTTAAGATTAGGATTAAGGTTAGAATTAAGGTTAGGATTAAGGTTAAGATTAAGATTAGGATTAAGGTTAGGATTGAGGTTAGGATTAAGGTAGTTTTGTTTGCAGCTTGATAGTAAGTATAATGTTTTGTTTGTATATATGGTATTACAGCTCCAACAGGCGGCCTAAACCCGTACCTAAATATCTGTACAAGGAAGAATCCTTAACTTAATCATTTAGTTACGACCGAGGCCATCTTCCTGGCAGCATTAACATGCCATCCAATCAAACATTCTCTGAAGATAATAAACTAGTGCCTTGTGACAGTGCTACAACTTTGCAAGGTTCAAAAGGAAAAATAATTATTGTTCTTGGTGGACGTGCAAATAATTGTCCCAAGGTTTGATATTTTACTAAGTCTGAGATATTATTTTTTTCAGGCCTGGTCCCATGAATGTTATCATGTCATAGGCAGCAAGCAAAACTGTATTTGTTCTAGGAGTTGGTGTTTTGTATGAATAGTTGTTTTAAGGCGATGTTCAAAACAGCTTTCAACAACAACTCACAATGCAAATGAGGTTAAACGAAATTTGATTGGTTCTGTCTTCAACACCTGGAATAGTCTCAACCAGGTTTCTGCCCACGGTGGGCGGCACCCGGCGGCAGCGCCCAGCACTCACCCCAATGCGGACTCCTCCCGGTACCCAAAAATATCAAATATGTGATAAAGAACCCTCTATATAGTGGTTTAGATATGTTAATATATACTGGTTTGCACCTCTAAGTGTATGCAATATTGCATAGAGGTGTAAACCCAGCAGCCAAAATATTGCATACACTTTGCGTGTTGTCAAATTACAACAATAATCATCAACTACAATAGTGATGATTATTTGGTGTAATTTTACAACATACAAAGTGTATGCAATATATTGGCTACCAGTAACTTGGTAAAAAGCAATATCCATCATATCCATCCAAAGCCTGATTGAATCTTATGTCCATTAAATTTGAAAAGTTACCAGGGGAAGCAATGCTTCCAGGCCAGCAGTTACCCGCGGCACTCACTTGGTCCTGGGAAAAACCCTGCTTCAAAGTTGTGGATTCTGAACATCATATAATCTTTTATTTATTATACTTTTTGTTTTCTAATTAGTTTGCAGAAGAACTTATTAAGCTGGGTTTTCCAAGAGTGTGCGTTCTGGATGCTGGGGGTATGACCACCATGCGAACTATTGGCTTAATGTCAGTCGTCCCTGTTTAGCTTTCATCCAGAAGAAAATTTGAAAATGCTATACAGACCAGGAAGAATCCGTACCGATCAGTCATGGTTTTACTGCTATATACGTGCCTAAACTTTAGTATCAAAATATCAAGTGTTGGAATAATATGACGATAAACCAAATGGTTTCCTATGTTAGCATTCAAATATGACTTGAAAAGACAATTTACGACTTGTGAAGTCGTCTGTGACAATCAAATTACTGAAAAATATTTGTCATGATCTTTTTATAATTAAAATGATCACGTTTATTTTTACTTAGCAGACGAATGTACAGAATCATATTGAAACGTCATTGTTGCTATAGCCTATATCAACGACGGTTACAATAATAATTGTTTAACATGAGACAAATGCTCTTTATTTTTACCTGACAAAAATTCAAAAACTGTTCACCTAAAATATAATTAGGTCCAATATATTTAAGGAGATCGTGAGTCATTGACGTAAAAAATATAGAGCAACCGATATCCAAGGACTTGCCAACGTTCACGCAGCCCATAGTTAATATAGAGATAACATGGTCATAGAATAGGAAATGACTAGAAGGGCCACTTGAGGCCGAACCTTTGAAGTTTTTGACGCTGCGCATGTCGCATTACGCATGTTCATTACCATTCTAGCCAGTCAATTACATTTTCTGACCAATAAACACGCTGAACTGGTTGGTCCGCCATTATTCTGGCCAGATAACTGCATAAAAATAGGGTGTCACGTTGCACTGCTGAGTGGCCTTTCTGGTCATTTCCTATTCTGTGACATGGTTAGGAAACTCGTCAAATTTCAAAGCAGCTAACAATTGAATGGATTTACGTTGAATACCTGACCGTGGATCGTTTGTTTTACATTCATTAATATTTCAGAAACACGGTTTGGAGATTAAGCCCAAACATTTCTATTGGTCGATTCATAAAACTACAATATATTCACTAACCGTGACCGTGCACAAATCCAAACAAAAACATGCAGAACAAAAGCGAAAGCCGAGTTTCCTAACCATGTTATCTCTATATTAACTATGCGCAGCCCAATATTATTGTTTTGTTTGCAAGCACTTTTCAGATGACACTTATCTCGGGTAAAGTTTAGCCGAATTGTTGGTGTAAACTCTTTCTTCAGAGTGACTATCATACCTAATATACAGGGTGTACTACAAATTGCACGAGTGCAGACATTCAATTAGAATTTCAATGGCTGTGCAAATAATTACGCTTCTGGGATTTGAAAATACGTTTCCACGTGCAGTACTATCAAAATAAGCACACAATAATTACGCTTCTGGGATTTGAAAATACGTTTCCCAGGGGTATCAAAACAAGCACACAAAGTCACAGCCATTGAAATTCTAATGTATGATCTCGTGCATACAAATTATGGTATTTGCAGTTTTTTTGATACACCCTGTAGAAGTCTGGTTTTTTCAAGTTTGCATAATTATTCAATAAAGTTAGGTAGAAATACAATTTTACCACAAGGGTACCTGGTTATACAAGTATGCAAGCAGAATTTTAAAGATAGAAAATTAGTTTACATTAAGCCTCTTACAGACGAGCAAGTTTTCTATGACAAGTTTTTATATGACAAGTTTTATTTGCCAATTGCACGTGTGTACGTACAACAAATTTTCTATGACAAATTTATGGTTTTCTGACCGCCATGATAGCCAATACAACAATAGATTGCTGACCAACCGCACCTAAGTGCTCAAATTACTTTGACAAGTTTTCCTTGTTGACCCATACAGACGAGCGAATTTTTACTTTGGCAATTTTTTCTATGACAAGTACACTTGTTCAAAAGCTAGCATGTTAGTACTTGTCATAGAAAAACTTGGCAAAGTTGCGTATACAGACGAGCAAATAAAACTTGTCATATAAAAACTTGTCATAGAAAACTTGCTCGTCTGTAAGAGGCTTAGCGTATTCTTTTTAAATAATTGACCTCTGCATGTAAGATAAACAACATTCCTTCGTGTTTCTTTACACGCGTGCATATTTGAAATACCAACAATCATCTGCGATCGCAAACGAAATGACACCAAAATTATTATAATATAGTCAGGTCAATGTCTTGACAATGAAGAAATTAATAGGGGCCAATTACGAAATTGCCGGCGTTTTAGAACAACATATCACAGATTTAGAATGTTAACTTTTCATTAATTGGATGTCAACAGAAACGCGATTAAAAGCAAGGGACGCGTTGCGATTGTAACGAGTACTCGCATCACTGGCGAATACTTTACATTTGCTCTTTATTTTACGTATACATGTTACTGTATTAATTGCAAAATAATTTCTTAAACCAGCTTAAAGTCATGATTAGCCTGAACAGAAGAGCCCAAATTGTGAGCACCTAAGGAAGGTCATACACAGAATATAGTTGTAAGAAAAATTTATTTATCTGAAAAAATACTGTATATAATGCCTTTATACCGTACCTAAAACAGTAAAATAGAAAGCTTGTACCGTAAATCATCTGTTAAGCTTCCGGTGGGCCGCCTATTTTTAGGCATATTTGGGTGGGGACGGGCTTAATACAGAGCCAGAGGGTGGTTAAACATTGATTTAGCCAAACGCTGTAAATTCTAACGTATCAGATATCAATTGGTATAATAACTTTATTCAAACATGGTAAACTTAGGATTCAATCAAATTACACACGATATAATGTATTTCCATGCAACATTGGATTTATTTCAAAAACTATGATTTACCATTATTGTGAATAGCAAGACAAAAGCATGAGTAACATGAAGAAACCTGTAAAAGATAAACATGAACTTCCAGGACACTTAACAAATCTAATCAGACCTGAGTGCACAATGCACATGTCACATGTGTTGGGTTTTTTTGTTGTGAAAGGGGAGGAATAAAGAGGGGGGGACTTGTCTGAGGGGGGACTCTGTCACATCTTTAAAACCAAAAAGCCATTATACAATCGCCAAAAATACCTTTTTGCATCCCAACTGTGAAACCAAACTCGTTGAGACATTTTATTAGTGGGCATTCATGATTATTATTATATACATACAGTAGCAAATAATTGCGTGCATTTAAGAAGTAATACACTGCAATGCAAATCATTGCGTGCATTTAAGAAGTAAACACTGCAATGCCGTCTCGCTGTGGTTATATAAAACTTCCAGAGAAAGATGCAGAAGACGGCAGGGCGACTTTCCGACAAAGGCCCTTCATTAGGAAGTTAATATCACAAGGATATACTAAGGAGCTTGCTAACGAAAGGCATTTACTTGAAACGTTCCGCTTTTTAGCCCCTATAAGTAACATTTATACTGTATCCAATTAACATTAAACTAACAAACACTATATTTCCTTATAGACAGATATCTATCACTAGTAGCAGATTTATATGATGTTCCACCATGAACAATGAATACATTCACGAAACATTAGCTGCATTAGGATACATGCGCGTGCAGAGCTACAACAACCTCTACTAATGATTTATAGTATTAAAATGTTTGTTCAACCGTCAGGTGAGTTCTATTGTCTTGGGAAAACATTAATTTTAAAAGATTGTGGTCGAAGAATAAAACCAAACTGTACAGGTGTAAGACTTGGACAACCAGATAGTTCAATTCTATATTTGTGTACAATACCACCAAGAAGTGAGAACAACTGTAGTTGAGCAAGTAAGTGACCAAGACATTTACGAGTGCCAGTTGAGAATGGAATAGAAGAAAAACGAGCTCTGTTTACTTCACCATTTTCATCAATAAAACGACTAGGATCAAATTTGAAAGCGTCTTTGAAAACTCTTTCGTCGTGGTTAATGGCCCACAAGTTGACAAAAACGATGGTGTCTTGAGGAACTCGGTAAGGTCCGACAGTGGTCTCGTGTTCAGCATAATGTGGTACAGCTAGAGGAAGAACTGTGCTATATCGTAGAATTTCTAAAACAGTTGCCTCTAAGAACGGCAAGCGATGTTTGTCATTCACACTTATACAGTTCACTCCAACAACATCACTTAATTCTTTGTACAAACGATCTTGAATATTTGGATGAGATGCGAGACAGTATATCGCCCATGTCAATGTTGTACTTGTTGTTTCAACACTTGCACTAAACACATCAGTCAATAGAGCAACTATGGTGTCTTCATTCAAGTCGAGCTCTTCACCTAGGGCAACCAACCTTTCATTGCTTCCACTTTCATAACATCGAATTAAAGCATCAGCGACACAACGAACTTTGACGTCTCTGATGTGGTTTTTCTTATTTTCGAGATATATATTTTTGACAAAATCAACAAGTTTTTGTACAAGTTTTTTAAGGGCTTCAATGGAATCGTTCAGAAATGGACTTAACCACGGTAGAAAATCAACGAGGTTTTTAATATTATTGTTTTTAATGAACTCACTCGACGATTTCAACAATACACATAATTCATTTGTATGTTTCTCGTTCAATTCCCCTCCAAAAACTGTTGTCAAGTTTAGTTCTGCAATGCTCTGTTCAACATCAAACGCTGGATCAAAATGCTGGTTGTGTCTTACAAACCGTTCACAAAGACGTCTTACGCAGTCATCAGCAAGAGAGGACAGTTGTTCGTGATCTAACATGAAGCTGTGTAGTGCAAGGTGAGCCAGTCTTCGGTTCTTGACATACATTGGGCCATAACGTCCGAACGCAATGCTTCGTCCATCCATATCAGAGGCTCGTAAACTGCTTAAAGGCGGACGGCTGGAAAAGTCACTAGATTTTTTCACTAATGTTTCTTTAACACAGTCCAAAGAGTTCAAGACAATAACACGACGAGATCCTAATTGTAATCTATACACATCTCCAAATGTCTTGGCCAGCTCTGTAAGTCGTTCATGAGGTTTGCTGCCAAGCAAATGAAGATTGCCAATAATTGGCCAAGAGAATGGACCTGGAGGAAGGCCAGTGTTCTCCTGCATTCGTCGAATTACCAGGAATATGCACGTTGTTGCAAACAGAAGAATGAGTATCGAAGGATCTTGCAAGAACAGCTCCACGAAGCTTCCCGAGAACACATGCATCTTGAAATTCAATGCAACATATGCTGTAACTTGTCTCGTTGACTCTGCAATCTCGAAAACTGACAAAAAATTCTCGTGTGAAGTCTTTTAACCCTTTACTGTTGTTGGTACTTCCGGTTAGGTTTGCAAGGTCATGAATTCGAAAGTTGTTCGCAATAACATTACTTACCCTATAGATAACTTACAAATTGTAAAAGTTGATACAAAGAATTATTGTCTGCATAATGATTGGTGGCCTTGCTAAGCCATTATTGTTCAAGAAAGGTCAAGGTAAACGTATAACAGTGTCATTGAATTATTTACCTAGAGTCCCAGTGTCTAGGATCTTGGAAGAACTATAAAATGATATATTTGGTCATGATATCATTCCTGAATTTATCGTATGCATCTTACTAACCAAATCATTTTATGTAAAGTACACGAGTACATTTCATAAAGACTTTTAGTTCAACAACTGGGAGTTTAATCACCCCCTTCATGAATTCGGTATTCCTGAACTTGGCCTAACAACGTGGGAACAGCGTAGGCTGTGAACTTGGCCTCATCAAAACTGCATTCAATTCATTTATACAAGGTAAGGTTAACAATTCTTGGTACTCCAAGTCAAGGTCAGTGATAGGCAAGTCGGTGCTACACAAATGACAACATTTACCGTTAATTTCATACGTGCATGTATAAATAGATATGCATGCTTTACATCTAGGCTAAACCTACGCATGCTCGAATTGATCATAACTTTAAAAAAAATATTTTATACATGTTCAGTTTTTTAGAAAACATGCAGTATGGTACTGTGTCTCGATTATACGATTGCATGGTTCACTGCTGATACTGTTGAATTTCAGGATATACCGTTGTCCCAGGTAGTTAATCTTACAAGTCAAATAATTCATATAAAAACGTTAAACAATAGTCTTTCTGATTCGTGTCAAACGATTTTTTCCAATAAATTTGATCACATAAATTTGAGATTCATAAACCATCACTTGCAAGCTAAGGCTGAGCTGTTAAATCTTCTGCTTCATAACTAGACATAAGTAATTTCTGGAACAGAAATAGAAACATCCGAAAAGGACAACATTTAAATTGCATGACTCGTTATTATGTTTGTCAATATACAGTACCAACATAAAATACGCTTTAGTATATACTAATGAGTTTAAAAACAAAAATGTTTTGCCAAGGGCAAAGTTGTATGTGTTTAGCTTTTCTGCAAATTTGTCTTTTCATATATATATATATATATATATAACCAAAACACGCTCATATTATATCGTTAATAATTTTACAGTGTTAAAACTGTATACTAAAGGCCAGACAACACTAACAAAGTTAGCTATTTTATGTGGTTTGCAGATTTAACCCCCATTCTTCACCATTCACAACAATATAGATTCTCTAAAATGAATCCACCCTACCGGATTGATATTAAGCCTGATGCCGGTATTGTATCAGTGCAGGTGATGTCAAGGTCAACACAACAATGTTTTTTCCCCTTGAAGAATAGATAAATTAACATGGTGAACTTGGCATTTTGGTATTTACACATAGTCATTGCATGCATGACATTGTCTTAATTACAATTTTATAAAAACGGACTTGTACAAACGAATTAGCATGCAAATCCTGTCTTTAATTGGAGCAAGTCTGGTCTGCAGATTGTACATCCATATATAGAGGTGTACGTATCGTACTATTTCTTCCAAGCATGTTTACCAACCTGCTCCATGCATGCATGAAGTCGACGTCTTGATACGACTTGTTTACGAAACAAGCTTGCCTATATAGTCGTGCTGTGAACCCTAATTTGTTGGCGTGATGCGGAAAATTTTAACAGGTTTTAACTACGTGTAGAGTGAAAGAGTGAAAAAATAGAGATAATTATGTAGTCAGTCTTGAATTTGGCGAGGGATGTAGTATAATTCATCTTTATTTATAATAAATCTTAGATTCTATTACAAGTATAGCACTATTGAATTATATTTAAGCTGTAATAATCTCTATCTAACCATACTACAAGAATTGTCCTTACAATCTTAGTGTTTTTGTATATCAGTGTATGGATAAAAACATCTTTGGTTGCTTTTATTTATTTATGTGAATGCAGCAGGCATTGTTAAATACTTATCTTGTATTCTAGCCTGCATACTTGTATCAAGAATATCAAACAAATTAGTCATACACATTGGTAATAAGTATACCATGTATATTTTGGATATTTTTATATTATACAGTTTTGTGGCTTATAGACAAGGGTCAATCAATCCTGGAAGGAGAATACATACTCCCACTTGTTGTACAGAGGGCAAATTCATATAATAATTTACTGGAAAAATTTTCAATGTTTTTCAACAACAACAGCATAAAACATAATCGCATAGCTTTCCGTAAAATATAGCCAAACTGATTCCATAGTTGGCCAGGACCTAGCCTGCTCACAGGCTAGCCAGGACCAGATCATGACCCCTGCATGGGAACTCACCCAAGGTACAGATAACTCATTGTAATCATACATTGAAGAAAAGCCCATTCTGAAAATAGTGTTGTGCAACAGAATTATTTCTAATACCATGATAATGAATAGCCTCTGAGATATCAGACTTTCCTCATTTTCTACCACCTCAAGTAAAACCAGTGACGTCATAACTCAAAATACAAAAAGTGTGATAACTTGGGATTGAGATGAGATCTGTAACGGCCATTCTTCATTATTTTGAAGATACTTTCAAGTTGTGTAATAAAAAACTAGGAAACACTGTAATGAGAATTTAACTCACTCGGCAATGTCTTAAATTCTAATGGCCATAATGTAATTCAGTCTAACAATTCCTTTTTACCAATTTAATACTGGTTTCCTTATCACTCATTTGATACTCCTTAGTGCTGGGCATAAGAGTTGCTTTGGTGCCAAAATGGTCAATTACTACAACCCACCTTGGGCATAACCATGTATGTAGTATACCAATATGGTACTAATTACTGATGTGGATTTCTGGCAATTGATATGAATTCAATAAATGCTTTATCTTCCTCAAAGATCCATTTATGATGTTTTACTGGGGACGTCTTTGTAGGAGTCAGCCTAATCTTTCTGCTAGAAAACTACAAAAATTTTAGTTTAAATTGCTCTTGAATAGACACTTGACCTAATTGTTAATACTACATGTTATATTTAAATATGTTTCAGTATACTTAATGTATATATTACATATAGTTGTATTATTATGCACCAGTCATTGATGCAAACCCTTGCCTCCCTAACCACAGGCATTAGGTGGAGATTAAAAATTGCTGCTGACAGGGGAACAACAGAGGGGGAACAAGTAGACTGCCTAATTCCCTGCTAATCCCGTATAGCCCTGGGGTTGGGCCGGATTGGAGGTTTACATTGACTCTGAACTGAGAAGATATAAGAAGAAATAATATAAGATTTGCCACCCTTGGTATATCTTGTTTTGTATTATCTTCATACTGCATGTATTTATACCTTTGGCTTTGGTGATGTTGCAGAACTCTTAACAAAGCTCGACTGGACGTTGAGTTTTCATTATGAGAAAGTCTTCGTGTCTTTTTATCTGGTTTCCCTGGTGTATCACAAACAGAAGTATATACACACTTAGCAGTTTCATTTTACTCCAAAACTTACTCTATAAATGGAGAAATACAGTAAAATTACTCAAATATAGCCATACGCCCATACCTAACCTTAAAGGTAACATTGAACTGAAACACGTAGCAACATACATGCGTATGTTTCAAAATTATCATAGAAAATAGGCATTCATACAGTAGTTTTCGTCGCGCCAAAACTATTTCCACGCGGTCTATTAATACCCGCAATATGGGTTAGAAAATAGCAAAAATAGCCCATTTTCAAACTGCGAACATTCTGTAAAATATTGGGGGGGCGGCCGCCCCCCCTTGCCGGCGCCACTGATAGAGGTGTAAACCCAGCAGCCAAAATATTGCATACACTTTGCGTGTTGTCAAATTACAACAATAATCATCAACTACAATAGTGATGATTATTTGGTGTAATTTTACAACATACAAAGTGTATGCAATATATTGGCTACCAGTAACTTGGTAAAAAGCAATATCCATCATATCCATCCAAAGCCTGATTGAATCTTATGTCCATTAAATTTGAAAAGTTACCAGGGGAAGCAATGCTTCCAGGCCAGCAGTTACCCGCGGCACTCACTTGGTCCTGGGCAAAACCCTGCTTCAAAGTTGTGGATTCTGAACATCATATAATCTTTTTTATTTATTATACTTTTTGTTTTTATTTTCTAATTAGTTTGCAGAAGAACTTATTAAGCTGGGTTTTCCAAGAGTGTGCGTTCTGGATGCTGGGGGTATGACCACCATGCGAACTATTGGCTTAATGTCAGTCGTCCCTGTTTAGCTTTCATCCAGAAGAAAATTTGAAAATGCTATACAGACCAGGAAGAATCCGTACCGATCAGTCATGGTTTTACTGCTATATACGTGCCTAAACTTTAGTATCAAAATATCAAGTGTTGGAATAATATGACGATAAACCAAATGGTTTCCTATGTTAGCATTCAAATATGACTTGAAAAGACAATTTACGACTTGTGAAGTCGTCTGTGACAATCAAATTGCTGAAAAATATTTGTCATGATCTTTTTATAATTAAAATGATCACGTTTATTTTTACTTAGTAGACGAATGTACAGAATCATATTGAAACGTCATTGTTGCTATAGCCTATATCAACGACGGTTACAATAATAATTGTTTAACATGAGACACTAAAATGCTCTTTATTTTTACCTGACAAAAATTCAAAAACTGTTCACCTAAAATATAATTAGGTCCAATATATTTAAGGAGATCGTGAGTCATTGACGTAAAAAATATAGAGCAACATATCCAAGGACTTGCCAACGTTCACGCAGCCCATAGTTAATATAGAGATAACATGGTTAGGAAACTCGTCAAATTTCAAAGCAGCTAACAATTGAATGGATTTATGTTGAATACCTGACCGTGGATCGTTTGTTTTACATCATTAATATTTCAGAAACACGGTTTGGAGATTAAGCCCAAACATTTCTATTGGTCGATTCATAAAACTACAATATATTCACTAACCGTGACCGTGCACAAATGCAAACAAAAACCTAGAACAAAAGCGAAAGCCGAGTTTCCTAACCATGTTATCTCTATATTAACTATGCGCAGCCCAATATTATTGTTTTGTTTGCAAGCACTTTTCAGATGACACTTATCTCGGGTAAAGTTTAGCCGAATTGTTGGTGTAAACTCTTTCTTCAGAGTGACTATCATACCTAATATAGAAGTCTGGTTTTTTCAAGTTTGCATAATTATTCAATAAAGTTAGGTAGAAATACAATTTTACCACAAGGGTACCTGGTTATACAAGTATGCAAGCAGAATTTTAAAGATAGAAAATTAGTTTACATAAAGCACCGACGTATTTAATTGTTTTGTCATTTAAAGCGTATTCTTTTTAAATAATTGACCTCTGCATGTAAGATAAACAACATTCCTTCGTGTTTCTTTACTCAGGGATGCCGTAAACACAATCAGTTACATGAAATTACATGAATTTAAAGTGTTCGAGTATTTGTGATTGAACGGATTTCAGAAGGAGCTGCATTTTGTGCTCAATGACAATGTACAAACATTCGATAACCGTTCCATTTTCAGACTCTATGACTATAATTATGTTTCAATTAGTGGCCAAACATGATTATTCGTTTTTTGTTCCTTCGTAGTTCGTGTCCTTAATAGGCGACGTCCAAGGTCAAACACGCGTGCATATTTGAAATACCAACAATCATCTGCGATCGCAAACGAAATGACACCAAAATTATTAATATAGTCAGGTCAATGTCTTGACAATGAAGAAATTAATAGGGGCCAATTACGAAATTGCCGGCGTTTTAGAACAACATATCACAGATTTAGAATGTTAACTTTTCAATAATTGGATGTCAACAGAAACGCGATTAAAAGCAAGGGACGCGTTGCGATTGTAACGAGTACTCGCATCACTGGCGAATACTTTACATTTGCTCTTTATTTTACGTATACATGTTACTGTATTAATTGAAAAAGAATTTCTTAAACCAGCTTAAAGTCATGATTAGCCTGAACAGAACAGCCCAAATTGTGAGCACCTAAGGAAGGTCATACACAGAATATAGTTGTAAGAAAAATTTATTTATCTGAAAAAATACTGTATATAATGCCTTTATACCGTACCTAAAACAGTAAAATAGAAAGCTTGTACCGTAAATCACCTGTTAAGCTTCCGGTGGGCCGCCTATTTTTAGGCATATTTGGGTGCGGGACGGGCTTAATACAGAGCCAGAGGGTGGTTAAACATTGATTTAGCCAAACGCTGTAAATTCTAACGTATCAGATATCAATTGGTATAATAACTTTATTCAAACATGGTAAACTTAGGATTCAATCAAATTACACACGGTATAATGTATTTTCATGCAACATTGGATTTATTTCAAAAACTATGATTTACCATTATTGTGAATAGCAAGACAAAAGCATGGTGACATGAACAAACCTGTAAACTAAAGACAAACATAAACCATAGTTGCATGAATTTCCAGGACACTTAACAAATCTAATCAGACATGAATGCACATGTCACATGTGTGGGTTTTTTTTGTTGTGAAAGGGGAGGAATAGGGAGGGGGCTTAAAATAGAGGGAGGATTATTAAAGAGGGGACTTGTCTGAGGGGGGACTCTGTCACAGCTTTAAAACCAAATAGCCATTATACAATCGCCAAAAATACCTTTTTGCATCCCAACTGTGAAACCAAACTCGTTGTTGAGACATTTTATTAGTGGGCATTCATGATTATTATTATATACATACAGTAGCAAATAATTGCGTGCATTTAAGAAGTAAACACTGCAATGCCGTCTCGCTGTGGTTATATAAAACTTCCAGAGAAAGATGCAGAAGACGGCAGGGCGACTTTCCGACAAAGGCCCTTCATTAGGAAGTTAATATCACAAGGATATACTAAGGAGCTTGCTAACGAAAGGCATTTACTTGGAACGTTCCGCTTTTTAGCCCCTATAAGTAACATTTATACTGTATCCAATTAACATTAAACTAACAAACACTATATTTCCTTATAGCAGATTTATATGATGTTCCACCATGAACAATGAATACATTCACGAAACATTAGCTGCATTAGGGTACATGCGCGCGCAGAGCTACAACAACCTCTATTTATAGTATTAGCGAAAATATGTACTATACAATGTTTGTTCAACCGTCAGGTGAGTTCTATTGTCTTGGGAAAACATTAATTTTAAAAGATTGTGGTCGAAGAATAAAACCAAACTGTACAGGTGTAAGACTTGGACAACCAGATAGTTCAATTCTATATTTGTGTACAATACCACCAAGAAGTGAGAACAACTGTAGTTGAGCAAGTAAGTGACCAAGACATTTACGAGTGCCAGTTGAGAATGGAATAGAAGAAAAACGAGCTCTGTTTACTTCACCATTTTCATCAATAAAACGACTAGGATCAAATTTGAAAGCGTCTTTGAAAACTCTTTCGTCGTGGTTAATGGCCCACAAGTTGACAAAAACGATGGTGTCTTGAGGAACTCTGTAAGGTCCGACAGTGGTCTCGTGTTCAGCATAATGTGGTACAGCTAGAGGAAGAACTGTGCTATATCGTAGAATTTCTAAAACAGTTGCCTCCAAGAACGGCAAGCGATGTTTGTCATTCACACTTATACAGTTCACTCCAACAACATCACTTAATTCTTTGTACAAACGATCTTGAATATTTGGATGAGATGCGAGACAGTATATCGCCCATGTCAATGTTGTACTTGTTGTTTCAACACTTGCACCAAACACATCAGTCAATAGAGCAACTATGGTGTCTTCATTCAAGTCGAGCTCTTCACCTAGGGCAACCAACCTTTCATTGCTTCCACTTTCATAACATCGAATTAAAGCATCAGCGACACAACGAACTTTGACGTCTCTGATGTGGTTTTTCTTCTTTTCGAGATATATATTTTTGACAAAATCAACAAGTTTTTGCACAAGTTTTTTAAGGGCTTCAGTGGAATCTTTCAGAAATGGACTTAACCACGGTAGAAAATCAACGAGGTTTTTAATATTATTGTTTTTAATGAACTCACTCGACGATTTCAACAATACACATAATTCATTTGTATGTTTCTCGTTCAATTCCCCTCCAAAAACTGTTGTCAAGTTTAGTTCTGCAATGCTCTGTTCAACATCAAACGCTGGATCAAAATGCTGGTTGTGTCTTACAAACCGTTGACAAAGACGTCTTACGCAGTCATCAGCAAGAGAGGACAGTTGTTCGTGATCTAACATGAAGCTGTGTAGTGCAAGGTGAGCCAGTCTTCGGTTCTTGACATACATTGGGCTATAACGTCCGAACGCAATGCTTCGTCCATCCATATCAGAGGCTCGTAAACTGCTTAAAGGCGGACGGCTGGAAAAGTCACTAGATTTCTTCACTAATGTTTCTTTAACACAGTCCAAAGAGTTCAAGACAATAACACGACGAGATCCTAATTGTAATCTATACACATCTCCAAATGTCTTGGCCAGCTCTGTAAGTCGTTCATGAGGTTTGCTGCCAAGCAAATGAAGATTGCCAATAATTGGCCAAGAGAATGGACCTGGAGGAAGGCCAGTGTTCTCCCGCATTCGTCGAATTACCAGGAATATGCACGTTGTTGCAAACAGAAGAATGAGTATCGAAGGATCTTGCAAGAACAGCTCCACGAAGCTTCCCGAGAACACATGCATCTTGAAATTCAATGCAACATATGCTGTAACTTGTCTCGTTGACTCTGCAATCTCGAAAACTGACAAAAAATTCTCGTGTGAAGTCTTTTAACCCTTTACTGTTGTTGGTACTTCCGGTTAGGTTTGCAAGGTCATGAATTCGAAAGTTGTTCGCAATAACATTACTTACCCTATAGATAACTTACAAATTATAAAAGTTGATACAAAGAATTATTGTCTGCATAATGATTGGTGGCCTTGCTAAGCCATTATTGTTCAAGAAAGGTCAAGGTAAACGTATAACAGTGTCATTGAATTATTTACCTAGAGTCCCAGTGTCTAGGATCTTGGAAGAACTATAAAATGATATATTTGGTCATGATTTCATTCCTGAATTTATCGTATGCATCTTACTAACCAAATCATTTTATGTAAAGTACACGAGTACATTTCATAAAGACTTTTAGTTCAACAACTGGGAGTTTAATCACCCCCTTCATGAATTCGGTATTCCTGAACTTGGCCTAACAACGTGGGAACAGCGTAGGCTGTGAACTTGGCCTCATCAAAACTGCATTCAATTCATTTATGCAAGGTAAGGTTAACAATTCTTGGTACTCCAAGTCAAGGTCAGTGATAGGCAAGTCGGTGCTACACAAATGACAACATTTACCGTTAATTTCATACGTGCATGTATAAATAGATATGCATGCTTTACATCTAGGCTAAACCTACGCATGCTCGAATTGATCATAACTTTAAAAAAAATATTTTATACATGTTCAGTTTTTTAGAAAACATGCATGCAGTATGGTACTGTGTCTCGATTATACGATTGCATGGTTCACTGCTGATACTGTTGAATTTCAGAATATACCGTTGTCCCAGGTAGTAATCTTACAAGTAAAACAACTCATATAAAAACGTTAAACAATAGTCTTTTGATTCGTGTCAAAAGATTTTTTCCAATAAATTTGATCACTTGTATGAAATTGGGAGATTCATAAACCATCACTTGCAAGCTAAGGCTGAGCTGTTAAATCTTCTGCTTCATAACTAGACATAAGTAATTTCTGGAACAGAAATAGAAACATCCGAAAAGGACAACATTTAAATTGCATGACTCGTTATTATGTTTGTCAATATACAGTACCAACATAAAATACGCTTTAGTATATACTAATGAGTTTAAAAACAAAAATGTTTTGCCAAGGGCAAAGTTGTATGTGTTTAGCTTTTCTGCAAATCCCTTTTCAAAGACTTTTCTGCAAATTTGAACCAAAACACGCTCATATTATATCGTTAATAATTTTACAGTGTTAAAACTGTATACTAAAGGCCAGACAACACTAACAAAGTTAGCTATTTTATGTGGTTTGCAGATTTAACCCCCATTCTTCACCATTCACAACAATATAGATTCTCTAAAATGAATCCACCCTACCGGATTGATATTAAGCCTGATGCCGGTATTGTATCAGTGCAGGTGATGTCAAGGTCAACACAACAATGTTTTTTCCCCTTACAGAATAGATAAATTAACATGGTGAACTTGGCATTTTGGTATTTACACAGAGTCATTGCATGCATGACATTGTCTTAATTACAATTTTATAAAAACGGACTTAGGGACAATGGGGACTTAAGAGCGCGACATGATTTTACAAGGAAATTTTTATAAGGGGTATGCAAATTTTGTATAAAGGGAAAGGTAGTCTCAACCAATTATGTCCAAGATTGTAGTCACAGCCCAAAATTGAGTCTTTGACTATTAGGGTCTTTGACTATTATACCAAGTGTTATATATAGAAATCAACATGTATGTCAAGTATGAAGCTTACAGGCTGGCTCATATATTTTTTCTGTATATTTTTGAGATGGTTTGATATTTCTATTGGAATAGATCTCAGGTTGTGCTTGCTCATGTGAGGAAAATGACAAACTGACATGGCAAGTCAGGCTTGCTCAACTTGCCGGGCCTGCCTGGTTCATAAGAACAGACCATTAAAAGGTTGAACTAGTACTGGCCTGATCCAACTTTTGACAAAAAATGTGTTTACAATTCAAGTGAAATTTCTTACTATATTACATGGCTCATAACAAGATTTGTTTTCGGCATCTCGTTCGATAAGACTAATAGTAGAAGGTGTTTGTAGATGGAATACTCGAACGAAAATTTATATACATTTTTTAGACCTAGCCAAGAGCAGTTGTGAGAAATGCAACTACATCTGGACACTAGCCAAATAGAGATCGAATGTCATTTAAAAACCGTTTTGATTTATCTTGGAAAAAATGTTAATATAATTATAGTCCATTGTTTATCTTAAACACTATGGTATAAAATTGTTAGGGAGAGGTACAAAATGATCTTATTGTAGGACTGTATTCCTTTCCTTTTTGTGGCTGACTTTAACGTGAGTATGTTGGACGCAAAGTATAATAGCCAGCCTATAATAGACAGTATATAGCCAGCCTTGGCTTTAGTTTAGAAGCTTTTTATATACTTGGCCATATTATATAAGCATGTAAAGTAACGATAGCAGATTATATAAGGTTTACATCATTATTTTTCTAATATATACTTCGTCTTGTGTCTACACATTCCATTAGGAATATACATAAACTGATGAGTGATGTGCACAGAAGCCTGTGCGAAGACATTTTACAAGCATATTAAAGTTTTCATTGAGTTGTCTCTAGTGCAGGATTTTTGAATACTAAATATATATCATTCTCAAACTCATTAATAATTCATGAACAAAAACAAAGAGAATCAATCATAAGCGTGGAAGATGGTTTGAAATCAGAGGAAGAAATTACATAAATTAAGTGAACTTTCACATCGGTTTTCTCGCAAAATACACGTTCGTTTGAGAAGTAAGTTCAAACACTCGTAAGGAGGACTTCCTCCGATTTCTAAACACCTCGAAATTCGTTAAAATATACTTGGCTTCGTCTCGTATATTCAACTCTTCTCGCACTAGTCCCTAGTCCCCTCTCTTTTATTTGCCTACTTCTTTGCTTGCAACAAACTAAAAAGCATTTTTTGCAATTCCCAGTTATTGTTATTGTTTGTATTGGCGTTTTGGTGCGTTTAAACTATTTGAGTAAAATAAACGTTCGTTTGAAAAGGCCTAAAAGAGACATTATTTAAACAAATAGAGAGGGATCTGGTAACTAGTGTGTTGCCATGACAACCATATATACGATCCAAAATGTTTGTCTAGGTGCACTTGCTAATTGTACCAAATTTCATTTAATTTCCTTGAATAGCCTCTGAGATATCAGACTTTCCTCATTTTCTACCACCTCAAGTAAAACCAGTGACGTCATAACTCAAAATACAAAAAGTGTGATAACTTGGGATTGAGATGAGATCTGTAACGGCCATTCTTCATTATTTTGAAGATACTTTCAAGTTGTGTAATAAAAAACTAGGAAACACTGTAATGAGAATTTAACTCACTCGGCAATGTCTTAAATTCTAATGGCCATAATGTAATTCAGTCTAACAATTCCTTTTTACCAATTTAATACTGGTTTCCTTATCACTCATTTGATACTCCTTAGTGCTGGGCATAAGAGTTGCTTTGGTGCCAAAATGGTCAATTACTGCCACCCACCTTGGGCATAATCATGTATGTAGTATACCAATATGGTACTAATTACTGATGTGGATTTCTGGCAATTGATATGAATTGAATAAATGCTTTATCTTCCTCAAAGGTCCATTTATGATGTTTTACTGGGGACGTCTTTGTAGGAGTCAGCCTAATCTTTCTGCTAGAAAACTACAAATATTTTTTTAGTTTAAATTGCTCTTGAATAGACACTTGACCTAATTGTTAATACTACATGTTATATTTAAATATGTTTCAGTATACTTAATGTATATATTACATATAGTTGTATTATGTATGCACCAGTCATTGATGCAAACCCTTGCCTCCCTAACCACAGGCATTAGGTGGAGATTAAAAATTGCTGCTGACAGGGGAACAACAGAGGGGGAACAAGTAGACTGCCTAATTCCCTGCTAATCCCGTATAGCCAGGGTTTCCACTTTCAAGGAAATTTCCTTTTTCAAGGAAATTCTGACCCCAAAAAGGAATTTTCAAGGATGGAAAAAATTTAAGGAAATCTAAGGAAATTCAAGGAAATCTAAGGAAATATTGTCAAGAGTCTGTAAACAGAGTTGTAAACAGTAAAAATATATTTTTTGGCATATTTGGCAGCAATTTTTTATCTATAGACAATTTAAGAACATTATTACATGAAGTATTATAGTGTTTCCTTGGCTCATACAGGGCTCATACCAGTATCGCACGACCCGGGGCCCCGGTACCTTAGCAAAATGCCAACATGTCTGAAATCAAACATGTTGCATGGTCCAGCAATATGAATAAGTCATGAAGCGATCTCTTGCTGTTGATGAAGGTCAGACATCAGAGTCAGACGGCTTCGAATCTGACCTTTCCAATCAAGATGAACCAACCTTACTAACGGCCGCAACTGTCACATTGTCACAAATTGAATTGACAAATGTCAAAATTCATTACAGCAATATTTCACTGTTTCAATGCCTTTAAAATTAGCACTATAACACTAAACAGTCTAAAGATAAGTTAGTAGGGCTTTGGTAGGGCTGTAAGCAGTAAAATAACTAAAAGTCTTCTCAAGGATATTTCAAGGAAATTGTATTCCATGATCAAGGAAATCTAACGATATTTTGACACGAAAGTAAGGAATTTCAAAACTAAATAGTGGAATCACTCTGGCACTGCGTATAGCCCTGGGGTTGGACCGGATTGGAGGTTTACATTGACTCTGAAGAAGATATAAGAAGAAATAATATAAGATTTGCCACCCTTGGTATATCTTGTTTTGTATTATCTTCATACTGCATGTATTTATACCTTTGGCTTTGGTGATGTTGCAGAACTCTTAACAAAGCTCGACTGGACGTTGAGTTTTCATTATGAGAAAGTCTTCGTGTCTTTTTATCTGGTTTCCCTGGTGTATCACAAATAGAAGTATATACACACTTAGCAGTTTCATTTTACTCCAAAACTTACATTGAACTGAAACACGTAGCAACATACATGCGTATGTTTCAAAATTATCATAGAAAATAGGCATTCATACAGTAGTTTTCGTCGCGCCAAAACTATTTCCACGCGGTCTATTAATACCCGCAATATGGGTTAGAAAATAGCAAAAATAGCCCACTGCGATTACTCGTCGGTTTTGAGGAGCAACGACAACATGCTAAAGTTGGAGTACCTTTTTTTATACACCCTGTATTACATACTGGTATTATGTGCTATTATTGAGACATTCGTACGTTCTGAAGGGAAATTCGTTGTGACCACAATATTATTTTACATTTTGCAGTTTTTGTTAATGAATAATTTCGGAGCGATTATAGAATACCCGGCCATATTTTTAGTTGGTTTAAACACACAAAGAAACATGGGATTTTTTGAAATGTGGAAATCTACGATTTAGATTAAAATTTCACAAAAATGACGTCATTTCCGTTGCTATGGTAACAATGACGTTTCAATATGGCCGACATTTTGGCTTTTAACGCACTTTACTCTAAAAAACGCCTGGTTACCCCCATTTTCCTGTAGAAAAATAGATTATCTGAACGGGTTTAAAAATTGTTTAAACTTGTTCAGATGATCTATTGCACTAGACGAAATGTTTTATGAAATAAAATATGGAGGTAACCAGGCGTTTTTTCGAGTAAAGTGCGTTAAAAGCTAAAATGTCGGTCATATTTCAACGTCATTGTTACAGAGGCAACCAGGGTATTTCCTCCACAAGAGGCAAGAGCCTGGGAACGAGGTTGGGAAACCGACAACATTTTTTCGGAAAATTGGATGAATTTGTTTGTTGTAATATAAGCGTTTATTTGCGTTCTATTTCAGGAAGCTTCGGATGATTTCCTTCAGATAAATTAAAAATAATAAAAGCATTGACACGGTATTTGAAACAGATGGGAGAAACCTCCGCCAGGAAGTTATGTTTTCACCTCGTCCTCGGTCTGTCTGTGTGTTTATCTGTGAGCAGGATAACTAAAAAAACTATCACACAGTTTAATACGAAAATTTGTAGAGTTAATGCCGTAGGCCAAGGACAAATCGATTAATTATTTGTTCAATTTGGATGATTGAATGATAAATTTACAAAAGTTCGCCTTGTTTTTTCCGGCTGAAAAGAACTGAATGAGTAATTAGTGCTGCATGTATAATTTATGCTTAATACTTGACCTAATTTGCTGGCGGTGACTTATACTGTAACTTCGCAGGTCCGTGTGGCACATAAATACTTTGTACTTTATTGTGTTTTTCATTATCAAAAACTGAAATTCGTACTTTGCCCGCTACTGCTGTAGCAATGTTGTCGCAAATAACCAATTTTATGACTTGATTCCCTATACTTGTAAATCAGTGTATGTGTTCTTACTTGGTCTAATCAAGATACGTGTATTTTGTGGTTGACGTTTCACCTCCTAAAAAGGAAGTCGGCGTTTTTGACTTGATAGGTGAAGGCCCACTGTGAAGGTCAAGCCAATTCTAATTGCTAAAGATTTCAAAACACAAAATTCTTGCAATATTTTACGTTACTTTTATCATAAAGAACAGGCATATCTCAAAGTTCTGTTGCAAGTTCAACCAATGCAATACAGTCGATCACCGTCAAAATACCATTTTCATAAGTGCCTACCAATTTAAAATTCTTTTATATGCAGATAAAGTGCCTCAACTGGCCTCGTTATCATGTTAGCATTTCAAAATAATTTCAACTCTAGGACGAGGCCAGTTAGGGCAATTCATAATTATATCGACATAAAGAATTGAACACCACGATAGTGCTTAGAGAAACCCATTTAACATTGCCAATGGCATCTTGGAAAATACACCATGCTTGCGTACCATGCTTAACATTTCAAACAAAGAGGACGGAAGGTGTACACTCAACCAAAATATCTTATAGTTATAGTAAGTTATTATAGACGTGATCTGGTAAGGAAATAAGATGAGGTAAATAAGATAAGTACCAACATGTGTCGTTGCCAAAACGTGACGAAAGACTTGACAACTTCAATGAGATTATCAACAAATTCTCTTAGAAACTTTCAAGTGCTCAAAGTGTGTATTCAAATGTACATATATCATGCAAGGACTTTGATTGGCATGGACATCGCAGCATTCTCCAATTGGCCTTGACTGCACTATACACCACAAAGCGCATTGAACTAAAGCATGTAAAACCTGTATTCAATATGTAAAACATATCTCAATATGCAAAACCTAATCGTAAAACTTTCCATTGCGGACAATGATAAAAAATAATCTATAACCAAAACGTCGACTATAGACTATAGTCTATTTTCACTTGCCCCAGTCTTGCAACAAACACTATGTATAGTCGAGATCTCAGCGAAGGTCACCAACGATTTGTCAAAATTCCGGGCAGAAAAGTCGAGCTCAAGGAGAATTTTAAAATGAGGAAAGGGCCGAGAAAAATATTGTGTTGCACGAATGTTTTGAGTTCATGTGATTCGGGCGGAAAGTCACTCAAGATTTTAATTTTTTTTATTTTTATTCTGGATTTCTGGATCTGAGTCATCTGACTAGCTGCAAAATTCCATCTGAAAGAAACGAGAAACAAGTATGTTTATTTCTTTTTGTGAAATTTCAACTTCAAGGCATTAGACTGACTCATTCATGAGTAATAGCTTATTAGTCACAGATCCTGGGATAGAATATTTGGTGTTAGATAACTCCATATATAGTTAGTGTTTGAAATGTGCCATGTATTATGGTAATATTGTAAATATCTACTAATAGTGGGGTTTATTATTTCATTAACTTTGATGATAATTCCAAATATCTGAAGCCCTTAAATAATTGTAATATATATATTATTAATCTCCTACCCGTACAACCATAACAAGTAAATGTACCAATATAATTTTCAACCAAATTTGGTTTCATTTTCTCACCCTCAACAGGCGGATGAATGTTACTTTGTCACACTAGCCCCTGCCACCATGGGCCAGATCAATAAACCAAATATTGTTTCATTTTCTGCCTCAACTCTTAAAGACCATGTACTATGTCGGTCTTTCTTGATCAAACACAGTTAACTCCAATAAATATGCCCCATCCTGTGATCGACATGCTAGTAGTCTAGCTGTAATCTGTGAGCCCCATACCTACTGTCGATACGTAGCACAAAGTAAGTGCCACCACTGTTGGTGTATAGGAAGCATTGGGCACAAAATACACAAGCCCCCATTATGGCAGAAAAAACGATGATCCCCCCATTTTACAGGTTCCATTTAAATACCTTACCCCTATGGAGGGGGAACGTCGAATCCTTCTGGGAGCTCATTCTATTTTGTGGGAATTCTTCAGGATGATGTGATTATTTAGGCTTGTGCTCATTGTTGAGTTAAAAATTGCATTCTTCAGGGGTTGGTTGCCAAATTCTTTCAGGGTAATAGCTGTAAGACAGGGAATTAATCCAGGCAAGATTGTTGTAATACCAAAAATTCCTCAGGTGGAGCTAAATTGAAGTCATGAATTCTTCAGGTTATATTCAGCCCCCTGTCCTCGGGAGAGGTTCGAGAGAGGAAATGGAATAGCTCATTTAATGGATTGTGATAGAACCTGTAGAGTGTTGGGGCACATTTGAGCACCAATCATTTATTGTGCTTCAAACATGGCAGAGGCACATTGAGTAACATTGACTGCCTGTTGGGGCAGTAGAAAAAAAGAAAAACAAATTTAGTTTGATAGTTATGTTGAAAAAATTTACAAACTTACAAAATAATATGGATATATATATTCATCTGTATCTGGGATGAAATGAAATTAACTCAAAAAATTAAATATTTCCCAACTTATATATCATGTGGATCTGCTCATGATTGTTTGAGAGATATACTGTATTATGTGGTTTTGCTTATAATCATAATATTTGACAATTCACTGGACCAGGTACAGTGATGGAGCTAAATGCTAAATAAATATGATATCTACAGATTGGGAACAAAAAGAACATGACATGTTGGTTGTATGTTACTTCTTATATATTATTATTTACAATAATAATCCATTCCTGGTATAATCATCATTTGAACCAGAAAGAAAATCTATACATACATACAGTGTGCCATTAGCAATATAAATACGTTCAATATTACTAATTGGTCGAGGAATTTTGCATGCAGTTTGGGCGTCAAGGCAGCACTTTCCTTGCGATAGTAACTACTAGTATAGTCTATATTCGTTGGACTGCGGGTCTTTTGGATCAATCTTCTTATTGTATTTTCAGGTAGATTGATCCAGAAGACCCGTCGTATGTCGTATATAGACACTACCTACACTGGCACCACACGTTATATTCGTTAGTTCAATTCATGAGTGGCTGAGTGCCATGATGCTGGAGGAATTTTATCAAAGGAACCTTATAGCAACTATAGTACTTGAAGCTTGTTTTCCTCCAACTACATTTCCTAGCAACATGGCTGCCGTATGTTTGTGTGTAAGGGATGTGTGATATTGCATGATTGCACCACATGCCTAACACGGAGCCTCGTGTTTAGTTGTTCGAGCTTATTTGGTCAGGATAGTTGCAATATGCATGGTATATCTTATCTTAGCCTGCCTCGCAAACGTCCTTACGGCTCCAATTACAATCCAGCCATCTCATTTCTGCAGCTGACCCTTCCGATGAGTTATAAAAAATTGACAAGCAACGTGCCAAAACATAACTATAATGCTCCCTAATACGAATTTATGAATAGAAGTCGTATCAGTCTTACTTTAGACTACAAGTGAAACGGCGAGAAATGGCAAAAGACCGTAGATGTTTTCACAACTGGAATAACAATGTTGACATCACTTATGAACAATGGGGAATAAAACTAATAGTAAAGAGCGCGGGAGCAGCAATGAAAAAAGAGAGGAAGGGATTTAAACTTCATTTAAATTTCACCTTGCAACCCACCAGTTAAACCCTCCCAGTTGACGTCAATAGAATCAAACATTACTGTATTTTGTGTTTATAAACCAAAACGATGCGGGGCATCTAGAATATGCATTATTTGCTCTGTTGTTTGATCATTTCTGAAAATATTTTGATAAACCGTCCAAATAATTTAGTGTTTTAGATACTGTATTCATTACTTTGACGTAATAGAGAAATAATCGCTGTTCAATTCAATTTTGATGATGATTTAATGTACTTCGTTTTGGGAACTTTGAATAATTTCCTGCTTAATAAGAAGATTTCAATATCGATCGAATTTAAATAGTTCAATTTACTTCTTTAATTGCTTTTAATTGCTGCCGCACAATTACTGTTCGATGAAAACATACCATGGGACATGCGTGCTCGTAGGTAGCCGTAGCCGTAGGTTCTGCATTATTGATGAATTATCAATATTTAACAAGGCCTCGTAAGATTATCAGCAGAAATTAATACCATCACAGAGTTTAATGCCACCATGCACTGATATATAAATACGATTGTATGGTACAGTAAGTGAAATAATGAAGCTCAACTTCTATACTTGGAAAGCACAATACGATGCGAATGTGTATATACATGTCGATAACATCTCAATCACGTAATTCCAACGATAATGGGAAAACGTGGGATGTTTCTATCCTTGTCTTTATATTTTGAATAACAAAATATCACATAACGGGGATTATTTCCGTTTGTATCTAGCCTTATCCGACTACACCCAAGTGACCCAACACCCACGGCCATTGTCATGACACGTTGTGCATTTAAAATAAAGTATGTCATTCTCGAATGGCATGCAAAATGAAATCTGAGAATACGGTTTGAAATAACCTGTATCATAACCCCAAATTAGCCTCTACGGCTCTAGACTCTAGTACCTTTACGAGTGAGTTGTCGTTATTCCTTTTTACATGTTTCGAGTATTTAATGCACAGTACATGCATCATGCGAATGTTTTGTAATAGGGTGTTATTTCATGTCTACAATCCACAACACAGCAACCAAAAAAATAAACAAGCACATGAGCAACGAAGACTACGAAGTGTATTTAGAAATTCTCGGTTTTTTAATAGGCCCACCATTTCCTGGTCGGCAAGATTGTTTGGTCTTCGTGAGAGGAACTTTAATACGTTGGGGAAATCATTTGCAGGATAAAAATTCATGTGCTGTCACAAGATGAAGGTCAAGTCCACACCTAATCGCTTTTTAGGAATCACCCACACTTGTCTTTACATGCATGCTGTGAGGTAGTTAACAGACAAAAGCATTGCTTTTGCTGATAATTTAATGACAAAATATTGTATTGTCCTCTCTTTGAACAAAATTCGTAGTAAATAACTGCGTACACTAAGCTAGTTTACAAAAGTACAAATAATATTCTGAGGATAAGAAAACATGTCAACACCTCATATTGATAAAAAAGGATTTAGTTATATTTCTGATCGTGTGTTTGATAACAAATACTCTCACAATGTGAAGTGTTATCAAATCATGCCTTTCTTTGTTGTGTGTAATTATGGATAGTTGAATTTTTCAACAAACACTAATTATGTTTGCCTTGACCTTACACTTTTCAAGTTCACAGACACAGTACAAGTGTTCAATTTTTCTGAAATGTAGAATGTACCAAGTCTTCTTTCAAATTATCTTATCAACCAGATAGTGAACACTCCGGTGTCTAAAATATATCAGAATTCGTGAGAAAAAATAATTCTATGACTGTGACCTTGCAAGCATGAACGGAAGTGAATTCAAAACATGAGTTAAATATTAGTCATTTGAATCTATAAAATGATCGCGGGGTTGCCACACGGAACAGTATTACAACTCTCTTGGTCTAGTGATTGCAGCTCAGAAGAAAAATTTTCGGTAAATTCTGACATATCACTGTTTAGAAGAAAATGCATATCTTCACTGGTAGCTTTCTAGCAATGTTTCTGTCCAAGTATCTGTGCCCGGTGCTTATCGTTCTGTTTGCAACAACGTGCATACTCCTAGTAATTCGACGAATGCAAGAGAACACTGGTCTTCCTCCAGGTCCATTTTCGTGGCCAATTATTGGTAATCTTCATTTGCTTGGCAGCAAACCTCATGAACGACTTACAGAGCTGGCCAAGACTTTTGGAGATGTGTATAGATTACAATTAGGATCTCGCCGTGTTATTGTCTTGAATTCTTTGGACTGTGTTAAAGAAACATTAGTGAAGAAATCTAGTGACTTTTCCAGCCGTCCGCCTTTAAGCAGTCTACAAGCATGTGAAGGCAGTCTTACGTTCGGACCCTATGATGCTATGTACGTTAAGAAGCGACGGTTAGCTCACCTTTGTATGCATAGCTTTATGTCAGATCACGAACGACTGGACTCTCAGATTAACAATGGTCTGCAAAATCTTTGCAAACGACTTGCAGAACATAACGAAGAATTTGATCCAATTCCTGACATAAAACACGCAGTCGCAGAAATGAATTTCAACTATACTTTTGGCGAGGACATTGATCCCAAAAATAAAGAGAAACTTAACGAATTATTGAAAGAGTTTAGTGAATTCAACGTAAGCTGTTTACCAGACTTTTTACCATGGTTAAGTCCATTGTTCCAAAGATCATTTAAAAGAATAAAGGAAATCATTGCTCATCTTTTGAACTTTGTCAGGCATATTTACTTCGAAAAGAAAGAAAAATTTAACAAGAAAAACAAAATCGGTTGTGTTGGTGATGCATTAGTGCGATGTTATGAGAATGGTACAAATGAAAGATTGGTTACTCTTGGCGAAGAACTTGACCTGAATGAAGAGAATGTTGCTACATTGTTAACAGATTTGTACGGTGCAAGTGTTGATACAACCAGTACAAGTCTCATTTGGGCGATACTTTATCTCGCTTGTCATCCAAATATTCAAGATCGTTTGTACAAAGAACTAAGTGATGTTGTTGGAGTGAACTGTATAAGTGTGAATGACAAACATCGCTTGCCGTTCTTAGAGGCAACTGTTTTAGAAATTCTACGATATAGCACAGTTCTTCCTCTAGCTGTACCACATTATGCAGAACACGAGACCACTGTCGGACCTTACAGAGTTCCTCAAGACACCATCGTTTTTGTCAACTTGTGGGCCATTAACCACGACGAAAGAGTTTTCAAAGACGCTTTCAAATTTGATCCTAGTCGTTTTATTGATGAAAATGGTGAAGTAAACAGAGCTCGTTTTTCTTCTATTCCATTCTCAACTGGCACTCGTAAATGTCTTGGTCACTTACTTGCTCAACTACAGTTGTTCTCACTTCTTGGTGGTATTGTACACAAATATAGAATTGAAATATCTGGTTGTCCAAGTCTTACACCTGAATTTGGTTTTATTCTGAGACCACCATCTTTTAAAATAAGGGTTTCTGCAAGATAACACACAATTATTGACTAAATATTGTATTAGCACTAATTATTCAGCATAAAGCCCTTTCTAAATGAATTTAATCTTACACTTTAAAATGTATTAATTACTAATAAGGAATCAAAATTAGCTGGAATAACAGCACGCGAAATACAATGAATTCTTATAGTTATAGTATATACAATAGACGGGATCGCCTATATTAATTACCATGAATATTTTATAGATTTTAAGATACGGCGTATACCATAATATACAAATTGAACATTCCCCAATTGAAATTGATAATTGAACTTTATACGTGATAATTATGAACTTTGATATTTATTGAGTTTAAATATTCATTGTTGCTTCATATTTGACCATAATTTTGTGTACATTTTTATTATAGTACTAGTATAGTAATTATAAATTTTCTAATATTTTCGACAAATTGTATTTCATAATAAATGTTAAAAGCTTTCCTTGTTGGAAAAGACTGATTTTAGTTACCACACCTCGGAAGCCGAGAGTGGGCAGCTGCATGAAATTATATTTGTCTGATATCGCTGACTGCATTTTTTATAATCATTGATTTTCAACTGATAAAAAGGTACTCATCACTATCGTTTAGACTCCCGGTAAGGGTTTTATTACATATTGATTTTATTACATATGTATAGGCTCTATGAAGATTGTTCAGTTGACGACATACAGCTTGTTTTAATTTTCCGTTTTTTAGATCTCATGGGCAACGTAATTATAATCAGATTGAAGACAAGATTTTAAAGAAGAATTAATTAAGATATTCTTCAGTTTGACTAATTAATGTGCAAGTTTGCAGGGAAGTCATTAGTTCTACGTCGCAAAAACAAAAAACGTCTTGGCTTTTTACAATCGAGGTCAAGCGAATTACAAACATCATGTACGATAAGAGTTTATATCATTATATGGGCATTCCTATATTTACTTTGATAGCTACGTTTGTATATGGAGTTAAAGTTGACATCTTTAACAACTCAAAATATAGATTTCAAAACAAACTTAACTACCAAGTCTGAGTCATATACTATATTTAGCTCAAAATATTCGGAATATTTCCAAACAATGTATTATATATTGTTTGCAAACCTATAAAAGCATATACTAAAGACATAATATGGGATTAAATGGCTCATTCTATTAATATACCCACTTAAATAAGCCACCTTAAATAATCCATCTGTATGTCCTTGTTATGCTGTGACGAACTTGACCTTCATCGTAATCCTAGTCAAAATATATAATCATGCATGAGTAGGTTAACACGCACAATCAGCGCCAAAATCTCGCGATTCGTGGACTCCACGCATTTTCCACGTGATTTTCTACAGAATACTAATGAGCGTATAAACACAATGACGTCATCGTACTATGTGCGTACTGGTGCGCACAATGGTTGCTGCCCGTCTACTAAGGGGTGTGCGCACTAAGGAGTGTGCGCACTAAGGAGTGTGCACACATAGTGCGCACTAAGGGATGTGCGCACTAAGGGAGTGTGCGTACGCATCGGGGTACTCTCAGGGTTCTCTGGGGGTTCTCTCGGGGTTCTCTGAGGGTTCTCTCTCTCTGGGGGTTCCCTCGGGGTTCCCTCAGGGTTCCCTCAGGAACCCCGAGAGAACCCCAATGCGTCCCGAGAGAACCCCAATGCGTACGCACACCCCCTTAGTGCGCAAATAGTGCGCACACCCCTTAGTGCGCACATCCCTTAGTGCGCACACTCCTTAGTGCGCACACTCCTTAGTGCGCACACCCCTTAGTAGACGGTCAGCAACCCTTGTGCGCACTAGTACGCACATAGTACGATGACGTCATCGCGTTTATACACTCATTAGTATTCTGTAGAAAATCATGGAGTCCAAGAATCGCGAGATTTTGGCGCTGATTGTGCGTGTTAACCTACTTGCATGCTTATCGATTATGTCGTGAGAGAGACGTGTATGTACAATGGTCAATGCATTAAAATGAACTATATATACATTCATATTAAAGTTATATCATATCTATAATAGTGTTAAATCGTGGGGGGTGTCACACCCGGGTACTCGTACGGGACATGCCCGCGTTTGAAACGCAAATATCGTGCCTTAAATCCACTGCTCTTAATCAAATATCGTGCCTTAAATCCACTGCAAAGTAGAAAGACAGGACTACACAACCGATACGATTTGTTGTCCGACCGAACTATTTCTACAGCATACGGAGCGATTGCAAACAATGTTTTCGATGTTTCAAATTTTCCTCGAAGCCGCTCCAACATGAATTCCAATACAAAGTGGGGTTAGCAGCCAGGTAGTTAGCAGGTAATTTTGCTGTAGTTTGGTCGGACAGCAAACAGAATCAATCAGGGTGCGGCAAGCAGAATCAATTTGTAGTAAGCGTATATCATATCTATATCTATATTTATATCTATGTACCTTGATATTTGGCGAGTTGACATTTCTTTCTAATTTGTTTGTATTTATCTAAATTTAACGCTCATACACTTTTGTATATATTAATTGGTATTTATTTGTTAGAATTAAACTTTCTTGATGCTACAGTAAAGTAACGTTCTGGTCGAGACTTTGTCGTTTTGTGAAGTATAGGCCGTGCCTGTACATGGTTTAATTCAAATGATCTTGACGAACTAAAGACAAGAAAATCGAACTTCGCAAGAACCGTGTCCTTGGAGTTTGATGGCGTGATCGGTCAAGTAAGCTAACTGGCGCGTAATAGGTATGAGAGATTACACATTTGTTATTGCGCTACCGAATTTGAACAGTCTGTGATTGTGAATAACATTTTCCAAATTGAACTGAATATCGAACTTGAAGTCTTGAACGTTTGTTATGAACCATGAACTCTGATGATAGAGATTTTCAAAGACCACTGAGGCAACGTGGCCAACATTTTAGCGATGGTATCATAAATGAACGAATTTATTCGTCTAAAAGGACAAGGGCCGGTTATCTCGGAGCAGTTACTCGTGTCCGAAGCCAAATTGAAACCCTTTTATCAAATATATCCAACGCACAGACGGTTCAAATCCTACTTGAAGAAGCATGGCATACGTTTGAAGATGCGCACAATGAGTATTTATCACTGGTTAGCCCACACAGTTCAGTGTTTTACGAAGCTGTTGAACAGTACAACAAATTGCATGAAGAAAAGGCAAGTGTAAAAGATGATACCGAAAGCGTAACTTCACTGAGAGATCTAGTAGATCCAGAGCATCAAACATCTCTTCGAGATCATCAACGCAAGAGAAAATATTTCAAGCAGCAAAAGCAAACTTGGCTCTACATCTGGCTGAGGAAGAACGACGGCGAATGATTGAAGGGGAACTAAAACTTCTAGAAATCGAGAAGAAGCAAAGAGAAATAGAAAGGCAACGGAAACTGGAGGAAGAAGAACTCGAAAGGGCGAAAAGACTAGAAACTTTGAAGCAAGAAACCGACTGAAAACTCGCTGAAGCCCGCCAACAAGCTGCCCTCATGAATTTGGAAGCAGAGTTAGAGGAACAAACTGATAACCACGAAGTGATTGACATGGATCTGGTTTCCAAAAATGGTAAGAACAGTCCTGATCAGCTTAAGGTACGTTTTTGTCAGGCGATTCATGATTTCAGATGCGTTAATGATATTTGAAGTACGTAACAAACGTCATCTGGCAACATTACCAGCAAAAAAATATTCGTCAATAACATTCAGAGAACCTAAAATCAGTGTGATTCAGATGCACGTTAATGATATTTGAAAAGTACGTGGCAAACGTCATCTGGCAACATTACCAACTGAAAATATTCGTCATTAACATTCAGAGAAACCTAAAATCGGGCCGAGATATTGCGTATGCATACTTTTACGAAGACGAGGTTCCACGGCAGACCACGGTGGATATTCCGCAGAAATATTCATTTCAAGGCGACAGAAAGTACTCTCCTGTATTTGATAAAGATTCTAAAGTCAACCCAGTTTCCTCAACACCAGCCACACCTAACGTAGCAAGTCAGCCAGATGCGAGATTGCCGGAGTTTTGGAGGAACCAACCGAATCCAGCGTTTTCGTGGAAGCCTCAAGTTCCTATATTCCCAAAGCAAGAAATGCCGAGGACGGATCTAATGACAAACCTATTTAGATCACAATACCCGCCACAATACACGCAACCATATCCTAAACCCCTAATCTACCTTTCAACAGTGAAACATCCTACCTCCGAAGTTCCGTCAACGACATCGTCATCTTCCAGCAAAATAAATTACCAAGGCTTAGACACTATAGTTCATTTACCAACTGAAATTGATCCTCGAAGAAAAGTATCAATGGCTGAACGTAGACCCTACCCCAATGCAACCGTACCACCAATCTTGAGGCAAGTTAAGCCAACCCACGATGATATTTTGTATACCGTGGCATCAGCTATGCAGAGCATATCGATGGTACAGCAAAGATTGGCGTCCAACCTAAATTTACCTGCTATACGTCTCGAGACATTTTATGGTGTGCCGAGTGAATTTCCCATGTTTAAACAACGATTTGAAAAACGCATCCTGTCGAGAAACGATTTCGATGACGGTGAAAAAATGTTACGGTTATTACAGTTCCTCGGTGGTGAAGTTAAGGAAGCAGTGAAAAGCTTTGAAGCAGTAGAAGGTGGCGTGCATGAGGCAATGAAGATTCTGGAGAAAAGATTTGGAAGAAAGTGTCTTGTAGTGAGCTCCATTGTAGATAGCCTGACGAAAGGACCGACTATACCAAACAGAGACCGAGTCGCCTTACGAAAGTTTGCAGACAAACAAGGCTGCAAGTGCTAATGCAACTCTGAGATCTTTGGACTGCCTGAAAGAAATTAACCAAGAAAACCTGGTAGAAATGTCACGTCGACTGCCAAAATATCGACAGGAAAAGTTTGCAGTTGTGGCCCAGGACCTAGAAACAAAACAACAACGGTTTCCCACACTGAGCGACTTTGCAAGCTTTCTTGACAAATGGGCAAGCGTTGCCAACCACCAAGTTAATGTGTCTAAGACTGACCATCAGGAAGTTTCAGGATCATCAAGAGGAAAGACGAAAGGTGACATGACATAAAAAAATGGCGTTAGCTACAGGAGTTCGTGGAAAGGACAACGACAATTTGGACAAACCGTACAAAGTTAGTTCCTGTCCCTTTTGCTCTCAAGCACATCCAATATATCGCTGTGAACTGTTTAAAGAGAAAACACCTGACGAAAGATTCGAGTTTGCTAAGAAGAAAAGTCTTACAATTGTCTAAAGAGCAATCCTATTATGCGCCCTGGTGGTACAGTAAAGCATACCGTAAGATCCTGCCCCAGCAAGTTTAAATGTAAAATCGAAGGGTGCGGTGCATCACATCATACCTTGTTGCACAGACCAAAATCCCCAGAGGAGACGAGTTCTTGGAAACAAGAACATTGATACCCCAGTTACTACGAGCAACACAGCAACATCGAAAGCATCTAACGCAGTCCATTTACAAGTGATCTCTGTGCGAGTTATCGGAGAACAAAAAGTCGTGACAACATATGCAATGCTTGATTCAGGATCAGAAATTACCCTGGTAGACCCATCATTGTTTGAACGAGTCGGTGCACAAAGACGTCTCGATAAACTAGTGGTGTCAACGGTCAGTGATGAAAACGACCTACAACACGGCTATCGAGTAAACTTATCAGTTGAATCTATCATTGATGAAAATCCGAGGCGCCTGAAGTTGGCCAATGCTTGGAGCAGTAAAGAATTGAAAATACCTTTACGTCATCAGCGTGTCCTTGAAGATAAATCACGATGGCATCATCTCCAAGATATACCTTTCCCTGCTGTTGAGCGAAAGAAAATTTCCATTATCATTGGGACTAACGTTCCTGAATAATTTATTCCGACTGATGTATGTTATGGCGGACTTGAAGCTCCAGTTGCCATACGATCCTGTTTGGGTTTCTCAATCTTTGGTGGAATTGGCGACAAATTGGAATCGCAGAGTTCTATAGCGTATGCGCCTGCAGTCAATAACGTATGTATTGTATCAAGTGATGTTACACTTAATCAACAACTGGAATCATTTTGGAAACTAGAATCGTTAGGAACGTCTCGTAACGACTCGAAATCCACGTCTGTTCAGGATAGACGAGCATTGAAGGTGATAGAAGAGACGCTAACCAAGGTCGATGGTCATTATCAAATGGGTTTACCATGGAACAACAAAGAGATAAAGCTCCCAAACAATCGGGCATTGGCAGAGATACGACTTAAACATCTCAAACGACGACTTGAACGAAATCCTACCCTGAAAATGAAATATCTTGCAATCATAGATGATTACATCGACAAGGGGTATGCTCGTAAGTTAACGAAGAACGAAGCAATAACTAAAAGCGACAAAACGTGGTATCTCCCTCATCACCCAGTTATCAATCCTCATAAACCAGGAAAAGTACGTGTTGTGTTCGACGCTGCCTCGAAGGTTGATGACACATCCCTTAACGACCAACTTCTGCAAGGTCCAGATCTGCTGAACAGTCTAGTGGGTATCTTAATTCGCTTCAGACAAGACCCGGTAGCTCTAATCGCAGACATAGAGGCAATGTTCCACCAGGTGAGAGTAAGACCAGAAGATTGTGATGCCCTCAGATTTCTGTGGTGGGATGGTGAACTTCATAGACCAGCTGTTGAACACAAAATGCTTGTTCACATCTTTGGTGCCAAGTCGTTACCGTGTTGCGCAAACAAAGCGTTATTACAAGCCGCAGATGACAACGAAACGAAATATGGCAAAGACGTAGCCGATGTAATAAGACGTAATTTCTACGTGGACGATCTGTTGAAATCTACCGCGACAATCGCAAGGAAGTATTGAAAGCAATCCCAGTCAAAGAAAGAGCCACACCTACCCTTGACTTGGATTTAGATCAATTACCCATTAATCGCACCTTGGGTCTATGTTGGGACGCTCAAACTGATGAATTCTATTTTTCTTCGATTAGAACGGATAAACCTACCACCAAACGTGGAGTTCTATCTGTTGTCCGTTCCTTATTTGATCCGCTTGGATTTTTGGCCCCATTCATCTTACCTGTGAAGGTGCTACTTCAGGAACTCTGGCGCCAAAGAATTAGCTGGGACGAAGAAAAGAGCTTGAAATTTGGCAAAAATGGCTGAAATCACTTCCTCAGTTGTCCAACATTAGAATCTCCAGATGTTATGTTGTGGCCAAGTACACATCTCAGAGTATCGAGCTTCATATGTTTAGTGATGCCAGTGAGGTGGCCTATTCTGCTTCAGCCTAGTTGAGGATCACTGATGATCAAGGTAGAATCCACTGCAATTTCGTGATGGGAAAATGTCGAAATTCTCCGATTAAACGGGCAACTATTCCTAGATTGGAACTTTTGTATCGTTAAGCTGGTCCAGCTTGAATATTTCCATAACGAGTTCATGGCTTTGAAGTCAGAGAAGAAGATTAAGTCCAACAGCAGATTAGTCAGCCTTTGCCCCGTGATGAAAAACGGCGTTTTGTGTGTTGGTGGTCGTCTGAAACACGCCCCATTAACAACTGAAGCTATCAATCCGATGATCGTTCCCAACGAACATCACATTGCCGTGTTGATCATTTCTTATTACCATTACATCTTGGGACATGCTGGTCGCGAACACCGGTACTATCGATCGTCGGACAGACTTACTGGATACTCAACGCAAGATCGTTAACTCGCCAGATTCTTCGCAGGTGTATCACATGTCGTCGACAAAATGAAACGCCAATGTCACAGATGATGGGTGATCTTCCTGGTGCAAGGCTCACTCCATACGAACCCCCATTTACCTTCACCGGCTTAGACCTTTTTGGCCCGTTTTCTGTAAAGCGTGGACGTAGTTCCCAAAAGATATATGGATGTATCTTCGTCTGTTTTGTCACAAGAGCTGTTCACATCGAAGATGTTGGTTCTTTGGAAACGGATATATTTATTCAAGCACTGAGGCGTTTCATAAATATACGTGGCGCAGCCAAAGAGATATGGAGCGACAATGGGACTAACTTCACTGGTGGAGAAAAGGAGTTAACCTTAGCCATGCGAGAATGGAATCAGAGAACCATCACCAACGCAGCGCATGAGAAGGGAGTAGAGTGGCACTTCCAACCGTTCAAGAAATTGCACTTTCAACCACCAATAGCCAGTCATATGTCTGGGGTATGGGAGCGACTCATTAGAAGTGTGCGTAGAACTATGAAGGCTATTCTAGGACACCCTCATGCATTTATAGATCGTGAAACGTTACGAACGCTTTTTGCAGAAGTAGTTGGTATCCTTAACACACGCCCGTTGTGTCCAAGCAGTGATGATCCGAAAGATTTCGAGGCAATAACGCCAAGTCATTTCCTCCAGCAACGCCAAGGATTGGCAATTCCCCCTGGAATATTCGACGATGCGGATATGTTCTCCCGGAAGAAATGGAAAAGAGCACAGGTACTAGCGAATCATTTTTGGGCTCGCTGGATACGTGAGTATCTTCCCTTGCTTCAAGAAAGAAAGAAATGGCGCCTACCGAAAAGAAATCTCCAACGAATGATCTCGTGCTAGTTGTTGATTCAAACCAACCAAGAAGTCATTGGAGTCTTGGACGTGTGACAAAGGTTTTCCCTGGTCCGGACGGCTTAGTGCCTACAGCAGAAGTGAAGACCAAGTCGTCCAGCTTAGTAAGACCTATTACAAAGCTTTGTCTTCTGGAAGAGACTAAATAGGTGTATATATTGAACGATTAGGCTAACCGTTCAACGGGGGGACTATGTTGAGGCGTCCTCAACACAAAGTGGTCAGTGACGTATCTATTCAGTGATGCATATTAATTTATCTATATCTTTATTCATATATTTATTTATTCATACTCTGACGTAAATTATTTGTTTTGGACAAGAAGGGATGAACTTTGTCCCCACGAAGGATAGTGGAAAGTACACTGTAGGGCGCGGCAAGCAGAATCAATTTGTAGTAAGCGTATATCATATCTATATCTACATTTATATCTATGTACCTTGACATTTGACGAGTTGACATTTCTTTCTAATTTGTTTGTATTTATCTAAATTTAACGCTCATACACTTTTGTATATATTAATTGGTATTTATTTGTTAGAATTAAACTTTCTTGATGCTACAGTAAAGTAACGTTCTGGTCGAGGCTTTGTCGTTTTGTGAAGTATAGGCCGTGCCTGGACAATCACAATTCACGGTAAATTGAACTTGAATTCTCGTTTCACGTTAAATAAATTCAGCATTTCACGATTCACTGGAATTATCTAAATCAAGATTCACGGAAAAATTAATAGTCATTTCTCGTCTCATGCAAAATAAAAATGGCAATCCACGCTTCACGAAAATACCCTTCACCACCCTTATAACACCCAGTCGAGATTGGGCTGTCTGTGTACAAATCTCGAAGACATGTACGCTCATGAAGACATGGTGGAAAATGCGGATATCCTAGCAATACCGAATACCGGAATGCGGATAACGGGTAGTGCAGCACACCGGCCAGCGGATACCGGATAAGCCGGTTAAAACCAATCGAATGATTTGTTTTTCACCTGTGCAAATATTAGTCCAACCTGTTTAAACAAGACGTTAAACCTGTATATATAACAAGCATGTACAAGCATGTCGGGGGAGTATATCTAAGAACATGTTTTTGGATGAATGCTAAGCTTGAATTGATCAATGGCTTTCCTTCTACATCATACTATGTGAACCGTTTAATATGTTTGTCTTCAACATATTTCAGACATTATTGTCAATATTCCTCAACGCGTTAGCTATATTGGCGTTCTGCAAATCAGGTCGTTTAAAGCGAAAAATGTCATCGTATCTTATCATGATTCTTTCTGTAAATGACCTCATTGTTGGTGTTTTCACAAGTTTGTCATTTACTTTGCACCTTGGTCTCCAAATATCGGGAAAAGAAGATTGTTTTTATAGATTTACTGTGAGAATACTCGTTTTTACTTTACCAGCAATATCATATTTATCATTTATAGACCCGGAGCGAGGGGAATTCGGCGAAATATTACCCGAAGTGATGAAATATCATCACTGAGAATAAACTTGCTGAATAACTAAGCGAATACTTTCTTATTTTTACCTGAGTTTCTGACGTTTTCCCTTTAATATATTTGAGCTTGTATCCTTTGGATCATTGAAGGTAACATACCTCTTGAAAATCGTCATTTAAATGAATAAATCTTACGAAATTACAAATAAATTACGAACGCCATATTGTTTTCCCGCCATTTTCACACCTTGAGTTGTGCGTGTTGTGACTGTTGTCTGACTTGTCTCGCGTGGTCTACGCGAATAATGTTCCACCCCATGTTCCCCGGGGAACATTGGGTCACAGAGTAATCACATACAGAGGTTCATCTTCATGCGCCGACCTTTGATGTCGGCGTAAGGGCTTTTTCGGCAAAGTTCGCCATGTTCTTAGCCAGTCCAGTGAAGAGAGGCCGTCAGCATGAATTTATTACGTAAACTGCGCATGTGCAGGTACTGGCTAAGAACATGGCGGCCAGTAAAAAACACCTTACGGTTTTTACGCGAAGATGAACCTCTGTATGTGATTACTCTGTGATTGGGTGGAACATTGTCAAAAGGAACGCAGGCTCGCTAAGTGATGACGTAAGGCGTGATATCGCGATTAATTTCATGCTCACGTGGCACAAACTGAGCTTTCTGATTGGACAATTTGAAGTTGAGGTATAATATATGACATTTATCATACTTAATGTTGAAAGATATCTGTGTATCATGCACCCTATATTTCATAAATTCAAAGTAACCAAGAGCAAATTGCCTATACCTCTCTCAGTTCTATGGTTTATCGCTATCATGAGAACGTACACGTATTTAATGATAAGTGAAAGAATGAGTCGATTAGTTACAACGTTGTTAATTTCACTATCATTTCTTATGTTTTTCTATATTTACGCCCAAATATTTTGCATCATAAGGAAACGTCGGATTCGACATACGGCTGTGAATTCAAAAAGCTTACGTCAAAGAAGTTTATTGCGTGATTTTCAAGAGGAGAAATCATGTTTAATAATTTTATTATGTACAGTTGTATCATACCTCCCAGCCGCTGTTGAACGAAGCTTTGTTTTCAGAACAATTGTTTTAAATTCTTTGGAGTTCGAGTTTGGTACTGATCGCCACTGTCCTTAATTCCATTGTGTTCTTTTGGAGGAATAATATTTTAAGATATGAGGCTGGGTTAGTACTGAAAAACATTTCTGATAAATTTTGTAAAATTTGAAATGTACCGAGTTCTTTGTACTTGTGACAAATCAGTTTTGTGGTAGATCTCGAGCTACGTTATGTGAGAATACACATTGAGAAAGACCACAATGTCAATGGCAGTTTTTGTTTCATTAAATTGAACAAGATTTCGTTTTTCAAAATAGATGGCTCTCAAATTTGCACAGCTGCTTGCATATTTGTTAATATTTGTTTATTGTGATAATTTTAGGCGGTCGGAATGCAAATGACATATGGACGAGATGTTTCCCCACCTGTTTCATTCACATGTTTTCTTGCTCATTTTTTCGGAAGAAATTTTCCCCTGACTAGCCTTTATTTCTCCTGAATGTGTACAGAAAATATGACATGTTTTCCTTGACAAGTTCTAAATACAAGAAATATGACTACAAAATCCAAAGTCAAACAAAAAATAGAGGACATAGTCATAGATGTAGCTTGATACCCAATTTCAAGGACAACTTTTATCATACACAAATAATGATTTGGCGTGTTTTAGTTTATTGATTGCAAAGGTCTTCGTATGTCCAATATCGGCTAAATTAAAGTCAATCTGTCAATGCTGTTATTGCATTTTTGATTCAGATCGTTGATCTTGATTATTCTATTCAGCTTGGTTTTGCCCTTTTTGTAATTAAATATCGATATCGTGCCCAATTTTCAACTATAGATACATTAATATACACTGGAAACTTTTCTTCACCCCAAGGTTTGGAGTCAAATATTATTAATACATATTGGAAGAATAAGTTTCAGTATAAATATTTACCATGGCCCATCACCAGGTCCTACAACAACCCCAACTAAAGCTGAGGTTCCTTTCTTTACAACACGCACTGTTAATGTATGATTCCCAGGGGTTATCTGTGTCGCAATTATCCTGACAGCAGTTTGATCAACATGTTTATGAAGTTTGATATTAGTTCGTTTTATGTAGTCGTTATCTAACCAGACATCCACTTCTCCACCGTTGCCAGACCAACGTGATATTACACCAACAGAACGTAATAATTGAAAATGTCCAGTTACAACAGTAAACGAAATTGTGATCTCAGATCCGTTTTCTTTTGCAATGAAGCCGCCAAAAGCATCATTGCGTTCTTCTTTACTTGAAAAAGAAACCTTGTTTATTCTAGTACCCTCAGCATAGACAAATCCATTGGATTTAACAACTTCTAACTGCAGAGTGGTTCGTAGTTCATTATATTTGTAGTTCGGAGTTAAACTTGCCCAACAAAGTGGTGTTGTAATAGCAACACTTGAATTTCTTATATAGACAAATGAAGTATGTGGAGGGACATAAGATTCAACCCAGTTCTTTAAGATATTTACATTGTGAATCAATTTTTTCAATGTTCGCATGATCACCTGTACAATCATAAACGCAATTTGAGCATGTCCCTGAGAATTAATATGCATTGTCCGGCCCGCATCCTTAAGTTCATACGTTTTACTCGTAGCGTAATATTTCTCCAAATTAAAGGAACAAACCAAATTACGCAAATTAATTGCAGTTATGCTGTAGTGATTAATGATTAGATCTTGACCAAAATCCATTAGATTCGTGCATTGTACTAATGGTTCATTAGTTAAAGTATATAAGTTAACAAAAACGATGCCAGGTTTATTAGAGCGGTTTAATAATTGACTTGTAAATTGCTCAAGTGGCAAACTTCTGGGAATTGATGAATTCTGAAGTTCACATTTTGCATCGTTTACTGAAACCTCCAGAATAACTAAATCAACAATCTCATTTTCATCTAGATATATATCATAACAGAATTGAAAGTATGTGCTTGAGGTTCCTCCGATAGCAATATTCTTTACTTTTAAAACAGATCCACTGATAGGGGTAATGTTTTTATCCCACCACTGTTGTAATATGATAGGAAATAGACCAGCCGCCGTATTCGATCCACCGTATACAACAATTTTAACAGGTTCTCCTTTAAAAGCTTTGAATAAAATATATTCTAACCGTTTGTTTTCAGGGTTTTCAATGGCTGACCACATATTATTCAAGTCTTTGTTGAGATTTTGTAATGTCGGAAATTGTTCTTGAAGAAACCACTTTGATTGTTGATGTTTCGATAACATGTGGTTAAACCGCAAATAGATATTTCTTAATTTTCCTTCATAATTATTGATCAGAATATCTTCCCTTGTTATAAGAATTTGTGATGTGATTATGATACAAATTGTAAAATAAATAAAGTTGTACAACATATCTAACTGTTTAACTTCGTTCAGTATAAGTTAAGATTGAATATAAACGTTCAGTATCTCCATATTATGAAGATGTACACAGTACATTGTGATTATGCCTAGGTGTTAGCAAATATATAGCAGGTCAATCCACAGGTGATAAAATTTGTAAACTACAATCTACAAGATTTATGTTATCAGCATATAATTATCGACTACCAATTAAATCTAAACGAATTAATCCCCACCGCAGAAGATACTTCTCCAATCTATATCCTGAAAACTTCTAAATTTAATTTTGACAAGTTGAAAAAAACGACCGTGTAGCAAACAACCGTGTCAAGCAAGTGGCTAACTGTGTAAGTGCGCTTTGCATTTACATGCATGGTTAGATCAGACAGTCAGAGCAGAATTTTTATCTCTTATTTGATGGAAAGATCTCGGCCAAGGTTTCGGGAATCTGGCCAAAATGAACCTCCTCTTGATTTGATCCAGATTTTCCGGTCAGACAAGTCTCACATTTTCCGGTCAGACAAGTCTCACACCTCAAAGTTTTGTATTTCATTTAACAATTTGATCCATCTAATCGGTTTGGCCGTGTTAAAGCACCCCTTAATATCGCGTGAAATATGATTGAATATAATTGACTGTGTATATATTGGTACGTCTCTATATAATTGTATATAATTTGTATTGTTTTGTTTTGTTTTGTATTGTATCGTATTTTATCTTGTGAGTATTAAAACTATTATTAGGGAGCTTAAACAAGCGACGTTTTTGTCAACACGGACGTCACCCGTATGTTAGCATACTTAATTTTGGCGGTGTTTTACATCATGATGCTCGCGTAGGGACTTCGTAGACTTTAAAAACCTCAAGTTTTGTCATAATTGTTGAAGATCACCACAAACTGACAAAAACACAGTTTTTAATCCAGTCCCCTCTCGGCAATTTGACGTCCGTGGCGTCAAAAACGTCGCTTGCGCTCACTATTATTATTATTATTATTATGATGACGTCTTTCTAAACTCAGTGTCAGTTGTAATTGCTGAAAATTCTGTGTCAACTGAATGAGGTTTGCTTCACCAGTTTCTATCACCCCTATATTTTCCAAATAGCTCCTGAGCAGTATCCTGATCACAAGTTCTCCACATGCCCCCCGTCACTAAGACTAAGGATTGAGGGAGGGACTGGACCGTAGTTTACAACTCCGCTGATTTCACGAATCAGACGAACTTGTTGAATGTTCAGTATACACCACCTAAGAACAATTATGAAAACATTACTTTAGAGCTGGTTTATTGTATTGGGGATATATTGTTATATTATTATATATAATATCCTGCTCCCGAGAGGTCTCAATGTTTCCCGACGAAAAGTCGTGAAACAGTATGTCGCTCGAGTAAATAAATGAGATTTCCAAAGGGAACAGACAATCAGCCATCCCTGCAAACATGTCCATCCCTCTCATAATGTCTCTGCATCTGGAAAATCTCACCAGCAGACACTCATATCAAACTTGCGATTTGTCGACACTGTCAAAGGAGACGCCTCCAGGCGCAAAAATGTTGCCGGAGAGTTGCCACATCAACAGCGTTCTGGGAACCACAATGCCAAGGAAATTTATGATAGTGTTCCACCCCTATACTAGTTTATGCAGTCTTGTTATTTGGTGTCAGTATTATTTCTACGTTCATTTCTTCCTTTGTCTTGTATATTTCTTCGTTTTTATATTCTAAATATATAATATTTTTGAAGAGGAAAATTTATATATATATATACTTTAATTTATTTATTTATAACTTATATTATTATTTCACTTTATTTTGTTATTTTGGCTGGTTGGTTGTTTTGTTAAAATAATGTGTTCTGGGCAGTTAGTTCCAAATTAATTTACATTCAAAGAAAAGTCACTGTCTATACATTTTAAATTCATTCAGCTCTTTATATTCAAATATATTTCTCATATTATCTCGGCAAGTTTGGATCAAAAATTCATTCCCTATTATCCAAACCATCCTTTTATTCCTTCTCTGAAAGACACTGAACATTTACATGAAGGTGTAAAAATTGAAAAATTGTGACATGAAAACATGATGAATGAAAGCCAAGCAGAACATGTAAACACAACATGAATATGACAGCATGACAGCACAACAACAAACAAAAAATCAGTGTCTCATGTCCATGCAAAAGGTCAGGTCACAGTCCACAACTCAGGATTGATTGAGGATCATGTATGTATGGGTCTCTCATCCTAGGAGATGGTGAGGTCAGGTTTTGAGGTGAATTGAATGTCTGACGTGGTGATAAATCTCCTTCTTCTCCTTCTCCTATCATATATTCATTTACACACTTGTAAAAATAATAAAACTTTAAAACTAAAACTGTAGGTACGAGGTTGTACGCCGGAAAAAAAAAAAACATTTTTATTTTATATTCAAGAAAGACCAGAGCCATTCAGAGAAAGAACAACGAAGCCATTTCATCATAAATCAGAATTCCAATCAAATCATTTCTGATCTTGCAATTGAAGAACAATATCCCCCATTGACCACTAAACTAATCTCCTCCTCTCCCTCCCATCTCCAGTTCTAAAGTCCCCCAATCCCTCCACATAAGAGGATTCCCTAAGGGGACTGGGACTGGATTGAGGAGACCTGTTACATTTTTACAACTCCGCGACGAATCAGACAGAATTGTTGAATGTTCAGTATACACCACCTAAGAACAATTATGAAAACATTACTTTAGATGGTTTTGGGATATTGGGGATATGTTATTTATTTATAAAAATGTAAATGTCTGCTGAGAGTCTCAATGTTGAGACGAAGTCGATGGAAGTCATTGAGGCGAGCTCAGAAGTGAAAACTAGTTATTTCCAAAGGGAACAGACATTAAATGTTTTGTTATATAGCAACACTATGAAAAAGAAAAACCATTCACGCAACAACTTTATTTCATGAGAACGCTTTACAATGTAATGCGTTATTATAATAACGAACGAGTCTCAGCACTACAAAAGTACAGCAACGCGGTTGTAAGCAATATATTAACAATCAAATATCACTTTTTGTAAAAATTAATGGTCACATTTGCACCAGCAGAAGCCCCATCGTGGAAATTGACAGTCTGTTGGCTGTGCGAGGCAAAATTCTGGGTCAACTAGTGGTTTGAGTAAAAACTAAATCTTCTGCTTCGTTTCGAGCTTCGTTTACTAATACAATTTCACTAGTACTAGTTGACTTTGAGCTGTTAAAACAAGCAGTACTGAGAGAGTGTGAAATTTGTTTCTGCCTACCTAGAGTATTAGCGAATGCTGCTCTCAGATTTATGCCTGGAAACACGCATAATATGACGAGCTTCAAAATTACACTCATCAAGTAACGAGACAGCTGCCTAATGCAATGATTTGTACACGTTTGTGAAAGTTCCAACTCCTTGGAAATTCTACCCATTAAAGTACCTAAAGTGTTTTTACCAAGAAGGACATTACAGTACAAGACTTCGTCTTTAAAATTTTCCTTTCTTTAGGTTTCTGCCATAAACGTACAAGATAATTTAGGATTCAGCTTTGCTAAATAAAGTTCAAAACAGACAAAATCCTTTACAGGACATAATGGACCGTCTTGTTCATACATACGACCTTCGCCTGGGGAATTGTCTGGGAGGTCTTTACCTTGTCTAGTTCATCTGCAGCCTGATAAACAAACTTTCTTCCTGTCGCGCAGTCTGCACGGCGAACGAAAGGTTTTCTCTTCCTCGAGGAATTTGATGAAACATAATGTTAAACCATAGACTATCGAAAGGAATAGTCCTTTCGATAGTCTATGGTTAAACCAAACAAATTGTTGAAGGCTTTTCGGATCAGGAACAACAGAATTGTAAGACAATTGGAGATCCTCTCTGGATATTGCGTTGTTGGTGTTCAACATTGCCAAAACCTTGTCGTTTCAATTCAGTAATGACTAATGGCCGCCTCGTATACTTGATTTGATTTAGCAAATAGTTCTTGATCACCAATAATATTAAAATTCCTTTTCAGTAAAAAATGTCTCTGAAGACAAAATCTCAAATTCTTTCCATTCTTTTTCCTCGCATTTGGGTAAAAGGCAATGAAAAGTTCGTTGAGTTCTTCCTTCGAGATCTCCTCGAGGTATTCAATGTCTTTCGGCGGAGATTCGTCCGGAGCAATTTCATTGCAAAATGCTAGAAGGGTTGCCACAGCATTTCTTGTCGATTTTTTAGTTTTTTCCGAATCCTTTTTTTTCTATTAGTTGCTGTATTTCATCGTTTGATAGCCTCGAAAAACGTTGTTTTTTTAATTTTCGGCTCCAAAATGACCGTCTGAGCCATATTTTCAGATCAGTGGTCTGAGCGGGCTACAATTTTTTACTTGTTTCCCGGCGGAATACATTGTATTTATCTGAAGCCACGTGACCACAAATCAGCCAATCACATTTAGGGTTCACACTAGCTATTTATAACAATTGTACTTATATCTCTAATTGTTATATACCAAGTGTCAAAGTCCGTTTTTCGTGGCTTTTCATTGGACGAGAGATCCACGCGTGGCGGTCCAAAAATCACGGTGTTTCCGCGTAACCAATGGCAACGGGCAACAATGCATTTATTTTTCCCAAGGGAAAAATAACAAAACCGGAAGTAAGTGGCGAAGGCCCATTTTTTATTGTTTTTCTATATTTTAATCGAAATTTTAAGATTTAAATCGACATATTTTTTTTGTCATTTGACACTTGGTATATAACAAATCACTTATTTACTGAAACCTCGGGAAAACAGTATGTTTTGTGGCTCATCGACCGCTCGTTGTCAACAACGGCGGTCTCGGGTTGTCACTTGTCAGCTTAGGCTGAGGCCTCTGAGCCTCTCAACCTACTTCTGACAAACGGCCTTCGCTTCAAAGGTCGAGATCGTCTGCTTACATTTTTCTGGTTGACCACCCACTTATACCTAACTGCTTGGAAATAAATAAAACTTTGTATATTTTTTGGTAAAGTACTTTCTTGGAGCACACTAATTTAATACAGTATCCATTTTAGTTCATTCTTTTATATTTCTTTGTTCGACTTTAGCAACACTAAACTATATTAATCCTTTCTTTTTTCCATCATCATTTGTTTCAACTACCTGATCATAATTTGCTTATCTACATTTGTTGAGGTTTAGGTTGGGACTACTTAATTAAAAAGATAAGATGGTCAAGTAGTTCCGACCAAAACTTCGACAATTTATTGAAGAATACTACTTACAGTAGACCCCCACGTTTAAGATATCAACTTTTTAGCAATTTTAGTTCAAGTTACCTGACGATTTTTTCAACAACGCCAGAATTTTTCTTTCCAGTTGGTGCCAAAGCGATTAGAATAAGACACGAAACTGTAAATAAGATCAACGCTACCAGAATATATTTATAAATGTAGTCATAACCCATTCTTTCAGCAATTGGTAGAAGTAGTACTGGAGTGACAAGAACACTTTGGCATGCTAGAGGCAATATCTAAAACAAAACATAATTCAGTTAAACACAAAATGTTTCTCAACAATGGATAACATCTATTTTTTCGAATTAAATAATAGCACAGAATATCGTCTGTCTATTTTGAGCCTATACTTATTTGAGGATACAACCTACTTAATACGTTTTTTACGTAACGGTTCTTGTTGCTGTTGGTGCTTTTGACCTGTTACCCTTTTTGTTCCTGTTGCTGTTATAGTTCTGTATTTACTGTATTTGCTGTTGCTGCATGTTTATCAATTACAGCGCCCACACTGATAGCAGAATATTTTAATAAGTTCTTTGCAACAATAGGATCTACAACCCTACAACAATAGGATCTACAACAATAGGATCACCGCCACCATTTGAATTCAAACCCATTGAAATTTAAACAACACGCAAACAATTGAAGAGTTTGAATGCAAAGAAAGCCATGGGTCTTGATTATATCCATAGTCGACTAATTAAAGTTGCAGCGGCCAAATTAGCCCCTTCATTAACTTCAATACAGGGTGTCCCCCAAAAAAGTAAACCCTATGAAGTTGAAATTGAAATTAGCATTGCTGTCAAACAACCTATTGTATTCAATTCACACATGGGTATAATTAAGAAAAACTTGAACTGTACTGTATGTTAAGAAAGGATATTCAGAAACTTTTTGTCTTCGTTTGAGGCCTGTTTAACATGACGAATTTCCGTCCACAAAGATATTTCATATTAAACTGTACGAGTTAAATTCAACGGAAATTCGACATGTAAAACAGGCCTCAAACGAATACAAAAAGCTTCTGAATCCTTTCTTAGCTCACAGTTCAAGTTTTTCTTAATTATACCCATGTGCATGTGAATTGAATACAATACGTTGTTTGACAGCAATGCTAATTTCAATTTCAAAGGGTTTACTTTTTGGGGGGACACCCTGTATATAACTTATTCATCGAACCCTTTGGAAAATAGCCAAGGTTTTGCCGGTATATAAATCGAGTGCAAGGCATGCCGTAGGAAATTATCGACCCATTTCTATATTGCCGGTGGTAGCGAAGATATTTAAAAGGGAAATTCATAAACAACTACATGAACACTTAGTGCGAAACAACTTATTGAACCCAAACCAGCAAGAATTCCGCCCGAAAAGATCTACATACACTGCATTGATAAAGGTGACATGCAGATCACTGGCTTTCTAATATGGACAAAGGCTTATAGTGACGGGAGTAGTTTTCCTAGACCTAATGAAAGCTTTCGATACGGTGAAGCATCCATTACTAATTGAAAAACTTCGAACCTTCGGTGTGAGTCTTGATTGCTTTATTTCATATCTAAACGACCGACAACAACGGGTATTTTATAATGGAGAACTGTCATCAAATCAAACTGTTAACATTGGTGTTCCCAAGGGTCCGCTCTTGGACCTCTACTCTTCCTAGTCTACGTGAATGAATTGCCTAACTGTATAACCCAAAGCATGTATAACTCAATAAGTATGTTTGCAGACGACATGGCAATATATTGTAGCGGAAAGAATACTGCAGAGATTGAACAAAAACTGAACTTTGATCTGGAAAAAAATTATCATTGGCTCACTACTAACGGTCTTGCCCTTAATGTCAAGAAAACAGAATTTATAACTATAGCTACACCACAAAAGCTACGCTATTGTGGCCCGATCGATTTGCGCCTCAATAACAATTCTATTAAATAGGTTGAGACCTACAAGTATCTTGGAGTCATTGGATTGTAATTTATCCTGGTCATCTCAGATTGATAAGTTATGCAAAAAGGCATCTTCCAGAATTGGTATACTTAAACGTATTATGCCATACCTCTCGAAGTCGTCTGCTACCCTTGTCTATAATACCACTATAGCCCCTGTCTTTGATAACTGCGGGGTAGTATGGGACAGTTGTGGTACTACATCAGCAACCAAATTGCGGAGGATGCAAAACAGGGCGGCGAGGATAATACTGGGAGCAAGTTTTGATACACCATCTGATGTAGCTCTTAGCCAACTTGGAGATCACTTAGTCATAGAAGACAAAATCACAAGGCGATCATAATGTATAAATATTTGCATTGTGATATTGATGGAATCAATTTTAATCTGACGAGGCATGAGGAAAGGCATAGATACAACACTAGAAATAAAGTAGATTTTATACTACCTAAACCTAGAACCAACCAATTAAAGCGAACTTTCGAGTATTCAGCAATCTCCACGTGGAACTCATTACCTCCAAATATCAAATCATCTGAGAACTTAACAACCTTCAAAAAACTATTGTCAACAATGTGAACTTGGATTTTAACTGAATTAGGATTTTAGCAATTAGTATACACATACATCTTGTATTATAACTTTTATTTCTAACTTTTACCACATATGTTACTTATAGGTTTCAGGGCCACTAGGGAGAACAGTTGTAACTACTGATAGTGTTACCCTGTTGAAATAAAGCTTATTTTACTGTTTCTTTTACCCTTTAAAACTCTCACTATTAGGGTTGTTGGCAAATATCAAGATTTTGTTGGCATCTCACTCGATTGAATAATAATTGAAGGGTTTTGTAGATGGAAAATTATTGAGTGTAAATTATATACATTTATTAGACCTAACTAGGAACAGCTGCGAAAACTATAGGTCCCTGGCAGGAATCGAATCTGCGGCCCTGCGATTCCGGTACAGCGCTCTAACCAACTGAGCTACAGAGTCCAGTCACGACCAGTAGACGACCAGTACACTCAGTTTTTGTGGCCGCTCATGCCGCTCATTGCATTGCCAGTCAATTGCTTTTTCTTTCTGGCCAATAAGCAAGCTGGACTAACTTTCCTGGCCAGTAAACTATTTTTTTTGCATAAAAGAGCCGGCATTGCATTGCATCGTGGCCCCCCCACTGGTCGTCTTTATACTGTGGTCCAGTTGTCGAGCTCTAACCACAAGTTCATGTATATATACTAGGGTACTGCCATGTTAAGTTGTGGGTAAATATCAAGATTTTGTTGGCATCTCACTCGATTGAATAATAATTGAAGGGTTTTGTAGATGGAAAATTATTGAGTGTAAATTATATACATTTATTTTTCGAGAAGTGCAAATGCGGCCGAGTAGTTACTGTGTTTTATAAAATTTTATTAAGCTTTCGTCGTTCAACGACCTCTTCAGAATAAAAATGTATATTATGTACATTCTTTCGCTATTTATGTACAACTATACCACTAATGTAAATAGATAATTAGATACGGGTAATTAAATGTAAACCATTGTTCCTGGACAAAGCCTAATACTATTATGACAAATTCTATATTCTATATAAAGGTCTATAAAATATTATCATGAAAAGGGCAACGTATAAAAAGTTATTAAAAAAGCTAAAACATCAGGTCTGCGAGTTCGGAACTTTCTCGTGAATTGAGTTCAGGTCTTTCTTTCCTAATAAAGTAGGCCTCCTTCAGCCTCAATAGTACCGTGTCCGTATCTCTGGCTATGATAGCAATTTCCAGGTCTCTTGTACCATTGTGACTTAGATGTCGGAAAACTGACGATTCTAGTTTCTCCGTATGTTCTTTAATTCTATCATGTAATTCTTATGGTACTGCCAATATATGTTTTACGACATTGATTACACTTAACACGATAGACCACTCCGCGCGAGCTGCATATATTACTATTTATGATGGGACAACTGTCTCTATTACAGCCTTTAGTCTAGGACCTGTAAAGGAGTTTGTATGCATTTCATTTAGGACAGATTATCTCAACTGTTTTAGGGTAAAATGACCATGGCGGTCAACATGGCATATGTGCCAAAACCCGAATCCGGGGCGAAAGTCCTGAAAATGACCACGCCCAGAAACGGCACTGTCGGCATAGCTCTAAATCCTGAACCGCCAAAGCTACAGCCTTTTTGAATTGCTTATAGTGTTTAGAATGGTTGCTTTTATGGGTGGTCACTGGAGGGTGAAATTTGTCTAGGTATCATATTTTACAAGAAAATGACTATGCACCATCCCAGGTCAACTGCTAATTATGCATCAAATTACTCATTCACCTGGCAAAGTCTATGTTTTCTTATTTCCCAAACATTTTTGTCATAGGATGAAAAAATATGCTTATTTTAATATAATTATTATAAATTTCATAAGGAATGATATTGTTTTCGTGGGTTTTCTCCGGGTACTCCGGTTTCCCCCCACAGGGAAAGTTGACAGGGTGGGTTAGGTAAAAGGGCCCACAGTAATTGGCATATGCTGTTGTGGTGACCCTGCCCTAGTTGGCGAAGCTAAATAAAAAAAAAATAAAAAAATAAATATAACACATTTCATTTCACTTACCCCCCGCCAGAACACGATTTCAGCCATATTTTGCCGATTTGTTTGCTTTTTATCGCCGAGCCTCGCAAGTATCATCCAAATGTTCTACTTTAACACAATGCTAGTTGACTAAAGAATAATTCAACCAAGTTTCGTCGGGTTTTGGAGTAGTGCCATGTAGTTTATATTCGATTTTGTGTCCTTCGACATTTCCTCAATTATGTAGCCATTGCAATGTCTCGCAGCTTCTCTGCCCGATAAATGCCACTTCTTCGTACACATCTGTATTTATATTACAGTATCCAAAAATAATTGATTGTAGAATAGTCCCAATCGAAAAATTGAAAGCATTACTCCCATTTAGGAGTGAAAAACCTTCCCTCGTTCATCAAGAACGAGAATCTAAAACAAAAGGTTCAAAATAATTTGAAAGTCTCGCGCAATCTTCACGAAAACTCCTCGTGGGCAACATTACAGGGGGGGGAAACCATTTTCACGAATACGTTTGGTGGTGCAAAAAGATTGCGTAAATCTCTGGTTTCTTTTTCATAGCTAAAGGAAACCAGAAAAATACAAAATTACGCGAATATTTGTTTATTTTGTCATAAAACATATAAACAGTTAAACACACGAACTTTACTTTGGGAGTTTGGGTTGCTGTGATCGCGAACAAACGTATTCGTGAAAATGTTGCCCCCCCCTGTAATGTTGCCCACGAGCGGTTTTCGTGAAGATTGCGCGAGACTTTCAAATTATTTTGAACCTTTTGTTTTAGATTCTCGTTCTTGATGAACGAGGGAAGGTTTTTCACTCCCAAATGGGAGTAATGCTTTCAATTTTCCGATTGGGACTATTCTACAATCAATTATTTTTGGATACTGTAATATAAATACAGATGTGTACGAAGAAGTGGCATTTATCGGGCAGAGAAGCGGCGAGACATTGCAATGGCTACATAATTGAGGAAATGTCGAAGGACACAAAATCGAATATAAAATACATGGCACTACTCCAAAACCCGATGAAACTTGGTTGAATTATTCTTTAGTCAACTAGCATTGTGTTAAAGCGGAACATTTGGATGATACTTGCGAGGCTCGGCGATAAAAAGCAAACAAATCGGCAAAATATGGCTGAAATCGTGTTCTGGCGGGGGGTAAGTGAAATGAAATGTGTTATATCTCAACAAAACAATATCATTCCTTATAAAATTATAATAATTATATTAAAATAAGCATATTTTTTCATCCTATGACAAAAAATTTTAGGAAATAAGAAAACATAGACTTTGCCAGGTGAATGAGTGATTTGATGCATAATTAGCAGTTGACCTGGGATGGTGCATAGTCATTTTCTTGTAAAATATGATACCTAGACAAATTTCACCCTCCAGTGACCACCCATAAAAGCAACCATTCTAAACACTATAAGCAATTCAGAAAGGCTGTAGCTTTGGCGGTTCAGGATTTAGAGCTATGCCGACAGTGCTGTTTCTGGGCGTGGTCATTTTCAGGACTTTCGCCCCGGATTCGGGTTTTGGCACATATGCCATGTTGACCGCCATGGTCATTTTACCCTAAAACAGTTGAGATAATCTGTCCTAAATGAAATGCATACAAACTCCTTTACAGGTCCTAGACTACTTCTCGTTTGCGTCGTGGGGCGAGTACCTGTCGAAGTGTGGTGGACTTATGTATTATGCGAACCGGGATGTCTTCCTCCCTAAAGAGGCTTTTGATCTTGCGGTCAACTGCGTCAGATACATATGGTATACGGAAATATAGCCAGTTGGGGGTCTGCTGGTTTCATGGGTGTGTCTGGTAGGGTTACTTGTTTTTGTTTGTTCGATTACTCGCTGAGGGTATTTGTTGATGCGTAGCACTTTGTCAAATTGATTGTTGTGTTTCCACTTAGACTCCTCGGAGCTGCATCGGTCATTGATTCTTTTTCTTTCGCTACTGGCAAAATTAATCTTGGTCGCCTTGGGAAGATCTGTCTCGTAATGTACAGATTTTAGCTTTCTTCTTGTAGAACTCAAATTCAGCTTTCCCATGACTGGTGATGGTGACGTTAAAATCCAGTAAGGATAGAGACCAACCGTCTTCCGTTCGGGTGGGTTTCTCGATTTCGAAATTTATCCGGGGGTGTTGCTGGTTCATGTGGTGATAAAACTCGTCGGCTCGTTGTTCATCCCTAGCTTGTGAGTAAGTGTCGTCTACATAACGTTTGTACAAGCTAACTGGTTGATATCCGGTTAAAGCTGTTCTTTCGATCGTGTCCATGAATACTATTGCCAAGAGTCCTGATAGACTAGACCCCATAGGTAGGCTCTCGTGCTGGAGATATATATTCGACTGGAAAGTGAAATAGGTATTTTGCAGAATAACTGTCAAGAGGTTCTTTATATCATCGGTGGTAAGAAAGCAATACGTGGTATTAGTCTCCATTCGTTCTATGATGTTTCTTATTGCTGGTATTGTCGTGTATAACGAGACTAGATTATTAGACCTAACCAGGAACAGCTGCGAAAAATGCAACTATAGGTCCCTGGCAGGAATCGAACTGCGGCTGTTCCTGGTGAACCTGCAGCTGTTCCTAGTTAGGTCTAATAAATGTATTTAACTCACGTAACTAAAAATATAGCCTAGCCTTGATTGGAGTTTTGATTGGCTGGTCACACCCGTACGACCAGTACCTTTCTTTTCAAACGCAAACAAAACAAGCGCTGAAAAAGAAAAAAAAACGAAAAATAAATTTGTTACCGTTCTGGTCGGTGTCGGCTGGAAAAATAAAAAACCTTTCCTTCAGAGATAGAAGCCTCCCTCGGTCTCAAGGCCCCTTCTGAGACTTCTGAAAAATATTTTTTTTCCAATAACTCTCCCAGCCGGTAAATAACATATATATAATTTACACTCAATAATTTTCCATCTATACAAAACCCTTCAATTATTATTCAATCGAGTGAGATGCCAACAAAATCTTGATATTTACCCACAACTTAACATGGCAGTACCCTAGTATATATACATGAACTTGTGGTTAGAGCACGACAACTGGACTCTGTAGCTCAGTTGGTTAGAGCGCTGTACCGGAATCGCAGGGCCGCAGGTTCGATTCCTGCCAGGGACCTGGCTATAGTTGCATTTTTCGCAGCTGTTCCTAGTTAGGTCTAATAAATGTATATAATTTACACTCAATAATTTTCCATCTACAAAACCCTTCAATTATTAGAGTTGTTGTTTACATATTTACATATTTATTAATTGACATTCCCAGTAACTCCTAATGGCTTTTCAATGACAATTTTTACATAAAATTTTAAAAGGTGCACTAAAAATTAAATACAAATACTATTTACCAGTGAGATATTTACTAGTTATATAGACAATGTAATGATTTAAAATAGTTTTAAAATTTAAGATAAATGTTCCTTTAAAAGGTCTGATTTTAGTTCAGTTTTAAAAACACCTAGATCACTAATGGATTTTAATTTGTGTGTCCAGAGCGTTCCATATTTTAGTTCCTCTATATTTAAAACATCTTTGGCCACTCGATGTCCGATACTTCGGGATATCGAGATCTTTATTATTTCTAGTAACACGATTATGAATTTGACTTCTCTGCTCAAACTTGTGACAAAGGTATAAAGGTTCTCTGTACAGCAAACCGTTCTTTAATTGGTAACTAACCAAGTGTTTCTAAAGCCGGAGATATATGATCGTATTTGGAGATCCCTGTAATTAGTTTAGCTGCACAGTTCTGGATTAAATCGATCTTTTTCATGTTAACATCCGACGTGTTAGACCATAATGATGAGCAATAATTAATTTTACTCATAAATAATGTTTCAATAATCGTGATTAGTGTTGACTGGTCGAAAATGTGCTTTAGTCGACTAATTTGACCCAATTTAGAGATACCGCGCCGATAACTCCTGTTTATGCATGTTTGTTATACGTTAGGCGAGAGTCAAGAAATACCCCCAGATCTTTGACTTCTGTCACAGGTTTAAGACTTTTGCCCATAAAACTGAGGTTAGGAAACGTCTCCAGTTGTTGAAGCAGTTGTCGTGAACCCACCACCAGCATTTTGGTTTTATCTGGATTTATCAAAAGGTTGTTGTTACAGCACCATTCGAATACTCTTTGTAGGTCTTCTTCTATTGCTGATAAAGAGCAGTCCATACACGATAAAGAAAAATATAGAAATGTTTTTGAGTCATCCACGTACGATTTTAGGCAGCAGGATTTAGGTGTTGATGGTAGACTGTCGGTGTAAATATTAAATAAAAACGGTGAAAGGACGGAACCTTGGGGAATTCCATAATATGTTAAGGAAGTGGTTCCAATACCGATGCTGAGGAAGTGGTTCCAATCCGAATATACTGCGACCTGTCCGATAAATAGCTCTTAAACCATCAATAGACTGCCGCTGATTCACCTAGATGTATAGAATTCTTTGAGGAAGAATATCATGTTGAACGCTGTCAAAAGCTTTAGACATATCAAGAAAGATTACAAGAAAGATAGTTGTTTATTGTCAATTGCTTCCAATAAGGTGTCTGTCACCCAAATATTAAGGTTACTTCATACCTTGGAGTCATGTTTCAACAAAATCGGCCGCTGCGCGTTCAGTTTTTGACCAATGTCTATGAAATTTGGCACACATATTGATACATAACTGAAGAATCTAAGATTGTAACCATAGTTTAATACATTTTAATCTGTAGTTACAATGAGTGTATTTTATCAAAATAGTATGCTTTGCGCCACGAGATTTAAGTCCCGTTGGTTTCATATGCAAACATCAGAAATAACATGTTTCCCATCTCAACTGATCAAATAACAAAACTGTGTTCGCATTTTTTTATATCTATTTTAATCGCTTAGATATTAAGCATCAAAGTTGAACTATCTTATCTAGCGTGTAGACAATGGCGTATACGCTGATAAAATAAAAAGTATCGCATTAAATCGAAAACGCGAACACAGTTTTGCTCCCATAGTATCACTAAACAATGTGTTAAAATTTTGGAGCAATCGGATAAAACGTTCGGGACTTAAATATTTTTTTGTAGCGTGAACTTGCATTTTTTTCCTTCACTGTAAAAGCCGATTTAAACTTACGCGGGGTTTTGACTTACTCTGCAGTTTCCGCTCTCCCGCAGTGTCTTGATTGACAGTTTATATGTCAATTTCAATTATAATTTTCGCGCAATTTTATTTGGTTTAAAAATTGCTTTTGAAATATCTCGGCCGCTTTTTAAGATTTTTTTAAAAACTCTGCTGAATATGATATATATTTGTGTCTTTAGTACAAATATGTAAAAAAAAAAATAATAAAAAATCAAAGTTCCAAGGTATGAAGTAACCTTAAGAGTTTCCGTGGAATGTTTTTTTACGGTTTCCATTTTGATGTTCTGATAATAGCGTGTGCTTTGTGAGATGTTCTGTAAACTGATTCAGCACCACTTTGTCACATATTTTTGACAAAGTTGCCAATAATGACACAGGTCGATTATTTGACGCGACTTCATGATCGCCTTCCTTGTGTAATGGTATCACTTCCGCTAATTTCCAGATCGAGGGATACGTTGATGTCATCAAGGAGCAGTTAATAACGTCTGTAAGTGGGTCTAAGATAATCTCAAGTGAGTCTTTGACGCATTGGATACCGATTTTGTCGGGGCCCGGAGCTTTATTTGACGGAGATTTTATTAAACTCAAACGTTTCAGCAGTAGTCACATGTGGCGGAGGAGAAGTTATCGGGATACCGTTATCTTTTGTTAGTTTCTTTACTTTCTCCGCTGTTATTTTCCCACAGAAGTGAAATAGAAATTAAATTCATCGGCTATTATTTTGTGGTATTTTTGATAGCAGGGTTTCGTCGATTCTTTAGAAGCAAGCACCCTCTGATCACCTTCCACATGGATCTCGAATTTCCCTTATATTTCTCGACTTGACTGCGTATATAATTGGATTCCGCTGTTCTTAAAGATGATTTTATGGAGTTCCTAAGTCGCTTATAAACTTCCCAATCTTCTATATTATGTGAATGTTTAAATATCTTTAACTTTCTGTCTCTTAAATTCATTAGCTGTTTTATATCTTTGTTGATGAACGGGTGAGATCTTCCTCTAATTATAATATTCTTAATTGGCGCATGATTGTTTAGAGTATTTAAGAATAATTGATTGAAACAGTCAAGTTTTAGATTCACGTCGTTATTAGAGTATATCTCATGGAAGGGAAGTTGCGAGAGTTCTGTATTAAAACAAACTGGATCGAAATTCTTGTAACTTCTCACATTTAAATATTTGGACTGGGGTTTATTGATCTTTAATTTCAGTGTACAATAGACCAAACAATGATCACTAATGCCAATATCTACGACACCACTGTCTTTAACTTTAGAAGAAGACGAAATCATGATGACGTGTGGCAGTATATGATGACGTGTGGCAGTATAACTAGCACAAAGTTGTAAGAATTTATATAACTTACATAATTATAGAATAGATATCTTAGAGAAGTATCATCATCATCGAATGACTGAGCAACCAATGATCTTCCCATATTAATACCAAGAATAATCTGAATATCTCGTATAGCGTCCATATTTATTTGATATAGTCCCATGTTACCCGATAATACAGCAGCAGAAGATGACATCATATCGGATAGTTTAAGATCTTCTGGATGTAATCTACAAATGAAGATATATAATTACAATTTCCTTTCCGCATTTGGAATTGAACCTATATAAATCAGTGAAATATATTTGTTTAGGGTACAAAATCACCTTCTTACAGCTAAGACATGCTCTTTGTGATGAATGTCGTTAGGAAAAGAATTGGATAACAGATTGACTCATTTAACAAAAAATGCAAGTTCTTGTCCCTCAGTGGGTTCTCTACAGATGTTTAGCTAACGAAGCTAAGAACTCTTAATCAATAAATATCATGAGAAGTATCGACCTATGGCTATGATATCTTATGGTCTTCTATAGTACATAGCGTCTACTTTTACCTGCCATCAAATATATCTTCATCTGGCTTGGAATCAATTCTCTCGATGGTGTTTGGTGTTACTGACAAGAGAGAATAACTTTCACATTCTACTTTGTAAGGATCTTTCACCCAGTTTCCAACCAGTAAATTACAGATATATTCTGGATTCACGTCTTTCATATCACTCATATCTAAAGCTCTGTTCACCTGATGATGTGATGGACTACCACAGCAGGAGAGACTTGGGAAACAATCACTTAACGAGATGCCAGAACATCCGTATTTTCCAACACTGTTTGGTTCAAAGAATGCTCGTTGCAATTTCCACCTAGGAAAAGTAAAGAGACCGTAGGTTGTATAGTACGCTGCAAGATTTACAAAAACCTTTTTTAATGTAGATCATCACTACTGCCGGCGACGCATCAATTGAAGTGATTATGTTATTTTAGCTATTCGAATCCTTCGCTCACTTTGATATTTAAATTTATCCTCGCACAAAAGAGCCTTAATTTAAAGAGGGTTGCCTCCGACTTATAAAAACAAGCTTTGTGATTGGTGTGTTACATGGCAATTAAAGATAATAAATCATATAGAAATCGTTTTTCTAACAACTGAGTTGTTGACAAAACATGCTCATTAATGCAAAATGAGATAGCATGTGTATATCGTCGCTAGGAAATTCAATATTTGAAACCATTAGTGCTACACTTTCTTGTTGTTTAATATATTGTCATGCAAATATTAAGCCATCATAAAGTATATCAGGCACAACCTTAGCAACCTATTGATAAAAAAGCTATTACGAAGCGACGAATAAAATAGTGTTATATATAAGATGTACAAAATGACCAAAAATTGTTTTCAAGAAGTTTATATAATTTTCTTGGAACACTTTCATTTTTTGATGTATAGCATGCAGTACCACTAATTTGTACTACAGGTGTATGTCGTATCTTACCTGTTAAACGTTTGTACAGAAACACGTTGTATAGCATAGATATAAGGTGTAATCCACAACAAAATGGCACTTAACCATAGCGCGATATTAAATGAACTTTCGTGGTATTCAATTCCAACCATATTTGTCTTATACACCCTCCATTTAATGACGTAACTGTAGACATAAATTAAAATTGCCCAAAATATTTTATCTCTCATAAATGGTATCCATAGCCAAAGAAGAATGCCCAGCACGAGCAAACCAATACTTGCGGGTCGTGGTATCACAGAAATATATTCTTCTATTAACCATGGTGTAAAAGTAAATGCAAACGAGATTAAAAATGCAAAGAATAAAAACTTTACTTTATTGTGCAAAAATCCTTTGGGATCAAGCAAGGACATGAGTATATAGAAGAAAGCTGTTGCAAGTAGAAGGAAGGTGAACAAAATATAAGTAAAGTACATTCCTTCGTTTGAAAACGGAACACATTCGTTGCTCCCAGACATATTTGATATCTTCATCACAGTTTTATTTAAACTTGGATTGATATGGATTTCTTTTGAAGCGTTAAATGATTTTGTTTCTGAGTCCGGACAGATAAATCCTTGCCTAAGGATCTCACCGACCAAAAAATCCACTACAAATGCAATGGGTAAACATGGAGCAGCAACGTTAAGTACTGGAATCACAACAACTACGAAACATAAGAGCAATATTAACATAACTGTATCAAAAATTCCTCGGAATGGATTTGTCCAGTCACATATTATACCACAACGTTTTCTCATATTTTCAAAGAATCTTTCATGCCATTTTGGATCATCAATCCCGTTATGACGAAATTTCCATTCCAAATAAGAAGCCCCACAAAATCCTCCGCCAGAAACGCAGCTCAGATAATCAATATAAACAGATTTTTCAAGTAAACGTCGTAAGACACCAGAACAAAGGGCCGCAGATCTAATGCCACCTCCAGAGAAAGCAATTCCAACTTTTTTACTATTTTCAGCAGCCATGCCTAAACATATATAAGACTGACAAATTTTACAAAACATACACTGTGAATATGTACATCGGTTAAATTGTTCCTACTCTTGAGGAAAATATTACAGTTGGGGGAGTTGAGGTACGGGAGAAAACATTTGGGGAGAGGCTTTTCTGATCGCATTTTCGCCTTTCCGGCAAACTGCATGTGATCGATCTTCTTTCAACTTATCAGCTACGCGAGATACCGTTCATTTTGCAAACAGCATTTATAGAAAAACTGCTAAACAATTGGCGTGACTTTTGACCTTTTGTCTATATCTTTTAGTTTGAGGCCGAACCGGAGGTCGAAATCTTTTCGGTATCAGACAATATAACATGTCTAGATTTTGTCTAGATATGCATCGCAAAAAGATGAAATACAGTAAACTACAGTATTCACTTTCGACTATTGTCAATTTTTGTTAAATTCGAGAACAATTTCTTATACAATAACTATTTAAATGCCAAAATATAACTGAAATAGGATTCCACATCTTTTATGAGACTGCAGTATACTGTACCATACAGTCTGTAGTAAAGTGACGTCTTTTGGCTTTACGTCTTGTGGTAATCCATATCTTTAATAATACTGTGATGTTAGTACAAATGGTCACGATTTGTTTTGTATTTTTAAAACTGACAGCTTGTATATAGGTTTTATAAAATAAAACAAGAAAATATAGAATTCGGAAACGAGGTAAACTACGTGATAAACTTACCAGAAAGCCACGATTAACAGCAATAAGTACGATTTAGGATCAACAAGGACAAGGTCAAAGTTCTTAATCTGAAACTTATGCAAGGCAAACTTTAAAGAATAAAAGAACAATATTCAATAAGAGACCGCACCATATTGTTTATGAGATTTGTTGATGGCACCTGTCATAACGATTTTTTAACTATTTTGTTTTGTAAACAATATATACTTTGTTGTAATAACAATTATATATAACAATATATTTAATATATGACAATACCGTAAACCTCCGATTATAAGCCCTGGGCTTATATAAGTTCGTAAGCGGTTTTTGATGGGCTTATACACGGAGGGGGCTTATATACGGGGGGGGGGACTTATACATGGACGACATTTTGGGTTAGTGGTAACCAAGTATTTATTGTTAATTATAAACACGAAAATAAACAAAAATTAATAACGCGTGTTCAGATGGGTCCTCGGAGGGGGGAATAGAACTTCCATGTACATACTTCCTTTACGGGCCAAAGCTACACAAACGTCCGTGAAACACCATCAGGACGAACATTCAAGCGTTTTGTAAAATTAATACTTTATAAGCTTATAACATTTAAATACACACTGCTATAAAATGTTTTTGTTCAGTTACCGCTATGTGGAATTTTTTGAGTGCAATAGTATTATATACCGATTACCGGTATAGTGGGCTTATATTCGGGGGGGGGCTTATATTTGGAATGGTGTGAACGTTAGTAATGTCCTCATCTCTATTCTGTGGTAAAGTGATGGGCTTATAGACGGGGGGGTGCTTATATTCGGGGGGGGATTATAATCGGAGGTTTACGGTATGTGTTTTAATTTCTCCGCGGTCCTGTGCGCCACACTCACCCAGGCAAATTCATGACGCAGGCACAAAGAATCCCATTCTTCTTTCGAACACAGAAATTTAATATATCAGTTGATGGATTAAATACTGACTAGTCAGAAAAACGGTTTTTTATCGGGAAGCATTTCTATTGTGAAATGTTTACCACAAAAGCGTATAGTTTTTACCCATGAATAGTTTTTACCCATGAATAGCTTTTACCATGAATAGTTCAAATCAAGTGAGAACAAATTAAAAATTAAAAATTGAATTCCTGTTCATTTTGTCATAAACTTTGTAGAAAAGAATGTTAGTACTGATACATCCACTGTTTTCTGGCCAAAAAAAAACACACAAAAACTTGTTTTTGTTCATTTTAACAATTTAAAAAAATAAATTTCGCGTGCGCCCGCAATTTATTGACAAGCGCTGGCAAAATTCCCACCTGTTGTTGTTGGGTGTTGTTTATGTAAATGAATATAATCGGATTCGATCTGTTGATCTTGAGCGCCTTTGAGGTATTTTTGTGGTGAATAATTGGAATTTAACGTTCTTATAAAATATTACACTTCAACTGAGTGTTAGGACGCTTTTATCAATCAGGTAAGACCATTTCAAGTAATTATAATATTCACTACAATGTTGTGTATTAAATTATGAAGCTAAAAAGTTGCAAATTAACAAATTTTACATGGCAAAGATTGACACCGAATTTGCTGGATTGTTCGCATGATTGCTGTTTGTGTTATTGCCGTTAGGGATGCCGTTAGAAGGCAGTATTTGTGGTTTTAGTGTTGTTCTGGTCAGGTCTTTATACGGTCTATTTGGATGAAAGCGCAACACAAGCTTATAAGACCAGGAAATCCACTTGATAATTTTGACATTTGGCGAACTAGCTGTGTGTTAGGTCGATATAGTTCCCTGCTGTCTATTTGTAAAGCACTGTTGGTCGATAAAATACAACTTTAGACAACAAGTCAAAGAAATAAGAAAAAAGTGTAAATTTAGTTAAGCTTTTGTGTAAACTTAATACTTGTGTATTCAACGAATTCTTCACGTATTCTTGTGGATTCGTGTACAGGCAGTGCAGCGTATCAATGTTAACAACATTCATCAGATTATTAGTAAAGTCTATTAATCGTGAGTGAATTAATGCTCAACATATCGCAATATCGTGTTAGCAGTAGATCTAATTGTTCTGTGAAGTTTCCAAATATAATTATTTCCTTTCTCATGGATTCTCCTACAATGGTATATAGCATCTTTAGAGAACAGACTAGAATTGCATATTTCATGATCCACTACCATCTAACTCAATCTGATTGAAACCTGTCAATTCAATAGACAAGATTTTTAAAGGATTTTGTTTCCCTCATTAAATCATACATACTATTCAGTTATGTGCATATTTTGTACTATATATACATGCGAACTATACAATATGATCAAATATCAGGGAGAAATTGGAATCAACTGATGAAAACAATATATCAATATTGAATAATTTCAACAGGAAAGGCATGCATGCATAACAAAGAGTATGAGAGGAAAGTTAAGTGTACATTGTAAGCTTTAATTCATACACTTATAGCAGGCTTAGTTTAGCTTTACTATTTTCACCCTACACCAGTGCAGAGACAAGTGGCAGATCATTGTAGAACTGGTTGCACTAGATATTGGAAAGTAGAAAACAAGGTATATAGATACACAATAATATGCTATACATTTATTTTGTGGTTCATACTTGAAATTATATTCATTGAAGTTCATTATTAGCTCATTCTCACCAAACTTAAGAATCTATTTAAACATTTTACTCTAACGTAAGACATTTCGTTTTGTTGGTGAGTAGAACTTATTTAACTGGTCCATTTAAATATCTTGTATTAATATTTAATAGTCAATGATATATAATCTAATTTTGGAATTTAGTTGTCGTTGTTGTTTGGATGTCAGTACAAAAATTCTTGTTACAATTTTTAATACTGTATATTTATATAATTATTATGTATTTGGAACTGAAGTTTCAGTATCAATGATAGTTTGTCAAGTACCATATACCATTGACAGATCAATTCTGTCAACTAAGATGGGACAGACTACTCAGATAAAACATTCTGTGAAGTTTATGACACCCACACAATGCTCAATTTGAAAGCATTATAATTAAATATTGTCAGTATTTCTCTGAGAAATTAACTTTTAGCTCTATTAATTGAGTGGCTGTCCTGCCCATGCTATGCCAAGGTTAAATATTTTTACTCACTTTAAGATAGTTTGTGTCACACTGACGCTTCTGTCTTTTTTAAGCACCCAATAAATTGAAAAGACATGTCGAGGCGGCAAGACACAAACCAATCAAATGATGATATTGACTATACACGTCATGATCCTGTGAACATTATTTATAAAATTGGTATCTATGGCTGGAGGAAAAGATGTCTTTACCTGCTCATTCTCATCATAACTGTCATAACAATAATTAATCTGGCACTTACAATTTGGATTATGCATGTTATGAACTTTAATCTGGTAAGAATTAATATGGCAATTTATAACAAAATAGAACAGTGGTAGGCATTTGCAAAATATAGTCCTACCTACATGTATTACCACTCTTTTGTTGCTGCAAATGTTAGCCTTTAAAATTCTAATGGCATGGAAATTTGCTTAAATAATTGCCTATCAAGGCTTTCACAGACCAATTGGTTGTAAAATCAATGTTACACATCTTTGTTACACAGTAAATCAGCAATCCTTCAAATAATTTTTTTGGGGGGGAGTGTCTGCCACTGGTTAGAAAATTTTAAGTGCTCATTAAGATGCTTAATGTTTAATAAGAGACGTGAGAAAATAGTCTGGTTAACCCAAATACTCTCCATGGGGAGTAAAATTGACCTGTGTTAGACAGAATCCAGCAGTCTATTAGGCTTTAATTACATATTCATGGCTGGCCACTCGCAGACCATCCTCACATAGTGGTGATTTATTCTGTATTTCTATGACCATTTATTTGATTATACACCTTACATTTTAACACATGCACACTGTATGTCTTGTATAAATTACCACTGTAGAAACTGTAACTAATTACTTTATTAATAGGATGGTATGGGAAAACTTAAAATAACAAATAAAGGAGTTCTGTTGCAAGGAAATGCAGAATTTGTCAAACCACTTTATGCTGAATCAATTGAAACCAGAAAGGTATTGTATGACACTGTGTGTTTATTGGCCTTTATTCAATATAAAAAACTGATGTAATATATTACACAATGCAATATACTGTGTATCTTAACTCATAAGGACGTACGTCCCTTGCATACAAGGCTTGACAAGTACTACCTATAGACGACTTAAGGGAGTTAAGAAAAATAAACTAAGAAATATTTAAAACGTGCGGTGCCAGTATGGGTAGAGTATAGCAAATGCGGCGGTTGACTGTGGTGTAAAACTACCTGATATTTAGGTAAAAGAATTATAAAATGTATAAGAAATGGGGACTTTTATGAATGATTTTTGTCTTTTCATCCGTTAAGTAACATCCTGTACCTTGACCATTAAGTAACATCCTGTACATTTTAGGATAAAGAAATGGTTATACAATCAACAGCCAATGTTACAATTAATGCTAGAAATGATAATGGTACAACTGTCTCTCAACTTTTTGTTGGAAATGATGAAATTGTTGCCAAACAAAAAGTTTTCAGAGTTCATTCCAATACCGGAAAAGAGCTTCTATACGCCGACGAACATGTGGTTCGCTTTGGATATACCCAGTTGAGATTTGCAAGTAGGTTTTTACAATATCTGTAAAGACTGTAATGTGGAGTGGTGCTGTAGTTTATGTAATAGAAGTAGAGAAAACATGCATCAAGTATTTACGTGTGTATATACAGTACGTACCAGAAAATTGACTATTGTTATTAATCGTTTACTGCGACCTGTCAACCTCCCAAGTTGGCAAACTTTTGCCGACACCCCAATCCAGTTCTTCTTAGCAGAATTTTTTTTAACTGCGGATAGCAGCTCAAAAAGCTGTCATGTTCGTTCGTGTTTCTGTGCGAGATCTTATAACTGTGACACCAGATGGCTGCACGACTTTGTCAGACTTTGTAATTACCAGTGCTTGCAGCTGCTCCGAAATTGCAATTCCGAAGGTAGATACTGAAAGTGGCCTAAAAAAAATGCAGAGAGGTGCCGACCTGGGTCAGATTTAGGTCTGCATTTTTTTGCCAAGGACTGTTACTGTAAGCTTTTTCTTATTGCATAATCGCCAGGACAAGGGAAAGAATAAGTAGCCTGCCGGCAGCTCCATATTTTCCATAATGAGTGTTCAGTATATACAATCATTCCTTTGGAGGGACTTAGCCCCTTTTTTACTTGGACCAGTCACTGCATCAGATTCGACAGATTGCTTGCTACATTCACAGAATACTATAGTATTCTGTGCTACTTTGTTCTTTGAGTTGCGAATATAATAGCGTAGCTGCGTAGCCAGTTAAACGTGACGTCAGAAAACTCATTTGAAACCTGTTGAGCAAGGTCGTTACTTTTGATGATAAATAGCGCTGACTATTGAGTATTGTAATCTGTTTTTTACATTTTGTACTTCGTAGGTGCTGACAGCACAGTTAACTTCACTGGTGCGTTGCAAACTCAACATGTACGATCTCCTCCATTTAAACATCTTGAACTTCATTCTCCAACAAGATCTGTCTATCTCGAAGCTCCTAAAACCATCGGTATTAATACAAAAGGTGGTGACATTTTTGTGAAAAGCAAGTTTTCAGCATCATTCTCCTCTGATGAGGTATGTGTATAGTAGAAAACTAGTAGTGTAATTGCTTTGTGTTTGGGAAAACACCATGTCCATGATTTTATATTTACACTATTCAGAGAGAAAACATATCAAGACATTTCTAATATGAAAGAATTTAAGAAATAAGAAAGAATTTTGACCGACATGACCATGGAAAAATTCTGCTAGAAATATGCAAATCCCTAGATTTAAGAATCTTAAAATAACCTTTCATGGCCACCAGGGAATAAGTACAGTCGATTATATGATAGTTAGTCATGAGTTATTGGACATATTTCAAAATTTTGTTGTTCGCCAACCCTGGATTAACATTAACAAAATCCCAATAAACCCAGTTTCAGAAAATCAGCAAGAACTTTTCAGTCTGGTCTCAAGATTTCAAATGGTCTCAAGACTCTAATTATAAAATACACCTTGAATTATCAAATAATGTTGATGCGGCAGTAAAGGAGTTCGTAAGAATTTTAGATTCAGCAGCAAAAAAGTCATTACAAATGATTACTAGGAGTATAAACGTTTGTTGAGACAGAAAAAAACGAAAGCACCAGAATAACAAAATTGAAGAAATTATAAATACAACTAATCCAAACCAATTTTGGTCATCACTTAAAAATATGTCAACGGAGCAACTAAATTCCCAAAAGGCACACGTTCCAATCGACAAATTATACAATCACTTTAATATTTATATAAGATTAAGCAATTATTTCCAAGACCAGAATATTTTACATCCCTCTCAAATTGGTTTCCTCAGTAGCTCTAGGATACCGAACAACGGATCATATTTTTTCTATGAGAACTCTGATTGATAAATATGTTAATCATTCAAACAAAGGTAAATTATTTTGTTGCTTCGTTGACTTCCAAAAAGCGTTTGATTCGATATGGCATCAAGGCTTATTTAGAAAATCATTAAAAAACAAAATAGGCGGACACTTTTATGACCTTATTTTAGACATGTACTCCAAATCAGCATGCGCTATCAAATATGGTAATCAAAGAACTAATTTCTACAAATTTAATAGGGGCGTCAGGCAAGGATGTATACTTTCCCCTCTTTTATTCAACTTATATGTAAATGAACTCCCGAAAATCTTAGACTCTCGCGAAACGGACCCAATTACTTTACCAAATGGTTTAATTGTTTATTCTACGCGTGGCAAGTGAGTGAGAGTTCGCTTATTGTCTTTCGGCTTGGATGTTTTGCGAATATTTGTTCGTTTTCCACACTGATTCTATACTCTGTTTATAAAGCCAATTTCACAGAAATAAACTGCTGTATACTAGTACTAAAACATACAACGATTATTGTAGAAAAGAGTGTTGCTTTTTCACTAGTTTAGATAATATAGAATATCAGAAACTTTATACTGTGAAATATTTTGATCGGCCACAAGGCCAGTTTTTTATCGATCATGCATAGTTTGTATGCAAAATAAAATTTTATTGCACTACCAATATAAAAATATCCATGGAACCTTTAAGAAAATCTAAAAGTGGGACTTTTCTTCTTTGTTATATATAAATCCCAGCACTCCGACCTTTTTCAGCAAAAAGGCATGCTCAGTTGCTCACTCCTGAAATGGTCTCGCGGGAAAGTCTCGCGACATAAACACGCGTGTTTTCAAATTTGGCCTCATGCGATCTTAGGGGAATGGGTTCTAAGTTCATGTTACGCACACAATAGGGTAAGGGATTGGGTCGGGATTGGGGTCAAGATCAAAGAGAAATATTCGTGACTCGTAACATACCATCAGCGAATCACAGGGATAACTTCAAGGGACTAAAAATGATGAAAGAAAATAAAAACTAATTTTATCAATTCCAACAACGAAAAATATGTTTTTTTGGTCACCTAAAACTCAAGGGATCTAAAATAACGGCATTTAACTATGATTTGTTTGGTAAAAGATAAAATTAAATATCTGGTGGTAAACTCTAAACTCTGAGATTTATAATTTGTATCAACGACTTGACGAGGATATACTCCATAATGATATAGGAATGCCAAGTTACAGGTATACGTTTATTAGAAGGACTAAGGAGAAACCTTAATGGAGATTATTTGGACATAATTTAAAGGGAATTTATACTATACTAATTCCAATGACTTAATGGTAAAGTTGTCAGAAATAATTTGGGCCAATTTAAAAAGTGATGATTAGTAAAAGTTCAATTAGAAATAATATTGAAGGGAAGACTTAATATGGAATTCTTAATGATTTTGGTACCTGGATAAAGGAAAGCACAATGAAAACAATTAAATTGATTTAAACTGTGATTTTAACTACCTTCTGCTGACCAAACAACAACTTATGATGACAAAAACAAGCAATCGGCATTATATAATTACAAAAGTGACGACAATTTAAATAAGCTGACCCCAACAACTGATTCGACAAAATAATTTGGGAAGAGTGAATTACAAAAGTGATCACACCAGTACATTTGAGGAAAAGTGGAGTAGCCATGAAACACATCTAAAAACATTTAAAATTAAATAGTTTAACAAAACGAAATGCCAGGAAGATTTAGCATTAGCGTTTAACTACTTTACATACAATTCATTTCCAAATCTTGCCTGGCAGGAGTGGGAACTAAATTCATTACAATTCTGATCCGGCAGGTGCTAGGATATTAGAAACGAGCATGACAACCATTTTCCCACACGTGATGGAAAAATTTAAAAATTAAAAACTTAGCTAAAAAATTAATGAAATTAAAAAATAATGAATTAAAAGATGCTTATAAAAAGATTTCCTTAAAAAGTGGAAAAGTGATTAAATTTAAAAAACTACTGAGGGCAAAACATTATAAAACAAATCTGGAAAAATGCAAAAATACAAAGATAACTAAAATAAATTTATCAACAGGAATCAAAAACTCAAACAACAATCAACCAGATCACAGTTCAAATTTACACAACAGAGAACAACTAAAACAACAATAACACAGTTAACAATTTACTTGGACAAAATTACCCTTTGTTCTGCTTTATAGCAAACGAGTAACATAATTATTTTTATGAATAGAATTACTTCCAAACTATACCTAATATTAAAGTAATGTAGAATAGACTTCATAATATAATTGCTACAAGAGAAGATTTAGGAAATTTCAAATTAGGAATTATGCAGACAAACACACAGATAAAGATGGTATAAAATTGGTAGTTATAGGATATGTGAAAAATTTTCATATTTTTAACCTGATCCTGAGGCGTTGTGATAGTGAAACCGATTTTTAACAGGCTCTCTATACTAGACGTTGCATATAGAATGTAAAAAACAATGACAGGTATAGGTTACTATATATCATAAGGAAACAATTTGAAAATGTTAGAAAATAGTTTATATCAATTTTTCAAATTTTAAAATGTTAACAAAAAATAACAAAAAACTGCCAATCTGGCTGACAAACATCACTCTCTGAACAAAAAACCAATCTGGCTTAACTAAATAATAATTTAATGAATAATAATAAAGGCTTAATAAATGGTTATTTGTTCCATATCTCAAAAGGCTTAATTCGATGATCTTGTTTTCAAATCCAAAAAAAGGCCCGATAAGCAGTCGATCAGTTAAAAGGTGTGCTCTAACTTAACTATATGGCAATAGTTAACAATGTAGCCTTTAACTCTTCCCATCGTACAAAACCAAAGTCAAGTAAAAGATAAGTTGGGGAGTCATACAGATCATTATTAGAGGACCGTTATAGAGAACATTGTCCTCAAATTATCTTCTTAACTGTCTCGCTATTAACAGAAATGACTCTCCTAACTGTCTCGACACAAACATACATCTATGTTTGTAGATGATACAAATATATGAAGCATTGTAATTCAACTGGTGAACATACAACAACAACTACTTAATGAAAGCAAAAACGTTTTTTACCAGTTATAAAAGTAAACGCTACTTAAACGCTAAAACTCACATGATGATAATAGCCTCTAATGAAAATTGAAACAATTCTCACATAACTCATAAAAACTGTTGGGAAAAAAAAGTACTGGGAATTACTTAGAAAAAGTATTGAGATGGTAAATAGACAATGAATTCAGATGCAAAAAACTAAAAAGAGCATTGCCTTATTAAGATCAGCAAATTTGCCTTGTTAGCCAAAGCCAAACGAGATTAACACCAAAAAAACTCTATTTACACCTCTCACTCACTAGGAATACAATGATTTTTACCTATTGCTACAATGTGTATTATTAAAAATGTCAACAAACTACAAGCAAGCTTTGCAAGGGCCGGGTCGAAAGTAAGTAAGAAAGATATATTCAACTTTTTAAGTTAATATTTTACCAGATAATTATATTTTAAAAAAGAGATGATAATGACATTTAAGGCCTAAAGAGAAGGCCCCATGAAATTTAATACCTAATCAACTAATAGAATAAAAATGAAACATCATGTGTAAAGTAAAAAGTAATGTGTGTACTTTGCCCGAAAAACTAAAACAGACTTCTGAAGAAAATCGTTTTCCTGCATCAAAGCTGCATGTTGGATCGAGGTGCTGATAATACCACAATCAGCTTCCAAAGCTCTCCCAGAGTAACTTCAAAACTTTAATCCACAACTATTTTCACCATTTTGGATTTAGTGCAGCCAACCACCTGTCTGTGGACAACCACCTGTAAGTGACTGATCCGGAGGTTGGGGGGGTCTGGGATAACACATACTATTTCTAGTTATATATAGCATCATTAATAAGTTTTATATAGTCTGTTCACTGCATGGCTTTTTCTTTTTTATATAGTTGTATAATGTATAATAGATTTTTCAATATTGTAAATATCCTAACGGCCCCTTGAAAAGCAGTTTAATCTGAAGGGCTACCGTTTTTAAATAAGATGAATAATAATAATAATAATAATAATAATGGCCTTATAACCGGGGAATGGCTAAACGGAGAGTTATTACGAGAGAGTTAAATCGGAGAGTTAAGATTTCGGAGGGTTAAGTTCGAGTCACGCCCAAACCACGCCCACCATTTTCAACGGCCACGCCCAAATTTGAACTCTCACGATGCTTTCTTTAAACTAACATGAGAGAGTTTCTTCCGCAATTTAAACGTAAAAAGCACGAGAGAGTTAGTAAGACTTTGTATTATTACCGTCCACTGCAAGACTAAATGAAAAAAAATTTTTAGTTTTGCAATAAATACGACCTATAAGTGTTAAGCGTCAAGAAAACTTGTAAAACTTGCACAAGCAAGAAAAACGAGGAAGTAATGTATTAACGTGGTTTATCAATAACATGGCAAAATAGCGTGTATGCCAATAGGCGATTGCTGGACAAAACAGGAGCTAAACTATACACGACATTTGTATTAGATTATAGTATAATTTGCTAAATACTTGTCACGAATTTCTATTTGAATATGCCGGCTATTGATGTATCAGATACAGGATATACTAAGCAAGGACTTTGCTTTGCTTCCGATCAAATTTCCGAGTCCTAAAGGCTAGACGGTAAGGGATACAAAAGTACTTGCCATTTGTATTAGTTTTGTTAATCGTTAATTCAAAAACTGATTTAACTTCGCTTTATAACAACAGAGAGTTATAAATATGTTAGCTCTCTCATGACTTCTCAAGTTGCGGAAGAAAGTAAGTCAAATTTAACTCTCTCATATTAGTTCAAAGCAAGCATCGGGAGAGTTAAGAAATTGGGTGTGGCGGCGTTGAAAGATGTGGGCGTGGTTTGGGCATGGCTCAAACTTAACTCTCCGAAATCTTAACTCTCCGATTTAACTCTTCGGTGATAACTCTCCTTTTAGTCATACCCCGATCTTAGGCGAGTTTCTATGGAGGTAGCGTTCCAGTTCTATTTAGTTCAATGGGTATAACCTTTCATTCAAACGGTAATTTTTTGATTTCAAAACAACGATTAGTAGAAAAAGCTAGACTATATTGACTATGTGCAACAAACTCACTGTCACAGGCACAGGTAGATTTAATATGCAACACAGACAATCATTAGCTAAATTGAGCTCAGGTAACCATGATCTAAGAATTGAAACTGGTAGACATTGTATCCCCAAAATCCCTGAAAACCTTCAAAAACGATACAAATCGCCATTCTGAATTATCTTCTATTTTTTTGTTATCATTACTATTATTATTTAATAGCATTTTATTGTCGTATTGTATGCAATACCATCTATGCAAATGAATGGAAAAATGTTGCTACGCTCGGGTAATATACTAATATAAAAATACAAATAAATGATTGCTTGAGGAACGAGGGTTTTAGGATTTAACTACCTGAAAAATACCGGGTGTCCCGAAAAAAACTTACGGTGTTTGATTTAATGTAGCGCAAAAACTACAACAGGTATTTCACTCAGATAAGTTTCATTATATTCAAAAAAGGCAACTTAAATTTTGGTATATGACATTTGAATGACATTTGATGCAATATTGACCGAGCTACGTCGACAGATGTTTGAAGTTGAATAAGCATTTTTGAAATTGCCAAGAATTAGCGTAAAACGGTCTGATCAAATATCTGTTTGGTTAAACATGATAAATATTTCTATTTTGGTCGAAAGAACGCATGCACAACGTTATTGGTCCAAATATCAAGATTTATTCATCTGGAAAAGCTTGTCCTTGAGCATGAATACATCGTCTAGCTCTGGAAACCATGCCATCAAAGGAATTTTGGATCAGTTCTTCATCCTTACTTTCACATGCCAAAACAATTGCCTCACGAAGCTGTCTTCAATGTTTTAAACTAAATTTTCTGTCAATGTTTATTATTCCATTTTTATTCCCAAGGGTAATAAAAGACTAACAAAATAATAAATCTACTAGGAAATCATCTGAAGTTAAAGTTAACTTCATTGAAATTGACAATACTTGTGATAGAATGGCAACTGTTTTCAAATTAATATAATAAGCCGTTTTTTCTCGTTTTCACTAATTTTAAAAACGTACCGCAACTTCAAGCATCATTCTGTATCTCGGTCAATATTGCATCACAATTCAAGTGTTATATACCAAAATTTAAGTTATCCCTTTTTGAATACAATATAAAACTTATTTGAGTGAAATACCTGTTGTAGTGTTTGCGCTACATTAAATGTAACACCGTAATTTTTTTTTGGGACACCCGGTATAACAAGAACTTCTACGTTTCGAGCGAAGGCCCTTCGTGTGGAAGTTAGTAGCGTGGGTCGGGGCCCCGAAATAATTGTGGTGTTTTTCCCAAACAGAAAACAATTAAATTGTTCCCCATGCAAATCTACAAATGATGTATACTAGGAGTCTAGGAAACTGGGGTAGGTGTATACTAGGAAACAACCTTTGATCAAATATTTCTCGTCCTGCACGAAAGAAGAATTATCGATGTTTCAGGCGAAGGTCCCTACTATCTCTCCCGTCCCGACAACGACCTTTTTTCTGAATTGTCCATGGTGCCACATTGATGATTAAAGTCCTTAGACATTTTCTTTATATTAATCTCCTTGCTAGCTACTAATTACATTACTTGTTTTTTTAGTTTATATTTGATGGTCAGAAAATTGTGTTCAAAGATTTGCCAGTTGTGGAAACACAAGAGGCAGTAAATAATTCGGGTGCTTGGGAAGTGTGCTTGTGTCCAAATGGACGTATGTTTGCTGCATTATCGCAAACAAACTGCGCAACCGCAGTAGCTACATGCAAGTGAAATATCAGCATATATCGCGTCATAAATATCACAGGTGTTGATGTTCATAAGAAGTAGAAAAACTGTGGTACATAAACTACTGTATATCGCTTTTATGCATGCAGGGATTTGCATTGGGTCTTGGTTTAGGATATCGAAACAATGTACATAATATAGATTAAGAACATTTGGATTGAATATCTATGGAATGTATTAAATTTTAGTCTAGGTTTTTAGCATTGTTTTACTTGTTTGTATATTATATATATTTTGCTTTGTTCTATTAAAGTAGTGTTTTTATTCATTTTGTATATTTTCGTCTAGGACCAGGGTGGCTGAATTTTTAAATGTATATGTATTAAACAATTATTCGCCGAAGGCGAAGTGATTATCGGTGAATACATGCAGACTGACTGATTCACTCAGAAAAAATGGCTAAGTTTGTAGTTGGAAATGTGGGGAAATACTCATGTGGGGAAATAGTCATTTGCATGTTTTTGCGAAAATTTAAAAATAAGTTGTTTATTCTCAGGAAAACAGAATATAAAAACAAATTTTGGAAAGAATAAATCTATGCCTATGGTATGGAAGCTAAAATTTGGGCGGTGCATTGGCATTTAAAATATATTGTTAAAGATTTTGGTTATTATGTCCAGGAAAAACCCTGAGAAAATTGGTAAAACTTGACCGAAAAATTGTCGCAACCACCGCAGCCACTGCATCTCCCCCGATATTTAGAGAAGCTTGCTGACGTAATCACTTCCTCCTTTAAACAAAGACCGCGTAAGGGAAAACTAACAACCAATCAGCTAACAACCAATCACCATTCTTTGGTGTTCTGAGTTCTTATGGCTTGGCTGTGGCCATCATCTCCCTCAGTCAGCTTTCAAACATTGTATTTGCGCTGGATTTGAACCAATTCAAGTCCGTCTCTCAAGAGGTTGAAATGACTTGAACCAAGTCTATATATGCGCTTGTTGGCTGTTTCTCATTAGTCGTCTTCGTTGTTTTGCGTTTCCTAGGGCATTCATTCGCTTGTGCATTTTCCTTCTGCTTGTCCATTCAGATCGAATTTCGACGTGAGCTACAGTAGCTATAATCACTCAGAATACTCTAATCCTCACGGAACCTCACATCTGCAGGGGAAGACCCAGATGTTGGCCATAAATATTTACAGGATGAAATGACAAAGGCCGCGTTGTTGGCCCAATACAAGCCCTTGATACAAGCCCTGCAGTACGAGCTCTATTGTTTCGCAGCTATATGTATGCTTATTTCAACGTTTTCTTGGGGTCCAACAGCGTCGATTATTCAACAATTTCAAAGACGAGGTCACTGCGTCACCCATGACTTGTCTGATTTTCTAACTCTCGTCGACTTAATTGGGAAAATACATTCAATCATATCGTTGATAATTTCATTAAATATACCGTACTTTAGATCGCAGTCTCGTCCAATCAAAATTGGGTGTCTACTGTCACTCCGAAAGCCTGAGTATCAGGCTTTCTGGGGGGGGGGAGAAAAAATGGGGGAGAAGGGGGAGCGAAAGGGGAAGAAGGGAAAGGGGAAGAAGGGGTTGCGGGCTACTCTTTCCCCAACCCGAGGGCCTGATACTCAGGCTACGAAAGATCTTACACTGCTGTCACGTAGATATTTTTCAAACTCGATCATTAGAGGGCTTATATACACGATGTAAATGCGTCTTAACTAGACGCCAACCGGTGGATGTTGAGTTGTCTACCAAATTGAATTTCCTCTTGTCGTAACGTTGATTATTTGGCAACAGTCAATTTATTGTTTAATTCTGTTAGCATTAAAACCAGGTCACAGTGTTGAAGTAGTCAGTTATTATGACTATAGGCGTGGTGTTTCTCGGTATCGTATTGGATAGCACACCTTCCCCGCTTAGTCTCGTCAGATAAATTTCAGTCTGCGATTCGGAAGTCTTATTGTGTCGGATTCTCTTATTGGCACACTTCGTAATGTCTGCAAAATCATTCCTCCGTGCAGGGCTCGCGTGCAGGGCGTTCTCGCGGCGAAATGTTCAGCGTTTTTACGCGATCCCAATCACCTAATTCATTTAAATGCGGAATTCTTCCTGATGGCTGGAATTCTTTGCTCCCTGCAGGAACGGCGGTCTGCTTCTTTCACATGCCACAGAATTTCTTTGTGTCCTCCGACACATCATTGGGTTATGGAACCATCTGGGGCTCCCAATGGTTTTCAAACCTTTGGCCGGCGCCTAGTCTTCCCGCTCATCACATCACCGTGCATGTTCCCCAGGACAGAAAAGGCATGGCTTATTCTGAATCAGCTAGAACACAGGTACTCAAATTATTTGGCGCATGGTTTAGCTGAGAACTCGAGATGCACTTATTCGGCGGGGCAGCGCAAATTTTGGCAATTCTTTGGATTTTTGCTTGTTAGCAAGTTACGTCATCCGTTCGTGGGAAGGCTAGCGTTCCCTTCAACCCCAATCGAGCCTTAGCGTTATCTTATGTAGAGTTCTGTCATTCTTCATCTGTCGCTCACCTACGCCTACGCATTAATTAATTAAGCAGTCAATATTTTTAAATTCGATGAGAAATGTTGGGGGGACGAGTACACAATATATTACCGCAGCAAGCAAATTTGATTGTTTTGTGGGACTCTAAGAGGTCTCAAATATCAAAAGTTTCTGGGGAAACACGCCCCCGGATTATCCCCAGTAAGCTCACGCCTTCGGTTATTGTCTTGAACCAAGGTTTGCATCTTTCCGACCCTTTCGTGAAAGCTAAAACACTAAGTAGCAACATGTACAACACAACTGAAATACCTAGCCTAGTTCCTCGGCCTTCCACCCGCGGGCGAGTTACAGGCTTCACGGAATTTGCAGGCTGCGCGTTTCCGAACAAATCCGAACTGTACTAGATCCCGGTCAACCCGCATTCCTTTAAAAAATCACCCCTAATAATGAGGCGCAAGCGAAAAGGCCGCGGAACTAGGCTATGAAATACCCTGAAACAGAAAACTATGCACGAACAAAAAGATTAACTCGAACAGACTACTGTAATGAAACTATGAAAGGGCAAAAAGCATAGACTGACCCGCGTTCTATGGTTTTGGTGACTAACAATGAAACTTTGGTTAACCCATGCGAAATGAAGTATCTAGACGGTCAGGTGTATCGCAGGCTAGTTTTTGTTAAGAAATTGCAAGATGGCGCGTGTGTCGTGTATTTTCTGTGTTCTTCTTTTCATCACTATTTCTCATCTGGATGCCAAAAAGAAAGTCACTAAAGAGGTAGATATTAAAGATTATAAGTTTATGCTCAACAATAATATTGGAAACGAAATTAAAAATGGGATTTTATACTGTGTAGGCGCAACTTGAGGTAAAGGTTAAGCAGCTGATGGACTGGACAAGCAGACGGCCTGTAATACGAATGAATGGCGATAAATATAGACAATATGTAAAAGGAACACCGAGAAATTATTCAATCATATTAATGTTGACAGCTTTAGCTCCACAAAGACAGTGTGTGGTTTGTAGGTATGTGCTGTACATATCATATTTCTAACACTTCTACTGCTCTTTACCAGGGTGGATTCCATGTTATGTATGAGTCAATTCCAACTGCGATCATCCCCCCCAGGCGAACCCCGGGATTTGACCAGAGTTTAATTCCGCACAGGCGGGAATTTGACGCGAAACAGTTCCCACCCTGTTGGGCATTTGACTCGTTTCCCGGTTGTGCGAAATTGGTCAGTGGTCGCGCTTGTAACTTCATAATCGACTAATTTTATTGGCTTGAGAAGTTTTCATGTGGAAATGTGGAAATTTATTGCGTAAAGTCCTGCCTTAAAAATGCTTTTGTATAACGTTTGGAACCACACTGGTCAGGGATGTTTATAGAACAGCTGTAATATATATGCGTACATAACTTAGCCATTAATTATGGTGTCAGCAGTTGTTGCTTGAAATCAAGAACGGTAGTCAATCTAGTGAGCCCCCCCTAAGCCAGCATTTGTTTTTTTTGGTGCAAAACACATTATATTATAAATAATGTATATTTAAAAAAAAAAATCTAATTTCACGAACGGCTGTCACCATCTATAACGGCTCAATTTACTTCCGGGTTGGCGTCTGTGAATCAAAAACGTTGCTTGCTTAAGCTCTCTATTAAAAAGATCAGGACCCTTTGCATGAGTTGCAGCTTGAAAAGTGTGGACAGCAAGTATACATGTATGTATATGGACAAAATGTTTGTTTTGTTTTGTTGGAGAACTTTATGTTCTAGTTGTTAAGAATGGTAAGAGTAATACACTATTTCATTCAAACAAAATACATTTAAAGTCCTGGTCCTCTTCACACACACATTAAGAATTTATATATGGGAATCTTACAAGGCAGATGGGTATTTGACTATGTTTTTTTACCCGCACCGTGGGGAATTTGACAATTTTTTTTCGAAAAGTCAAATTCCTGGGGGGATGATCGCAGTTGGAATTGACTCCTAGATTACTCTCACGCCGGAGATATATGCCAAATATATCAATTGAAGTGTTCCTCAAATATTGATTCAATACATTACCTCGCGCTGACCAATTCATTTGTTCAAGTTCCTCGAGATATTCATACACTTCCTGTGAAAGTTGACCAATCACAATCCGTATGTGATTTGAATACAAATCAACTGACCAATGAGGAACTGATCCTGCATTGCAGGAAGTAAACAATATTCAAAAATCAAGAATTCGGTTGTTTTCATGTAACTGAAATTCTTCAAATTTGTTTACATTTGTGCTCAGAAAAACGTTTAATTGAAATACATGTATGGCTTGTCAAGAAAAATGTCAAAGTGTTGAAGATTTTCTATGGTTTAGAAAACGGTTTAGAACCAGAATTGAATAAATATGCAATGCCGCATTGCGAGATCAAGGTTTTCAACAAATATAACAAATATTCATTTTATTTTTAGAAACTAAGCGATCAAACGTGGGGGTTTTCTAATCTATATTTCAAAGGAAAATGTCACTTTCATCTGTTTACAATATATATTTTTTCCCGTTAACTCTTTTAGTACAGTAAAAATAATGGAAGTGTATGACAAAAATGACAGGCGTCATTTTATAGTGCAATGAATGTCAGTGGCAAATTTTGGTTTATAGACCAAATAATTTATTGTAGAAAAAAGTTTTTTCTAAATTTCAAATTTGTTCTCTGTATGAAATTGTAACAATTTTTTTACTGTAATATAGTAATATTATAAACAATATAGATTATAGTACAATTTTATAGTTTTAGAACACAAATATGTATTTATGTACTTGCTTGACATTTTTTATTTATTATCGTATTATATATCAGAATCGATCCTCAAAATAGCGCCACAAAATAAACACTTTCACTGTTTGTCTAAATCATAAATGTCATGCAAGTACATAAATACATATTTGTGTTTTAAAACTATAAAATTGTACTATAATCTATATTGTTTCTAATAATATTGCTATATTACAGTAAAGTTTGTTACAATTTCATACAGAGAACAAATTTGAACAAATTTCTTCATACCTTTACAATAAATTATTTGGTCTATAAACCAAAATTTGCCACTGACATTTATTGCACTATAAAATGACGCCTGTCATTTTTGTCATACACTTCCATTATTTTTACTGTACTAAAAGAGTTAACGGGAAAAAATATATATTGTAAACAGATGAAAGTGACATTTTCCTTTGAAATATACGTTTGATCGCTTAGTTTCTAACAATAAAATGAATATTTGTTATATTTGTTGAAGTAAACCTTGATCTCCCAACGGCTTTGCATATTTATTCAATTCTTGTTCTAAACCGTTTTCTAAACCATAGAAAATCTTCAACACTTTCACATTTTTCTTGAGAAGCCATACATGTATTTCAATTAAACGTTTTTCTGAGCACAAATGTAAACACATTTGAAGAATTTCAGTTACATGAAAACAACTGAATTCTTGATTTTTGAATATTGTTTACTTCCTGCAATGCAGGATCAGTTCCTCATTGGTCAGTTGATTCGTATTCAAATCACATACGGATTGTGATTGGTCAACTTTCACAGGAAGTGTATGAATATCTCGAGGAACTTGAACAAATGAATTGGTCAGCGCGAGGTAATGTATCGAATCAATATTTGAGGAACACTTCAATTGGAACGACAGTAAAATAAATTTAATAATCAATATCAATCGCATTCATGAAAACAGAAAACTTCAGCATTGTTTCTTTTATGCAATACAACACCACAGAAAATAGGTAAATGTGGAACACATGCAAGTGCGCAAACAAATTGCACGCCGACTCACTGAGGTGCTGATGCGCCAATACAGTGACAAAGAGCGAAGTTACGCCAATACGCCAACGATGACAGAACTCCACACCGGATATCTCAGGCATATTCTACATGGAATCCACCCTTTATAGTCGTGTACAGTGCACAGCTGGAGCTCAGATAGCTGAACTAGATAGACTGTAATAACATTTTATACTGTATTTCCATAGTGTGTGACTGCTGTGTGTGACTGCTGTGTGGAATGAACCTGGAACATTATAAGAATGATAGCGCATATTTTGCAGACACTCTCAAATGTTCCTGAAATAAAACAGCAGAAAGTTACCTTGCAATACTTGATATAAAGTATACAAATGGGCTATTCCATTTAATTCCCTAGGACATTGACCCTGGGGGGCAGCACCTTTACCCCTCAGGAATTCCACTCTCATACATGTTCATCCCTGAGGAATTCCACTCTGATACATGCTTACCCTTGAGGATTTCCAGCCTGAAAATTTCTTACACATGTATGAGGAATTTTCCAGGTTGAAAATCTCTTACATCTGATTATTTCCAGGTAGAAAATTTCTTACACCTGAGAATTTCCAGCCTGAAATCCCTTACACCTGAGTATTTCCAGGTTGAAATTATCTTTCACCTGCGGATTCCCAGCCTGAAAATCTCTTACAACACCTGATAATTCCCAGGCTGAAAATCTCTTACAACACCTGATAATTCCCAGGCTGAAAATCTCTTACAACACCTGATAATTCCCAGGCTGAAAATCTCTTACAACGCCTGATAATTCCCAGGTTGAAAATATCTTACACCGGAGGATTTCCAGGTTGAAAATCCCTTACACCTGAGGATTTCCGGCCAGGGGGTATGGATATTAAATGGAATAGCCCAATGCAGTTGCATACAGTACCGCTCACATGAAACTTAACTTCGAGAAGCAAGCGAGTTTTGAGATTGAGTTACGAGCAATTTGAAAATACGATTAGTGGATCTTCAGACAGAACGCTTTAGTAGATATAAAAGTCTAGTGTTCCACTTGTATGGTAAAAAACAAATGTAAATTTGAACTCTCAGTGTGCTTTTACAGTATTCCACCTTGCAGTAATATAGTGATCAATTGATCAAATAAATGAAAATGAGAAAATCAACAACAAGCTATTCTACATCAAGACTCTGATAATCTACATAGATAAAGTTTCTTTGCTTATATAGACAACTCTGAGTTTCACACTCATTCTGATCATCAGGTGACGATGTTTCAGACTGAAATTCCAAAAAATGGTATTCAGTCTGGAAAAACTTGGTATTGAGCACACCGTTATACACAGATACACTATAAAATTTAAACATTTATACCTTGGTCATTGCACAATTGCACAATGTTACTGTTTTGTCACACTTTCAGTTCCACGACCAAGTGGAGAAAAATTTTGAGGAAGTAAAACTGATAGAGATGGATAGACTTTCCAGTTATGCTAAGCAGCGAATTCTGTCACTGCGTTCGGCAAACTATAAGATTTCACAAATCTTGAGAATGCTTGGACTTTATATAGACTCTCATGTAAGTCGTGTTCAGAAGGCAATTTTGCCCGTTAAGGATATTAACTTGATGTTTTCTAAGAGTGAGAGTGACCTCTAAGGGAGAAATTATATACGTAAAGACTTCTGCTTGATAAATTAAAGCTAGAACTTGGCAAGGTTTATTCGTTGACCCAATGTAGCATAATTGCTACAGATGAATATTGTCGACGTAAATAATAATAGTAATACTTTATTGTAAAAACATTTAGTTGTTGTCGTGTTAAATACATGGTTTTAGCTTAACAAATCTCGTTTAAGCCAGTTCTTGCATATCACGTTATATTACGATAGTTATTATTACGATCATATAACGTATTTCTTGAAAAATTGGGATTCTTGTAAAACCGAGGGCTTTTCTAAAAAAATCAACAGGATAAGATCGCTTACAGATCGCGAGATCTCAACTGCTAACAGGACTATCGTTATGCGAAACGAGCGAGACGTTAGCCTTCGAGCGCGTATTCATTTCTCGTTCCCGCTCGAGAAATTCTCGCAAGAATGGTTAAGTTTCATGCGAGCGGTACTGTAGTCTGTACAGTACCTCAATGTTTGACGCAACAGATTGACATGTTATTTTGGCTTAGAAGAAGGATCCGTTGATCCAAAATTTTATATTTCTTTCTAGTGGATTAAATTGCTAAATTTGTGAGCATTTCCTATATTTTTAGGGAAGCAAATGCTGAATATCAAATTCTTGCAAACTCCTGGCATTACTCACCAAGTTACTCAAATCAACTGTTTTTTGTTATGGTTGATTTTGATGAAGGATCAGATGTCTTTCAAGCGGTACGTTTTGTGTGCATTTTTCGAGCTTTATCTTATGAGGTGTTCACACTAGTGGATTATGACAGGATAAGCATACAGTTGTGAGCGCATTGGAAATTGATATAGACTGCACTTGGACACATTCGTATAATTGAGGTGGCCTTGATGATCAGAGCCTAGTTTCAGTCTACAGTAATCACAAGTCATCGCACTGGTACAGTAAAGCATGCATTGTTAGGAGTGCATCAGAGCCTAGTTTCAGTCGACAGTAATCACAAGTCATTGCACTGGTACAGTAAAGCATGCATTGTTAGGAGTGCATCAGAGCCTAGTTTCAGTCGACAGTCATCACCAGTCATCGCACTGGTACAGTAAAACATGCATTGTTAGGAGTGCATCAGAGCCTAGTTTCAGTCGACAGTAATCACAAGTCATCGCACTGGTACAGTAAAGCATGCATTGTTAGGAGTGCATCAGAGCCTAGTTTCAGTCGACAGTAATCACAAGTCATCGCACTGGTACAGTAAAGCATGCATTATTAGGAGTGCATCAGAGCCTACTTTCAGTCGACAGTAATCACAAGTCATCGCACTGGTACAGTAAAGCACGCATTGTTAGGAGTGCATCAGAGCCTAGTTTCAGTCAACAGTAATCACAAGTCATCGCACTGGTACAGTAAAGCATGCATTGTTAGGAGTGCATCAGAGCCTAGTTTCAGTCGACAGTAATCACAAGTCATCGCACTGGTACAGTAAAGCATGCATTGTTAGGAGTGCATCAGAGCCTAGTTTCAGTCGACAGTAATCACAAGTCATCGCACTGGTACAGTAAAACATGCATTGTTAGGAGTGCATCAGAGCCTAGTTTCAGTCGACAGTAATCACAAGTCATCGCACTGGTACAGTAAAGCATGCATTGTTGGGAGTGCATCAGAGCCTAGTTTCAGTCGACAGTAATCACAAGTCATCGCACTGGTACAGTAAAGCATGCATTGTTAGGAGTGCATCAGAGCCTAGTTTCAGTCGACAGTAATCACAAGTCATCGCACTGGTACAGTAAAGCATGCATTGTTAGGAGTGCATCAGAGCCTACTTTCAGTCGACAGTCATCACAAGTCATCGCACTGGTACAGTAAAACATGCATTGTTAGGAGTGCATCAGAGCCTAGTGTCAGTCGACAGTAATCACAAGTCATCGCACTGGTACAGTAAAGCATGCATTGTTAGGAGTGCATCAGAGCCTAGTTTCAGTCGACAGTAATCACAAGTCATCGCACTGGTACAGTAAAGCATGCATTGTTAGGAGTGCATCAGAGCCTAGTTTCAGTCGACAGTAATCACAAGTCATTGCACTGGTACAGTAAAGCATGCATTGTTAGGAGTGCATCAGAGCCTAGTTTCAGTCGACAGTAATCACAAGTCATCGCACTGGTACAGTAAAGCATGCATTGTTAGGAGTGCATCAGAGCCTAGTTTCAGTCGACAGTAATCACAAGTCATTGCACTGGTACAGTAAAGCATGCATTGTTAGGAGTGCATCAGAGCCTAGTTTCAGTCGACAGTCATCACCAGTCATCGCACTGGTACAGTAAAACATGCATTGTTAGGAGTGCATCAGAGCCTAGTTTCAGTCGACAGTAATCACAAGTCATCGCACTGGTACAGTAAAGCATGCATTGTTAGGAGTGCATCAGAGCCTAGTTTCAGTCGACAGTAATCACAAGTCATCGCACTGGTACAGTAAAGCATGCATTATTAGGAGTGCATCAGAGCCTTCTTTCAGTCGACAGTAATCACAAGTCATCCCACTGGTACAGTAAAGCACGCATTGTTAGGAGTGCATCAAAGCCTAGTTTCAGTCAACAGTAATCACAAGTCATCGCACTGGTACAGTAAAGCATGCATTGTTAGGAGTGCATCAGAGCCTAGTTTCAGTCGACAGTAATCACAAGTCATCGCACTGGTACAGTAAAGCATGCATTGTTAGGAGTGCATCAGAGCCTAGTTTCAGTCGACAGTAATCACAAGTCATCTCACTGGTACAGTAAAGCATGCATTGTTAGGAGTGCATCAGAGCCTAGTTTCAGTCGACAGTAATCACAAGTCATCGCACTGGTACAGTAAAACATGCATTGTTAGGAGTGCATCAGAGCCTAGTTTCAGTCGACAGTAATCACAAGTCATCGCACTGGTACAGTAAAGCATGCATTGTTAGGAGTGCATCAGAGCCTAGTTTCAGTCGACAGTAATCACAAGTCATCGCACTGGTACAGTAAAGCATGCATTGTTAGGAGTGCATCAGAGCCTACTTTCAGTCGACAGTCATCACAAGTCATCGCACTGGTACAGTAAAACATGCATTGTTAGGAGTGCATCAGAGCCTAGTTTCAGTCGACAGTAATCACAAGTCATCGCACTGGTACAGTAAAGCATGCATTGTTAGGAGTGCATCAGAGCCTAGTTTCAGTCGACAGTAATCACAAGTCATCGCACTGGTACAGTAAAACATGCACTGTTAGGAGTGCATCAGAGCCTAGTTTCAGTCGACAGTCATCACCAGTCATCGCACTGGTAAAGTAAAGCATGCATTGTTAGGAGTGCATCAGAGCCTAGTTTCAGTCGACAGTAATCACAAGTCATCGCACTGGTAAAGTAAAGCATGCATTGTTAGGAGTGCATCAGAGCCTAGTTTCAGTCGGCAGTAATCACAAGTCATTGCACTGGTACAGTAAACCATGCATGCACTGTAACTTGCAATGAATTACATGTTTGTTCGACCAGCTATTATAAATTTCTATATTAATTTGCATATATTTCTATTTTATATATTTTTAGTTAAAGTTGAATTCTGCTCCAGTGTTTATGCACATTCCAGCAAAAGGAAAAACAAAACGGGGTGATACTTATGATATCCAGAGGTATATACAATATTTAGCAGTCTAATTTAACAGACTAACTAGCTTGTAAATACATGGATGAATATGTGAGTTTTCAAAGTATAAATTCAAAGTTTCTTTAGCCAGTTCATCAGTATAGTAACCTGTGTACCTGGCAGCATTAATGGCTTGGGGATGTTAAAGTGTGGGCAGCCAAAAATTAGGGTGGCTATCTCGTCGGCAATTTTGTTTCTCACTTTCATCTCTACTCTATACATGTGCTGCAGTCTGTAGCTTTATGAATTGACATAACAATTACAGTAGCCAACGTGATAGTCAAGATCTTGAAGCGAATCTTGGTGCAGAATGTGTTTACGTCGTTTTCATCTAAGGATGAACAGTCGCAGATTCTATCTATTCTCACGTGAAACATTCATGTTTGTCAAGAGCATTTGACAGGTATTAATCTGATCAGACAATCATGTTCAACTAGCCTCATATTGATTGGCTGAGCGAATTGAAACCTTCAAATGTTCGTTACAAGCATTGATTGAATACACAATGTTTTTTATCTGTAGCTGTTCGTACTAACTACTGCATGTGTTGCTGTGTTTGTAGGATGGGGTTTTCAGCTGACAACCTTGGCCGTTGGGTTGCAGAACGAACTGATATTCATGTAAGTGTAACATTAGGATGTTCACCATGCAAAGCAGGGCATTAGTCAGTACACCGGCATGAGCCAGCCACGTCCCCTGCAGGCTCCAATTTGGGCGCGTGGATATCGCGTGGCGCAGTGAGAGTGCATGGACAAGCTTGTGTACCTGGGCGAGAGTTATAAGCGCTTGTGTGTTATTTGTAAATACAATCCTTCGAACTTCATTGTCTATAATGAGTTAAATAATGCAATTGTTTATTAGTCATGCCACATGTTTTTAACTGTATAGCTTTGAACACTTGAAAAACAACGGTTCACTCGTTTCTTTTTCTGTTTCTTTTTCGGACGCTTTTCGGTTTTTTATAAAAACTGCCTCACCCTAGTACACGATCAATTTAATCAAAACAAAGTCGAAAAGGTAGAAAGCCACTTAGCAAAATTGTATGGTCATTAAAATAAGCCTAGATGGGGGTAAATTTGAGAAATATCGCCAATGTATGCCAATGTCAGACATGTTAGAGCTATATATATATATATATATATATATATATATATATATATATATATATATAGTCAAATCTGCAGACATGCATGTTTCGCCGTTCAACGGCTCGTCAGTGCAGCTTGTAACGCAGTCTAGATGCGAGTGACTTCGTATTTATACACCATACTCTTGCCCTCACCAAGTGCATGTGGTACAATACTCAGACACATGCGCATCCAGACATGCGTGAAGTGTCTGGGGCCAGAGTGCTCAAACGACCACAAGGGAAGTGAGCTTTTTGCATTATAGCTTATAGCCACCAATTAACCTCACAGAGTGCTCAACAACACAAGTGAAGGAGCATATATAGTCAAATCTGCAGACATGCATGTTTCGCCGTTCAACGGCTCGTCAGTGCAGCTTGTAACGCAGTCTAGATGCGAGTGACTTCGTATTTATACACCATACTCTTACCCTCACCAAGTGCATGTGGTACAATACTCAGACACATGCGCATCCAGACATGCGTGAAGTGTCTTGGGGCCAGAGTGCTCAAACGACCACAAGGAAGTGAGCTTTTTGCATTATAGCTTATAGCCACCAATTAACCTCACAGAGTGCTCAACAACACAAGTGAAGGAGCATATATAGTCAAATCTGCAGACATGCATGTTTCGCCGTTCAACGGCTCGTCAGTGCAGCTTGTAACGCAGTCTAGATGCGAGTGACTTCGTATTTATACACCATACTCTTGCCCTCACCAAGTGCATGTGGTACAATACTCAGACACATGCGCATCCAGACATGCGTGAAGTGTCTTGGGGCCAGAGTGCTCAAACGACCACAAGGGAAGTGAGCTTTTTGCATTATAGCTTATAGCCACCAATTAACCTCACAGAGTGCTCAACAACACAAGTGAAGGAGCATATATAGTCAAATCTGCAGACATGCATGTTTCGCCGTTCAACGGCTCGTCAGTGCAGCTTGTAACGCAGTCTAGATGCGAGTGACTTCGTATTTATACACCATACTCTTGCCCTCACCAAGTGCATGTGGTACAATACTCAGACACATGCGCATCCAGACATGCGTGAAGTGTCTTGGGGCCAGAGTGCTCAAACGACCACAAGGGAAGTGAGCTTTTTGCATTATAGCTTATAGCCACCAATTAACCTCACAGAGTGCTCAACAACACAAGTGAAGGAGCATATATATTCAAATCTGCAGACATGCATGTTTCGCCGTTCAACGGCTCGTCAGTGCAGCTTGTAACGCAGTCTAGATGCGGGTGACTTCGTATTTATACACCATACTCTTGCCCTCACCAAGTGCATGTGGTACAATACTCAGACACATGCGCATCCAGACATGCGTGAAGTGTCTAGGGGCCAGAGTGCTCAAACGACCACAAGGGAAGTGAGCTTTTTGCATTATAGCTTATAGCCACCAATTAACCTCACAGAGTGCTCAACAACACAAGTGAAGGAGCATATATAGTCAAATCTGCAGACATGCATGTTTCGCCGTTCAACGGCTCGTCAGTGCAACGTAACGCCGTCTAGATGCGAGTGACTTCGTATTTATACACCATACTCTTGCCCTCACCAAGTGCATGTGGTACAATACTCAGACACATGCGCATCCAGACATGCGTGAAGTGTCTTGGGGCCAGAGTGCTCAAACGACCACAAGGGAAGTGAGCTTTTGCATTATAGCTTATAGCCACCAATTAACCTCACAGAGTGCTCAACAACACAAGTGAAGGAGCATATATAGTCAAATCTGCAGACATGCATGTTTCGCCGTTCAACGGCTCGTCAGTGCAGCTTGTAACGCAGTCTAGATGCGGGTGACTTCGTATTTATACACCATACTCTTGCCCTCACCAAGTGCATGTGGTACAATACTCAGACACATGCGCATCCAGACATGCGTGAAGTGTCTTGGGGCCAGAGTGCTCAAACGACCACAAGGGAAGTGAGCTTTTTGCATTATAGCTTATAGCCACCAATTAACCTCACAGAGTGCTCAACAACACAAGTGAAGGAGCATATATAGTCAAATCTGCAGACATGCATGTTTCGCCGTTCAACGGCTCGTCAGTGCAGCTTGTAACGCAGTCTAGATGCGAGTGACTTCGTATTTATACACCATACTCTTGCCCTCACCAAGTGCATGTGGTACAATACAATACAATATATTGTATGTGGTACAATATATATATGAACATTGCTCACTGAGACAATGTGCTTAATTTGGATATGACTGTCTTTTTGGCTATTGTTGCTACCAGAAATTGCAAAGAAGGCATGAATTTATGTTATCGAAAAATGGTGATTAGCGCTGAAATTGAGTCAGGGTTTATGACATAGGCTATGTTAAAGTGGTATGGCAAGGGTGTTTACAATACCTTTATTCTTGGTGGCAGCATGATGTTCAACAAACCTTCCGCTCAATGAGACATTTCCAGTTTCTCTATGAGTTTTTTTCCCACGTATAGCATGGCATAGTTACTACATGATATCAGTACAGGAGGTGCTGTAAATATTAAATAAGATGAAAGGAATCGTATGTGATATTGTGCTTAATGGTAAAATTAGTTTTAGGTGCTAACCATCATGATAGTTGTATCTGGACAGCTATATCTGCAATAAGGGAATCAGGATGTTACAGTAGTTAATGACTTTCTGACAAAAGGCCTTTAAATGCCGGACCTTCTATCTGTTTCAAGCAATTATAGATTTATAATGACAAAACGAAAATTTAAGTATATTAGCAGCTTTTGTTCCAAATAATTTCCCAATAATGTTTTCATGCTTTATAGACACGGTGCTATCATTGCAAGATTTATACTTCAGTAAATATGCTATTGAGAATATTAACGCGGTATAGGAAAGTTAAATAACTGTATTTTCACACGAAGCTATATATTCGATAAAAAAAACTGTATTGGATTTAAACAACCTTGGTAAAGGTTCAGCCTAAAAAGATAGGAACACTTTTCGACCTTTTGAGAGGAGTGTCTTCGTCAGGTACAATAGTATAGGACTGACAATATATTGTTCTTGTACAAATTTGGTTATTTTGTTCATCTTATAGATCCGTACTCTTCGTCCTCCAAACTATATGGGAGCACTTGCTTTAGGTACTCTTGTTATCATCATTGGTGGTTTGCTGTATGTCAAGAGGAAGAGTCTTGAGTTCCTTTACAACAGAACATACTGGGCAATTGGTGCTTTGGTGAGTTACATAAGCATATAAACTTTTTGAGGAATTAACAGCCCCTATAATATGTGTTAATATGATATCACGCTTTGCCGGGCATGAATTAAAGGCGAGGTTTATAGAAATACGTAACTACTGTAAGTTGTATTTTTTAGACTATTGTTTTCTGTATGTTGTCTGGTCAAATGTGGAATCATATTCGTGGTCCAGCTTATGCTCATAGGAACCCAGAGAATGGCCAGGTGGTGAGTGACTGAGACTTGTTGATCGGTAGCTGATGTTTGGATCAAATCCAAAACTTAGGCCAATTTTGAAATTTACTGCATTCTGAGATGCGAATCGTATTGAATTTTAACAACTCTGAAACTTATATTTAAAAAGGGTTTGTATGTTATTGGTACATATAGTGTGACGTATAAGGGCACCTTAACTCGAACCTTCTGTATACGGTCCTGCATGCAAGTGTAAAAAGAAAATACGTCTGCGATATATTAAAGAAACCATTTACTTTCCCTTTTTACATTGTATATTTTGTATTCGTAAAAGAAATGAACATACTAGACGGCCGGCCAAAGTTATAAAAGTTAGACTCCGATGGCATTTTTTGTTACAAGTTGCCAACAGGCATTTTCTTAAAGCTTATGCATTGGCGAACAAGACTATATATGTTGCCACCTCTGATTTTGAATTTACCGCCAAAAATTTGAGAATTTTAGAGTTTTGCCTATTGAATTACTATAATAGCAAAAAATGCAGAATTTCAAGTTCACTTTTAACAAAAATAAACTATGCCAATAGAACGTTCACCAAAAAGTATACATAAGACAATTAAATGGCTAATGCGATTTTTCAAGCCCGTTTTGAGTTAAAGAAGGTTAAAGTTGGCAAATAGTAACTGAATAGCATTAATTAGTGCATTTTCTGCATTTTTGAGCGTCAACAACTCAAAATACGGTATGAAAAACGTACAACTCATTTAAATGTCTTATATATACTTTTTTGTAAACTTTCTAATGATATAGTTTATTTTTGTAAAACGTCAATATGAAATTTTGAATTTGTTGCTGTTATAGTAATTCAATAGGAAAATTTTTTAAATTCTCAAATTTTTGGCTGTAAATTCAAAATCAGAGATGGCAACATATATAGTCTTGTTCGTCAATGCCTGAGCTTTAAGAAAATGCCTGTTGGCAGCTTGTAACAAACAATGCCATCAAACACTTTTTCTGGGCACATTTTTAAGAGTTGGCCGGCCGTCTATACCAAATTGCCATGTTGTTCATGACCATGTGTAAGTATATGTGTTTAAGTTCGAGGTGAGGGTTCTTTTGTCTTGAACAATCTTAGTATTGGTGGATTTAATGTGCAAGGGTCCTTATATTCAGATAATGACTACGTATTTCGGTATGAATTTTGAGTTAACATTTCATCGTATAGAGTATACGATATAAACATCACATGCGCACTGATGAATTATTTTATATTGTTGTATAACATGTTAGAACTATATCCACGGAAGCAGTCAATATCAATTTATAGCAGAAACTCACATCGTTCTTGGTCTTTGTATCTTTTGAAATGTTGTTATATATAGTAAATGCATGTGCTTTATGTTATGTTTTGTAAGTAGAGATACAGAGAGGTAGACAAAGACAGACAAACGACAGAGGACACCGACACTTTTGATAGCGACATGCATACATGTTGAATCGTTTTGATCTATGCTTATGTGAAGTAACATTTGATATAGTTTATAAATACATTTGAGCAGTTAACAAATTTTCCCTTGAGCACACACAGCACTGTTTATCATGCAAACTCTGAAAAGATTTTTCGGTTAGTCGGTTAACTGAAAAGTAACATGTTAAATCTGTAGAAATATATAACTTTTTCTTCCCACCTCAGCCTATAGTTTACAGCAGTTTATGCATGAATATGTTCATATATTTTATTCCCTTAACGTATTGTGCTAAGATGCCGCTTATACTGTTGGTCTTATCCTCTTGAATGAAAAAGCAATCGAAGCTACTGATCCTAATAAAAAGAAAAGTAAGTAACAGTACACGTTATATACACATCTGCGTAGATTGTGTTCCCCATGCAATATTATAGAATACTAATAAACTCACCTTTTTGAAGAGTGCGTAGGATTTGTACAATCGTCTCCTAGAAACGAGATTGCTGGAATACGTTATCACTTTACAACAGTCCTATAGGCTTTATATAGTCAAATATGCAAAATAAACATGTATACGATATTTTTTTCTAGTTCTTACCATTGCTGGTCTGGCTTGTATTGTAATTTTCTTCAGCCTGCTTCTCTCAATTTTCCGTTCCAAATATCATGGTTATCCCTACAGGTATTAATAAATCATATTCAATGCAATGTTCAATGTATATTTTTGAGAGTGTAATAAACGACAGGCTTTCTTGCCATCCTACTTTTTCCTACTTTTTTTCACACTCCTACTTTTCCTACTTTTTATTAAAAATTGATTGATTTTCCTACTTTTTTCTTAAAATCCTACTTTTTTAAGAATCTTAACAATTCCCGCATAAATCTAAAAAATCAAATGATCCCACTGAGTCCATTGAAAATTGAAAAAAATCTCGTTGGAAATCCCAAACATCTTATTGGAAATCCCACAAATCTCTTGCAAATCCCAAAAATCTCCTTGGAAATCCAAAAATCTCCTTCGAAATCCCACAAATCTCCTTGGAAATCCCAAAAGTCAGCTTGGAAATTCCAAAAATCTCGTTGAAATCCCAAAAATCTCCTTGGAAATCCCAAAAATCTCTTAGAAAATCCCAAAAACCTCCTTGTAAATTCCATCGATCTCCTTTGAAATTTCAAAGATCTCCTTGAAATCTCAAATATCTCCTTGAAAATATGAAAATTTCTTTGAAAGTCCTTTAAGGTTTTTAAATGGGTGTGAGAAATATATTGCGTGAATGTTTCTAATTCTATTAGTTGTACAATGTAACTGTGTACTCAATCCAATGATCCAATCCAATCCAATTTTATTTTTTGTTTAGCTTCCTTATCAAGTAGAAATCCGCTTGGATCATTATTGTTGCTTATTTTAAAATGTGACATTGTCTAGTAGGTCTTAGAATAAGTAGGTAGTACAACGAATCATATTTCTTTGTTAGACATAGACGTATTTCCATTTCGAAGGATAAATAATAACATTTTTGGCGAAATATCTTCTGTGTTGTGACCGTTAAACGCGTCCTTATGTACTTGTCCTTGTGCTCTACATATTTGCTGTTCGAATAGTGAATACAACCTTTCGATAATTATGTCGCAAATCCCTTTTGGTCCGGGAGCCTCGTTCGCATTAACCATAAGCTAATAAACCTTTCGTTTTGATTCACGAGAGCGAGGCTCCGAGGCCAAGGACGTTTTCGTGACATAGTTATCGAAAAGATGTATTACAATAGACGAAACGATATCTATTTGATTTGCTAATGCCTATCAAAGCATTTATTTATTTGTCTGTTGTTACGCATTAGGCTCTACTGTAAATTAGCTATACAAGCATTGCGTGTACAAAAGGAAGCATGTAGAAAGCTGAGACTTTACACTATCCTGGGGTTCTCTTCCGAGTTACAAACTTACAATTTTTCCTCAATTTTACCTTTCATCTCACCATAGACAATCATTTTTCCTCTCGATTGTCTATGATCTGACTTACAGTACCTCGTACCCACGCGCTATACAATTAGTATTTAGAGCAGTTGGTGTGATATCTCAAAACTTTACCGACTCAATAAAGATATAGATGTGGATGTAGATCAGAGATTTTTTGCCATAGAGTTGCCTGCGGAGGAGGCTACGTCAAAATGAGGGGTGCCTAAGTTCTTAGAGGCAGTCAAACTTTTGTTCTGTTGTTCAACCTAGGGGGGTTCGGGGGCATGCTCCCCCGGAGACAGCCTGAGACTCTGAAACGGTACTTTGCGGTAGAATAGAATAGTCACGCTCGTTACAAAATATAGATTCTTTCCCGACAAAATTCCCCCTGCCCTTCCCTCTGGCGGGGCCACCCCTGTTCTGAATCCCTAATTCTCTATCTGTAGGATTCGAACACTGGATTCGAACAGTTACTCCAGTTATATTTTTGGGATCAGTGCTCCTCACGTTTGTGTTTCTTACACGAAGTATTACGCTGATAGTATGCACAATTAAGGTGGCTCCCTAGGGTTTTTACTCAAGACAACACTGATGAATAAAACGACTCCCAAACCATTACCTTGCGTGATATGAGCACGAAATTTTCGCCAAACATGCGTTACATTAGTTTGAAGATTTTGCAAAAGTAAATTTGCGCTCAAACTCTGTTACCATGGCAACAGCACGTCTTCAATAAAGTACGTTTTTTCTATTCTTCTTGCCATTTTGAAGATTTTCTTCGGTGAATTTTTTTGAAAATTTGCAAATCAAAGAGTCGTGTTTCAATAGTTATTTTGCTGTATTTTAAAAAAATTAAATCGATACATTTTCGAGTAATGTACGAAAAGGTTCAAAATTGATATTAAAAAAAAATGTATCGATTTAATTTTGTGAAAATTTGTATTTAGATTAACGAAAGTAATGTCTTTATACATATGAAATTAAAAAAAAATTCACCGAAGGAAATAAAAGAAATTCAAAGTAATGTTTGAAAGATTCTGCGAGCTGTTACGTCATAAAATTTTCCAAAATTCACAGTTTCGCGCGAGACATCACGCGCGTATTTCGTGAAATTGATAACGAAGGCAAGGTCTTCGCGCGTATTTCGAGACATCACGCGCGAGTGCCACACGACTTTTTTTTATTTCCCGCCATGCATACGAGAAACGTTACCCTCGGGAAAAAACCCTAGGGAGCCACCTTAAATTCTTGCACAAATAGGGTCACCATGCCACTTGTTTCCATCTACCAAACTGACGTTACGTAATTTTTTCAACTTTGAAGTAAAGTTAAAAACTTTGTAACTAACCCAGTGAACTCTAAGTAAACTGGAACGCTAACTCCTATGATCAAGTCCTATGATTCGTTGAAGCCAAGCTAGTTTTTCTGAGGTTTGAGTTGAAATACTTAACGCCGAACATTAAAAAGTTATATTTGGTATAAAAACTTCAAGACTTTAGGCAAAATGGCAATACTTAAAAAATACAAAAACAACCGCAATTTTGTAAAATACGGCAAATTTTCCCTCAAAGTTTTAAGTATTTCCTTTTTACCTAAAGTCTTGAAGTTTTTATACCAAATAGAACTTTTTAATAGCTTCAATTTCATATACAGCCCAATGTTCGGCGTTAAGTATTTCAACTCAAACCTCAGAAAAACTGAATTAAGCTGGCTTCAATTTCCCCTCCTGAGTTATCGTTCCAGTGAACTAACCCTAAAACCTACCCGAACCCAAAACCTAACCCTAACCAAATTGATGAAGAAAAATCAAGAAAAACGAATATGAAAATCGGGAAAATTGCGTAACGTCAGTTTGATAGATGGAAACAAGTGAAAATCCAGTTTAACCCACAAATAGCAGATATATTTTGAAGATGGCGCCAAATGTGTTTTGAATTTCAGTGAATTTTTAAATGCATGTATGTGGACAAAATTGAAGGCTACGCAAATGCACAAAAGTTTTAAAGCTGAAGTGAAACAAGGTGGGTATTGCGTGTGTGTTAAAAGCATTTTTTTACATCACAAGTGTTCTTTATATCTGTATAATTCTGTAGTTATGTTCAAACTTGGAGTTTTGGTTTTAACAATTATTCGCCGAAGGCGAGGTGACGAAGTCGAGGTTTTTATTCACCGATATTCACCGAGCCTGAGGCGAATAATTGTTTTAGTAAAATTACATAGGTGCTATTTGGAAAAAAATAAAGAATGCACATTTCCAAAAATTTTAATTGAATATTTACCATAAAAGCGGCTTAAAAACGCTTTAGGTGATTATCGGGTATTAATCCGAGGTAGCACAACCAATCAGCGTTGAGAATTTTCAATAATCACCTATAATTGTTTGTGAACAATATAGGATGTTGTTATGTTGAGTACTATGGTTGAGTATACTACAAATTGCAAATGTCAGTCAGTCGGCACAAAACATTTTTATTTTGGTCAAAATTCTAAGTACTTCTTCAAATGTCCCATATAAACATAAACTTTATTTACACCTGGGTATGATGAAACCTGAACGAAGAAAACAAACATAAACGTTTTTACAGTAATAATGCCATACCTTGGTAAGCAATGAACTCTAAAGTATTTGACTAATATGTATATCTGCATTGCATAGCGTTGTGGGTTTTGTGCACATTTCATGATTTGTTTTTTATAGTTTACGAGTTCATGTTCATACAGTACTTTATAACTTACAGCTTGTTGACAACTTACAACAAGGTTGTTGACACAACAGACTTGTTACAAGTTGTTCTGAAAACAAGTTGTTCATCCTGCAATTCAGCAACTTCTTAACAAGTTGGGAGTGACAACCTTGTAGCAACTTGATAAAAATACAACATTGTTTATATACAACTTGTTGACAAGCTTGCTAGTGCAACACTGCTGCAAACACATCTTATTGACAGGATGTGATATTTTTATATGTGTATAGTTGGTAGAAAGGGCGAGGGGTTGCTGTATGCATGTATTTCTGGTAGTTTATGATAAACTCAGGCCTTGGAATTGTCTAGAAAAAACCTTCAAATTTTAGCACATAAATAGCAAATTACAGTTGGCGACCACTCCCGCTTTCAAAGTTGACACTATCCAAAGATATTGTACATAGTTTCATGCTTGTAACAAAAAATGCCTACACACTTTTTTCAAGCTTGGTGGGCTGCCTAAATGTTTTATGGAAGATTTGGTATCATTATATAGCACCTTTAACCTTACATGCTACTGCCTGATGTCCCAGATGGTTTAAACAGCCCCCTGTCCACATCTAGCTGTTTACTATAGTTTTGTGTAAGGGTTAAACTCAACTAGTTAAACAAATGTGTAGCTGAAAACTTTACATGTTATGCTTTTATAATGTGTGAAAATTAATAATGCTGCAGTTCAGTGGAACTGATTGAGCTCCATCTACACGATACAATTTGTCTTATACGATTTCTATCCTGGTGGATGTAGTCGAACACATGTAATTATGTTGCATTTCAAATTCCACCATAAACTAATGAGAACGCCAGAATGACAACCGTATAATAATGACGAATCGGCCTGAAGCTTGCCTGAAGACTGCTAGCCCAATCTGTCTATTACAGGAAACATGTATTTCTATTTACGATGCTTAAATGCATTTTATTGAAACATTGTCATATGAGAATTGATTTTGTTGTGGAAATAACATGCACAAGAACGCCGATATAACGTTTGTCAAACTATGCTTCATCGCTTCTATGAACACCTGAGAAAAAAAATGTTTATGTATGGTGTACAGCCAGAGCAAGGGAAGCATTTGCGAAAAGATTCCCAAACAGACAGCCTCCAAATACTCTACATGAAACCAGCATAACTGCAACAAGCATAAAAAGACCAAAATCAGGCAAATCACAACTGAAGTAATATACTACAGTTCAGATTGAGGTTAATGGTAACCCATCAACAGACCTGTGGGCAATAAACCAACCTCTTGCGCTCATGTACTGTAAGTTAAGTTTTAATGAGTTACCAGGACTTGAAATTTCATCAACATTCAACATTGGTTATTTCCTCGTCACTACCAGCGACATATCATCATCTGGTTTCTGGCACATCCAGTGTGATCGATACCTCCTCATGGGTCATGAGGTGACCTGTAGGAATTAATGAAAAACTCAATACTTGCATTAATATTCGATCGTATGCTCCTAAAAACAACCACCAGCAAGTTTCTATTTGAACGATCTAGTGATTTGAAACCCCCGGAATTATTTCGTTGGATATACCCTAAAATTTAGGTTTACAAGACATTGGCAAAATATGGTTGATTTAAGATAAGTTGGTGCTTTGGACCGAGCAAGTATTGTATGAAGAGCGATGCCAACTATGTCTATGAGGGCGATGCATACCAGAGCTGAAAAGTGTATCCGTCTTGATGGAGAACACCGACAAGGAAAAGAATGGAGAGAAAATTTCTGTACAGTAATTCACTTAATTGCTAAGAAATGTTATAAACATCTTACGCACATTAGACTGTCAGATTTTAAATAGAGATATCCCTTTCGGTATTATAATATATATTATCACATACTTGTGCCTTTATCAGGGTGACATAAAAACGATATGTCCCTAGGGACGATATCGTTTTTATTTCCCGCTGCTTATCACCCTGATAAAGGTACTAGATGTGATAAAAAGGTTATCACACTCATGATGACTCGGTGATATCAGTTTATCCCTCTCGGTACGATATCATAATTGTTCGCTGCGCTCCCTTGTGACAATAATGATATCGTCCTCGAGCGATAAAACTGATACCACCTCATCCCTCATATGATAACCTGTACTTATACAGATATTCAGATATAATGCTCAATTGCTCATTGATATGCTATAATTTAGTAACTTCAATCACTAAACCCATTGTAATTTAGCTATTGAAATTTAGTTCCTGTATTATTATGAATTTGGCCAACCTGTATGCTTACGTTTTTGATCACTTCAGTCTAGTATAGAAAACAGTCACTTTTTAATTTGTAGGGTAAATTTGTGAGCGTGGGAAAATACTAGATCGCATTTTTCCATCTCTGGCTCTACATTGACTAGTCATTGTGATAAAAATGATTTAATATTAAATACGTTTTGTAGCATTGGATGAAACTATTCTTTCTTTCATTTTGCTGCAATTTATTCATACTTATTAATACGACCATACTAAGGCAAGTTGCAGTATGTTAATATAGTTTATCATTTATTAAGTTTAACTTGTATATTGATTTTTATTAAAGATCTTAGAACTAAAGATGACAAACTTCGAATACAAAGTAGCTTACCACCGGAGGTTAAAGGCCAACTGCGATGTTTTCTCGCTGTAACAGTGGATCAAATAAAATGGCAGGTGGACAATCATCCAAAAGATATTCAAGTATATTTACAGTGGTGGGGAGAGACAGGAGATGGCACCATGTTTTGGTACAGTATGTCATTTTTTCTTTTTGCTCTCTCCATATATATGGTTAACACATCCACAACTTTGACATTGTAGTAGTACTATACAGACCGATCGAACCAGATAATTAGGGTGGAAAAGTGGTCGACGGAGTGTAATCATTAGTGAGTTTGGGAAATACAACAGCAATGCCAATGAAAACCTGTTCTTTGACAATAGCATTTTTTACTCTAAAGACAAAGACGACTATAAATTGTACAGTATTCCCTTGAGTATTACAGTACGCCGTTTTTGTTCAAACTACTACGTTATTTACATCAGTTCTACGTCTCATAACCGCGCCAGCACTTATAACGTTCGACGTCTTTTGGGGTGTTTTCTGTTTAAGACTTGTTTGAAAGAAAGGTAAATACTTTTAGAAGGTAAATAAAGTTTAGTAATGTATGCTTTTGCTCGAATACCAAAATGTAAGTAATTTTGTTTTATTCTAACTTCCCAAACTCACTGATATTATTCAAGACAGGTGATGTAACTCATTTAATATCAAGGGATGTAACTCATTTCATATTCATGTGTGTTGGTAATTACTTAAGGCGTATTAGTAATTGATGACGCGATGAGCTTGACGAGATGATTTTCTAAAATTTTCACAAAATGAAAATAGGCTCAGTTGCAGAGAATGTTGATTCGAGTCCCACATTTGGTGCAGTACATTTTAACCATATTTGCTTTCAAGCGAAGCGAGGCTGTACACTATTCTTCACACTGCTTGCCTTCCTTTCGTGCCCAGTCTTGCGCGATCTATATATTCTTGCAAATCTCGGTTTGTCGGTTTGGATGTCTTGCGTTAATTTCAATTAGTAATAAACAGATGTACGCTTCATTTATTGAATTCCAATCATCGAACGTAAAAATCAACGGAAATTGTATTGCGCGGCTGGAGTAAATTGTAAGAGACAAGGGACGCGTTGAGATATCTCGTGCTTCATGGCCTTGATAGAACTTTGAAACAATAAATTATATTGCCCGATCGATATTGGGAATGTCGAGTTTGAAGCAGTACTTTCCTTGCGATAGTAATTTCTAGTTCAATACAAGCGTTGCTGAGTAATTATTAAATTGGTAAATAGATATAATTAGAGACATTCTGTTAGCAAAAATGACGCGACGAGTTCGACCAGATAAATTTCTAAACGTTCATGGAAAGAAAAATAGAACGAGGGTGGCCGAATTGGCCGAGCATTCAATCGCGCTAAAACAATTGTATAAACAACAAACAGTTTAATAAATCTAAGTATTTAAACCTATCTTCCACAGGCTCTTCCCTGGAAAGAAATCTTCAAATTTCCCCACGTCAAGCAACACAGTCTTATTTCCTGTTTGCAGTGGACCGAAGCAGTTTGCTGCTTATCTTAAGGGTAAAGTAGTTGACTCCGTTGACCGTTGGCTCGGGTTTCTAACTCAAAGATGCGAGTTCGAGTCCCTCTCGACACAACGCCTTTTCCGTTGTTCTCTGTAGTATCAGAATTAATATGAGAAGAACTTTCGCATGATGACAATATTTACAGTGGATCCTTGTAGGATCGCTCACTTACTGACTTAGTTTGGGATTTTTATTTTGTAGATATGAATGTCCTTGTGTTGGATGTTTTACACTCCAAGTCATTAAAACCATTTGGTAGAGTTGAAATTCATGATATTGTCGAGTTAAATGGCACTAATCCAATTGACAAGTATGTTGTTACCTATAATTTTATAGTCTTAGATCACATGCTCATACTGTACGTTAATAGGAGATGCGCCATACAGGATATAACATCTCATGGTTACTGAAATGGTCTTCTCCGGTCTCAAAATAACGTTTCATCATACGCCGGTCATGGTGACCGGTCAGTTCCATCTGTGACCGGTCAAACGCGATTTCTGACCGGTCAACTCCCTCGAGCCCTTCCAAAAACAATGAAAACGCAACACAACGAAAAACGCATAAATCATATTCTGCGCTATTATGCTGGTACCGATGCGCTGCCACTTGATCTTCGAAGAAGCATTTTCGGCGAAATCGTTTTGGCTGTCGGCGATGCATTTTCCTTTTCGTAAACGGTCAGCTCGCCCGAACGGTCAGCTCGTCCAACCTCTCATAGCATGTTGGAAAAGTTGAACATCAACGCGTGAAATCACACACGCGTTGACAAATTAACATAATATTTAACAGGTCCACAACATCTCAAAAATCAATCTCGTTCCCAGAGCGAAAATCTGACCGGTCACTATGACCGACGTCATTGAGCCCTGCTTCTCTATAATATGAAGCCTAAGTAATTGCATCATAGCTCGTGACGAGTTTGTAAAAATTATCTTGCGTTGTACAAAATAAAATACTAAGTGTGCCCTTGTCCTTTAATGAGTTAAGTGATTCTTTTCACAGCAAAAAGGGTCAAAATGCAATTAATTTTAGTTTTCTTCCTATAGGACAGTAGATCTGTTTTACGTAATTCATTTTACATGTAAACCCACGGACTTAGGCCAATCATGAAATTCTCCTGCACGAAACTCTCTTCATTGTTCATCTTTATACTGAACAATCACCACGCTTCGTTTCCCTTACCCGAAACGTTTCGATATGCATGCATGCATATGACAATGTGGATATTAACTTTAATGGACACATTTTATTCTTATTCATTTCATGTAGATGGTATCCAGTAATTCACCGTTCTGTGCAGCCAGTGATATTTGCAGATCTTCATGTTGTTCTAAAGTTTGAGCCCGTTGACGGTAGGGGTTACAGTTAATCTTGCTTGCACGCATTTTATAATGGTCTTATCCAAAAATGTTTTATTTCGATAATTTGAAGTTGCATCTTGGGGATGTTTACGAATTCAAACAGCCAAGTTAAATAAAATAAAGATTAAGTTTGTCCCATTTGGAAGAGACATTCAATATATTGCAAAACCGTTACAGATTTTTTCTGTATCGTTCTTGGTATAAAGAATATTCCACTTCATATTATCAAAAATAATTGTGCATTCCGCCATCTTGGATATGCATATCCATCTTCGGATATGCCTGACGCACAGCAGGGTAAACTATTTTTTGTATATATATTGAGCAATTCTCGTGTTATTATAATGCTAAATTCTATTCTTTTTGTACTCGTCTATTTTTAATTGAACCACAAGCTATGTAGAAGCTTTCCACTGCTATTTTAGTCTCCCTCGCAGCCGCTCTTTGCGTCGTACCTCCCACGAGCGGCTGCTTACTTGCACACAACATTCCATTCCCTATTGTTTTAGCTTGACCAATCACAACGCGTTTTGTGAAATTACGCGCGAAGCTATTGCAGGAAGCATTGCAAGGTCAAGGAGTGGAGATGCGGCATTTCAGAATTTACATATAGGATGGACGAAGGAACGCTAGTTTTTTTGTTTTTATGTAAAATGTTTTCTTAAAGTGAAAAATAATTAAAAGAAAGATAAAGCTTAACTCTTAAACACAAGCATTTAGTAACGTGTGTCGTATCATGCGAAAGCATTTATATTTTATTTCAACCGCTACGTATTGCCGCTGTTGTGGTGAAATGTATGGCGCGCCGAACCCGTCATAATTCTAAACTTCCAAGTTCTGTACTCTCAAATAAGGGTTCTAAACTGTCTAAATTCATTTTAAACATTATTTATTTATGCCAAACGTCAAATATTCTTCTTGAACTTCCAAATATGCTTTTTAAACTTGTATTTATTTACCATACTCGTTTATCTTTCCTCAATTCCAATTATTTTGGGTAAGTTCGTTTATACGTTCTAAACTTCAAATATACTGTCTAAACTCGTGTCAAATATACGTTCTAATTGATATTCATGACGCAACAGTGGGGACATGCTATTTATAAAGTTTCAGTCCTCGTCCCGACGTTTGTCCAATATTTGTTGTTTGATGAATTTGATGGAAAGAAACGAGAGAAACACTGTTGGGCTAAGAAATTTCTTCGATACCCTTGCTTCAGTTCTTATCGGCGTTCGGAATCTGCAAACTGCTGAAAGTGGTTTTCCTGAAGCAGAAGTAGTCCTCGCACAGCTCGAAGAAGCAAGCGTAACATAACGACTACTTGCATCAGAGAATACTGACGATGTTTACGCGACACCACTTAGAGATCTTCAGTTTGTTGCACAGATACGTTTACACATGCAATCATTTTATGAAGACGTTTCTCCTTTAGCTGTAAATACACCGTTTACGTGCGAGACAGAAAGTCCGACAGGAGTAGGAAGACCACGAATCATCATCCAAGATGAACAAATTCAATTTCTAAGAAGCCTGCACTTTTCGTGGGAGAAATAGCGTGGCTACTCGGAATTAGTGAGAGTACGCTCCGACGAAGAAGAGAGCAAATGCATATGACTGACAATGAGCAGTACAACAAACTCCTGTGCAACAAACTGAAGATCTCTAAGTGGTGTCGCGTAAACATCGTCAGTATTCTCTGATGCAAGTAGTCGTAATGTTACTCTTCTTCTTCGAGCTGTGCGAGGACTACTTCTGCTTCAGGAAAACCAGTTTCAGCAGTTTGTAGATTCCGAATGCCGATAAGAACTGAAGCAAACGCCGTCGCTTATTTCAGGGACATTTCACACAGAAACACAAATGCAACGTTCTAATATAAACGATGAAACACAAGTTTATAACGGTTATGATTACCAAACTATTGATTTATTAAACCAAGTAAGCAAATTAAAGAAGTTATAACTTATATAAATCAACAACGAAGTCGAAATTCCACAAAGTGGTGGTGCAATTTTTTTTATATCTTGAATATATAATTTGGCGCGACGGCTCTTGACTTTTAAGAGCTAAGCTGTGATTGGTTAACGCTCGGGAGTGAAATGCTGTGTGCAAGTAAGCAGCCGCTCGTGGGGAGGTACGACACAAAGAGCGGCTGCAAGGGAGACTACTGCTATTTAGTTTTTTTTTACCAGTTTTATAACGTCTATCCCTGTTGTGGCGTCATTTAATTAGATCGAATTATATAACAAGATGGCGGATGACAGGATGTCTTTGGTCACAAATATCTCAAAAATTAAGAAAGTTACGTAGAATATGTAAAAGGTCTTAGTAATTACTCTCAACGTTCATTCAAATTGGACAAACAAAATTTTTGTTACCATTTCACTTTAAAGATTTTAGAATTTTGTCACGTGACCGTACAACTAGGAGGTTAAGGCCTAAAGGCGGATTTCCAGTCCTCGCACGAAGCTCCTCGCTGCGAGTACTCGCACGAATGTCATTCCGTTGCCACCACACGCCGTTTTATGATTGGTTTATTATTGCGAGCTCTCGCAGTGAGTAAACAATAGTTCAAAATTTTGAACTATTTCCCGCGAGCGGCAAAACACTCGCAGAACGTCTGCGAGTACTCGCAGCGAGCTGCGAGGAGCTTCGTGCGAGGACTGGAAATCCGCCTTAATGCATGTGTGTTCACTTTCCATCACATTGTATATAAACACAGTTCATTTACTTATATAGTTGTCGACCAAGAATTATCGACAGTTGTTCCTGTGATTGATCATGATTTTAAACATCCTATTGACAATGACAACAGTAGTCCAGGAAAACATGAAGTAAGCAAAACACCCGAACAGTAGACGTTTTGCAGTTAACGGATAACTTTTGTTGCGATAAAGCCGTCGCTGCTTATTTTACACACGTATTTGGATATAGTAGCTAATGTCTAAAGCTGTTTCGTTTGCAGGTTAATTTTTGGAAAGTTGTTTGTTTGTTGTTACAAGCTGTTAAAATGCAAGAAAAATTTGTAGGCTACCCTTGAGATTCGGGAATTTTTCCTTCGTTTTAACAGTTTCTTCTCGGCTAAAGCACGCGAATAATTCACAGCGAAATGAATTTTAGAGAAAACGTAATGTATGTAGATTGGCCTTCGCAGGCAAATTTGCGAAAGTGAAGCCAAAAACTTTCAATGTTGTCATTCATGTGCAATGATCCATCCAAAAAGTATCCAAAAATAATTTTCGTAGTGGGAATTTCTTGCGCGTAATTGTGGCGTATTGGGATCTGCCGTTTTACTTTGAGGAAAAGGTCGCATTCAGATAGTCAAAGGGTAAAGAAGTTGTTCAAATCTGTTGTTGAATAAGGCACAGTACGGCTGCAGTTTAATTTGAAGTTGCGGGTGTATGTCTATCGGAACATATAGCACTTCTATTGAGAATGATAAATAGGTAGCATAGTTTACATATTCATGAATCGTGTTCGTTATCCTCTAGCATCAAGAAACCAAAGAGAAATCTAAAACTAATGAAATCTAAAACAGAAAATGAAGTGGAGTCAACTAGAAAAATAAGTACAGTCAAAAATAAAAATTCAGTCCATGAAGAAAAAGGCAAAAGTATTTTAGCATGGTATTATTTTGTTCAATGGTTCACATTGCTCATGGTGTGAATTGAGATACTGACTCATGATGCAATGATGTTGATGACACGATGCATCTTTTAATATTTATCCTCACAATCTGGATGATGACTGCATTTACGTAGTATGCGTAGTGTAAGTAGTAGTAATTAATGGAGCTTTAGATATGTGAGGGTGCGTGAGATGGTGTGAGATAGTGTGAGGGTGCGTGAGATGGTGTGAGATAGTGTGAGGTGGAGTGAGGATGCGTGAGGTGGAGTGAGGATGCGTGAGGCGGCGTGTGAGTTAAGTGTGTGTGGTAAGGTGAGGAGGTGGAGTGTGTTGTAAGGTGAGGAGGTGGAGTGTGAGGATGTGGATTGTGAGGTGAGGTGAGGTGAGGTGAGTGTGAGATAAGGTGTGGAGTGTGAGGTAAGGTGAGGAGGTAGAGTGTGAGGTAAGGCGAGGAGGTGGAGTGTGAGGTAAGGTGAGGAGATGGAGTGTGAGGTAAGGTGAGGAGATGGAGTGTGAGGTAAGGTGAGGAGCTGGAGTGTGAGGTAAGGTGAGGAGCTGGAGGAGGTAAGGTGAGGAGCTGAGTGAGGTAAGGTGAGGAGATGGAGGTGAGGTAAGGTGAGGAGCTGGAGTGTGAGGTAAGGTGAGGAGATGGAGGAGGTAAGGTGAGGAGCTGGAGTGTGAGGTAAGTGAGGAGCTGAGGAGGGTAAGGTGAGGAGATGGAGGTGAGGTAAGGTGAGGAGGTGGAGTGTGAGGTAAGGTGAGGAGCTGGAGGAGGTAAGGTGAGGAGCTGGAGTGAGGTAAGGTGAGGAGCTGGAGTGTGAGGTAAAGTGAGGAGCTGGATGGTGAGGTTAGGTGAGGAGATGGAGGTGAGGTAAGGTGAGGAGGTGGAGTGTGAGGTAAGGTGAGGAGCTGGAGTGTGAGGTAAGGTGAGGAGATGGAGTGTGAGGTAAGGTGAGGAGCTGGAGTGTGAGGTAAGGTGAGGAGCTGGAGTGTGAGGTAAGGTGAGGAGGTGGAGTGTGAGGTAAGGTGAGGAGCTGGAGTGTGAGGTAAGGTGAGGAGCTGGAGTGTGAGGTAAGGTGAGGAGCTGGAGTGTGAGGTAAGGTGAGGAGATGGAGTGTGAGGTAAGGTGAGGAGGTGGAGTGTGAGGTAAGGTGAGGAGAGGAGCTGGAGTGTGAGGTAAGGTGAGGAGCTGGAGTGTGAGGTAAGGTGAGGAGATGGAGTGTGAGGTAAGGTGAGGAGCTGGAGTGTGAGGTAAGGTGGGTGTGAGGTAAGGTGAGGAGCTGGAGTGTGAGGTAAGGTGAGGAGATGGAGTGCGAGGTAAGGTGAGGAGGTGGAGTGCGAGGTGGGTGAGGAGCTGGAGTGTGAGGTAAGGTGAGGAGCTGGAGGTAAGGTGAGGAGCTGGAGTGTGAGGTAAGGTGAGGAGCTGGAGTGTGAGGTAAGGTGAGGAGCTGGAGTGTGAGGTAAGGTGAGGAGATGGAGTGTGAGGTAAGGTGAGGAGGTGGAGTGTGAGGTAAGGTGAGGAGCTGGAGTGTGAGGTAAGGTGAGGAGCTGGAGTGTGAGGTAAGGTGAGGAGCTGGAGTGTGAGGTAAGGTGAGGAGCTGGAGTGTGAGGTAAGGTGAGGAGATGGAGTGCGAGGTAAGGTGAGGAGGTGGAGTGTGAGGTAAGGTGAGGAGCTGGAGTGTGAGTTAAGGTGAGGAGCTGGAGTGTGAGGTAAGGTGAGGAGGTGGAGTGTGAGGTAAGGTGAGGAGCTGGAGTGTGAGGTAAGGTGAGGAGCTGGAGTGTGAGGTAAGGTGAGGAGATGGAGTGTGAGGTAAGGTGAGGAGGTGGAGTGTGAGGTAAGGTGAGGAGAGGAGCTGGAGTGTGAGGTAAGGTGAGGAGCTGGAGTGTGACGTAAGGTGAGGAGCTGGAGTGTGACGTAAGGTGAGGAGATGGAGTGTGAGGTAAGGTGAGGAGCTGGAGTGTGAGGTAAGGTGAGGAGCTGGAGTGTGAGGTAAGGTGAGGAGCTGGAGTGTGAGGTAAGGTGAGGAGATGGTGTGTGAGGTAAGGTGAGGAGGTGGAGTGTGAGGTAAGGTGAGGAGCTGGAGTGTGAGGTAAGGTGAGGAGCTGGAGTGTGAGGTAAGGTGAGGAGCTGGAGTGTGAGGTAAGGTGAGGAGGTGGAGTGTGAGGTAAGGTGAGGAGCTGGAGTGTGAGGTAAGGTGAGGAGGTGGAGTGTGAGGTAAGGTGAGGAGGTGGAGTTTGAGGTAAGGTGAGGAGCTGGAGTGTGAGGTAAGGTGAGGAGCTGGAGTGTGAGGTAAGGTGAGGAGCTGGAGTGTGAGGTAAGGTGAGGAGGTGGAGTGTGAGGTAAGGTGAGGAGTTGGAGTGTGAGGTAAGGTGAGGAGCTGGAGTGTGAGGTAAGGTGAGGAGATGGAGTGTGAGGTAAGGTGAGGAGGTGGAGTGTGAGGTAAGGTGAGGAGCTGGAGTGTGAGGTAAGGTGAGGAGGTGGAGTGTGAGGTAAGGTGAGGAGCTGGAGTGTAAGGTCAGGATGTGGAGTGTGAGGTAAGGTGAGGAGGTGGAATGTGAGGTAAGGTGAGGATGTGGAATGTGAGGTAAGGTGAGGAGGTGGAGTGTGAGGTAAGGTGAGGATGTGATGTGCGAGGTAAGGTGAGGAGGTGGAGTGTTAGGTAAGGTGAGGATATGGAGTGTGAGGTAAGGCGAGGAGGTGAGTGTGAGATAAGGTGAGGATGTAGAGTGTGAGGTAAGGTGAGGAGATGGAGTGTGAGGTAAGGTGAGGAGCTGGAGTGTGAGGTAAGGTCAGGATGTGGAGTGTGAGGTAAGGTGAAGAGCTGGAGTGTCAGGATAGGTGAGGAGGTGGAGTGTGAGGTAAGGTGAGGAGGTGGAGTGTGAGGTAAGGTGAGGAGCTGGAGTATGAGGTAAGGTGAGGAGCTGGAGTGTGAGGTAAGGTGAGGAGCTGGAGTGTGAGGTAAGGTGAGGAGCTGGAGTGTGAGGTAAGGTGAGGAGCTGGAGTGTGAGGTAAGGTGAGGAGCTGGAGTGTGAGGTAAGGTGAGGAGCTGGAGTGTGAGGTAAGGTGAGGAGGTGGAGTGTGAGGTAAGGTGAGGAGGTGGAGTGTGAGGTAAGGTGAGGAGCTGGAGTGTGAGGTAAGGTGAGGAGATGGAGTGTGAGGTAAGGTGAGGAGGTGGAGTGTGAGGTAAGGTGAGGAGCTGGAGTGTGAGGTAAGGTGAGGAGGTGGAGTGTGAGGTAAGGTGAGGAGCTGGAGTGTAAGGTCAGGATGTGGAGTGTGAGGTAAGGTGAGGAGGTGGAGTGTGAGGTAAGGTGAGGATGTGGAATGTGAGGTAAGGTGAGGAGGTGGAGTGTGAGGTAAGGTGAGGATGTGATGTGCGAGGTAAGGTGAGGAGGTGGAGTGTTAGGTAAGGTGAGGATATGGAGTGTGAGGTAAGGCGAGGAGGTGAGTGTGAGATAAGGTGAGAATGTAGAGTGTGAGGTAAGGTGAGGAGATGGAGTGTGAGGTAAGGTGAGGAGCTGGAGTGTGAGGATAGGTGAGGAGGTGGAGTGTGAGGTAAGGTGAGGATGTGATGTGTGAGGTAAGGTGAGGAGATGGAGTATGAGGTAAGGTGTGTGAGGTGAAGTGAGGTGGTGTGAGGATGTGTGGGATGGAGTGATTGTGCGTGAGATGGAGTGATTGTGCGTGGGATGGAGTGATTGTGCGTGACGTGGAGTGAGGTGGTGTAAGACAGTGCGAGGGGACATGAGATGATGCGAGGTGGTGTGGCGCTGGATGAGGTAGTGTAAGGATGCGTGAGGTGGACAACTATTTTGAACTGCTGTACTTTTCAATCTTGAAGATGTAAATAAAGATGATGTGATAATTTCATTGATAAAAAGAGGAAAAACACTCAGAAATTCCATTATTGAGTCAAAGGAAAGTCCAAGTCTTGAAACCAACACGGAAACAGCTTGTGGGAATGCTGATCTTAGTGAAGAAGAACATCTGGAAAGGTAAGTTTAAAGTATTACACGCTATTGTAGAAACCTTTTCTCGTGTGTGTTATTTTAGTCGACAATGCAGCAAAACCGCATGGCAGAAAATGTTGAAATATATTATTTTTAATTATTATAATGGATTATTATATAATGGATTATTATATAATGGATTATTATATAATGGATATTTTAATCCTGTATGCAATCCTGCAGCGTAGCGATTAACACAACCGCTATTTTAGTCCGATTGTCGTCATCTCATTGTCCGATTGTCGTCATAACAATAAAGGACTGACGAAATGAAACGAAATTGTACAGTTTTCAAAAATTATTACAATTACACGACGATTTTGTGGAACATTCCAAATGCTAGCATTCCTACTTGTGATTTTTACTAACTTTAGTGATGATTGTCTTTCAGGAGTATTTCTGGTAGTTTGTTCAAGGAGATCCTCAAGTTTGAAGATGCAGAAGATACTACATTAGTTAACCCAGACATAAATCTTCCTTTTGACGTGATCGCATGTGATAGTGATGATGATGATATTAAGTTATTGTGTGAGTCTAGCAGTAGCATTGGAAGTGAGTCTGATGACCCAATACATGATGAAACATTACTGCAAGATTTGTTTTATGTTAATAAGGTATGTTTACTTTATTTCCACTTGTAAGAAATGTTCAGCCCAAAATGGTCATCGGAAGTCCATGCATGGACATATACTGTAGTGTGTAAATCATGACAGTATTCTTCACTGGATCTCGGCTATTAATTCTTGCAACTTGACAGTTCGAGGTTTTGTAGCACATGACACATTCAATATTAGATTATTCATATGATGAAGCGTAGAACGGTAGTAACTTTATTTTTTAGGATAATTCTGTTATTCCAACGTTGAATGAATCAAGAAAGTCAAATGATGTTGACGACGATATAAAGGAAAGCGATACAAAACCTATGGTTGATGAAGAACGTAATGAAAATAGTACGCTTGAGGTATAGAATACTTCGAAATATGTAACAAATATCACTGCTGTATGTAATATGTCTGTTCTTATGAACGAAATGTCTTCCACATGCATACTGTAAATGTATTTTAAAAAGGCACACAAATATTAATGGCGTAACCATTGACACGTTATGCACGTTTAAAAAACGACGATAAACTGCACCCATCTCTGAAGTTACCACATGAATTATAGAAACACGAGTAGATAAATGTGCTTTACCTATATACACACTAATACACGGCAGCACTCGTGGAGTACATTATGAGAGTTAATACAGTTATTGAAATTCATCAAAATTACATGTAATTATGTATAGATGAACATCATGAATCTATGGCACTTTTAACTCATATTTATTTACATTAGAGAAGGCCAAGTCCTGATGTGGAGACTGAAGCTGCGAGAGAAGAAAAGGAATCGTTACCTGAGAAGATTGATGTTAGAACTAATCGCGATCATATTTTCTCAACTGGAAACAAGCTTCCCTTACCTGGTATGTCGTGAATCTAGTATATAGTTTGTTATATTTCGTAAATCTACAGGTAATTTTGTTATATGGTGATTTGCATGTGTAATTATGTGACATCAATTAATGGATTGAAAGCTATATTTTAATGTGTTCACAAGCAAACCAGAAACTTGTAGCTGAAGTGAACAGGCACATGCAGATTTTCAGATTTTATCTAAACTTGTGGAATATTTCATGGAATTGTCTTTATGGAGACTTTCATTAAAAGGATTTCTTATATTTTTTTTCGTATCTTGACAGAGATGGTGGGGGGGGGGGGGGGGTGCTAAGCGGGCTTGGGTCATGAAGCAGGGCGTGGTCGGAGACCGAGGAAGGGTGAATCACCACTGCATGAGGACCCCCTACAGGGTCAAGGGAGTTATCTTGTCAGAAGATGTTTGAAAAATAAGATGGTCTAGATGGTCAAAAAGGCCCATCAATGGCCCAATATTATGTTTGATAAATGCCCTGTCAAATCCAAAATTTGGATTTGATATGGGAATTGGCATCCCTCCTGCAACCCCCTTGGCCAAGGCTAGGAAGGTTGCGCACCCCCCTAGTAAATCCATTCCTGTATCTTGAACAACCTATTGTGGTTGGTTGAAATTTTGCACTACGTTGAATGTGGAACATAAAATGTATTTTACATTTAGGAAAACTATTTTCTGAATAACAACATGGATAAAAAGTTCGCAACACATATTGTACTGTTTCGTATTGTATTATAGACGACCTAGTACAATACTTCATAAAACCAGTTGGGCTAAGTCATTTGTATGTTTTTTTTTACAGATAACATGCAGAGTAAGGACTTTCTTACTCGCCTCGGTGTTAATAAATTAACAGCGCTGGGAAGAGTCACCGCTGCGAGAATACAAGTGAACAAACTGAATATGTCGAATGAATTAGAATCAGATAAACACAATAAAAGGTACTTCACATTGTATATGCAGGGTTCTCCTTATCAGGCGGTAACCGGTAAAATTTAACGTTTCCACGACTACTGATTACCGCCTGGAGAATCCTAGAGTTTATGTAAAGGCAGTTTTGTGTAAAACAGTGGTGTGTTTTATAATTGATATGACGTTTTATTGTTATAATCTTTAGAATTCTATAAAAGCTTAAATCTTCCCTCAAAATGCAGGAAATGGCATTTCAGAGACTTCAGATTTCAAAATTTTCCGGGGGATCATGCCCTGTACCCCCCTAGAGGTTTGTCGTGCCTCCGGTGCTACGCGGGACACTTACCTGTTCAGACACTTACCTGCCCCACTCACAACTGTGGAGAACTCTGTATAATTATGCATGCACTAAATTGAAATGAAGTATTGCACATTGTTGCTGGTTGCATTCTATTTTCTCATGGTTGTTTTTCGACATCTGCATGCACTATGCATAAAATGTTTCGCATAAAATAATCTGACAGCCTAGCCTGTGTTACTGCTGTTTTGTTGGCGCGAGCTGAAAAAGGTAACCTCAATTTTTCGTTTGCACATGACCAAGAATGGGAAGAAGCGAAGTAGTTGTAGTTCGCTGCTGTTGCGAACTACAATTTCCAAGCAGCGAGCCGTTTTTGACTACTTTTTTAAAACAGTAGCTGTTGCAAACTACATATATTTTCGAACGCTATCCAATTTTTGAGGCTTTAGTACCCGTGGTTTGGTAGACAGTAAATCGAAAATGAATAAAATTGAATGTTCTTAATATTTGTAAGAATTAAATGACAGTGGATTCCGCTATGTACGCTTGCGTATAGTCAGAAGTTAGCACCATGACGATTTCTTCATTGTAGCAAAGAAATAATCTATTTTCACACTATATATAGGACATACTTTATTGAGTACGAGTTCCCTGTGGCCGCTTCATCTGATCATGGTTCAGGACAGTGTGACAAGCATGATGTCGGTTTGGAAATCACGAGAATAGCCACGAACAAAACAACTACACAAAGTAGGTCTGCTAACCATGCAGTTACAATATGCATAAAACATGTCAAGTTGAAAATACATTCAAGCAGTACAAGAATAAAATTGATTTTCATACGTTTGATATTAGCAGTCTAGAAATTAAAAGAAGGAAAGAATGAAATATAGATTCATAAACAGCATAACTTTATGTTCTAATATGGCAAATGTCTAAAGGCGTTCTCCACAAGCAATTGACCGCCATGTATGATAAATATGAAGAATGAAAGATTGGAAAAACCAATGCAAATGGCTTTAGCGTGTCTTCAAATGCACGTGTTAGTCTAGAGATACAATCTGGACTAAAACGTCGCACATTTCCTTTTACTGCAATTTCAGCTTCGTATGCTAGCGAGAATTCACCTCAAATGATCTGTACATTATCTTTGATCTTGCAGGTATCTTGTTTAGCCATCATTCCGTCTTTCCTGTTTACTTTGACTCAACCGTCATTCGATTTTGGTACGAGTATGAACTAAAAGTAAACGTATTTAAAAGAAAATCAAGAGAAAAATCTGTAAGTATGACTTATTTGTCGAGAAAGTTACACCAACATGGCTGCCATCTCCGTAATTCATTTGATCACTAGGGTTTGTTTGAAAACGCTCTAATACTTATGGTTATGTTTTTGGCGGAGTTCAGTGTAAGTGGTTAGGAACACTACACTGGGGTCATTTTTTTGCCTGAGGCCTTTGTGCATGCATGAAGATGGTTTTTCGCAATTTTAGCACTTACTAAAATCTGGAATGTTTGTGGTGTAGGCGTTGGCTGCGGCGTCCAAATATAGACCGTTGGGTTAGTTTTTGCTACATCGTCAGAGAGTTAATGCTATATTTTTTCAGTTTTACTTCTACTATATGTTGTTGTAACATACAGTAGAGTATGTTGTTGTCATTTTACTGAAAAATACTGATTAATGAAAGAATCATTGCATGTGTAGCATATTTTTGCGCTGATGAGGACATATATATTGTTTTTACAGCCAATCTTAATCGGATATGGAAAGATAGGTCTTCTGAATGTGCTTACATCTGATCATCTTCAGTATAAGGGTGTAGTTCAAATTAAAGTATATAATAAACAAGACAAAGATGGCCGATCAAGTCAATCATCGTCAGCATCGTCCTCTGCAAAAGGTCCATTGTTGGGAGAACTGGAGGTATGCGGGAAACAATAGGCAAACAAACTTTCTTATATGCATGTTCAACTGCCAAAATGATATATAGTAATCTCTTTGTTAATTTCAGTAGTTGGAATAATGAGAAATTAGAGCTTTTTTTACATTTAAAATACGCTTGATGCTCACTTTAAATTCTCTTTCATAGCTTCAAAATAATGCACATTTTCGGCGAAACAAGCCATTTCTTATATCAAAAATAGAATCAACCTACTGTTCTGTTTTGTAAATAGATTAAAATCAATTTGATGAGTAATGGCAAAGACCTGGATTATTTTTCACCTGCTAAGGATCAAGGGAATGTGTCATCTGAAATCCGAAGTCGTGTTGGAAATGTAAAGGATCACTTCTCTTCTGACATTAAAGACACTCAGAGGGTTATAACAGAACAAATACCACCACAAGTTCACTTTAATGAAAAAGAAATGCCTGCATCAAGTAAGGAATACTTTAAGCCCGGTTCACACGAGTGAGATAAGCACAAGCATAAGGAAAGACAAAAGGTAAAACAAAGGGATGCAGTCAAGTGTGCAACATAAACGTCGACATAAGCACAAGCATAAGCACAAGCCTCTAAGCATAAACTGAGCCGGAACAAAAGACATTTCAAAAGAAAATTCTTGCTGCTTTGTCTTTTTAAGTATTGGAGGGAAAGTTTTCTTTTGCATTCCTGCTTATGCTTATCTCACTATGGTGTATAAATACGAAGTCACTCGCATCTAGACTGCGTTACAAGCTGCACTGACGAGCCGTTGAACGGCGAAACATGCATGTCTGCAGATTTGACTATATATGCTCCTTCACTTTGTGTTGTTGAGCACTCTGTGAGGTTAATTGGTGGCTATAAGCTATAATGCAAAAAGCTCACTTCCCTTGTGGTCGTTTGAGCACTCTGGCCCCAAGACACTTCACGCATGTCTGGATGCGCATGTGTCTGAGTATTGTACCACATGCGCTTGGTGAGGGCAAGAGTATGGTGTATAAATACGAAGTCACTCGCATCTAGACTGCGTTACAAGCTGCACTGACGAGCCGTTGAACGGCGAAACATGCATGTCTGCAGATTTGACTATATATGCTCCTTCACTTTGTGTTGTTGAGCACTCTGTGAGGTTAATTGGTGGCTATAAGCTATAATGCAAAAAGCTCACTTCCCTTGTGGTCGTTTGAGCACTCTGGCTAAGACACTTCACGCATGTCTGGATGCGCATGTGTCTGAGTATTGTACCACATGCGCTTGGTGAGGGCAAGAGTATGGTGTATAAATACGAAGTCACTCGCATCTAGACTGCGTTACAACTGCACTGACGAGTTGTTGAACGAGAAACATGCATGTCTGCAGATTTGACTATATATATATATATATATATATATTCTCGAGTGATACTCAAATCTGCAGTAAAATATATATATATATTTTCGCTTACCTCAAAACTTGTCTGCAACAGGCTGTTTCATCTGTAAAAGAATCATCAGGCAGTGACAAGTGTCGAAAGAAATGACCGCTTATATGCTTCCTGCCGGAGCGTGGGGGTGTGTGTGGGAGACAATGTGTGCATGCATCAATGCATGGCTTTGTTTGCGTTGTTTACGCGAAATTTGTTACGATGACGACATCGTGAAATTATTTCAGCTCTTTTGTTGAGTAAACAATTCCTGTTTTTTTCTTTCAAAATACAAAATGTTTCTTCTAAACATAAATTGCATCGTTTTGATCCCCCCGTGTACGAAATAGAATGTTTTAAAATTTGCCAATTAATACTGAAATCCTTATTATTTTCTTTCAATGTCCAAATATATTTCGAAAGTTCCGTGTCATTTGCATGCTTTTTATGCTGAAAAGATTTAGTGTGGTTGGCCAATCGCTCTTTGAATGTGGTTGCAGTCATGCCAATGTAATTTTTGATCGTGTTTGTTTTGCTTACTGTGACTGTTGCTTTGTATACTATGTCCCTAGTCATGCATTGTTTTTGAAGCGGGCAAATGGTGTTTTCTCTACAACTGCAATTGGTAGTGTCCCTCTCTACAAATATATATATATACACTGTAAAAACAGATTGGTTAAAATAATCAATTTAAATTGGTTGTCTCAGATGCACCTTTTTGACCAATATTTTATTGGTTAAAACAACCAAAAATTTGGTTATTTTAACCAATATTTCGGTTGTTTTGACCAAATAATATTGGTAAAAAAGAAATGCATCTGAGACAACCAATTTAAATTGGTTATTTTAACCAATCCGTTTTTACAGTGTATATATAGAGGAAGAAATGTTCTTCCGCGAGAGAGGTCTTTATCTGATTTAAAACATCGAGGCGCAGCCGAGTGTTTTAGATCTGATAAAGGCCGAACTGCGAGGTTTGTATATGACTTCTAAAATTCTCGTTTTGTATATACGCTCACTGGCGTTGGAATTTTGAAGATTGATGTTATCTACGCTGTAAAAATTGAAGGAGAAATTTTGAGCAAGTCTATATCAAATATATAGATCCGCTACGGGTCATGAGTTTCCTTTGTATTTTGCTTATGAATAATTAATGAATTTTAGAAGTAATATATAGCGGATCCAGCGCTCTTCTGATGGAGAAGTTAATAAGAAATAATGAAAATTTCACTTTGCATGCAGCGGTTGGTGCATACTTCTTCTGAGGAATGCTGCAGACTTTTCCTTAAGGCTATAACACCCCTCCACCCATCCCATAACATTTACCTAATATGAGTAAGTATCAATATGCATTGGACCACTTCACAAACCATTTATCCCTATTTACCCATCCATTGTACACTTTCCAAATCAATTTTCAGATTTATGAGCAATACATGATCACACACAAGATGAACAAACAAAAGTAAACAAATTGCCCCTAATAAATATAGATTCCAAAAATATAAACAAACATACTCTGAACAGAAGCATTTTGACCACTCAAGATTTGAGTAATAATCTTTCGAACCATGTAGTTTATAGAATAAACAGGTATATAAATTGTATTGTTTTGTTATTTAGCTGCCCATCGTCATTCAGTTCCATTGACTACATTGCTCTGGGTTGCTGAAGGAAGAAATATAATAAGCAGTGGTCATGGTGTAAGAGTGTCTGTACCTGGAACTGTGACACGCAGTAATTACTATCTCATATCACGCATGTTTTGGACAAGTGATACATCACGATCATCCATCTGCTGGGGACAGAATGATCCTAAGTTTAATTTTAGACAGGTACGTTTATAGACGAAATTCAATTTGCCAAAGAGCCAAAACAGAAAGTTAAAAATAACTTTTGCAACGACATTACGTTTTCGTTGACGTCACGTTGTGTTTTCAAAGTCATTCTACTCTGCCTAGAAATATCATCGCGAAAGGATTCAATCAAAACCTATCCTCAGTGTTTTGAATGTTAACATATTGCCATTTCTTAGTAATCGTTTCGTCGACATACCTGTTGCAGGATATATAATTATTAAGCTCAGTTTTGGGTATACAACCTTAGCGTAACGGCTTGAATAACACTTGAATAACACTTGTTAACAAATTTTGTCATACCGATTTTGTACCAAGTCTGTTTAACGTCATTATCGTTATCTTACATTCTAGATTTTTCCAGTGTTGTTAACATCAGCACTTCTTGATCGAATGCACAATAACTTTCTTACTTTGGAAGTTTGGAGTAAAACGGGCGGAACACAGGAGGATGAGGTGTGGCAATTTTTCTATATGATAACATAACTTAAATTGTCCGATCTGTTGGCTGGGTTGGGACAACGTGACTGGGATATTTCATGCGCATTTAATTGCAAAATTATATTAAGCAATTTTCAATTTCGACCTTTGCTGCCTAACAATACACAAAATGGATAAGAATAATGCAGTATAAATGACCATCATAACTTTTAAGTCTAAATCTGGAAAAGTAAGTAAATGTACGTCAGTGAAGCCTTTTTGTCGTTAACAGTACGAAATTGTTCAATACTTTTTCCTTTCTATTATCAGCTTGTAGGAATTGCCAAGATCACTTTGCAGCAGCTTTATTTATCTTATAAAGAAGAAGAAACTGCGAAAGCTTTACTCAAGTCCAAGGTAAACCCTTGTTCAAGGTTATTCAATAACTTCACAACTCAACTTTATTTGATCTCTTTCCGGTGATAAATAAGATGGGCTGAGGAGGGGGGGGTTCTTAAACATTCTTTCTCTCGATTTTACGATCCCCTGACTTAAAATCACTATACTATACTAAAAGTGTCATATGTAAGATTTGAGTTTGTTACTTTGTATACCTTCCGTGATTATACTACACGCTCTTTCTTCTAAAAATGGGCTGCTATACTGGCTCTTTTGAATATCAGGATCCCCTGATTCATCCCCATCGTCTTATTATTATTGTATACCTCGCATGATCGTATAAACTAAACATTGATATATTAAAGGTATAAACATGCTTACATTATCTGCCACATATAGTTTCCAGTAGTTGGAGTGGATGGCTGGATTAATATTGGGAATCCATTCAAAGGTTCTTCTCATGGTGAACTTCATGTCTTACTGGCAATGGGAAGTGAAAATCAGGTAGTGTGCTATCTACCTTAATGTTTACATTTATAATGCAGTTCTCAACCATGCAAGCCATGCATGCATGTAGATATTCGTAGAAATTAATCTTTTCACGGTCCAGGCACGATCTGGCACGTTCTAAATTTGTTCCAAACTAAGAAGTGTCAAGAAAACCTGTACGGGACACTATATAGTTCGTCCACTTCGTCGCTTCTTAGTCTGTAGCTGACGTTGGTACTTCTCATAATACTGAATGAGTGAACTGAAAAGGGGTGTAGACCACTCATAGTATATACTGTAAATTGTATCACTTTAACGTAATCCACACCCTCCTATACATTCAGGTACTACTCCTGGCCTTCTCGCGCTTAACACATGTGTAAGACCTTAGTACATATTATTTCTTCCTACATTGTGTAGCTGCTACATCAACCATTATTGTTTGCATTGTTTCCAGGAAGTTTCTAAACTGATCTAAACTTGTAATTGGATTCTGATAAGTTGATAATAAATGTATATTAGGATTTAACATTTGATTAATTATGAATGGATTTTCTTACTTTTGCTGTTAAGTGGTCCTAGTCGTAGATTCCTTTTTTGTACCTTCCATTCTTGGATCACTTGCTCTCAATTTAACCCAACTTTCTTTCATTTCTTTTTATAATCTATTAAAGTTGTCAAAATCAAATAACATAATTTACTGATTGTTTTCTTCTGTTTTCAGATAAACAGACTCCTAGATATTAAGCAATGCTCTGATCAACGTGATTATTCCAAACCAAAAGACAGGTATATTCTGTTTTCACATTTTACAAATCAAGCTTTGTTAACTGAGTGTATGGCCACATTCTATAATATTCTTTCTTTCAGATTGCGAAGTGATTTTAATATCTCGCTCAAACAGTCAGGAGAAAAGCACGGTCAGTTGAAATAGATACATTTGTCCTGAGTTGCTTATACTATATTGGAGTAAGGTCATGAAGTACTTGCTTGCAACATGGAAGGTTTATTTTAATTCAGTTAAACCTGTGTAATGGTGTCGAAACCTAACTGCAATGCTTTAGCATTTGTTTCATATATTTCACTAAAATTAGTCAAATAAGGCTAATTTGCAAGATACTTAATTTTTGAAAAAAAACCCACATTATATTCGAAATAAATATTTTCTCAAGCCAGCTGGAGCTCCTCTGGCAGGCGCTTTTCTCCGGTTTCCGTAGAGGTTAGCTGGATGAGTATAGCGAGGACTTCCCCTAGGCCCTAGGCGGGACATTGAAATCGTATCCTGTCGAAATTAATCGCATATTAGTACAGTACATGCAATCAGATATAAACTTGCACCATATACTTGACGAAGTATCGTGAGTTATAGTGTGGAGCGTTTCAGCCTTCTGCAGCATTTCTATAGGAGTCAATGTTTTGACTAACAGTAACATCTTCATTATTTTTCTTTTCAATTATATTCAGTTGAACATTGGTTTGAAATTTCTGTGCAAAATGTGAGAAAACTTTCAGCATTTGAGAAAACATCGCTTGGTGAAACAGACTGTTTTGTTCAATACAATTTTCCTTATCAAAAACCTGATGCTGAAGTTGATATGAGTGTAGATCTAAGTCAAGGTAGGCGATTGTTTTGTTGTTGAAAGTACATTATGTCACAGTGTTTCATATTTTGGAAAGATATTGTATATTTTTATGTGTTGATTTTAAAAGCCACACAACTATGCTTACAATTTTCTTCAGTATTGTTTTGTGATGGCGAAAGTAATATATTATATATCATGCATTCAACTGTTTTTATTGATAAACTATGCTTTTAACTTGCAGACGTTCCTGGTTTACAAAATCATCGAACAGCTACAACTGTGTGTGTCCCAGATACAAACTTCAATGACGTGGCACGGTATCGTATTGTTTTACCTCCGTCATTGCCAGTTCAGAGGTATTTACTTGCTGCATATCATAGCTCATGGTCTGGAACTGGCATGTCTGCTGCTGTCACGTTTGAATTGTGGAAGAGATATTATTATCCAAATATTAGAGACCAACTTGTTGCTAAGGTACTTTAATCTAGAATTCACGTTATTGGCTAAGTTATCTTAGCGGATGGTTATGGATGGCATAGAGAGCCATGGATTGTGTGGCCTCTTGCACTTAAGTGGTTAAGTTCCAGTGTAGAATCATTGCAACGCCACCTTCTCCTGGCAGACCCTTGTTGCTGGGGCCGATCTCGTGTTAGAAAGAGATAAAGTTTTAGTCATACCTTATTTTTCGTAATTATCTGTTGGATTAGAAATACATGTAATAAATTAATACGTCATTATCATACGCCCATTGTTTCGTGCACAAAATTTAAAGAAAAATAAACTCACCATGACGATCCATGAAGTAACGTAAACTTTCTAATTAGCTTTACTTGATCTGTGAATAGTCGCTATTATGTTTCAACAGGCCATACTTCCATTGTCCAAGTTGTGTGGTATGGTAACCATGCAGAAACCAGGTGAAACCAGTATTCAAAGTTTCTCTTTACCTCTCACAACATTGCCTAACCCTGCTGGGAGCAGGAAGTCAGAGCCTGGAGGACTTCTGGATATAATCATAAAATATCGGCAATCTAAACTGGCAATTCCTAACATAAATCGAGTCAAAGAGAATGCTGCTGATATGAATACTCAGGTTTGCTTGGCAATTGAAGTCGTGCGCGCTTGTGGACTGAAGGTATGTACTTATAGCGATACGGTATATCCAATGAGCAATTTGATAAGGTATCACATGACCACAGATGTCGCTGCTGGGCGTATCAGTTGGGGGGGGTTCCCTACACGTAAAATTTCTGAACTTTCTTGATATCGTTTCAATGCTGCGTCACATTTATAGTCTTGTATTGGCAATTTTCCAGTCATTCATGTTTGTCTTAAAGATCAGCGCATTACACACAAATACACTTCTATACCGTTGTTGTGGTTTGTAGAATATGGTTATAATAGGCATTATGATGATCTATCTACTGTCCTAATAATACGCCAGTGATCGGTATATTATACACATGCAAAATCCTAATATTGTTTTAATAGTGGCCGTTACCCTTTCTGGCCATTTTCACCTGTAACATTTGTAAGACCTGTGCAGCCTGTATATACTGAGTGGAAACTGGTCATTTCATACAATGTAAGGAAAGTCACGTACAGGGTGTACCTGAACCACCTGTGGAGCCATTAACCATCTCATACATAGCAAAATGTTATAATCTTTCTTGGAAATCTCAGCAAATTTGTCAACATATTACTCATTGCATTTTAAATTATGATTAGGTATTGATTACAGTACATTAAATCACTTTTTTCTTATTTGTAGTGTGCATTGAGTGAGCTTGCAAAGAAAGACTCTAGCTTAACCTACGCCTCAGAAGTCGGTGGCAATCCTTTTGTGAAGATCAAGCTGCCGTTCAAAATCAAAATGAATGAGCGAACAACAAGAACGATTGCCAAAACATTTACCCCAGAATTTGGTTATAGAATGGAATTTATTTTACCACTTGTTCTAAAAGACAACATTATTGGTCGAGATAGCCAAGAATTTTCAGGAACATTGGCAGAATGTCTTGAGTTTGGAGAGGTTGTGTTTGAATTATGGTAGGTTCAATAAAACTCAAGGACGTACTCTAACCGTTCATTATTCTATATGTACCATAATCTATCACAACAAATAAAATTTGAGATTAAAATATCAAGAAGCTTTATGGAAATTGAAATTTATACCCAGAGCCATTGGCTATTCCTGCAACTGCCCCACCCAAATTTCCGCCACTGGCCATTAGGGTTGGAACACCACTATCGACCCTGACAACGGTTACACAGGAGGGTAAGGTCTGAATGAAATGATTGTGATATCTCGGGTATTTATTCCAGGCACCAAAGACCACAGGAAAATTATGAAAACGTTGGTGAAGAAATTCCAGTGGGCCAAGGTTTTTATCAACGTCAACTCCCGCCAACTTCCGATGTTCTGCTGGGAGTGGTCAAAATTCCTTTGCAGCAGCTCTTATTCAGCCATACAGGTAAACAAGTAAGCTAGTTGTTGTAAGCTACGAGTTTTAAGAAGATCTTGTCTCTCCAGGCTACTTTTCACTATCGAAGTTTGCTCCGATTATAGTCACAATGTAAACTTCCTTAAAAACACACATTCAATTTCCCAGTTTGACGACGTCACTGCGATCACCAGGGGCCGGTTGTATAAAACTCTTAACTACTTTTTAACTACTCGTTTTGCAGTTAAATAGTAGTTAACTTTAAATTCGCGGTTCTGATTGGTTTACTTTCGCACAAACTAGAGTTAACTTTAACTACTTTTTATACAACCGGCCCCAGGCCTCTGAATTCAGTTATACTTTTCTGATGCGAATTTCGAGTAAAAGAGAAAAGTAGATGGAGAAATATTCTTCTGTTACGTTCTGCTTTATAAATGTAAATGTCGGACATATTAATACAGGCACATTTTATTGAAAACTTAAATTTGCCGAGCTGTAGCCGACCTGCTTTCGTTTCAGGACGACCTGATTTTTCGCTAATTCAGAGGCCTGGATCACAGAAACGTTTATAGTGTAAACCGGCCTTATGGAAGTTTTATATAAGTGGGTAGAAAGTTTCAACTGCTTCTCATTTATGCATAAGTGAACAGTTAAAACCGTTATCCAATATTTTTGAGATAAAAGGATAAATCCTCAATATATGAATCTTTGATGTATAAATGACCAAAGTCAATTATCTCAATTTCGTACTGCCCTTTTTGATCAGTGTTTGTACAACACTGGACAACTTGCTACAAGGTTAATGACTCAACAGACTTGTTCAAATGCGCTCTAGCAATTTGCTCTCCACCAATAAGCTAAACATTTCTTCATACTATAAAATTGTTTTCAAATACCTGCATCAAGGTATTTTGGTGGACGAAAATCCATCAAGTCAATTGAAAAATTGAGGAACGTTGCTTTAGTAAATTCGCTATGTTTTCATCACTGTTTTATACAATTAACACGCGAAGATGCGAGGATTATCTTTCTCAACATGGTATATGAAAAGTGGGACGAGCTGACCGTTCGGGACGAGCTGACCGTTCGGGACGAGCTGACCGTTTACGAAAGGGAAATTGCATCGGCGAATGACAACCTTGTGACATCTTGACTATCTAACAACATTGTTAACATGCGCTTTACGCGCATCAAATATTTTTAGGAATCAGAGGTTGGTTTCCAGTAAGTTCACGTACTATGGGCTGGTCCAACGAAGATGCCAGAAATACAGATAAAACGGTTGGAGGACTGGAACTAATAATTAATCTCAGTGAAAACGCAGCTCGAGAGAAAATTATCGAAAGTGGTCGAGCTGTAGGCTGGTGTCCACCACTATGGTATGAACTTGAGGATGGTGAATGGTTAAATGATACAGTAGATAATGGTATTATGAATGTTGGTCAAGGTCTTACATTTCTGGTAAACATAAAGAAAGTTTGGATACCAAGGACAGTGGTTACTGCTGAACAAACAAGGCAAGGGGTTAAAGGAAATAAACAGATTGGATGCTATATTCGCTACAAGTTTTATGATACGAGTAAGTAGAAAACCTCTAGATGTTGAAGAAATTATGCATGATAATACTTACTATATGAATGAACAACTTTATTTAACGAAGGTTAGCACTAAAACAGCATAACCTGATAAACTAGTGGCTTTCAAAAATGTCTGCATTATTTTTTAAACCCTCTGTATATTATCATTAGTCAACCATATTGATCTAAAAGCAATTGTCTCCGTGGGGATCCTACGGCATAATGATTCCATTATCAGCTGCAGCTCCGTATTTGTTGTGATTTGACATGCTGAGAATAATGCAGTTTTTGAATCACACTCTATTTTTCATTCTATAAATTTTAGAAGCAGTGTTTTCTTCTATCTGTGGAGTTAAGAAGATGAAGGAGTCTGATAGTACTTTATGTGATCTCAAACATCGTCATTCATACATAGTCAAGACAACATCACCTTTCATTTGGTCAGTTACTGTGTATTGCATTTTATATGCTTCAGGTTTTGAACGAAGTTCTCGATTTTTAAAAAAACCATCAACAACCTCTATATCAACAACCAACGTATTGTTTATAGAAAGAATAAAATAATTAAGGAAGAGAACATAAGAAAGCTGGTGGGAAAGTATTACCAAAACTAGGGCTACTCATCGTGGTGTAAATTAACATGACACGTTTGCCCGTCACAAAATATTTGTACATTGAATTGTTTAATCGATCTCGTCATTCGTGGGAAAGCCATTATTTGATTGGATTGCGGAGGTTTTTCTTAAATAAGCTTATGGTAGTTTGAAATGTTTGTATTGGAAAACATGACATGTTATTCTGACCCACGACGCGCATGTCTCTGAATTTGATAATATCTCTACTGTTCAAAGAGAATAAAATTTTTATTAAAGGAATACCGTATTGATTTCCGTGCATGATTCTCTGTTTCTTACACGCGGGTTGTTGCGAGACTTTCGAAAAGCGTTAAAAAAAACGAGCCGATAGGCGAGTTTTTTTTAGCTTTACGAAAGTCGAGCAACATCCCAAGTGTAAGAAACAGAGAATCATGCACGGAAATCAATGCGGTATTTGTTTTATAAAATAACCACACAGAAATATAAAAAAAGGTTTATTAATATATTTGATGTGCATTGCAATTCTCCCAAAAAACGTCAACAACAGCGTATATACTGTTTTATGCTTTGTGCTTTCTGCTTGTACGCTATCCACCAACTCGTCAACTTGTTTATCCGACTTTAAGACGAACCTCTGTTTACTTTTTTCGCCATTATTTTCTTTGTCAAAGTCAAAAGTTGAACTATTATCGCCCAACATTTTTAAAATTTCAGGCGCGGGAAAATTTCCCGTGCATGATTCTCTCATCCTGCATGGGTATTGACCAATCAGCGCGCTCTATTTACTTAAGTTATTTTATAATGTTTATTGATAATTTATTTACTATTAGACTCTGCTCTATATGGTCAGAACGACACAATGATAAAACAAAAATTAATAGGGTTGCTCTAACATTCCTAAATTATTTCAGGTATATCAGAGAGGAACGCTTAGAGATTCAGGTTTGGTTGACTATTAGACATCATGATGAAAGAACTACATTACCTCACAAGAGAGATAAACTCGTTGGCTCAGCTTTTGTTGCATTATTTCCTTTGCTAGATGGTAGCAAGAATTTCTCTCAAATCAGGTAAATCTTGGATATCTTCTAACATGGCGTTCTCATGTAGCTCTATCAGCTGTAAAATCTTGCACTTTATAATAGAATGTGAGTTTTCTCGCCTTTAACTATAATAGTTTTGCAGCTGTAGAAAGCAATGCGTGAAATTTTTCCTTTTTACCTAGCCTCACATCCGTATCTCTCTACCTTCAATATCGACTGTTCACCCTTCTAAATATATCGCCTATATTTATATATTCAAAGACAGAAGGATTTTCGTCGACATTGTTCCTGTTCGAAATTCGGCTTTCGCATGTTCGCATATACCTTTCCAAAGACTCGCATTTACTTCAATGTCTTCATGTACGAGTTTTCTATATTTTAGTGGACTCTATCCATTATTTCGAAGTAGTGCTGTAGATTTGTGTGGTGCTGGCTTACATGTTCAATTAGTACTTCAAAAACCAACAAACTCTCACCAGGTAAGAGTTTGGGCTTAAATAGACGTTTTTACCTATTAAAACACTCTGTGAACGTGAAACGATCAAGAAAACGTGCTATTTAAAAGTGCTGGTCCTTTGTTGATGATTCTTGCTAGCGTTACACGTTCGCGTATAGCCATGCATCCCATTCACTGGACATACTGCATGTATAACGCACTGGAAGTTAGACGTACCATGCAATCAAGATGAATATCCGTTCACTGGGTCTGCATGGGGAGAGTGTACAATTTGAATTAGGATTAAAATTCTCCCGTCCATAAGCAATATGTTATTACCATATCAGTATATCTTCAATACTGCGATCGTTTGATGGTTTATCTGTATATATAATAGATTCGAGAAAATCTTCCCGAGCATGATAGACTTGACAGAATAACTAATTTTTCGTTACATTTAATTACAATTTTATGTAAATGCAGACGTTAGGAGGTGAAATAGATGAAGATATTGCATCGACAGAGCCCAGTGGAAGTGTACTTCATGAGAATGGCAGTTTAACCGTAGTAAGTATATATAGTGATGACGATGATGGCAAGAAAGAAATTGGAAAATATAGGAACAAACCAGAAGAAATATCTTCGGCAGAAGATGATATTGATGTTATCACAGCTCATGTGGTTATAGAACAAGCCTTGCATCTTCCTCTTGTGAAGACAGATCAAAATAAAAGGTTTGTGATTTTGTAAAATATATTGAAAGCTAAGCCTAAATTTTTCCGTGAGCCATGAAACTCGTACAGCATGGCGCTTATCGCCGATTTTATCCAAGAATGGACAAACAGGGAAACATTCGAAGAAACATCGAAATTTTCAAATGTTTCCGCAACACCATCCTAGCTATCTTTGGGGCTTGACACCTCCAACAGAGGCTAGATTGCATATAGAAATTTACACTCTTCTTGTAAAATGCACCGGCTTAATTACTTTTCTATATTTTTAGTGTGCAACCTAACGTGTACGTTACCTACCAACCCAAACCTGACGTCAAACTGATGAAAACCAAAACAGTTCTTTTATCCTCCTCTCCTGTCTGGGATCATCAGAAAATCGTTAAATTTAATAAAGGCAAAATAGGCAAGCAGGTATATAATGACAATAGAAATACTGTTTTACTTAGATTAATTGAGTCGTAACCAAATTTACTCTACTGCATCGTTTTAATCGTAGACAATCCAGAGTCCAATCCTGTCTTCTGGATTGGTTATGTTTTAATACATGCAGCATGCTGGTGGAGAATAGAACTTGCTCCATATAGAATGAAGCTTCATATTATTTTCCACACAAAAGATTTTCATTTTTCCACACAAACGGTTTTCACGCCAAAATAACGGGTTACCAACGGCCAAAATTAAGTAGTTGGGCAGATTCGTAGTACAATCACAAACTGATAGAAATTCAGGTAGAAATGAAAATTGACATTCGTTTCTTTAAAAATTATGAATGAGAGAGACACCATTCTGGCAATAGATTATTTGATCTGCATATTTTGAGCCCTTAACGCCCTGCTAATCGTTTTTCAATATCTCTTAACTTGATCGTTCTGATTGGCAGTGAAAACTATGTAGATTACATCATATAAATTGTTGCTTTACAGAAACCTCGTCAAGATTTGAAACATGTATAATGCATGTGATTGTTTCCTCCATTATATATAGGTACTAACTTTCAAAATTTGGCACAACCAAGGAGATTCTGGTAATACAACACTACTTCTCATTTCATGTTTTTGTTCATTATTTCATCGCTGGCAAGCAGCTTATCAGCAATGACAACATGCTCTAATTTGTTTGTTCCATGTTCAGGGCAGTCAACATCAGATGAAGATCTGCTCTTGGGATTGGCTTCAGTAGATCTATCTCCTCTGGCGTTAGGTCTTCGACAGGTCATGGGATGGTATAATATTGTTGATTTTAGTGGACAATGTCAAGGACAAATTAAGGTTACCTTTTTGTTGTTTAGACTACATTTTAATCGCTGCTTTTGCGAAGTAAATAAGAAACCATTTGATGTGGCGGAAAACCAAATTCATCTCCACGAAATTTACAATAATATATTTTAGATCAGATTTTGTGTTTTCAGACTAATGCATGTATGGTTGTTTAAGATAGAAGAGAGAATTGCTGTTCATTTTTAATATTTAGTATCCATATTATATATTATTTTAAGGTTGGTGTCGTGCCTTTGTTATCTGTTTCGCCGGAAAGAGCCTTGCTGCCACCAGTTAATGTAAGTTATACTGAAACATAATATATTCATTTATTACAATTACCTACTCATTAAGTAGCTACGAGTATTTGGCCTCTCAGAAGGGTAAAGGCGATCTTTCTAGACAGCCAACTCATCACAACACTCTTCTCAAAATGTCTCTTGGTAGCAGTCAGGTCGGCCAGAGTTGAAAGGAAGTGCTGCCGCGTTTCTCTTTCAAACCTACGGTACCATGGCTCGATCTCAACCACGTGCTGGTTGTACTCGCGTTTCTTTTGGCTGTCGTTGGAGTTGAAATTATTGGTGAGATTCCTCCAGAGATTTCCCCCTGTCTCCCTCCTTGAAAGTTGATCTCTGTGGTCTGTCTCCCTCCTTGAACGTCGATCTCTGTGGTTTGTCTCCCTCATTGAAAGTTGATCTCTGTGGTTTGTCGTTGATCTCTGTGGTTTGTCGTTGATCTCTGTGGTTTCAGGTTTGTCTCCTTCATTGAACGTCGATCTCTGTGGTCTGTCTCCCTCATTGAAAGTTGATCTCTGTGGTTTGTCCCTCATTTAAAGTTGATCTCTGTGGTTTGTCTCTTTTTTCTTGAACGACTCAGTTTGGATGTTGACCAGCCCTCATGCCATCTTATGTTTCCAATATCCAACATTTGAATAGCTGTATGTATATTTAATTATTTAAGATATCACTGTCATGAAAGAGTAATCGATCTCATGTTGGTCTTAATGAAGAAGCATCGTGGCATTTTTGGTTTCTCGAAAATGTTGTATCGTTCTTGAAACATCATTTACTCAAATATGCAAAATTTACTCAAAGTGTTTGCATACTCCTTTGCTAACCTTGTGCAAACTTGAAATGGATTTAGACTATAATGTGCAGAAATACTCAGTATTTTGTTAATATCTCGAGAACGAGACAAGATAACAGGAAACGGGAAACGTCATGATGGTTCATCTCGAAATGATGCTTCATTAAGCCCAAAATTTGATAAATATTTTTTTCATGACAGTAGTATTTTAAATATAACCATGATAATATTATTTCAAAGGCACACATGTCTACTGCGAGTGCACAAGATGTGTTAGGAGAACGAACATTGGACCGTTCATCAAGGCAACCAAGTGGAATCATATCTGATACTAGAGATCACTCAGTTTCCACGCTGCGTTCAATAGAGGTACCAGATAGTACGAAATCATTCCTTCTTCGACAACTACGGTATGTTTGGATAAATACATAAAGTTTGTAACAAGTTTCCTTGTAAAAGGATGGTAGTTTTAAAGATATTTTTGAGGCACAGTTTGTGTATAAAAAGTCCCTTTTTAGTGCAAAGTTTTTAACTTTGCAGTATTGTGATGAGGGGCGAAAATTCACACGAGCTATCATACATACATAGATAGATAGATACATTATAGTGTACACTTTCCGGGGGGGGGGTGTTTGCGAAGATTCTCTATTAATACCCTATCTGTTAAACTTTGGGGTTGAAACTTTTTTAAGCACTTTCAAGTTATCTTATAGCTCAATTCGGTTGTATTCATGCAGTGTTTAATTAGATTTACGAACAACATTTGGGTTGTGGTATTAAACGTCTAAATCATAACAATCGTTTTATATATAATATTGGGTTGCTAACTCCCCCGGTAGCTACGAACACGTGCGTTCAAGTGCACTGATAGTAGAAGTCTACTCTGTCCGTAGACTCGTAGAGTGTAATTTGTAATTTGTAATTTGTAGAGTCACTAGAGTAGTAGAATGTAGTATGAACTGTATAATTTTGAAATTTGACATTTGTTATGCAATATTAATAGAACAAACAAATTATATTTCTTTTATAATTCTTCGTTCTGAACTTCTGGTCATGTATTACGTAATGGTCATGCATTATTTTAATTATTTTATCCTATGTTTCAACGTCTTAGACAAAACTTGAACGACCTCGATGTGATCAAAGATAAACTAAGTCAACGATTAATGGCCAACAATGACACGTTATCTTCATTTATGAACAATAAGTCATCTGATTGCCTCAAAACCCCTGAGAAATCGGATAAGCGGCAGGAACCTGTCAAGAAGCAGCAATTAGACAACAGCTTGGAATGTTTAACAACGTCTCCTGTGAATAACCTTGATGGTCTTTTACAATCAAGCACACTCGTTCCCGTAGTTCAGGAGAAATCATCTGAGGAGTTGTCAAGTCACTTGGATAATGAAGACCAACAAGTGTCTCCTGTTCATCAACTAAGTACTGGTACGAGTGACTCTCCTATTCGTCGAACAAGTACTCATAGTCTGAACAGTAATGATCAATATAATGAACTAGAAACTCATGATCTCTTCAATGATGTTCCTGATTTTGGTGTAAATATCAAAGAATTAAACTCTGATGCCAATTATTACACCAATTATAGTAATGTTAATGCAAGGACCAATGTTGATCCTAGTTATCATGATAATTATGATAATAATCATGGTGATCATGATGATGGTGATAATGATTATATTGGTGCACTTGATCCTACGAAATATATAAACGATATAATAAACGATCATATAAGTGATAATTTAACTGTTGACAGCCCTAATGAAGGTGTAGATGTTAATCACCGCACAGGCTTGCTGACAAGTGACAACTGTTTCACAGAAGATAAACGTTTTGGGCCAACTGAGGTTGTGAATGAATCGCAACTGAAAACAAGTGGATTTGATATTGAACATTCTAATACTGGTAATCCTGACGGTTCTGGAGATGAATCATTGGATAGTTTCTTTGATTGTGTGGCTTTAAAACAAAGATCCGAACCAAAACATCGCGTTAAACCTCCTGATGACACTTTGAATACTTTTGTTGAACCAGAGTCTGTTGTGTCTAGGACGAATCTTTCAAAATTGAGAAACATTCTAAATGAAAAAAAGAACGAAGGCGAACAAACGAGCTTACCTGAACATCAGACCAAACTGTTATGTGCTGGTATAAATAGTGATGAAATATCAATTATTCAACCTCGAGCGGATAAAAAAGACGGCAGTGAACTAAGTGTATTCACTCTTGACGCAGTTAAAATGACAGAGGCCGATCAAAAACATCTTGCCAAAGAAACATTTCACGAACAAAATAAATATGGAACATCGTATCCTTTATTGCAAAAATCCCAGATATTCTTAGGGTAGAATATTGCATTGCACATAGATAACATAGATAACATAGATAACATAGATAACATAGATAACATAGGTAACATAGGTAACATAGATAACATAGATAACCTAGATAACATAGATAACATAGATAACATAGCAGGATTAAGTTTTGCGCTGAAGAATTAATTAAAATACAGTTTAATAGTTTTGTGTTTGTGGAGAACAATTGGTGAATTCGTAAACCCGGATCTTCATCAGTACATATTATTTGCATTGATATTCAATCCAGGCTGACGGATCGAAAGCGTTGGCAAATATATATTCGTAGTTTTTCTACGAACTTTCTACAACTCTATTAGTCCAATGCAGGCAATGAAGTCTGACATTGTAGACCAAACTTAACTATCTAATGAAAATCTATAATTGATCAGCTTTACACTAATTCAGGTATTAACTATTAAGTAATAATGTGAATTGTGTTAATGTCTTCAAAATAAATAGCGTATTTTTTCAACACACAACTCCATTTAGTGGCCCGTATTCTCTCCTTAACATGATTGATCAAATATACAGACTGCAGAAAGCATCAATTCCAAATTTCTTTATGCCACCGAAAGATCTGGAACAATCCATGCGATCGTTGAGACTTGCAGCAACATTTAGAAAACAACCAAAACACGATGACGCAAATGGTCTCAAAGAACAAAGGCAAGATGGCGGAGATCAAGGAACATCCCAGGAGAAAGTCCTAACAAAGTCCTTTGTTAACTGGAAGAAAGTGCAAGAAATCAGAACGACAGGAGAAATCCCTTTAACTTCAGCAGAAACATCAAGATTATCTAGAATATTTTCTTCGAATTATTCCACTAAGAAATAGATTATGTAAATATTGTATACTTCTAAATATTGTTGCAATTGTTTGTGAAAAGGTTTTCTATTTGTTTGGTAAAATCGTCGAAAGGGGTGGTACCCTCCTAAACGTGTTTTTCACGCAGTTCAGCCTGCGAGGTATTTCAGCCGAGCGAGTCTAGAGTTTGATTTTTTGAGAAACAAACAACACTCTTAAAAATCGCTAGGTGTATCTTAACAAAGGTGACATGAAAATCAGTTGAAACAATTATGTCAATTATTTGCATTGAAACTGGAAGGATATTTTGACAGTATGAATAGCAAATAAATGACCGCGTACAGCTTCAGTACGAATAGCCACTACGTATTTTAATATTGGAATATAGGAATCAAACCCCTTTAGTTGTCTCCCGGTACGTGCACGTGTAATTTCCCACTTATGCTTGCCTGGGCTTGCCACATGTACGCACTGCGTACCCATTTTTATCCATGCTAACTCCCTGCTAGGAAATCGCAATAGTCTGAAGTGGAAACACTTTCTTTTTTTATAATAAATTTACAAATGTAATATTGATGCATGCATAACGTTTTTTATTATATGGATATGGGTGTTTTACCGGAAACTAAAACACTCATATTTTCCATATTTCACTAGTGAAATATGAAAAAAATATGTAATGCGTGTGTTTCCTCGCGCGATCGTTTCCTCGCGCGGTTGTCAAATAAAGACTGTTCTTATCGAGTTTCTTTTCATTTTTGTCCATATAATAAAAAGAACATTACACGGCGGCTCGAAGATATGATATTATTTTCTCGTGTTAAAAACAATATTTTACTCACTCGTTCGTAAAATATTGTTTTTACCACTCGAAAATAATATTCATATCTTCTCGCCACCGTGTAATATCCTCTATATATATAGTGTTCATAAAATGTTCTCAAAATGTTTAAATGGAAGTATTAAATAATGTTTGAAAAGTTAGGCACGAGGGATTCGTGCTTCGGAGGTTGCCAGGGTGATGTTTGACTCGTAGGTGGGTCGATGGAACGAGGATCGAATGCACATGATGGACGATCTTAGCGACGCGAAGGAGATCCTACACCTTAGCCATCCTATCACGACTGAATAGTGTTGTTGTCTTTTCCTCGCTATCATATCCGCCAGACGTTTGAAAAATGTTGCTGCTTCCTTTCCCATTCCACCAGTCGATGATAATACGAGAGGGGTGAATACGCCACGCTCGACATCTCTGACTCGTCCGTATTCTCGCTTGGCTTGTTCGTGTCTCCTGTAGACGGACAAGAGGTCGGTTGAACGGTTGGAAGATGCGTTTGGGTAGAACACCCTTACATCGAAAAATGCATCCTGTGACACGTTCCAAGAACCTCTTGCACGGCACCGAGCACCGTCATCGGTGTTTGCAGAGCGGGCTGTAATATTGTCTTCACTAAGCGGTTTGAGTGAGGGTTCAGTGGTGACATTGTTGCACACTTCAGTTAGGAGTGAAACTGCCTGTGATGTCACGAATTTCGTTGTGTCGGATCGTTGGAAAACCTCCCATGTGGCAGATCATGGCATGATTGAAAGTAAACTGGACACCACAGTTGCAGGTCTGGGGGGCGTTGTTCAATTTCCACCCGTATCTCAGACATAGTGCATCCCTGAATTCTCCCTTGTGTAAGTAGAACCCTTGTTCCTCAAGCGGGAGAACAGATAACCACGAGGAAGACCCCTTCTCTTGAGAAAGATCCACACATCGCTTCAACTCAGGAGTCAGCTGAATGTTCACAATTTCGGCTTGTTCATCCTGTCTCTGGCGATTTTCTCTCTTGACATCGTTCTTGACTGTGCGAACGCTGTCATGGTCAACCGTTTCGTTTCCGTCTTGAGAGATTGTGCTGTGATGCAACGAGTTGTGCTGTGATGCGCTCTGAGAATTGAAAATAATCCGAGCACGTTGTCGAAGGATCACGAAGTCCAAGTCCTCCAAGACGAACAGGAAGTGCAAGTAGGTTCTTTCGATGGTGCAGCATGGCGGTCGTCCAGTTAGTGCTGGGATGAGGTATGTCTGTATTGCACTTTCAAGTGGCTGTATCAGGTCTTCAATATTTGGAATTGTTCTCACGAGGTACGACCAGCGACTGGATAAGCCGTGTATGCTGCGTATGCTGCATGGGGTTGAGATGAAGCAATCTGAGCCAGGTTCTTGATGTCTTTGGTTTATCCTTCTACTTTGTTGCTAACATATTCCTCAGTGGATGTTTTTGAACCAAGATCAGCACCAAGATGCCGTTTGCCATGGGTAGTTATGTGCATATCTGTACCTACGAATGCGTCTTTGCCAACTTTCTCGAATTCTTGCTTCACCACTAGGTACGTCTTGGAATCGTTGGGGTAGTTACCAAACGAAGGACCACGATTTGGTAGTTCATCCCACCACCGTCTGAGTCCTCTGCAGGTAGACGCTCCTGTGGCTAGTTGTCTGCATTGGGTCGCCACTTGTTTCCATATACCGAACTGACGTTACGTCATTTTTTCAACTTTGATCACTTGATGCGTGATCTCTGTACGCGCGTGCGGCCGCGCACCGCCTAGCTCTGTAAAATTCTAAGGATTTCTCCTTTGGATTTTTAACAATATTATACTACAGAAAGGTGAATAAAGTCGTCTACGTGGACAATATAAGGTATTTCTACGGATATCTTGAACATTTGCTGAGTAATTGTTGGTTTTTCGTCGGTAATTACGCTGAATTTGGAGTTTTTCCGTTATCTTTTCCGCACTCGCAAGCCGAGGACCGGTGGCTGACGAGTACAAACGAACACCCCATCGCACGCGCTTGAATAATTAAATTCCGCCACGGACTGAAGGCTCCTTTACGTACTTCCCAAGTCTGCTGGTCTAAACGCGGACAAATCTATTTATCGCCCCCTGATTTTCACAAAGATATTGACCTTACTGTCTATATGGATGTAGAGTCTAACCCTGGTCCTGCTCAGTCTGATAATATAAATTCCCGTTCAACCAATAATACGAGCACGGCTAAAATCTCCTCAAATCAAGGTAACATTAAGATTGCTCATCTAAACATCCGTTCCCTAAAGAACAAAGAGCACTACCTGCTGGCACAGGATTTGGTCCTAAAACAGAATTTTGACATTTTCACCATCTCAGAAACTTGGCTGGACACCTTTGTTACGGATAGCGAAATTGAATTCCCGGGATATGTCTCTGCCTATGTCAACCAAAGTTTCAAATGTGAGCCAATGAAAGAACTGACCTACATAGCGGAATCTGGTTTACATCAGTTATGGCTAAAGATACAAGTTATGAACTTCAGGTCATTTTTCATATGCACAGCTTACCGTCCACCTGACACTAGCTTGTCTTGTTTTGAAACTGATTTTAGCAAAACATTAACGTCAGCTTTGACCTTTAACAAACCGATCTACATTCTGGGAGATCTCCACTGCAATGTACTAGATGCGAAATTGCGAATGATCCGGGACAATGTGCTCTTTCAGATTTTTGTACTTGTTTTAACCTCACTCAGGTGGTCGATAAACCTACCAGAGTGACTGAACATTCTCGTACATTAATTGATGTAATTCTTACCTCTTCAGAAAATAACATCAAGAAAACGAAAGTCATCCCCAATTCGATAAGTGATCATGATATAGTTATGTCAATTCTATAGCCTTGAAGAAATGTCGTCCGAAGCCTGTTTATGTCTCCGTCCGAAGTCTCAAACATTACAACAAAGATTATTTTTGTGAAGACATATCTAACGCTTCCTGGTCCGTCATTAACAACTTTGAAGACGTCAATGATCGTTTGAATGCTTTTGACTTACTGTTTAATGAAATTCTGGATCAACATGCTCCAATTAGAAAGGTTAAAGTAAGAACTCGTCCAAACCCCTTCGTGACAGAAGAGATTCGAGGGCTAATGAAAACTAGAGATCGATGGAGAAAACTAGCTCGGAAGACTGGTGATCCTGCTGCATGGTCTGCTTACAGGAACTGTAAACGGGATGTTAAACGAGAGTTACGTGTGGCCCAAATATCTTATGTCGAACAGGAAATTAGGAAAAGCACCAAGGACACTGGCAATATCTGGAAAGTAATTCGCACTTGTATTCCAAAGAAATCTACTGGGAAAAAATGCTTCAGCAGTGATGATAAATCTGTGGCGAATAACTTCAATCAGTTCTTTACATCAGTTGGTTCAAATACTGTCACGAAAATCAAATCACTAGCTAAAGAAAACAATTACACTCCATCTCAGTTACCATTTGTCCCACGAAGTTATACTGAGTCAGAACAGTTCACCTTTGAACCTGTAGAACGCTAGTAGAATATATTGTGAAATCAATGCCAGATAACAAAGCTCCAGGAATCGACAAAATACCAATCCGTGTCATCAAGGACTGTTTACCCGTTCTTTCGCCATGGATCACCTCCATCATAAACAACTCGCTGGCATACAATATATTCCCGAGTACTTGGAAAATCGCGGAAGTAATTCCCATTCCGAAAGAAGGCGATCATGAGCTGGCGAACAATAACCGACCCATTTCCCTATTACCAGTTCCTTCGAAAGTATGTGAGCGTGTAGCACTCCACCAACTAACGTCTTACCTAACCACCAATCACCGTCTCTCTGTGCATCAAAGCGGCAACAAAACCTGGCATTCAACGGAAACCTCCCTTATTCATTCCACCGACTCTATTCTTAAAGCAATTGACCAGAGGAATGTAACAGCAGTTATTCTTTGGACATGAGCAAAGCTTTTGACAGCATTAACCATAATATACTGCTTGCTAAATTGGAGGACGTTGGTGTCTCGCCTACATGCCTGGCTTGGTTTGAAAGTTACCTCAGCGAGAGATACCAAGCAGTACGTATCAACTCTACTCTATCTGAGAAATTGCCAGTGGTTAGTGGTGTCCCACAGGGAAGTATTCTGAGCCCGTTACTTTTCAGTATTTATGTGAACGATTTGCCGTCAGCCGCCAAAAATTGTTCATCAGAATCGTACGTCGATGACACTAAACTCCTTCTGTCCTTCCGAATCAATGACTCGAACACTGCGCTGACTGATCTAAACGAGGATTTGATTAGAATGCGAAACTGGTGCTTTAATAACCTGCTCCTGCTGAATCCAGACAAAACTAAATTGATGGTCTACGGAAGCCGCCAAATGCTCGCGAAGTTACCTGATTTTAGACTCTCGCTACTTGGTAAGGAACTTACACCTGCTCCATCAGTGAAAGATCTCGGAGTCAAGTTTGACCCAACCCTCTCCTTCAACAATCATATCCTTTCTACTGTTTCATCCTACTAAGCATGTCTTCAGTAAAAACCTTTTAATAACTGTCATCAACGCCTTGGTATTTAGCAAGCTGTACTACTGTTCCTCGCTTTGGTCAAATACTTCCTGCAGTAACTTATTCCGACTTCAAGGAGTCCAGAACTTCGCAGCACGAGTTGTGAGCAACAGAAGGAAATTCGACCACATCACCCCGATACTGAAGGAACTGCGCTGGTTTCCCGTGAAGTCACATCTGTACAGTCGCGATGCTCTATTAGCTTTCAAATGCATGAACGATTGCGCACCTGCCTACTTATCGTCCCTGTTCAAAACGAGAGGTGAAGTGAGTGGTCGCGTAACAAGAAATGTTAAACAACTGGACGTTCCGTTATATAGATCAACTGCAGGACAAAGAACATTCCATTACAGAACTGTCACTCTCTGGAACAACATTAACCCTGACTTAAAACTTTGCAAATCTATTCCAAGCTTTTAAATTATACTGAAACGGGAACTGCTTCAGCAATTTCTAGATAGTTAAGGGCGTGTTTTCTTTTGTTAATCAGTAAGCGTTGTTGTCATTGTCGTTGTTATTGTCCTTGATGTTGTTGTTGTTGTTTTTGCTGTCGTTGTTGATGATGTTGATGCCTATGTTGCTGATGTTGTCAATAATTAATGTTGTGTTTGTGTATAAAGTAATTGCGTGATCTTATTATATAAACTTAGGATCTAATGTATAATTATAGTAATTAATTGATATGTATATGTATTTTTGTCACTGAAAAGCCCCTTTAGGGGAGTGTCAATAAAGTCAAAGTCAAAAGTTAAAAACTTTGTAACTGACCCTAACCCTAAAACCTACCCTAATCCAAAACCTAACTCTAACCAAATTGATGAAGAAAATTCAAGAAAAACGAACATGAAAATCTTTGAACATCGGGAAAATTGCGTAACGTCAGTTTGATAGATGGAATCAAGTGAAAACCGCTGGTTGTCTGGGAAACAAAATGGCGAACGCTCCATCAGAAATATTAGTACACGAAGTTTTGCCAAAATATGGCCTGCTTTTCACTGAACAGAGTCCAATGCCTGTTCTTTGTAAACCTAAAATAATGCCATTAAAGTCAGTGACACTAGAGAAGTTGGAAAAGATGCAAAAAGACGCGCAAGAAACAATAAAACGACAAGAAGAACAAGAGAAGGCAGCTCATGATATGAGCAATTCAGAAAATATTGATGAGCATGCATCATAATATTGAATTTATTATTAGGTAATGTAATGTCTGGTCATTGAGGGGCTAAGATCTCCGAGGGCGCAGTGACTCTAGTAGTCTAGTATCGAGTGTTGAAGGCGCAAGACCTTTAGTGGGGTTTGGGGGAATTTTGAAATCTACAATCTCTAAAAGGCCATTTCATGCACTTTGGGGAAAGATTTAAGGGCAATGTCACAAGAATTCTTTCGAAATATTTGGTCAAACAAAAAGCTGCTGATCACCAAACCTACCGATCGTATATATACACAATGAATCAGTATTTACTGCCAGGACAGAGGAAGAGAATAAAGTGCCTAATTTAATACCTAAAACATTCATACTTTTTAAATAAATCTGAAAAGCAGCGGCAAAAAGTCAGACGGTTCCATGCTAGATTTAAGTAAACAATTAACAATTAGACAACTAGGCAGAGTTGACTATTCGCTAAGAGACAACGAGGGGCGAGTTGTCTATTGTATTAGTATAAACCTACTAGTATATTTCAAGCTGCATGTGTAAAATAGGAAAGTTTTTACAAAATTTAAGAGCATTTGTGAGCATTTCACGGTGCTTTTTGTTTAAAAAATGGCAAATGCTCGAGTGAAAATTCACTAAAAATACACAACGTACTTGTGAGTTTAAATATTTAAAAAAATCAGACCCTATAATAACCATTATATCGAAGGAAAGTTTCAAATCTTATTTGGCTAATAAGTAGAAGAAAAAATGGCTTAAAAAGACCAAAACATTAGTTTTTTTGAACTGTAAACAATATGGTCGGAAATCTCAAAGCACATAAAACATCATTTAAACGGAAAAAAGCCATGAAATTTTATAGCTAAATGGATGAAAACATTCTTAAATATAGATAATGCTTTAAAGACCAAGAAAATATAGTTAAATAACTGCAAGCGATTGTGTTTTCAATGCTCGAAATATAAACAAAAATTGTCCATATTAAAAAATTTGACAGTCAATTTCATCTTCAAAACTGTAAAACTACGAGTAAAACATCAAAATTTTTGTCTGCAGTTTCGAAGATTAGTAGATTACTTGTTAGTTTTATTCCAGGATAAAAAGTAGGACATTTTATGAAGTTTTTTTCTTAAAAAAGCAAATTTTTCTCTTGCTCTTCGCTACTAGTAGGCTAATGCCTTAGCCTACCAGTAGGTTTATACTAAGAAGCCTTAGACATACAGTAGTAGAGTTCTTGTATTTATAATAATGATTTCTTCAGTTTAACTTCTTTAAGGTTATGAAAAATTACATTATGTTTAACTATGTCTATTCTACTAGAAATCACAATATGTTGTATATTTGACTCATTTTTCTCACATTTCTCTAGATTGTTTGGTTCTCATGCAAAAACAGAAGATTAACTCCAAATGAGGGGGCATTAATGATGTGCAATTTTGCCTATCATTACCAGTAAGCTCAAACATAATAGACTTTATATCACAATTCATAATATTGTTTATATTGTCTTAATTTGTCAGTAAATTGCAAAAAATAGGCTTCTTGCTGACTGATGATGGATTGGTATTATTGTAAGTAACAGACTTACCAAACAATAGACAATACAAAGAAGCCAGATGTTCTCAGTGCAAATAAAAATTGCTGGGCCCAGTAAATTAGAATATACTGAAAGCTGTTTCGATGGTTGTTTTTAAGTTATCAAAAAAATTGTTTGCACTCAAAATTAATACTTCTAATAAATAATATTCAACATAACTAGAAGACCTTACTATGCACTTGTTGTAATCTCAATACTATGTATATCCATCCTAGTTTACAGCAGAAAAAGGTTACATGTAAAATACTAAAATTTAATATATTGATTAGTTTATATCTGCACTGACTTTGAAACAAGAATATGTGGTCCTCCACTGTACCATATGCAAGTTGAATACTAGGGGTGTGTGACTTAAATCACATGGAAAATACAGCCATTACAGAGTGTACTTGTATCGTACTTGTTTATCCAAACTCTCCTCCTTTGATCAAACTCTCCTCCTTTGATCGACGGAGAAGTCAGGCATCTCATACGGAAAAAATATCGGGCACTGAAAAAGTATTGTGAAAAAAGGACTGATGAACGCAAACAAAAACTTAGATCTTTGAGTAATAACATCAAAAAGCTTGTCAGGTGTCGTAATTATCTTAACAAAATCCAGGATTCTTTTAGTGAAAATCCAAAATTGTTTTGGAGTTATCATAAAGCCGCGCTGCATCATCGCTCAGGGGTGGACTCGGTTATCACATATGATGGACAAACAGCCAAGACCTCCGGAGAGAAAACGGAGCTCTTTAATAAATATTTTTGCTCTGTGTTCACTTCATCCAACACAGTGTCCAGTATGCCTTCCTGTCCCAAAACATCAGATACGGAAATTTCTGACATAGAACTATCAGTAGAGGAAATATCGGCTTGTTTATCTAGTTTAGACACATCCAAGGCCACTGGTCCTGATGGTATCCCTGCACGAATTCTTAAAGAATGTGGCAATGAAATTGCTCCAAGTCTTTGTGCTTTATTCAATCTCTCTTTGTGCACTGGACATTTTCCCTCAGAATGGAAGAATGCAGATGTAACACCTGTGCATAAGAAAGATCTAAAAGAACCTGCTGAAAATTACAGACCTATCTCCTTATTGTCGATAGTTAGCAAAGTAATGGAACGGTGCGTCTGTAGCAGGTTTTATTCATGCCCACGTGTCACACCTAATTACCTCACTTCAGCACTTCTCTCAGTTCTCCACTCCATTGGAGAATCACTTGATCGAAACACCCAAACGGACATTCTTTACCTGGATTTCGCAAAGGCTTTTGATAGTGTGGACCACGACATTCTTATCAAGGGTACGGCGTAACAGGTCATCTGCTTCATTTGTTTACTGATTATCTTAGCAACAGATCTCAAAGGGTTGTGATTAACGGCGTGGCTTCTCAGTACCTATACTAGTTACGTCTGGCGTGCCTCGAGGAAGAATCGTTGGACCTCTACTATTTGTCATTTTCATCAATGACATACCAGATTTCATTCCGAAGCAGTCAAAAACCGCTCTCTTCGCAGATGACACTAAGTTATACCGATCAATCTCGTCCACCTGCGAGAACCTACAGTGTGACATTTCTAGTTTAGAAGATTGGAGTCAGGATTCAAACATGAAATTTAACACTTTAAAATGTAAAGTTCTAACAGTTACACGAAAGAAATCACCAATAATTGCTAAGTATCATTTGGGCGACACAACACTTCAACGAGTCCAACAAGAAAAAGACCTCGGAGTTATGATAAATTCCAACTTATCATGGGACGCTCGTGTATCTTCGATAGTCAACAAAGCTAACAAGATGCTTGGTCTTTTGAAAAGGACGTGTCGCCTTATTGAAAACAGCAAAGTAAGGCAAACCCTATATTCGGCATTTGGTAAGTCGCAACTGTGCTATGCAACGGAGGTATGGTCACCAGCTACTGCTAAGTTACAGATAACATTAGAAAGGGTTCAGAGGCGCGCAACCCGCTGGATAACGAAATCAAAATATGGAGGGATATCCTATGAAGATATAGCCTGACCACCCTAAACTTGCTACCACTAGTTTATGACCGAGAACTTAGAGATCTCGTTTTGACTTATAAATGTATCTTCGATTGTATTGACTTGAACATTGATCAGTTTGTATCTTTTGTGCAACATGATCGATCTCGTTCACAAAATCCATCGCTTGTTCTTAAACCTTCATACTGCAAAACATCCACTTTTCAAGCCTCGTTTTTCAACCGAATAGTAAAGCCTTGGAACTATGTTTGTAAAATAGCCTCTCCAGAAAGTTCGCCAGCCTTGTTATTTTTAAACGTTTCCTGCACACGACCTACTCCGCCTTGGTAAGAAATACTTTTAATGTGGATATGCCATGCACTTGGTCACTCACAAGAGATTGCTCCTGCCATCGTTCTTGAACTGCATTATATGTATATATTTATTGTATTATAGTTTTCCTTTTTGAAATTTAGTCATAATTTTGTTTAGGGGCTTGTGGCTTGCATGGGTCTCGATTTCCCGTTTGCACATGCCCCAGGCCCATTGGACGTAAACTTTGTAATCTATATTATATTCTATGTTCAATAAAGCTGATAAAATAAAAATAAAATGTAATTTTCATTTTTTTACTTTACTTTCTCGACCATTGTTTATGTGTAATAATTATATTCTGCGTCCTATCTAACTTTTGTGGGTGCCTCGTTCTTTAGAATACACCCTTTCAATAATTACGTCATTTGGCCTGGGAGCCTCGCTCTCAAGAATCGTGAGCCAATCACCTTGTGTCTTTTACTATTAAGAGCGAGGCTCCCAGGCCAAAAACATACTCGTGACGTAATTATCGAAAGGGTGTATTCGTTGGATAGCACAGGAGGGATTACTAGGGATGAATTAGGAGGGATCTCACATGCAACTGACACGCCTTGAATCGAATCAAAGTATAGTGTTTGATCGCGGTATCAAAAGTATGCCCCGACTGGCTGAGAGATCTATTCCTACTCTTACTTCCTAAATATTTATATCCCAAAACGCCGAACTTTCAACCGGCAGAGATAATATTTTCGTCGATCAATTTAATTAATTCACATCAATCGAAGGAATGACCGAAATATTATCTCTACTGGTTGATAGTTCGGTATTTTGGGATAAATATTTTTATATTTGGGAAGCAAGAGTTGCCTGCGGAGGAGGCTGTGTATATTGTTGTTGAGAACATTTTGTCAAATATATTGCCTCTTGTGTGGAAATATAACTGCATCAGTTTATCATAGGATCCTGTCACATGGTCAATGCAGCCATCCTGGCTATAAATGCTAAAGCTACATTTACACACTGCGATTTATTTGGGCCGATTTCATATCCACTTGAATGATGTTGGTAAAATACGAAGTAAACGTCATAATTATGATGACACCATCAACTAAAACTAGTTGTCATTAACATGCGGCAAAACCAGAAATCGACCGACAAATCGCAACCGCAATTGTAAACATACCCAAATGCCAAGTAATGAATAATGGTGCAGTAATTTCTTTCCCAGACAAGTATGCAATATATCTACAGAACGTTCTCAATACTGAACTAATTGCCCAATATGGTTTGAAATATGATTGCCAATTGGACTCAAAGGGACTTTCGGTTAATAAAAAGGAAACGGAAGTTGTGGTTTTCGAGCAAGAACTTCCCAAATATGCTATAATATATGGATTTTTTGTCTAATTGGCATTGATGAGGTAACGATAACTCGTTATCTCAAGTGTAAATATCTATAAGTAGAAGGTGTTAGTAGATGGAATACTCGAACGGAAATGTATATACATATTTTAGACCTAGCCAGAAGCAGTTGTGAAAAATGCAACTTAAGCCATCTGGCAGGAATTGAACAAAAGCATCGTAGGTCAATTCCAGCCAGAGGGCCTAAGGCTAAGTTGCATTTTTATTAAAATATTATTGCTGACGTCAGCATTATTTCCAAAGGCTGTTAAAACTGTGTTATACAAACAATTTAGTTTTACAATGCTTGGATAAGGTTAAAAACAATAGGAAGTAGTGTCTAACCTAAACTTAATAAGATGCTTTTTTGGCCACCATGTTGATACAGAATTGTGCCGAATTTCATTAGTGTACACCAACGTAGCTGCCAAAAGTTGAATTCTAATATAAGGGAGAATAATATTCACTCTAAACCTTAACCAAGCATTTTAAGACCAATTTGTGGGTATAACATAGTTTAACAGTCTAATAACAGTTCGAACAACCTTTGAAGATAATGCTGACTTCAGCAATTCTATTTAATTTTGCCTACGTAAATCAATTCACTCAAAAAAAATATATAAAACAGCCAGTTTTGAATTTTATGACATCACGTGAAAACAATCGATCTATTGTTGAATGTTGTGACTATTTACTTTGGATTCAGGGAGGGTTTGTACTGTAAGTTCGTCATGACTCATGAGGGCATTGGCATTCAGAGGCGTAAATGTGTGGGGGGTGGGTGGCATCGCCCCAGAGATCATGATCCAGTCGATCTCAAAATGTGCAGTCGGTCTCAAGATATTCATTGTTAAATTGGACGCATTACACCACGTTAAGGCTGTTTTCCACTCAGTGCAAAATGTCGCGCGATCGACTTTTTGCAATCGTTTTCTTTTGAATTATGAGCATTCGACTGGAAAGGATCCGGTCGAGGGCTCATAATTCAAAAGAAAACGATCGTAATTGCACTGAATGGAAATCAGCCTTAATGCTATGCGACACTGGCTAAATAGTTTCAGAGACCGACTTCAATCGTTGCATTAATTAAAATATAAAGTTTGCCGAATATCCTGTTTCAATCTTTGTTGTAAAGCGTTCTTCTAGAATGTCGTATCACTCATACTGTATGTGGCGTGCGTATATGTTGAATATTTACAGAAGCACTGTAAATGCTGAAACAAACTACTTTGAAATAGAACCATAATATTGCCAGTTGCCTGTTGCCACAACTGCTATAATCTACATATTAAATACTTTATGGCAAACTTACGGTACAGGAAGCTAAACTTATTCTTATCTGGAAAACTACATTGTTTTTGAGATATAATTCGAAATTTTTTACTGATTTCCACCTACAAATTAGTATAAAATATTTGTTCAGAACGTAGGAAATCGTGTCTACGAGGTCCTAGATTTCAAAATATCCCAGAGGAGGATTCCCCCGGACCCCCTGCGAATGGGTGTCCTACTGCATCAGTTGTCCTATTCTGCTGGATGATCCAGCTGGATCTGCCCCTGTGTACATGAGTTCAGTAAAAATATAAGGGGGGGGGGGTTTAGGATGAATTTATGAGTCGGTCTCATTTCGTAACTTCACCCCCCAGCCAAAATCGATATGTACGCCCCTGTTGGCATTACACAATTACCAAAAAACGTTGCATGCATGTCGTTTGCCGAAACTTTCTGAAAAACCAAAAGTAAGTGCTGTTGGTGAGATGTAAGTATGAGTGGGACACTTGGTATATAGTTCAGGTATATAAACTAGCTCGATTCACAGTTCTCCGGATTTAACAACTCGGTAAAGTCGGGTAAAGGTGTATGAACTTTTATCGATGCTTGCTTTTGGATAGTTATTAAATTACCTTGTCCGATCGCCACATGCAACGCATATGATATCGATACACCCATTATTACCAGAAACACAGCAGGTAAAGATATAAACAAGAGATGTTGGAAAGAGACAGAATTTAGGCGAGAGCCTACTAACTATATAACGTGAAAACCCCATGGTGTATGCCGCACAGCCATGTCGAACGGCATGCAGCTGTAGTCAGTATCAATCGAACTTAGAACTGCGACCTTTCACCCGGTCTTTGGAGAGCCAGAAGATACAAGGGCAAGGGATGTCAAGTCAATTAAGGCAGTCCTGTCAAATCTTTTATTCAACTACTTGTCTAGTATAAATCTGCATATTATGATATACATTATGCCACTTCTGACTTGACCGGGCCGCAATGATCAATTGATGCATGGTTGCGCAAAAATCTTCGATTCGTATAGTAGAAAGAAAATTATATGGTATTTTTGAATCTAAGATGTTGACGATAAAACACGTATATATACGACGATAGACTAACAGATACACATCTGTTTTCTCAGTTCCAGCCGGTTATGCCATTCATCTTTGTATTGAATTTATAGCTGTAGGAACCCCTGAGACATTTTATGCCCTTTATTAATCCATGCAGTATGCCATAACAAGCATGAGCAACTGCGAATTTCGTGCCAGTGTTTCTGCCTGTTGCGGTGAAGTTGGTGAACTATTAATTAAATCAATTTGAGCTATTGGAGGTCAAAAACATTTGTTTTCTGGCACGACGAAATGGTAAATGATATCAAATCAACAAAAGCTGTTCTCAAAAAGTCTTTAGGTATTCTAATACTACCATTCATTATAAATCTTTTCACTGTTTTCACAATTTACATTTTTAAAACACTTTCGAATCAAATTTTTATGGGCTCCCAGAGTTGTTATCATATTTTTAGCCAAATGCAAATTAAAATCAAAATATAAGAATCAAATGGAGATAAGCAAATTTATTTTATAATAACATCTGGTCCAATACTGCAGATGTCTGAAAATATATTGATGAAAATTAAGAATTTTAACCAAAATAATTTAGCTAAACGAGCTGTAATTCCGAAGTAATTTACCCTTCCCACGCATTAATGAGAGCCAATAGAATGATCAGATTTGGAGGATCAGCCAATCAAAATGTTGGAAATGATCACGGGGTCGCTGGATTAAAACAGCTTGCTGCTGCAAGCGCGGACGTATTCAATAAAGCCTGTGTCAGAGATTATATTTCGACACAAAAGTGGAGGAAATTTTTATCTCTAGCAAAAACAGATATTCGCATGTAGGACAAAAGCTACAAGAGGAGTCCCTTCAGCAATATTACATCGGCTTCAAAAGATTGTTTTGCAATATATAAAATTGATTCATTCGGGCTATTCATTTATGTAAACATATATCTTCGCCTTTGCAGCGAAAGGTCTGCTTGGCTGAGCACAATATATAACAAGTGGAAGTCCAATGAAGAACTAAAAGTAGATCTAGAATTTCAAGTCAAGTCAAGAAGTAAACATTGCAGGTTAGTCTGAATACCATAGCTTCAGATATGATTGTTGTTTTCATATTAATCTCTTCAATATAATATAACGTCGAAGGCGTTGTCGGTTGCCCGTCATTTGCATATTAAATTGATCTAGAATTGTATGTTCTTTGATGTTAGGAGATTCAAGTTTATCTCAAAAGAAATGCCTGTAAAATAATTTATTTTTGAATCGTGTACTTTCCTTTAAATTTCTGTTATTTTGTTTGTAATCATGAAGGATGTAGAGCGGGTATTAGTTTGTAATCATGCAACATATTTCTATTTTGTTTTATAATTATAGCTTCAAATAATGGCTACTGGATCGCGAGCTGGCAGTGTCAGTATAGATGAATCTGATGCCGGACAAGTGGATTTCCTTGATATTCCTAAAGAAGATTTGATAGAATTAATGAAAGGAGGCGATGATGGTCTACAACTGCTTCAAGAAAAGTTCGTTAGTATCAACGAAGTAGTTCGACGTCTACATAGCTCTGTTGCCCGAGGTATTGAAGGAAGCGAAAATGAGATTGCACATCGCAAGAACACATTTGGTTCAAATTACATCCCTCCTCAGCCACCAAAAACGTTTTTGGAATTCTTATTCGATGCATTTAAAGATACACTACTTATAATTCTCATGATAGCTGGTTTGGTTTCCCTTATACTCGGGGTGACGGTCGAAGAAGACAAAAGTACTGCGTGGATTGAAGGTTTTGCCATATTTGTTGCCGTTATTATTGTTGCTCTCGTTACTGCTGTAAATGACTATACGAAAGAACAACAATTTCGCGGTTTACAATGCAAAATTGAGGGTGAACATACGTTTACTGTGATCAGACGAGGCGAGTCATCTTCTATATTTAACGGTGATATAGTTGTTGGTGATATTTGTCAACTAAAATATGGAGATATGATTCCTGCAGATGGGCTTCTGGTTCAAAATAATGATCTCAAAATTGATGAAAGTTCACTCACTGGGGAGTCGGATTTGGTAAGGAAAGGGGATGCAAATCCATTTATATTATCTGGTACAAGAGTTATGGAAGGCAGTGGTAAGATGGTAGTGACAGCAGTTGGCATTAACTCAAGAACTGGTCAAATATTGAAACTTTTAATTTCTGGTGCTAATGAAGTCAACAGTGATGCAAATCCAGCACAACCACCACCACCACCAACCAAACCAACAAATGGTGATGCGGAAGATGGTGAATTGTTAGAGACTGACCAGACTGATAATGATAATCATGAAGATAAAGAAGAGAAGTCTATCCTTCAAGCAAAGCTAACAAGGTTGGCTGTCCTTATTGGCTGGTTTGGTCTTGGAGCTGGTGTATTAACTGTTATTATTATCTGGATACGGTTCTCAATTGAAACATACCATATTGATGGCGAATCATTTGCAAAGAAGCACGTCTCTGAGTATCTGCGAGCATTTATTACTGGTGTCACTGTACTAGTTGTTGCAGTTCCTGAAGGACTTCCACTAGCTGTGACAATATCTCTTGCTTTCTCTGTCAAGAAAATGTTAGACGACCATAATCTTGTCCGACATTTAGATGCATGTGAAACAATGGGTAATGCAACAGCAATTTGTTCTGACAAGACTGGAACACTGACCACAAATCGCATGACTGTTGTGCAAAGTTACTTGGCAAAAAGATTGGATTATGTTTTAACTGTGGAGTTTGACCACACTACGATTCCTGAAAATTTGAGGAGGACATTGGTGGAAGGCATTTCATACAACAGTAGTTATGCATCAAGAATTGAGGTAAGATTTGCTGCTTGATTTCACTTTAGTTCATCATTGGGTTTCAGTAAACATTATGCATCAGTCATTTGAAACCACGGCCCCCTGACCCCCGGGATACACTGGGGAATTTTACACAAATTATTTGTTGCATCTGATTTTTTTTTAAAGTAGACTTTTTGAGCTACCTTTGAAAAAATTGGTAGTAAAATGTGTTTATTAAAAGAAACTTGACTTAGGTTTGTAAAGTCTAAGGATTTTATAGTACAGTAGCGTATATTCCATATACAGTAGCTTATATATAAACCCCCGGGTACAGTTGAGCAAGTTTTCCTTGACAAGTTTTATTTACTCGTGTGTATGACAAAAAATTGACAAGTTTTCCTTGTTAAGAAGCCTTGTTTAAAAGCTAGTTATACCAGCTTTTGAACAAGGAAGATTTGTTTGTGGAAGATTGTGATGAGGAAAACTTGACAAGGAAATGCGCAGTACGCCACTGCACACTTATCTCCACACTCATCTCCAGGCACTCCATGATAGGTATACATGAAGTATTCATTAATATGCAGGCTTGTAAAACTTGTCAAGGAAAAATTGATCGAAAAATCTTGTTTGCCATACACGCGAACAAATAAACTCATCAAGGAAAACTTGCTCAGTTGCTCATCTGTAAGCTCCTGGGCTTAATACATTGTCAAAACATTCCAGGTAATGAAACCAAAAACGTTGTATGTTTAATGACAATGTCCCAGTACATTTGAGAACACAACAGAAAGAGAAGGAAACAGAAAACAATACACGCTGAAAGGTTGTATAGCTGTACTTTGAAATCGCAGCTATACAACTGGATTTTAAACCCCTGACATCTCTCCGGTGAGGTGACACCCTGTTAAATCACAGCTCAATTGTCCCTAGCTATAAATACGTATTGTTAATTCCACAGCTCTCTGGGGTGTACACATCATTAAATGTTTATTAATTCCCCCCTTTGGCCATGCTAAGTCCCTGCCATGTCCCAGGGGTTGGGGGAACCGTGGTTTCAAATGACTGATGCATTACAGGGCAATAGATGCTGGTAAAATTTAGAAATGTTGACAGTGATGCAAACAAGATAGTTATTCATTTTTACCAAATACTAGAAGACATCTGCTCCATGATAGTGCTTAATGAAACTTGCATAATATACAGTGTAGTTCCGGTTCTTAAGGGAATTCATTAAGATTATTTTATTACTGCTGCTTCAGGCTTTTGAAATAAACTGCAAACTTAAGGGTTCCTATTTTCAACTTATACTAAAATAAAATGTTCTATTACCATTTGGGGTTTGCAAGTAATATTTGACAAATTAATTATTCAAGTCTTTATATAATTACTAATTGTAGAACATTTACATAATATATAATCATTGAAATTAACACTTAAACAGTAATTGCTACAGGTAGACTCCAAAAGTGTGTGAGTTAAAAAGAAATTTTTACTTGTCAAAACTAAACTGCAATGTATCCTGGTGTGCCTGATTTTGTTATTTGCTCTGTCTGATGTCAGATGATTTTACTTGTCAATGGAAAAGTATTGGGCATTAAATGGATCATTAAAGAACCATAAAAAACACAGTACATTGCTAGAAGAGGGTACATTTGAGCATATTGCCAAATTGGTGAACAAGAGACAGAAGATAGTTTGGTTACCCAAACATCAGCAGTATAGAAACCATGGCTAACATGCACAACCAGTCTTCTTAGTTAAACATTATTACCTTCAGTTGCCTCATACACAAATGTTATTGCATGCATACTGTACATATATGCAAAATTGAATGATAAGCTTCCAATATATGGGTGAATTACAATTATAGCTGTTAGGCTGTATAATTTAGTCAAAAATTTCAAGAGGAAAACAAACACAAAAATTTTGAAATCCGTTTAGAGGTTATGAAAAACTTAGCAGTCATTATTAGGAGTAGCCAGTGACTATAACACCAGAGATGCTAATCTGAAATCAAAATATTTAGCCACTCCAAATTTCCTACTGTTAAATAATAGCCACACAGTATGCCTTGAAATGTTGTGTGGATATTGATGTACAGACAGTAATATAGATATTTTGACAAGCCTTCATTTTCCCTTTACATATATTAGTTCAAAATTCATTTCCCACCTTTTTTGGGGGGAATTTGTGTTTCAACAACAAAACCAGTTTAATTTCTCAACATACAATAGAGTAGAGCTACATTACATTGACCTACATTGGTAATAATTAGTTTCCCTAATGGAAATGCTCTGCATAAGATGTAACATATAAATATCACATATCATTATCACTTTATCACACTACAGCATCAATTATGGTGTTATTCATCTCAACAAGTTTATAGATTAAATTTGTTCCAAATATTTTTGAAAATGCAAACTTGCTCTGAACAAGTTAATGTTCCCAATCTGTACATGCCTAATAAATGGGTGATTTCACACACAGGCAGCACAAACGTACAACTTCCCTTTAATAGTAGATGAATTTGTATAATTATTTTCTACAATTTTGAGAATCAAAGGGTTGAAAGAGAATCAGGGTTGAAATTTTCATTTTATTTAAGCCAGCAAAATTTGTAGTATTGAATTCTATACTCATATGTTATAAATGTTTACCTGTTATTTTGGTGGCTGCAAGAATTTTGAAACTCCCATGCACAACCTAACCATACATAAAATATTACAAGGCCGGTTAGATGGCTTCTGGAACGACTCAGAAATCACCAACCGCGTTAAAAATTGATTGAATAACAAAAATTTCAGTCAACACATTGCCACAAAACTGCAATATACTGAAAGAACGTATGTCACTCTACAAATGTGTTTTTCTGAACGAATTTCATCGATGTCTTCACAATAAAACAATAGAAATATACATTTCTTCCTGGGCTTGTGACTGATCACCTCAACGGCTCAACCATTTTAAAATATTGCATGCTGCAATCTAATTGGTTCCTGAGAAGAACAAAAGGTTGCAGTGTGCAATATAATATAACATTTTATGAAAGTGTATATTAGTCTTATGAGTTATGATATGGTCGTACTTAACAACCACAAACTATTTTGTTGAATTTTATTTTATAAAGTCAATTAAAGAACTATCATTCAGCATTTGTGTATATGCAAGTATAGTGTTCCAATTGTAACACCCAGAAGTACAAATGTACCATTAGATTATTAAGTCACATTCCATTGACATTGTTTTTAGGATTTGCTTATTTCCTGAGAAAGCCTACTTCTCTTTGACTTTGCTGATTGCATCAACTATACGTTGTTAAATATAGACTTATCTGCACACATAAATATGTTAAACCTTTGAATGATCTTTAACAGCTGTATTCGTGCATATGTTGGTCAAAAAGGTTTCCTGTTTATTGCCCCACCATTCGAAGTAGCTTAAACGAACTTCCGTAACATATGGTCTTGCTAATATCTAGAAAAAGAAAGCTCATGTTGCAGGACATACACATGTGGACAAACAGCTTTCGTTTTGAAGTTTTGTCTTCTGACAAAAATGAATTAATTTTTCATTTAATTTTTCAAGTAACGAGTCAGATTAATTTTTTAGCCTTTAAAAATCTTGTGAGTTGCATATGTGTAAGAATGTCTGAGTATAATCATATTTATGTCCTATGGCTATGATATGCTAGGTGGCATCTATAATTCTGACTATAGAGTATAGTATACTGGTACAAGTTCCCCATTTTTAAGTACGAATAATAAATACATTGTGCTTGAACGAAGTGTGGTTTAATATTGTCATTGCATACATTATAAGCGTAGGTGAGAATCAAATCAAAGTTAATTATAGTAATGAGCAAAAAGTTGCTTAGAATTCATCAATTCAATGTCATTGTGGTTGTCAGATGTTTGCATATTAAAAATTTATAGAAAAATAATTGATATTATTGTGAAAACGTAGAAATGTAGAATTTTTTGTAATATTTACTTTACCGTTTTTAGCAGCTGCATGTCTGAAGTATAGTTCTTTATGACTTTATGTAAAATTTCGTTTGCCTTTCATTGAATATTTTAACAGTAAGTGTAAAATAATTTTCATGATAAGCATGTTTGCCAATTAATTACTAGAAATCGAGATTTACTGAATTACGGCTTTCGGTCTTCTTGTAATCTTGGCTATAGCGTCTGTTATTTGCAATTCAGACTGTGGTTTTACACTCTCTTTCTGTAGTCAATAAGTCATGAAATATCATGTCATGAAATATCATGTCATATCTTCAACCAACCTCGTGAATACTGCAACAAGTGTAACAAAATACACACGTTGTCGTTGAGCTACTTGAAACACAGCGATTTAAATATTTATACATTAAAAATGGCGAGTACTCCCACAGCTTCAGAAATATATATTGGATTTCAAATCCCTATGCAGTTGATGTTGACGAGGGTTCTCGTTTTGGGTTCGATTGAACGACGCTCATTTAGCTTATCCGATGGTAAGCCCCAAAGAAAGAGCAAGTTTACGTTCATTGGACAAGTGTATAATTATGTACAATTAAACTTCATTTTTTTTAACTTGCATTCAGCAATTATGTTTACCACTACATGTTTAATGAATGAGGTTTAAGAGTTATTCCAAGATGTGTGGGAGTGTATCTATAATGTTCGCTTATTCACGGTTTAAGCTAAACGCGTGCCTCGTTGTTAAGATCGCTTGTAAATTGCCACGTCAACCGAACCTTAATTTTGCCACTATATAAGATAACGTGAAAATGAATTCTAAACTCATGATTATTTTTACTTATTAATTATTCAAAACCAGTTATACTGGGTCAACCACTAGGCTCTGAATATGTTACACCGGTTTTCAGAAAACTAACGCTATTTCAGTAATCAGTAAAGCCTAAAATGCGGTAAATTGGTTTAAAATGAAAAGGATGGGGTCGGAGTGGCGTAATAAATTAATAATTAATTGTATATTACTTCATAAATCATGCGGAAAATAGAAAATACACGAACAGATTCCCTAAGACTATACTGAGTTATTTTCTTTTTGCATATATCCTTGCATCCACATAGAGCGAATTCTGAGGACGTTGACTCTGTTGGAAGTATTTGAAACAAGCGTATGATCTCTTTCTCTGATGGAAGTATTTGAAACAAGCGTATGAGCTCTTTCTCTGATGGAAGTATTTGAAGCAAGCGTATGAGCTCTTTCTCTGATGGAAGTATTTGAAACAAGCGTATGAGCTCTTTCTCTGATGGAAGTAGTTGAAACAAGCGTATGAGCTCTTTCTCTGATGGAAGTATTTGAAACAAGCGTATGAGCTCTTTCTCTGATGGAAGTATTTGAAACAAGCGTATGAGCTCTTTCTCTGATGGAAGTATTTGAAGCAAGCGTATGATCTCTTTCTCTGATGGAAGTATTTGAAACAAGCGTATGAGCTCTTTCTCTGATGGAAGTAGTTGAAACAAGCGTATGAGCTCTTTCTCTGATGGAAGTATTTGAAGCAAGCGTATGAGCTCTTTCTCTGATGGAAGTATTTGAAACAAGCGTATGAGCTCTTTCTCTGATGGAAGTATTTGAAACAAGCGTATGATCTCTTTCTCTGATGGAAGTATTTGAAACAAGCGTATGAGCTCTTTCTCTGATGGAAGTAGTTGAAACAAGCGTATGATCTCTTTCTCTGATGGAAGTAGTTGAAACAAGCGTATGAGCTCTTTCTCTGATGGAAGTAGTTGAAACAAGCGTATGATCTCTTTCTTGTAACATCCCTCTTTTAGAAGGATACTAATTTTAAGCATTGAGTCTTTGAGAAATTTCCACAATTCAACCTCTTAATGTTCAACGATTAATAAACTTCTTGTATAAACTTGTAACTTCTTTACTAAGATTCTGTTTACCCCGCAGTTTTTGTTATACCAGGAGAGAGCACGAAACGATGCTTCCAGTCTAGTCTTATGAGACAATGCAATTTTCTTTTTTCAAAACAAGCCGATATTCTTTTGTCCAATTTTAAATAGTGTTTACTGGGGAAACGGAGCGTAGCTTTCCGCTTTATAAATCACGACGTCAAGCCCCATACAACCGTTCGGTTACCTCAATAATCGAGTACAAATAATACGAACAAGGTTTTTACAAACATTACGTAGATAAAAAGGCTTCACAATACAATGGGCATTTCTTTTATCAAAAATATTAGTTAGCGAAAATTTTTACCTTGTTGGAAAGCATCGTGTAACTGCAACATGAGATATTTTACTTACTCTTTCACACTATTATTCTTAATTTTCAAGATATTTGAGTCCATTTAATATGGAAATCCTTTTAATATGAAAATGAAGATTGATGCCAATAAAGTTAATCATTCAAAATGTTGTTGCGGAATCGCCCTACAATAGTGCGGAATTATAAACTGGATTATCTAGGATACAACTGGAGGAATACAGTGTAGTAACATATAATAACTACCAAAAAACCCATGTGAGATGTACATATCGTCACATAAACACTGTGCTCATAAACGAAGAAAGAGATTATGTAAAGTTGTAAAATAACTTAACGGTTCTTGGAAACCAGAGAAAGGCTATTCAACGAGCCCAACACAACAGACAAATCTTGTAATAAAGTATATGTTTCTTTTATAGACGAGTGATCAAGAAGGAGCATTCGATCTTCAAATGGGAAATAAAACAGATTGTTCTTTGCTGGGTTTTGTTGGTACCCTACATGATCATTACAATTACTATCGAGGAAAAATGCCTGAAGAATGTTTCGTGAAGGTTTTTACATTCAACTCGTCCAGAAAATCAATGTCGACTGTGGTTCCGTTAACTGACGAGAAGGATCAATTGATTGGTTATAGAGTTCATTGCAAAGGTGCGTCTGAGATAGTGCTGTCAAAATGCACGTCTATTATTGGTCAAGATGGTGATGTGACGTCATTAAGTAGTGAAGAACGTCGTAACATCGTGAAGACAGTGGTTGAGCCAATGGCTGATAATGGACTGAGAACGATATGTTTGGCATATAAAGATTTTCCAAAGGATACAACGCAAGATTGGGAAGATGAACGAGCTGTGGTCTCGGAGTTGACAGCTCTTGGTGTTGTTGGTATTGAAGATCCAGTTAGACCAGAGGTAAGCACAGAAATATCTGCTACTGCAGTATATGCACAGAAGCATGCTACCCTTAAATTGTTGCAGTATGGCGCACGAAATATGGCGCACGAAATATGGCGCACGAAATATGGCGCACGAAATATGGCGCATTAGTACAGTGTATGTGCACAATCTTCCAACTGGAAAACATTCGCCAACTTTTTCAACAGCAGATTTACCTTCAGAATATAGTATGTTTTTGCGCTCACTCTCAAATGTTGGCGGTAAGTTTAAGGATGGGATTTAACTTTGAACAAATGCTACAACCATGTTACACTTGTGTGATTTGTCGGACCGATTTTAGGTTTTGCTTGTTTGAATCGGGCTTTATCCATTCACCAAACTGCTCTGTATCGTTTTGAACTCGTTCATTACAATTTGTTGATTTCTGTTACTTGAATTGGTTGCATGGAAAGAAGCATGAATTTTTAGGTCAGAGTTGCATTTGTTGTAACAAGTCCTACTCTTGTCGACGTATGTTTTCATTTCTAACTTGAATCATTATATAATTCAATCCCGTCACTTGAAATGCACAGTCCAGGATATGTATTGACATGAGTACATGTCGATTTTCCAATTCTAGGTACCAGCTGCAATCACGAGTGTGAAACGTGCTGGTGTTACTGTGCGTATGGTTACTGGTGATAACGTCGCCACAGCTCGATCCATTGCAACGAAGTGTGGAATATTAGATAACAAAGAGGAATTCTTAGTGTTGGATGGAAAACAGTTTAATAAGAGGATACGAGATAAGGATACAGGAAAGGTATGCAATGACTGTTACTTTAGAGTTTACAATAATGTAACGTCTGTCAGGTGTGTCATTACAGTAGCCGGGATCCTCGAAGTAAAGACAGTGTTCCGAAAATTTTTTGCAATTGAAAAAATCACCAACAAAAAAGGAATGAAGACACCCGAAAATGATATCAAAATGATTTTGGTGAGGGTTAGGATCAGAACTGCAAGGATAAGGAATTTAAATATTAGCATTTTATTTGCGAATGTTATATGGGATATAAATCCGTATAAATTTTATATAAAAAGCAATATATCTGACATCCCCACCCCTTCCATTTATAGCGGGTCATCTAACAAATCAAACTTTATAACAAATCAAACAATTAAATATCTCTATGCTGTTTAACATCGCTGATATAGATTGTGTTTATGCTAATTCTTTCGAGGATCACAAGCTCTAATATTCCGTGCGACATTTTACCACCAGATATGATATACAACACGATCACTCGTATGAAACATTGTACAACACATAAGAAAGACTCAGTTGCTGTATGATTTCCATTACTAGGTAAATCAAGCAAAACTAGACGAAATCTGGCCCAACCTAAGAGTATTAGCTCGCTCCTCACCTGAAGATAAGTATATATTAGTGAAAGGAATCATTGACAGCAAGTTGAGCAAGAATCGTGAGATTGTTGCTGTAACTGGCGACGGAACAAATGATGCTCCTGCATTGAAAATGGCTGATGTTGGATTTGCTATGGTAAGAAGTAATATATTATTTATTATAATATAGTCATCCACCGTATATGACCTATTCTGCAATCTGATTGGCTGAGCTACTCGCTGTATATTTAACAGTTATTCTACGAACTCGAGTCGTATATGAGCTGATAGCCGACGAGGCGCGATAGCGCCGAGTCGCCTATCAGTCATATACGACGAGAGTGAGTAGAAACTATGAGCTAATATCCTGCTAGTAGAGAACCAATCAGATTGCAGATTGCAATACTGTACTAAAACCGATTATTTTTTAAACATAACAAAAACATTTAAAATTTTCAATCCGAGTCGCGACAAGGTTTGTGGGTGAGCGAACTGTAAAAATATTGCATCAGAGAAGAGTATTATATTATTGCTGCAGTTAATGTCTTTTAGACTATATTATAAAACAATTATACCATTTGCTCTCGTCGTATATGGCTGATAGACGACTCGGTGCTACGCACCTCGTTGGCTATCAGCTCATATACGACGAGAGCGAATGGTATAATTGTTAAATATCATAATCATTAATAAATAATAACTTTAAACGGCAATTACTCATTATTGACAAAGCAATAGGTTGAAGTTCTTGTCAGTCAGATAAGATAGCCAGATACAAGTCTAACGTTTCAAGCGAAGACCCTTCATCAGAAAGATAGTAGGAAGAGATAGACAGACACGCTACTCAGCTGTTGTAGTAAAACTACCAAGGTAGTCACGTCAAGAAATAACCAATAATAATAATGTATTGATAATATTAATGCAGCCTGCGCACAGCTCGTCGTATCTATACTGCATGCGTGATATCAAGAACAATATGCACAAATTTTAACTTATATTGCCAGACACTTCAAAAGTTTCCACTGCTCCTTTTCTGACACAGATAAGGTCTGTTCTTAACAGACATATGCAGTAAATTCCACACAACCAATCACTTCATCACATATCGTTCCTTTCTCTATATTCTAAATCCCATCACTTCTTCCTTAGTGTTTTATTATCACTTGGTCTATGTTCACACATTTCAACCTTATGTGAAATTCTAGCCCGATTCAGCGGCCGTTCTTTTAGGCTCATGTGAGGTCTGAATATTTTATTACAGGGCATTGCTGGAACTGATGTAGCAAAAGAGGCATCGGATATTATCTTGACCGACGATAACTTCTCTAGTATTGTGCAAGCTGTGAAATGGGGGCGTAATGTTTACGATAGTATTTCAAAGTTCCTGCAATTTCAACTCACAGTCAACTTGGTTGCTATTTTTATCGCTGTCGTTGGTGCCTTACTACACACGGTAAGTTTGATTTTTTCGACAATGGAGGTCCTGATGCATATGTTAGTAGAAAAAAATGCCAGTGAGGAAAATTGTGAAGATTAGCAGCTATATGCCTATATATATAAATTATATTTGTATTTTCTAGGAAAGTCCTCTGAGTGCAACTCAACTGTTGTGGGTTAATCTTATTATGGATTCTTTCGCGTCTTTGGCTTTGGCAACAGAACCTCCAACTGATGATCTGCTTACTCGCAAACCTTATGGCAGAACAAAACCTCTCATCTCCCGTACCATGGCGAAGAATATCTTACTGCATAGTCTGTATCAAATCATTGTATTAATGGTGTTAATGGAAGCAGGCCCTGAATTGTTTGATATATCGTCTGGTTTTAAGCAACATGGCAAACCCTCAGTTCATCTCACCATCATGTTTAATACCTTTGTCTTCATGCAACTGTTTAACGAGATCAATTCAAGAAAAGTGCATGGTCAGCGAAATGTGTTCGCAGGAATATTTGATAACTATATCTTTCTCGTTATCTGGGTTGGAACTGTTGTTGTTCAAGTACGTACATCTTTTGAAAGTAATAATAGGTCCCTTGCATAACGTCACAGCACGGTTAGATTACAGTGACTGGATGTCATATGGAACAGTGGGGTTTTCAAAACAATAAATAAGCAACGACACATTCCGATCACTGGATTGTGACTGCATTGTACGATTGTTATGCTAGGTGTCATGCAAATAACCCATTTATTAGAATTTCTCCTAACATACTGTACAAATAACTAAGAGTTATGTCAAGGGTGTCACAGGTTTCTACAATTATTATTCTCGCTACTATTAACAGAATTATGCAAACAGATTTCCACGTGAAGACCCAAGAATTTGGAACGTACTTCCTTTTTTCTTGTTTTTAATGGATGTCTGGTCACTGCAAGTTATTGCCCGAAATAACACGTCACGTTAATATAAGCTGACTTATTTCAACTGAAAAATGGGACCTAGCATAACAATAGTGCCATCCACACACGTTCTAGTGAGGCAGTAATTGGAATGTTTCATTGTCTTTTCATTATTTTATTTTGAAATCCCACTGTTCTTCATTTAGTTGTGAGGTTATGCATATGGCCTATTCGGCTCGTGCAAGTGACGTCACAACTCGTTATTATGTGGCTTCCGGTATTTTGGGTGACAAATTCCACCGGGCATAATATTAAAAATTTCAAACTAATTAAAATGAAATCCAACATGGCTGACATTAATACGTACGCCAACATTCCTTAAAGTGCACATGTAATGTTTGGGGAGTTTACTTGTGATATTCAGAACATTCTAAAACGAAATGCAATACCTTTTCTTTGAAAAAACGTCATCTTCTTGTCCTTATGGACTGTTAAAGTTACCGGAAGTGACTTCAAATAAGGCATTTTGTGGCAAGAAAAAAAAGGAAAGTGATTTGCATTGCCTTGTCCACGTCACTTCCGCTAACTTTAACAGCCAAAAAGACCATGAAAATTAAGTTTTTTTCAAAGGAGATGTATTGCACTTCTTTTTAGAATGTTCTGAATATCACAAATATGTAAAATCCCCAAACATTACATGTGCACTTTAATAACTCGAGTTCTAGATATGCTAAAACAACAAGCTATACACCAAAATACTCCTCGTTGTTCAAGGATTCTAGTGAGATATAGCGTGTTCTGTAGCTCTCAGTATTTCGCAAGATATAAGGGGAAAAGGCACTTCGATGAAATCCACGATAATGCCACCCAAACTGACGGATTATTTAGCATGACGTAATATTCTGGCTTGACTCGCACGAGGCGAATTGCACTCAAGGCGTGCTTTTACCAAGCACTTTAAGAAAGTGAAATTTTTTTCTTTCAGATTATCTTAGTTGAGCTTTCTGGTTACGCTTTTCGTTGTGAAAGTTTGAACGCGCAACAATGGATGTGGTGTATATTCCTTGGTTTTACCGAGCTTTTCGTTGGTCAGATTGTAGCAACAATTCCAAAAGGAATATTTTCCAAAAATTTGTGTAGAATTGGTCGTGGAAGTATTCCGCAAACAAGTAATGCTCGCTTATTGTGGATACGTAGTGTGACCAGACTGCGACATCAGGTTAGTACTACATGTATTATACATGGCTAAAATATGGTGATCTTCTATTACTTTAATGACACAGACAGGCACAACATAAGAAATAGTTAAACATTGCGCATATAAACCCTGTATAAAATGAGCTGAGAGAGATAACGACTCGTTTACTTTGCAGCAAAATATAAACCCACGTGTCTTTGTGACCATCTTTTGGCTCTACCCACATCATTTCAGTAAACTACTGTAACTACTGATTGATAATAAATCTAATTAGTACACAATCATGTGATTCTTTGTTGTGAAAGGAGTGGGCTTGAAAGTGAGGGTGGACGAAATAGATTTCTTCCTTTAAAAAGGACGGCTTAATAAGGGATTTATGGTATTGGCATGAAAGTATAATATATTATGTATAGTTGACATCAAGGTCATTGCATTTTAGATCCGTGTGGTAAACGCATTCCGTAGCAGTGTAGATAATCAAAGTCAAAGAGCTCTGACGTCACCAGTAGTATTTAATTCTCTCTTGGCTCCAGTCCGCACTGTCATGGTCCCGGCCAATAATTCCACAGGAGGCACGAGGCTTGATAGTGTCTCGGAAGATGATGAAACACCTAAAACAGGGAATATGGAGACTCCTATGTAACTGACCAAACTTGGTACTTATAGATGATTAAAGATATACTATAGTAACAAATTTATTAAGGAACATATTTCTTGTGTCAGGCGGATGTTTATTTTTAAGCACGATTTCTGCCTAACTACTTATTTTAATCTTTAGTAATATAGAAAATGACTAGTCAAAATCTACACTTAGCATGTATTTCTCATTTACTATCGGGTTCATTTCTTTGCATGTTACTCAATAGTATACCATCACATAGGTCCTAGCATGATATTAGCTACGTTAGCCGGTTGGGGTCTTTTTAATATTCTCGGATGGTGTAAACTGACAATCATAACGTTTAATATACCCTCGATAACGTGCGTTATGGTTGCCATGGAAACTGGTTCCTGTTCGTACTTTGCCATCTCAAATACTGATGGCTTGGTATATGTAATCTGGAATACTAAAGATTGTCCTGCAGTTTCCACGGTAAAGAGCCATTACTTCAGCACTGACCACTGTATTTAGTAGATTTTATTTAGATTTAGGTACTAAAACCTAAAGTGATAGTGAGCAACTTAGGACTAAAAAGTTATATATCTAGGTTTTCCTACTTGGGATTTATTTTTCTGCCATGTTATATGCGTAGTTTAGGTTATTAATTAGACAGATGAGATGTAATACAGCATTGTATTTAGTCATTTTAGACGAAAAGGTTTCTTGCAAAACTCAGACTTGTGTACAGTGTCGTGACGACACATCCTATTCGGCAAATACATTACTAGTACTTGGTCTCGATATTGATTACTGTACATGCGGTTGCCGTTGACATGTTTCTATTCAAGTTTACACGTAAAAATCTCGCATCTCCTCGACACGTTGCGTGGACAAGTTATATTAAACCTGTTAGAAATACTCTGTGATTAGTTAGTGATCTCAGTGAAAGGCTTTTAATATAACGATATCGGAGATTCATGGCAAAATAAGAATTTGGTATTACGCCGCTCGTGTTCCCACATACATGGAACTCCAGTTGGTCGAAATATTCCGAAAACCAAACAATATTAGATCAGATGAAAAGTGTTTTATATATTTAAAAGTTCTTTGGAATAACGTTAAACGTTTTTAACACCTTCAATATACTCTTTAAAGAGACACTTGAGATACGATTTGAAGTAACCCTTGTCACTTGTTTAACAATTGGTGAATATTGGTGAATTTGTTTTAGTAAAATTACATAGGTGATTATTTGGAAAAAAATTTAAAAATGCACATTTCAAAAATATTTTAGTTGAATATTTACGATAAAAGCGGCTTAAAAGCGCTTTAGGTAATTATCGCGTATTAATCCGAGGTAGCGCAACCAATCAGCGTTGAGAATTTTCACTAATCACAGTTAATGTAACGGTTTCAAGAGACAAAACTCTGCTGTGGATATTAAAAGCTCATGGTCGCACCAGGATAGCAACAGTTTTCAACTAAACACAATGCTGTAATGCAAGATTCTTAGTTGTTGTGAGTGAGATTTTAGTGATTAATATAGACCTTATGTAAGATGATTTGGTATTAAATAAATTATGTACACTGCGACGTTTTTTCTTGTCTCGACTTCAGACTGAAGTATAGTTGATATATTATAATGATATAAGTGAGACTGCTTGGTTGAGCTGCAAACATACAGAAAACGAAGGAAGTCAAGTTTCCAGAAAAGCACGGAATTGCACAATAAATATAGTTTCAAACTGGAACGAGGACTGATCTACCCTGGGTGCCAGAGGTTGTTCCACGCTCGCAGATATACCGCATAATATTAAGCCTGTTAAGTGAGCTGGAACAACGAATTTTCGGATTTTGCGTGTTCATTTGCGAGCGTGGGGAAACCTCTGGCAACCTTGACATGTTGATAGTATTCTATTCAACAAAACCCGCATTCGTGCTCAGTTAAAATAAGGTATGGGGAGTGAATTTTGGTCAGTGTAGTCGAAGGCAAGCTGGAACAGCTTGGCGTTGCGGTGCGGCAGCCTAACCACAGGCCTAGGGGCAGTTCTATTCCATGTAATACCCGCACACCCCCTGTCGAGGATACATGTTTCTCATAGTTATATCCCTGAGGAACTCCAAGCTCAAAACACCAGTTACCCCTCAGGAATTTCAAGCTCGAGACACTTGCCCTGATCAGGAATTCCAAGCTCAAGACACTTGCCCCTGGCCTTCATGAGGAATTCCAAGCACAAGACGCTTATACCCTTGTCGAGGAATTCCAAGCTCAAAATCTTAACCCTGAGTAGTCCCAGATCAAAATCCAATCGTAAGCCATATTAATTATGCGTACCCTGACGAATTCCAGCTATCGATCCTCGACAGGGGGTGTGCAGATATTATCTTGTTCCATCTTGTAAATAGACTTGTTACAATTTGCAAAAACACCAAGGGTGCCCACTTACCTGGAGCTGATGCTATTAATTCCTCCCAGTTTGTCTAGTAATTACGTAATTTGACCAATAATTTCGTAGTAAGGCCACTGAATAAAGCTCTACGGAAGTGAGATACGCTAGCCTCGAATTGCGCAATTCTTGGCAGAAATTGCGCAATCTTTATGCCTATATCCAGCCTCGTACCCAGGCGCAAAAGAGAGAAAAAAAGCACTACTCCAGTGTTTTATATAGATCAGTGGTTATGCTGAGCGAGCGCGCGGGGTCGAGCCTGGGTACGAGGCTGGCACTGGGCTGGCCTATATCTGTGTCTCAGCTACTATAAAGCTTTTATAGAACAACAGCAACATTTGCAGATTGCTACTGCATGTTATAGCCTGCGAGCAGTGAAGTAGAAAATTATCACGATCTAAATAATTAAATGGCAAAGCGACCATTAAGAACGATCGAGGAGTGGGCAAGTGCGTGGGACAATAATAGGACAAGGTGGCATTTGGATCATGTTAACACGTACGTACAAGATATTTGTTTTGGATCATATCGTTGACACTGGATATAACCCCCCTGGATAAATGTCATTGATTGTCATTTTATAACAACAGCGGTATAAATATATTTCAAGGCTAGGGGGAATGGCAAAACAGATTGGATTATATTATACCATGTATTCCAGAAATGTATAGTATATTCAACGAATAGACACATATAAAAGCTTGAGAAGTGATGCAATCATCCTTTATACCCAACTTTTCTGAGGTCCTTTGAGCAGCCAGGGCCCTGGGTATTTTGTTCGCCCCCCCTCGCTGGCCTTGACCACATGACAATTAAGTTTGGTGTATTCCATTACTTATTCAGAGTTCTTAAATTCACCCTTCAAAAATATATGCAAAGAATTACATCACAGGACAGGAATGTCATTCACCAGACAATAAATTTGAAAATAAGATGCTCTATTGAGCATTTAGTTACCGGGACAACACTTGACCAGGGACCGCAGAGGGGGTCATCCATTTAGTATGTATGCAAAAATTGTACCCCTCCCTCCCCCTTGTATGCAAAGAACAATAGAAATGACGTCACATAAACAATAGGCGTATGCAAAAAGTTTGACCCCCTCTCCCCCCTTAGTTGCGTACATACTAAATGGATGACCCCAAGTATTTTTTGGAATGGGGGGGCCTAAAGATCTCAGTGGGCACAGTGCAGTGTTGTAGTACTCGAGTCTGGACTTGGACTCGAGTCCGGACTTGATCGAGGTCTGACTTGGACTTGAACACATCAGACTTGGACTCGATATAAAAAGACTCGGACTTGACTCGTCAGGACTTGGATATTTAGGTCAAGTCCTTCACAAGTCCACCAATATAATTTCCTCGTTTTGTACGTATTGCTTCATTAAAATTAGAGCCTGTAAAAATTGCCACTAAAACAGCACAAATTGCTCTGTCAATATCTGGTTCAACAATTTATTGTGTGGCAAGAATATACCATGCATGGAAACACATGGTTCAATGCGACATGTAAAAACTTAATGACAAGATGAGGGCGTTACATATTACATTACATTTACGTACATTTATATATTACGACTATCTTAATTATTAATCAATCCTTGTTCGCTTGATATGCAAAAATATATCTAAACCTTGTGCTGACTGTCACCAGGTAGAGAACTATCTTTTGGTGGAAAAATAGGGCAGGATGTGAAAAAGCTGCTTTTTACTAAATAAATTACAGACTGAGATAACCAGTGTGGATTATAACGGTCGGCATTCGGCTATTTGCCGAACAAAGATACGAAATGGCCGATCAGTTTTATTCTGCACGGACTTTTTGACCGATCAAATAAAATACACGGTTTTCCTCTATCTTTAACGTTTAACAATGGATACTAAAAATACTAAAGGTTTATTTGAAGGAAAGAGTGTTAAACTTTCAAATGTTTCTACTTTTAATACAGTTATGTGTTGCTTTATAGGACATTTCATGTAAATATAGGTGTATCACACAAGTATCAGCAATAACATCAACATGAATAATGAGTTGTCTGACCTGTACTATATGTAGAAGCTATTGAAAGCATGGCCGACCATTCTTAGCCAATGTCCGAGAAACTGTCTAGTTGATCGGACATTTGTCAGGCCCTAAAGAGATTGTTATAATCCACACTGGAGATAACCCTTTGTCGTTGGTTAGCAAATTTCTGAATGTTTTATTGCCAACAAATTAGGTGCAATCCTAGTGCAAAATTGTATGTCTTCCTCCAGGAATTGCAAAATATAATGCAGCCATATTCATAGTCTAATAAGTATCAGTAAACAGCTAAGAATATTTAAACTGATGAGGTATGCCTGCCATGCTATTGCACTTGGATGGTGGGCGTGGACTGTGACAACCTTAATGAAATAGCTGTATTTGCCATTGGGATTAAATAAAAGCCAAAGGACATTCTATTTTCCCATGTATTACAGTGTAAAGCATATCCCAAAAATAATTTTAAGTGTTTCAGCTGATTTTATTAGGACACATGCACAGCAGTGTTGGTAGTACTTCTGTACTTTTCCACTGTACGTTTTAAATTTGAAATTTAATATCATTATCTGATCTGTTTGCAACTGCATGTTATTTTGATTACATGACATCACTGTGCCTCGGTCTGTGAATTGTGGAAACAACAATCAGCTCTATAATCTATATTCGAAGAATTGTCATTTCTTTTATATATAATATATTTTTAATTTTGAACTTGGACTCAGACTCAAAATATTCAAGACTTGGACTCGGAAATGCTGGACTTGAAATTTTGCTGAGGGACTTGGACTCGGACTTGAATGTATAGTACTTGGACTTGACTACAACACTGGCACAGTGGCACTAGTATTGAGTGCTGAAGGCGAGATTCTACTAGAAATCACAATATGTATGACAAATTATTGGGGGGGGGGGGAGGATCTAATGCCCCACGGTCCCTGTTGACAGTGAATGGTACTACAAGGATAAATATGATATAGCTATGGAGTAAATGTTTAAATGGCTGACAGGAAATGATCAATATAGCAACCACAGTTAAGGACTATTAAAAAAATTAATGTGTGACATCACATTAATGTGTGACACTGTGAAGCTTTTCAATTACCTGACAGCGCTTGTAACTTGCACCCTTGTAACAATTAATATATGACTCTTGGTCAAACATCTCATAAAGTGTCACATATTTTGTTAATGACCCTAAAAGTACAATTAAATGAAACACGTACATATTGGATAATTGGAAAACTTTACCAATTGAAAATAATTCAACTGAAGGTGTATGTTACAATAAACAACTTAGTGTATTTGGCCAGAATTTTCTAATATCACATGTACTGTAAATACGGATTGTGTATTTTGAGGAATGGTGGAAAGACGGAATGACGGGAAAGTCGGATCTTACTATTCGTAATTGTTATACTATTATTTCTAAAACTCTAATACTTTCTGAAAAAAGAAAAGCGCGACTTAGTTGTGGACAAAAAGCGTAAAGCGAACAACTTCAAGATTTCTAAATACTAAAGAAGAACACTACACATGAATGCCTTATCATTGGAATGATTGGATGACAGAATATCTCTTATCTTATTTTATTAATCCTAATTGTTATTATTATTACCACGGACAACCACGGACCTTTTTCCCAAAGGCTAAACGGAGGTTTCAGAGTTAATAAAAAGGTAATCTAAGGATTATTTTGTTCTTAGAGTGGATGACTTGCACTGGTCTTAATTAAAGGCAAGTTCAGGGAGACACATTTTGACAAATTTATTATATGCATGGCGTTTATGAAATTTTTATTTCGTTTATGGGTTTTTGCGCGTTGATGAATTATATTGTCTATTTTAAAGGGAAATTTGGCTTAAAGTCTCACTCTCAAAATGTATTTTACATCTATTTAGCCGATTGCAAAATTTGGTTAAAATTTAAATATCTTATTGCTAATCTATAAATCTGCTAAAAAGCTTTAAAATGAGAACACTGCATGCGCATTTTTAACACACGCACTCTGCATATACACGAAAACCGAGATAAACAATGCACAATATATACTTGAAAAGTGAGGTAATGTTATACATTTCAAAATCTTAACACTTTGCAGCGTAGTTCAGCATGTTTGCGTGTTAGATTGAAAAAAACATATACAAATGTAGTAATCAATGATTGAAAGGTTCGCTCATCTGCAAAGGATGCGTATGTTTTTAAATGTTGTAATGATGTGGCAAAAGGGCAAGTGAACGAGGGAAATTAACTATTTCTTTCACTATAATACATTAGAACACCCATTCCGTTGTTCCATCATTCCGCCATTCCGCAAAATAGACCATCCGCTCTAAATATAGATATTTAATTGTACAAGCAAAAACTTTGTTTATTGTTTATATCACAAAATTATACTCACTCATCCAAAGCACATAGTTGTTTTTACCATCCTAGTGATTTAATGCAAATTAACCCATTAGCTTGCAATGCGCCCCTACTTTAGTATTTTACTTTGTCTAACGCCAGACAATTTTACTCGTCAGTGGTAGGGTACTGCCAGTGGCGAGTAAAAATCGTCTGGCGTTAGACAGAGTAAAATACTAAAGTTGGGTGTATTGCCAGCGAATGGGTTAACAAGAGACACTGGCAGATAGTTTTGTTAACTGGCAGTACCTACCACTGACGAGTAAAATCGTCTGGCATTAGACAGAGTAAAATACTAAAGTAGGGTGCATCTGGGCGCATTGCCAGATAATGGGTTAAGCAGGGAAATGGAGGACACTATTTAGAAAGGCGGGAACAAAATGACACATTTCATATCTCTGACCTCCATATGGCATATACTGTATAATGTATATGAAAAGTAGCCCGAATATATTTCGGGCTGTGAGCAGGCTACTGTACATTAAGAGAAATTAAACTTTGAAATTTCAGATTGCCAGTGTGGCTAAATTTAAGATAACCAGACTGTGCATGCACATTGAATGCTGTTGAAAAATCACTATTTATCAGTTTGATGAGGCTCCAGAAATTGTGGAAATTATAAGAAGGAACATCTTACATTGCTGTCAAGTTCCAAATTGGCCTTTTAAAAATATTTCTTGCTTGACTAATTCATTTCCAATAAAGACCGTCCTGTGTTCATTAATTCTACTGGTCGAGTACAATGAAATAATTGTCATGCCATTAATTAAGACAATAATTGTAATTTTGGCCCACTCAACTCAATGGCAAGTAGTAAAGTATGTCATATAATAGTCGATGTCGATGTGTGTGGATGGAATATTCGAACGAAAATTTCTATACATTTTTAGACCTAGCCAGGAGCAGTTGCGAAGAATACAACCTTAGGCCCTCTGGCAGGAATCGAACCTGCGGCCATGCGATTCCGGTGCAGCACTCTAACCAACAGAGCTACAGAGTCCAGTTGCTGAGGATTAACCGCAAGTTCGTGTATATATATATATGGGATGGATGCCAGTATATGGTATATGGGTAAATATTAAGATTTTTCTCGGCATCTCGTTCGATGGGAATAATAGTTGATGGTGCAACTGCTCCTGGCTAGGTTTAAAAATGTATATAAATTTTTGTTCGAATATTCCATCCACAAACACCACAACTATTATTCCCATCAAACGAGATGCCGAGAAAAATCTTGATATTTACCCATATACCATATATACTGGCATCACTCCCATCATATATACCGAACTTGCGGTTAATGCTCAGAAACTAGACTCTGCATAGCTCAGTTAAGAGCGCTGCACCGTAATCGCAGGGCTGCACGTTCGATTCCTGCCAGAGGACCTAAGGTTGCATTTTTCGCAACTGCTCCTGGCTAGGTCTAAAAATGTATATTAATTTTCGTTCGAATATTCCATCCACAAACACCATCAACTATTATTCCCATCAAACGAGATGCCGAGAAAAATCTTAGTATTTACCCATATGCCATACCAGCCGTCTAGGAATGAAAACATTCTGTCAAACATGCAGGCTCCTTGCTTACTCCTAGATTACTGCATTTCAAAGGCCAATTGCATTCCCTGATCTGAAACCCTAATGTTCCCAATGATAAAATTCACCTAGTTCTCACCACCATATCCCTCCAGATAATATTAGGAAGAATTTTAGTATCCTAAAAAATTATCCTGAAACATCTATTATTTTCTCCAAAAACTCCTTAGTCTCTTTTCAAAATACAGTGTATGTAGCAAAAATGTCCATGAAAGCCTAGTACATAGCTCCCTACCCACCAGGGGATTTTGGAGAAAATAATATCTGAATCTAAATTTACAATCAAGAATGTGCATCTCTTTCCATCTCATTTACTGTATCTCATGCAGTAAATGTTGCATGTTTTACATTGGGGAAACTGAAAAATGTTTGACAAAAAGGTTTGGTGAGCACCGCTGTTGTTGCGTGCTGTTATCAACAACGATGCTAAATGGCCCGTTGCCAGGCACTTCAACAGTGGCAATCACGATGTTTTGACTTCTAGCCCTCTGTCCCATTTCCGGTAGTAATGAGAGACACAAAATATGCGTCTCATTTTCTAACTTGGTACCCTCACTCCCAGGTCTCAACGAACGTTTATCTCACGACTCACATTTAGTTCTAGAAATCTGCCCAAGGGACAGCCTCCCTTTCCCCCTCCGATCTCTTTTTCTCGCGCTCCCCTAACCCTCGCCCCCCCCTCCTGGCGCCACTACGCATGCCAGCTAGTCCATGCTGGACATGAGCACACATTGAGACTATTTCTACATCTCACATCACCTCATACATAGTTCCATTTCTTTTCACCTATTCTTCGATATTAATAATTATATTCTGTAATGTGGTTTTCTAATTCTGTTTATAATTTGTTTTGACTACACTCATCGATTGGTTTATTTTTATCACGTGATCGCTTTTGTATTTACACTATAACAGCACCAGTGAACAGCACACATGTTTGCCGACACACGCTGCTAGTTAGATCCTTCAACCAAGCTCGTTAATATTGTCAATAATATACTTAAAAATGTTTCTCGAATGAGTACTGAACATTATTTTTTGCAGTCCTTTTGGACACTTTATTTCTTTTTTCCCTATATTGAAACCGCCATGTTTACTTCTGTTTGAGTCTGGAAAATAAATGATACTGCGGTATTGTTGGTAACAAACGTCAGATCTGCAGACAATAGATTGTCTTCTCTGCAGGAATGACGTCAACCTAAAGACACCACAAATTATCTGTCGTCCAGCAGCCAAGCAAAACAGAGTATTGGTGAGAAATGCATAACAATATTATTTATTCATATCTTTTTTAGAAATCTAACTGAGAACATAGACTTTTTGACTGATGGTAAACAAAACCTCAGGATATTAGTTCCGTTCTGTGGGAAAACATTGGATTTGTTATGGTAATCCTCGTACAGTAAATATCTTGTATACCATTGATATTTAACCTTAACCTAAGAAATATGTTTTCAGAACAAGTTTTCAGAAATTGCTGAATGATTGAATTTTTAAAAACCATGGCCAGCCAACAATTACAAAATATATAAGAAGAAACCGATTCCGAAGAATAAGGTCATCTTGAAATTCAATATACGAGATTTTGAAACTGTAGTGTAAATTTTCGACTTTATTTCGATACAATACGTCACAAAATTCTAAATTGAAGCTATCAAGCTGGTAGCCTGCTCGCAGACGTTCTTTTTCTCACGCCAAGCGACGAAAAACAAACGTCTGCAGAACCGAGCGCCAGAACGAGTTCTGCTATTTCACAACGTCTATTTTGATCGTCCAATCAGAATCTCTGATATAAAAGCGTGATTCTTGTGAAAATGCATAAATTAATTATAACAATTTGCTCACAGCTTCATTGAACTCCATATTGAATTTAAAATTATGCTAATTATGCTGAATATACCGCAAAACGTCACTTTCCAGAATTTGGAAGGTAAATTCTGATTGGTTGAGGGAAAAATAGCAGAACTCGTTCTGGCGCTCGGTTCAGCAGACGTTTGTTTTTAACAACGTCTGCGAGCAGGCTACCAAGCTGGCTGTTTTATATGATCCGTATTTTGCTAGTACATACATACATACATACATACATACATACATACATACATACATACATACATACACACATACATGCATACATACATACATACATACATACGTTATTCTGCTCACTCCCCGTTGGGGCTTTTCAGTGACCGATTACATCAAGTATCTCGCTTACCTATATTATGTACGTAGCCCACATTATCTATTTTTACAACAATTGTGATATTACTTTCCTAATCTGTATATCCTAACCTACCCAGTCAACTTTCCCTGTGGGAGGAAACCGGAGTGCCCGGAGAAAACCCACGACTTTCGGCAGAGCGTTGACTTACTCTTTTCACATGAGTGTGATGAGTATAGTCCTCAGCGAGAATCGAACTCAAGACTCAGAGGTGAAAGGCGCTTGTCCTGACGACTGCGCCACCGAAGCCCCATGTTCTACTACGAATGTTCATTTTGTTGATAATTATGGAAGACTCCTTAATTCATATATTGAATATCAAGATGACCTTATTCTTCGCAATCTCTTCTTATAACATTGTGTTAACGATAGTGTACTTTTGCGTTTTTACATCCTCACTAATCAATAATATATAAAATGGATGATATTTTTGCTAACCAGCAGGTAATGACATTTTAAAATTTTTAATAAATAAATGTAATAATTCTCAGGTTGATGAAACAAGGCCATACGGTGATAGGAATTGAAGTTGTACAAAAAGCAATTGAAGATTTCTTTCAAGAAAACAATATTTCGTACGAGAAAAAGACCGTTGATGGATATGGCCATTGTTACATGGTATAAGTTTAGCAGGGGTGTGCATTTAGCAGGGGTGGAAAAAAATATTATATTTTCTGGGACTACAGGGAATATGAAAATGAGCTGTACTTTCACTGTTTAACTCTAACAAAGTGTTAAATTGAATGCTACATTCTATTGCATTAAACAATATTTATAAAACCAAAACTATACTGCTGAAATTGTGTCTTAAGGTTTACTGTTTGGGGTAGCTCCCACTCCGGTGACGGTGTATAGTACAGCAGGTTGGAATGGTTAGGGTTAATATTTGATCAACACATGCAGGTTCAATGAATTCACTGTTGAGCCACCTGACCTTGGAGCTGAGTGTACTTCACCTGCATCTGCAGTTCTATTTCTTTTCATTTGATTTTTATAGTAATATTTCCTATTCTTTCTGCTGATAAAAAATTTCTGAAAGCAATGGTTCCATAGTCAGCTACTTTTAGTTATGCTTACGTGTGAACAATATGTAATACAATTATTGTTTCTGATGTTTAGGCTATAATGAATAATGTAGCTAAAATACCTTATTTAAACCATGTGTATTTTAGCATATCCTTATAATACCTGTCTAATACTTTCAAGTATCATTTTCACATTTTTCGGTGTAATATGTTGTTTACTTTAATTACTAGTTGTATATTTATAATTGTTCTATAGAGGTTGAAAAATAGTTGTTTTGTTCAATTAACGTGTTCCTGACATAGGTACAAACCTGTTGTTGACGTTCAGTGCAAGTGGTTTTGGTTGTGTTTAAAATGGAAAAGAAAATGGGTTTGGTGGTTAAAATCGACTAATTATCATAATTATGCATTATAGGCTTTTGACGGGAAACTAAAAATATTTGAATGCGATTACTTCAAGTTCAACAGGTAATGTAATAATTTACCCTTTGTTTCAGCTTGTTTTGCAATTCTCGATTTGGCTCTGTACTTTGGAAACGTTCGTATGAATGCTGTAAGTTTGTTCCTTCTGAAGTTCAATGTTTAGACATAATTATTATAATCCTCGTAATGTAACTATGCGTGCACATTAATGGTAGTCAGAAGCCAGGATAAATTCACAACTTGTCTAAACAACTTATTTTCCTGTAGTTCACTTGCAGGTGGGAAGGTTGATGGTATCTGGGATTGTAATGCATTAGGAGCAGTTCCTTCTGATTGTTGGACGCAGTAAGTTGCACAATGGGTTACATTAACTGGATCCTTATACTTGTTACTTTTTCATGCATGACCTCAGGGGCGTCGCTACTGGGGGGGATTGGGTATAACACCCCCCCCCCAATAGTTTTGGGGTTAAAAGTTGGTCAAAGTAGATAATAGTTAGGCATTGTTAAATATAAGTGTGACTCAATGAATGCTTCAAAATTATTTCCATTTGTTTAAATGTCATTAAATAGTAAATGGAAAAACCAGGTCAACCAGATCTCAAAGCTGAAAATTGAGTTCGACACATCATTTTTTGATAAATGTTTAACACATCCATACTTTAAATATAGATTAAGTGGTATATATATTTCCTACATAATATGTGTATAGATATTATATACAGCAAAGATTGCTCAACTATTTGAGATATGGGTGTTGTTCATATTTCGGTAACAATTATAGCCTTCACATTCTCATTCAAACCACTAAAGCTGATTATGAAGCGATTATTTGCATCATTTTTGTTGTCCAAGTTCTTCATTCTGGCGCCAGAAAGTGCAGGAAAGCGCATTTCCCGGAGTAGTATCTTCAAGACTATCTTCAAGTTCAACACCAACTCTTTTCTTGGCGAAATATTTTATCAATGCTCTGGTTGCCTTTACCTTATTGGTGTTTTCAAACGGCATCCCATTGCATATCACGATACTCATTAAATCACACAATCGCACATTTTTGGTGCGATCATTTTCACGTTTAAGGTTTCTCAAGTGCTACACACTTAGTAGAATTACTTTGATATTTTAGATATCTACAGACTTCGCTGGAACTTCTTGATCTTCCTCATGGTCGCATTTTACTTCAAGCATATCTTTATGATCAAGACGAGTATGCAGGTATGACGTACTGTAGTGTTTCGAAAATGAGGATGGGTTCCATGCCATGCTTATCAGTACCAGTGTGAGGCATTATAGCTGAATTATGACTAAAACCAACTACAAGGTCGGGGATTTGAAATCTGATTTAGATGGCATGGCATCTTATAAACTACCTTGTCCTTGATCATAAATGGTTGGGAAATCGAAAGTCGCTTATGTGCACATAAAGTGACATAATTGGCTTCGTTATCATGGAAACATTTTAACTGAATTTACCACTATACCTAATGTAGATAAACCTCTGGTGTCAATGTAATATGCTAAAGTGATATTTCATATGCACAGGCATTGACATTGTAGAGTTGGAAAAATTCTTAAAAGTTTTAAAGGAAATAGTTTATTGAAAGACGTGGGGATGTAAATTGTTTAGTGTTAGCCGAATGGGATTATCCATCATAATCATAATTAGTCGATATAATTTGTGCCTTGATAGGTCCTCCATATTCAGTTCCAAAGGAAGAACTAAGCCGTGTATTTGGTAAGTTGACTGTACTCTGTATACAAGAATTGATTTTAATCTCTTACTATATTTGCCTTCCGCACGCGATAATCTAAACGAAGCGGACACACAGAAATGGTTTGGGGATGACACACTTTCTTCAGCCGACATTTATACTGTCACCATTCAAACAATACCTTTCTATCTATTTTTATTTAAAACCTCCTGATTTATATAAAAACAGGGTAGTCCGTTCAGTTTAAAATTAACTGATATCAAATGTTATCAGCTGTAACAGTATCAATAATAAAAATTGCGGATTTTACTTTTGCAATGTCTCAAAATTTTGAGAAGAAATACAATCTACCGCGGTATATTCATCTCGACTAGAATTTTAAAATTAGTATTATTTGGCATGCATACTTTCTATCATTTGAAAGCATATATTATGCTCCACTGATGAATTCGTAAGAGCCTCTAAATTACTCAAAAGCAGAAAAAATTATGATATAGCCATATAAAAATATATATTTATCATGACGTTGCAGGCGATTCTTACGAGTTACAATTGTTGAACAGAAAACCAGCCGAGGAGGCCCGGGCACGTTTTGGTCAATCATGGCTGTACAGAACGCTTACTAGTATAAAGTATAAGTCATAATTTTTTTTTTAAATAGTAATTAGTCATAATATATTTTATTCAAAAACGATGTTCATGTAAAAGGGACAAGTAAATCCCCTGGGTTTGCGACTTCCGACTGGGTTTTCGAATCAAGTTTTCGTAAAGAAAGATCCCAAGCCCGTTTATGTGAAACCACCGGCATGTCTCCACCGGTAAACCACCGGTTTATGATGACCACATTCTTATGAAGATTAGAAATAACCAAAATTAACCTTGTTACGTGGTTTAGTAAGAGTAAAAAATTCATAGTATATGCTGGTTGTCTGCTTGGAATTTGCTGCAAGCGTCCTTTATAGCTAAATCAAACACTCATTAATATTCATTGTTCACTGTGTTCAGTAATGTGTGTCTATTTGATGACGTACTGGCGTTTAATACTTTAGTTGGTAATATTTGGTAATGTTAATTAACACGAGATTTTATATAAAGGATGCTAATGAACGTACTATTTCACATAAAATTGTCTAAACGCCAGCTGTGAACTGCCTAATGTAGCCCAATTAACCATGCACGCGAGGCGACAATTTGCATGAGTATTTGTGAATATCAGTGATGCCATTTACCCATACATACTACGAGTCTTCACCAAACATTTTGAGTCAATACAATCATTTCCCTTTGAGTTATGCTGACGTCAGCAATATTTTCAAAGGCTGTTTAAACTATCTTATACACAATTTGCTTTTAAAATGCTTGGTTAAGGTTAAGAGTGACCCCTAATCCAACCTTAAAAAGAATCTAAACATTTTGGCCTGATTCGGCACCAACATGGCGGCCAAAAAGCAAGTGCTCAAATGAAGCCGAATTTTAACCCAAATATTTAACTAAGTTGTGTGTATTTATTAACTTTACAACGTTTTATGATTTTATCTAAACACATATCAACGTACAGTATACAGTACATGTAAATGGAGACAAGTAGGATTGGAGGTGGGATCAACAGGACAGGAATCCCATATTAAGAGCAACCGAACAAAGACGATAACAATGCAGTCAATAGTTCATATGCCTAAAGACAAAAACACACATTTAGCATATACTATACGATACATTTGAACAAACACTGCACTAACATGAAAAGGGCATGAAAAGAACAACTTGGGTTGTAAGAACGACACTTTGAACAATAAGTCTTCCACGTGTGCATTCTTTTTATGTCAAACGTCGTTTCAAGTTTAGAAAAGTAGTAAGTATACAGATTGTGTTTGAAAGAGGAAATAGAAGTACATTCAAGGATGTGAAACGGGAAGATTTTTCTTTGACCAAATTTTTGGAAACATTTTGACCATTACTCTATTCAATTTGTAATACGAGATACTTGTTATCTATAGCATAAGTAGTGTTTGTTGTACTTTCGATTTCAATCACAGGAAGATATTTGAATAATTTAAGTTTGGGGGCTGAAGTCTAGAGGGGTCCGGGACACTCTCCCCCGGTAAAATTTTGAAAAATTGAGGCTCGGAAATTCGCTTTCCTGCACTTTCTGGCGCCCGAATGAATAACTTGGACAACAAAAATGATTGTAGTTTGTATAAGTATGTGAAGACTATAACTGTTACCAAAATATGAACAACACCCATATCTCAAATAGTTGAGCAATCTTTGCTGCATACAATATCTATATCTATAAACATATTATGTAGGAAATACATACCACTTAATCTATTTTTAGGGTGGCTAAGCCCTTATGGGTGATAACTGTTAGACATTTATAAAAAAAATGACATTTCGAACTCAGTTTTCAGGTTTGAGATATGGTTGACCTGGGTTTCCTCTTTATGTCATTTACTTTTTAATGTTTTTTAAACAAATAGGAATAATTTTGAAGCACTCATTGAGTCACACTTATATAAGTTTTATTTTATTTTATTTTATTCAACTTCGCCTCAATGGCAGGGAGTCCACAACAGCGTCAGCCAATTACTGTGGCCCCATTGTTAGTTCCTAAGGGTTAGTATTAGAGGGTTAGTATTAGTTATATTGAACAATGACTATTTTCTAGTTTGACCAACTTTTTAACGTTATTTTGACCAACTTTTTAACCCAAAAATGATTGGGGGGCGGGGGGTGTTACACTCCCCACACCCTCCCAGTAGCGACGCCCCTGTAGTTAAGTTTTAATAGCTTTTGAAACTAATGCTGATGTCAGCAATAATATAGAAATAATTGTAAACTCAAATATTTTGGTGAACACTCGTACTAACGTACTAACCATCCTACTTTTTTACGGCGAATTTTGTTGCTAACCAATCCGCGAACAAATTTGCCTAGTGGAAAACGGCCTTAACCAATGGCGCCGGCGGTTGAGAAAAAAATTGTGCCACGTTACTTGCGTCTAAAGGAGTATTCACCCATGGTAAAGTCGCCCCTTGTTCTATCAGCGAATTCGCCTGAGTGCCAAAGAACTCGGAGGGAAAGAAGCGGCCAGATGAGACGTAGCCGATGAACCCGCGGCATTCGCGTTTGAAGTTATCCCCGCTGAACTCTACGCCGATCGAGTTGATCATCGATTCGATCGGTGCTTGCACTGCTTGCACTGCTTGCACGAGGGAAGCTACGAATTCTGGCGACGGACTATTGACTATACTAGCAGACGCAAAGGCCAAAGCTGTAGAAACCTACCTAACAGATTGGGGGTGCGCTTGAAGAAGCTATCGTAGAAGGCACGCTGTCGCGACTGTTTCGTGTTGTTCGACGCCGAGACATACTTGATATAATGAACTTATAATGAAGTAACGCTTAGCTAAGAATAAGTCACGCCGTTCGAAGAAACACTTTAAAAACATTCGACCACCAGAAGAACGAATATGTGATCTAAAACTCCACACGAGTCAGAACACGAGTGAACACAAGTGAACACGAGTGGAACACGAATGAAATACAACTAAAAATTCCATTTAGGTTCTATAAATATATAGGAATCAGGAAATAAAACCCCAATTATTGATCTGATCTAAAACTCCACACGAGTCAGAACACGAGTGAACACGAATGAACACGAGTGAACACGAATGAACACGAGTGGAACACGAATGAAATACAACTAAAAATGCCATTTAGGTTCTATAGATATTTAGTAAACAGGAAATAAACCCTAATTACTCAGTTATTTATTGAAAAAGACTTGGAAATGTTAATTTATTGCGTGCTGCCGCTCAGCTGCAGTGTTCTACTCGGGATTTATTACAAGCGTTTTCTTTGGGCTAAACGACAGTGGACTACACAACTATTTGGAGTAATATTAACAACGTTAATTGTTAGCCAAACGCAAGCCATTTATGGAAATATAATGTACATTGACCATTTCACTTTTCAGTCCCGTGAGTCCACGTTGTGTTATTGCTAATTATCATTTGAATAAAAATGCTTTCATCCATTTACCATAGACCAAGACTTGCCCAAATGTCCCCACCCACTATAAAACATTTCTAAGGCAATAGACCCATTCAACTTCAGCCCGCAATAGCAGCAGCACGCAATAAATTAACGTTTCCAAGCCTTTTTCAATAAATGACTGGAAATTTGGGGTTTTATTTCCTGATCCTATATATTTATAGAACCTAAATGGCATTTTTAGTTGTATTTCATTCGTGTTCACTCGTGTTCACCCGTGTTCACTGGTGTTCACTCGTGTTCCACCCGTGTTCACTCGTGTTCACTGGTGTTCTGACTCGTGTGGAGTTTTAGATCAAATCCCAATGATCCAGTTATTTATTGAAAAAGGCTTGGAAACGTTAATTTATTGCGTGCTGCCGCTCAGTGTTGTACTCGGGGTTTATTACAAGCGTTTTCTCTGACTCTGCAGGGCTAAACGACAGTGGACTACAGAACTATTTGGAGTTTGGAAAACGTGGTTGTCAACGTTGGGAATTCGATCTACTTTTGGTACATATGTATTTAGTTGTTGTTTGGACAATTGTTGTGTATATTAAAGTATTTGATTTAATTTAGTTGCTATTTAAACGCGAATATTGTTAATTAATTGTAATATTAACAACGTTAATTGTTAGCCAAACGCAAGCCATTTATGGAAATATAATATACATTGACCATTTCACTTTTCAGCCCATGTTCTGTTTTTGCTAATTATCATTTGAATTAAAATGCTTTCATCCATGTCTGCATGTCATTTAATTTAAAAAGTGTCGTCGTATCACCGCATGATATGAAATATATAAGCAAACAACACAAAACAGGTCAGTTAATTGCTCCAAGAACCACAGTGAACACAACCCCCCCCCCTGAGCTGGGTTGTAGTAGTGAAACTTAACAGGACCGCCGAAAGGAAGTGGGAAGTAAACCAACCCTACTCACATCACCACCTCCTTCATTAAACCCCAAGCTACAGGATGTGTATTTTACTCTGAGTGAACGCCTCAACAGGCGTCTTGTATATACTTCTTTCCTGAATGTTGCCTAGATAATCGAATGGTACAAAAGCTTGTCTAGGGAAATAGAGCACCCACTATAGAATATTTTTCTAAGGCAATAAACCCATTCAACTTCTCCCTTGTTTAGTGTTGTTTGCCTGCATATTTCAAATCATGCGACACCTTTTAAATGACATACAGATATGAATGAAAGAAAGCATTTTAATTCAAATGATAATTAGCAATAACAGAACATGGACTGAAAAGTGAAATGGTCAATGTATATTATATTTCCATAAATGGCTTGCGTTTGGCTAACAATTAACGTTATTAATATTACAATTAATTAACAATATTCGCGTTTAAATAGCAACTAAATTAAATCAAATACTGTAATATACACAACAATTGTCCAAACAACAACTAAATACATATGTACCAAAAGTAGATCGAATTCCCAACGTTGACAACCACGTTTTCCAAACTCCAAATAGTTCTGTAGTCCACTGTCGTTTAGCCCAAAGAAAACGCTTGTAATAACTCCCGAGTAGAATACTGAGCGGCAGCACGCAATAAATTAACGTTTCCAAATTGCGGCAGCACGCAATAAATAACTGGGTAATTGGGGTTTTATGTCCTGTTTACTAAATATCTATAGAACCTAAATGGCATTTTTAGTTTATTTCATTCGTGTTCACCCGTGTTCCACTCGTGTTCACTTGTGTTCATTCGTGTTCACTCGTGTTCTGACTCGTGTGGAGTTTTAGATCAGATCAATATGTTAGCGCTGTACATCAAACGAAGTAGAAAATGAGCACCACTGCTATTTCCTGTGATGCCTACAACAACGTAAAGCAAAACTTCCTCAATGTTCTCGCCAATGGTACACACCCAGTGACCCAGGAGAACAAAATCTACTATCAGCTGACATATTAAAATCAACTGAAAATGAAACAATTCTTAAATTATCAAAGTTTGTTTTGAAGTAAGCTAGAGATATGAACGCCTTGAAAACAGGGATGTTGATTATAGTAACTTTAGGAGTAACTTTGTAAATGTTATAATTATTTGTAAGCTTTGGCGGAAGGAGACGGTCTCCTATTAACCGAGTGCCAATAAAGCAATTATCAGAGCAATTATGTACTGTACTTCAATCTCGTACCCCGAGATTGTCTGGTGGATTGATCTTAACGATCTCTTTTCTTTAGTTTGGATTGACGTAACAAATTTCTAACATTAAAGCTATATATTGTCACTATCAGCGTTCACAAAACAATTTGAGTCGATACATGAAATCTATTTTTGCTGACGTTGGCATTATTTTAAAAGGGTTTTAAAACCATGTAATGTATACACACAATTTAGTTTAAAAATGCTTGGTTAATGTTAAAAAGTGACTTCTAATATGACCTGAGAAAGAATCTAAACATTCTGGCTAAAACTCGCTGTTATTTTAGCATTTAATTTTTGGCTGCCGTGTTGGATGACAATACTGGCACAATTCTGTAATCCAACATGGCGACCAAACATATTAAATGCTAAGATAACAGCGAGTTTTAGCCAGAATATCTAAATTCTTTTTCATTGAATTTTCTTTTGAATTGCATTGAATATTTGCATTAAATAGTAACAAAATGAAACATGCAATTCAATATGGACGGAAATGCGCATGCGGCGCGCGACATAATTAAGTGGAATGGGGCGAGTACTTTGCCACAAATCGACATTTAAAGCATTCTACACCAATTTTTGGGCTGCCTATGATAAAACTCCAAATTATGGCTGAAATCGTGTTGTGGCGGGGGGTAAGTGAAATGAACTGTATTATATCTCAACAATACAATATCAACCCTCATTAAATCTTATAATCAAAAAAATATTTAGGAAATAAGAAAATATAGCCTTTCTAAGGTGTATGAAGTTATGTGATGTATAATTAGCAGTTGACCTGGGATGGTGCATAGTAATTTTCTTGTAAAATATTGTACCTAGACACATTTCACTCTCCAATGACCACCCTCTAAACACTATGATCAGAAAGTCTGTAGCTTTGATGGTTTAGGAGATAGAGCTATATCGGCAGTGGCGTTTCTGGGCATTTCGCACCGGATTCGGGTTTTGGCACATATGCCATGTTGTCCAGCATGGTCATTTTACCCTAAAACAGTTGAGATTATCTGTCCTAAATGAAATGCATACAAAGTTATAAACAGGTCCTAGACTAAAGGAAACGTGGCATTTAGGTAAATTAGACAAATCCTGTGGTAGCCTGGTAGGGATGTATGGACTAAGGTTTCACACATCTTTTCGCTATGTCCAAAAGGGATTAAGGGTTGTCGACTAATGACATTCTGTTACTTTAAAATTGAAGGGATGGTAAGTCAAAACACTCTAAAGGTGGAATGTGGGAGGGCCCATTCCAGGTAGTAACGATAGCTGTAAAAGACAAGAAATGTGTCTCATTCCAAATTTGGCCCCATTCACGAGTTACAGTATCAACGAGTGCTTTTTTTACATTTAACTCTTATCTGTCCGTACCTGACATTACCAGACATTGACATAAATTCTACATCTCATCTCATACATAGTTTCATATATATCATACCATACTTCCTCACTGAATTTCCATATTTTCATATAACAAAGTGTTTTTCAAAAGATTGAAAATTATTCCCTGGATAAGGAATCTTGCTAAATTCAAACATGGACAACAATATTTATACATATAATCTCAATATAATCTAACATGCATCCAAATTTCCTGTTTAATACTTAAACATAACCTATTCCAAATCCCCCATTCTCCTTCAAATTAGCCATCTCATCATGTATATTGTCACCTGTGTCATTAATATTTATTGCTGTCTCATTCTTTCTACTTGGTTCTGCAGATGGTCTAGGGTTTGTAATTGGTATGTCTTCCAGAGCAACATCTGGTGAAGCACTCAGACTTGATCTCTTGTGATGAGAATAATGCTCGACAATGTCCCAGGAATTCATCACAATCAGAATAACGTTTTTAGCCAGAAATACAGATACATCTTGTTTGTAACAGGCCCAAAGTAGTACTCGGATAATAAAAAAGGGGACATTGACCAGAAAAATATGGCAAAAGTTGTATAAAACTTTGGATAGAACTAAAGCACCATGCCATAAATTTTTCTGTTTTAATGCATGCAGTGCAAAGGTGGGCAAAAACACATTGATACATGCAAATGCCACAATAGTATTTTCAAAGCTTGTGGGGAAATTATTTTTAGCCAGGTCAGTGAATAATATTTCCAAGATCTCAATACTATCCATCAAGTCTATAGTCACTCCTCCTGTCAGCTTCTCGATATAATACTTACGAGAAGTATTTGGGGCTGCGTCATGATGCGCGTGCACTAATAATAAAAACAACATTGGTGTTATAGCCAGTGATAACTTCAGCATATTTTGCCCAAATATCGACGTAGTCTGAGCATTGTCTAACTTATGTACAAACGTTTTAAATATAAATGATATTTGAATAGTGTACCCAATAGCGTAAACCAACCATGCGACATACGCGACTCGTAACTCGTCTGGGCTTGAACTTGTTGCTATTGTTACTTCTTGAGTTCTTCGTCGGTGCTTTTTATAAGCAATATACAAAGCTGCAATCCATAAAACAATGATCACGATATCGACAAGCAGAAATCCAATCCAAGCTAAGGAATGGTTTTCAACCAAATAGTAATCCAGTATGCAGCTCTGTAGCACAAGAAGTACAACACATAAGCACTTTGAAACGTTCTCTACTGTCAATTTGTCTTTAACCGCCATGGTTTTAATAAGTAACAAAACTCTTCAGCAATAAAAACTTTCATGAAATAGTAAAATAGAAACAAATTTTACGATAAAGTCCCATACAATAGGTCAAAAAATCCTTTATAAGAATATTATATTTGCACGGAAGTTGCTGCACTTGTTTGTTTCGTTCATTCTATAAATATATCATACGTCAAAAGTCGTTACTCAACTTCCGAACAGGACCTGCTTTCGAATCTCTTGCTGTCCCCTCGAATCTCTTACCGAGCTTACCATAATAAGCTGCTCAGCTCCAGTTTCAGATTCGCAGCTCTATATTCAAATTTAATCTAGATAGTCTAGGACCTGTATATGAGTTTGTATGCATTTCATTTAGGACAGATTATCTCAACTGTTTTAGGGTAAAATGACCATGGCGGTCAACATGGCATATGTGCCAAAACCCAAATCCGGTGCGAAAGTCCTGAAAATGACCACGCCCAGAAACTACACTGCCGACATAGCTCCAACTCCTGAACCATCAAAGCTACAGACTTTCTGAATTGCTTATAGTGTTTAGAATGGTTGCTTTTAGGGTGCTCACTGGAGGGTGATATTTGTCTAGGTATCATATTTTACAAGAAAATGACTATGCACCATCCCAGGTCAACTGCTAATTATGCATCAAATTACTCATTCACCTGGCAAAGTCCATGTTTTCTTATTTCCTAAAAATTTTTGCCATAGGATCAAAAACTATACTTATTCCAATATAATAATAATAGATTTCATCAGGGTTGAGATTGTTAAGTTGAGATACAATACAGTTTATTTCACTTACCCCACGCCAAAACACGATTTCAGCCATATTTTGCCGTTTTATTCGCTTTTTATCACCGAGACTCACACATATTATCCACAAATTATACTTGAACATAATGATAGTTGACTAAAGAATAATTAAACCAAGTTTCGTCAGGTTTTGAAGCAGTGCAGTGTATTTTATCTTCGATGTTGTAGAATCGATGTTTTGCTCAATTATCGCGCCAGTACAATGTCTCGCCGCTTCTCTGCCCGATTTATCACACTTTTTCGTCGTCAAATGTAGTTAGATAACAGTATCCAGAAATACTTGATTGTAGAAAAGTTCCAATCGAAAAATTGATAACCTAACTGCCAATCCGTGGCAATAAATGGCCCTATGTGTTTCATAAACATGAATAACAAATATAATGCCCAAAGTAATTTGAAAGTCACGCGCAATCTTCACGAAAACACCGCGTGGGCTTGATGACAGGGGGGTGGATTATTTTCACGAATACATTTGTTCGTTAACACCATAGAATAAGGTTAACACGGCAACTCCGACAGTGGTCACAAATTGGTCACAAACGTATTCGTGAAAATAATCCACCCCCCTGTCATCAAGCCCACGCGGTGTTTTCGTGAAGATTGCGCGTGACTTTCAAATTACTTTGGGCATTATATTTTTTATTCATGTTTATGAAACACAGGGCCATTTATTGCCACGGATTGGCAGTTAGGTTATCAATTTTTCGATTGGAACTTTTCTACAATCAAGTATTTCTGGATACTGTTATCTAACTACATTTGACGACGAAAAAGTGTGATAAATCGGGCAGAGAAGCGGCGAGACATTGTACTGGCGCGATAATTGAGCAAAACATCGATTCTACAACATCGAAGATAAAATACACTGCACTGCTTCAAAACCTGACGAAACTTGGTTGAATTATTCTTTAGTCAACTATCATTATGTTCAAGTATAATTTGTGGATAATATGTGTGAGCCTCGGTGATAAAAAGCGAATAAAACGGCAAAATATGGCTGAAATCGTGTTTTGGCGTGGGGTAAGTGAAATAAACTGTATTGTATCTCAACTTAACAATATCAACCCTGATGAAATCTATTATTATTATATTGGAATAAGTATAGTTTTTGATCCTATGGCAAAAATTTTTAGGAAATAAGAAAACATAGACTTTGCCAGGTGAATGAGTAATTTGATGCATAATTAGCAGTTGACCTGGGATGGTGCATAGTCATTTTCTTGTAAAATATGATACTTAGACAAATATCACCCTCCAGTGAGCACCCTAAAAGCAACCATTCTAAACACTATAAGCACTTCAGAAAGTCTGTAGCTTTGATGGTTCAGGAGTTGGAGCTATGTCGGCAGTGCCGTTTCTGGGCGTGGTCATTTTCAGGACTTTCGCACCGGATTTGGGTTTTGGCACATATGCCATGTTGACCGCCATGGTCATTTTACCCTAAAACAGTTGAGATAATCTGTCCTAAATGAAATACATACAACCTCATATACAGGTCCTAGACTAAGAGCCAGAGGCATGGCGTTCATGTTCAAATGGCTGTAACTCCACAAAGGCACAGAGGAAAGACTGTACAGAGAGACCACTTCCGTCGGAAGCTTTGAATTTTTTGGGTTCGCGCATGTCGCCTCGCGCATGTTTGGCCGCCATTTTGCTGGCCAGTCGATTTCTGATAAACAATATGGCACAGATAAGGAGTAACAGTGAAAATGGGCCAATATCGCTCAGTTATGACCCCAAATTTAAAATCTATGGTTGATATGGGAAAATATGAGGTAATTGATCGTTTTTACCTTCGTTGTGGCATTATATAATCATTTTTAAAGCCGAATTTAAATATTTTATTGTGTCTCTATGAAGCTAGTGAAGGCCTGTGCTGGCGTACGCGTGATGTTGCCTAAATAATTTTACTTCTGTTCTTCAGTTTGAGTTAAAATGTTAACGAGAGTTTAATATAATGTATTTCTTTCCATTCTCGTTTTTACCATTTTATTCTTGACAGAATATAACCGAATAAAGCACCATGTTTATGGCCATAGTATTGTGGTATAAAATTGTCCTGTCCAGTTCAAAATCCAACGATGATTTTGTTAAAAAGTGGACAACCTTAACAGTTTCTTGATATTAAATACATTAGTCTCTTGGCTTTACTCCCGTTACTTGTTTTGTTCAATCAATCTGTTTTAGATACTCTAAAACTACTAGGCATGTTTCCCTGTGGTGTGAAGCTGTGTAAAACCTCTACCAAAATCTAAGTACACCATTAAGCACCATTTCACGTGCACCTCCTCTCATCTCACCTACTGTATTTGATGCAGTAAATGTGGGATGCTCTATATTGGTGAAACTGGTAGATATTTAAGGATAAGGTTTGGTGAGCACCGTCATGCTGTCGTAAACAATATGCTAAACAACCTGTTGCCAGACATTTCAACACTGGCAATCACAGTGTTTCAGATATGAAAATTCGAGCTCTGTGCCCCATTTCAGGTAGCAATGATAGCCACAAAAGCCAATAAATGCATCTAATTTCCCAACTTGGCACCATTCATCCTCTCGGCATTAATGAGCGCCTCTCTTACATTTAACTCCTATCTGTTTATGCCTGCCATCAGCAGATACTCTACATCTCACCTCCTCTTATATTTTGTTCCTTGTTTTCTGTCTTTCTTGCTTTGTTATCTTTGTTCGCTGCTCCTTATATGCTAATATTTTTGTGATGTGATTTCCATATTTTGTTTATAGTTTGTTTTGATTAAATCCATCTGATTGGTTTATTTTTTATCAAGTGATTGCTTTTGTATTCACTATAAAAGCACATGCTTTCCCCCGACCCATTCTACTAACTTCCAGACAAAGGGCCTTCGCTCGAAACGTTGAAGTTCTCATTGTATTTTTCAGGTAGTTTTACACAACAGTCAACCGCCGTATTTGCTTCTACTTTTTTTGTTCTTGCAGGATGAGAACTTTCGGTTGGCAAACTTAATGCTGTAGTAGATTCTCATTCGTAAGAATAACTTCTGCAGATACAGGAGAGGAAAGGATGGACAACGATTAAATGAGACTGGAACACTTTATAGACACAAGTTTAATTGTAACATTCGTGTTTACTACTATACATCTATAAGCCTGTTTTCCACTTCGACGATATCGTAGCGAAACGTAGCGTATTTCTTTGTTTCCTGAGCACTCCGGCAGCCTAATGACCTCGACGCAAAAGAAAATGCTACGGTACGTTACGATATGTTTGAAGTGGAAAACAGGCTATACTGTATTAGAGAACATACCTTTGTGCATCACACAGAAAGAAACTGAGCTCTGGATGCGAATGTTTGCTGTTGGAACAGTTAACAGCAGAGCAGAACGTACGCCCTCCTCCTTTCCCTTTAGATTTCTTTAGAGTATTCGCCATTTGAGTGATTTTCAAAGCAGTGAAAGAACTGTCTTTGTAAAGTAGCCGTATGACAACGAGATCGCACGTGGTTAGAGAGTGGGACTGGGTGGGGTTTGTGAAAAATTAGCAAATAATTTAGAGTTATCCACTAGTTTTGAGAGTTATTTTATTATCATCTCATTTCATAATCAATTGTCAAACCAGTATGTTACAATATTTTTCCATGGATAATTTTTCAATAATATATCTATATTTAAACGGTTATATAAATACATAACTTCATATCAATTAACCCCACACTATGATGCCCAGTTTTGTTCAGGAATTCTTCTAGTATATAAATTTGTTTTGTCATACAATTGATGTAAAAAGTCCAAGACTTTAGTTCACATAGCTTCCAATTATGTCGACCACATTTCTGTTGGCATGTTGCTTGATTATAAAAGTTCAGCAAGTCACAAGCGAATTAAGTGTTTTATTATATTCAGAACAATTAAAATACAACATCACAGCTTTAAAATTTACCAGTCAGTAAATACACAGTATCTAAAATGATCATATTTTGTGATTAGCTTTCAGACAAACAAAAGTGATCAATGATTGTGACTAGTTCTTAGATAGACTATTTTTATAGTTTATTGCCAAAATCAGCTAATCACAAAACCTGTTCATATAGGTTGGGTTCAACCCTTAACATTTGTATGTGAAATCTTAACAGTGGCCAGCCTGTGTGTATCAACTGATCAGGTTTCTGGGGCATCACTCCTTGATGAGTAATATAGTTTTCCATTAGCTGGAGTAACTATCCCATTATGGGGTCTCCCCTTAAAAAGCAAAATCATCCAGATGGCATTAGACGGAGTAAAATAGTAAAGTTTTATAAAATTATTAATAGCTGCAGATATCAGACTCGCTCTCTTCTAGCTTCTAATTATGCAAACAGTAAGTTCACACAAGTCAGAATAGTTCTTTGTTGTCATCTGAAGACAGGCCAAATATGCACCAGTATCTAGCTTCATGAACAAAGAAGCCTGCACATCTTGATCCTGTGAATTTCAAGTAAATACAGTTTTATTTATAATGTTAGTAGTCACAGGGCATATATTAGGCATGTCTTTATAGGGCAGACAGTGTCTGCCAGACACTATATCAGTCAATCATGCATCAAGACTTTGAAGGCTATAATCCAAGCAAAAATCTCGATTTCACAAATTCAAAAGCAGTTTTAATTGCTGCAATACATGAAAGTAATTATTAACCTACATATTTTTAGACAAACCTCAAACATGGGACAAACTAACAATTTAAGTAACCCAATTATTTATTAGGCTATTAAGCAAGAAAGCTAAAAGAAAGAAAATTTTAGATAATGTCCCAGAAATGTTCATAAATTAACCATTCCTGGGCAAAGCTTTATTGTTCTAGACATAAACTCGATTACACAAAACAATGTACAATCTTGGCGAAGGGACAACCTCAGACCGCTACACTCCTCGCTCCTTCAACCGCCTCATATAAGCCAAGCATATTAATCTAAGTACTTTAACTGAAACAAATATTTGCACTAACCTTTTATCTATAATCGATAATCGTAGAATGAAAATAGAGATGTTGATTCAAAAGTTATAGCGATTTTAGTAGCAGAAACTCGAGTTCCTCCATATTGTTTACTACAAAACTCCAGCTCATCGACTGGCCAGCAAAATGGCGAACCTTGCACATGCGCACTAAAAATCGGGGACACGCTGTATCACTGAGTGGTCCCTCTTTTGTCCCTCTATATAGTCCTTACTCTATGACAAAGGCTTCACCCTCTGGGCTTCACCTATTCTAACAATATTTTTTTCATTTGCCGGGGTCACGGTACCGGGGCCATAAGGGACACTAAACCCCAGGTTTTATTTTCAAGTATTGAAACGCCTTATTTTCAAACGCCCAAGTTTTTTTAAAACCCCAGGGGCCGGTTGTACGAAGGCCGTTTAGCTTAAACGGTGGATAAGCCAAAATTAAATAACACTCTCACACATTTTGTGAATGACTGAACTTAAATCTTATGCACTTAATATGTAGTTGCAAACATAATTGTTCTATTCAAGTTAAGAAATTTAAGCTTTATATTTCGATGAATGTATAGACTTGATCGATATTTTCGATTTATCCACCGGATAGGCTAAACTGGCTTCGTACAACCGGCCCCAGGTTTTTATTTTTAAACGCCCAGGTTTTTATTTTTAAAACCCCAGATTTTTATTTTGAAACGTCCAGGTTTTTATTTTTCAAACGACCAGGTTTTCTATTTTTAACATCCCAGGCCCAGGTTTCTATTTTATGGCGAAATTTTAATGACTATTTCATTGACTGTATACAACGTTTCAACGACTAACAAAGCAAGGTCATCCATTTGAATGGAATCAAGAGCAGCAAGTAGCACTTAACGATCTGAGAAATGCAATAACAACAGCACCGGTACTCATACCATACCATCCCGAAAGAAAAACACTAATTATCTATGATGCAAGTACATTTGGTCTCGGAGGTGGACTATTCCAAAAGACATCTCATGGATATCAACCTGTTAATTATGTTAGTAGAACACTGACTGAAACCGAGCGAAATTATGCCTAAATTGAACGAGAAGCCCTTGCGGTAGAATTTTCAACAACCCGACTGCAAATGTACCTAATGGGATCACAGCTATTCCAGTTAGCGACGGATCATAAGCCCCTATTGCCGATTTTCAACAATCCAAGTGCCAAATTACCACCAAGACTGGAACGGATGAGGATGAAGACCCAGAATTTAGATTTCGTTATGATACACATGCCGGGCAAATCGAACATGACCGACTACCTATCCCGCCATCCATTATCAGACATCGAAGAAACACTCTTGGAACACCATGTAAGAGCAATCATTGCGACAGAACACGTCGTTGTACTAGATAAGATCCGAGAAGAAACCAGTAAGGACAACGAGCTACAGGCACTCATCCAAACAATCAGAACGGGAAACTGGAAGAACACAGTCATCGACTTAAAACCCTACTACGATGTTCGAACCGAGATATACCGGCGAAGCAGATGGAAATGGAATAGTACTTCGAGGAGGCAGAATCATTCCTCTTACGGTCCTACCTCATTGCGAAAGAAAATTATCAACATTGCACATAGGCAAGGTCACCTAGCTTGGAACTAGCAAGACGAAATAAATGATTCGAAACAAGTACTGGTTTCCCTCGATGAACATTCAGATCGAGAACATTGTACAATCCTGCTTTAGTTGTCAGACAGCAACAAACACGTTCCACACTGAACCAGCGAAGATGACAAAGATACCGCAGAAACCATGGGAAATCGTTGAACTTGATTTTTGCGGACCATTTCCCAACGGAGAATATGCCATGGTGCTGACCGATCAGTTTTCTCGCTACACAGAAGTAGGATTCACTCGTTCGATAGCAATTGCACCAGTCAGAGAGAGATTGGAGAAAGTATTTGCAACGCACAGAGTTCCAAACGTAGTGCAAACGGACAACGGACCGCCATTTAATTCACACGAGTTTAGGCAACTCGCCAATGAACTCGGATTCACCCATAAACCTGTTACGCCATACCATCCAAAAGCACAAGGACAAGTGAAAACTTCAACAAACTAATTAACAAGACCGCTGCAATTGCAAAACAAGGTCACATCAACTTCCACGAAGCGACATATGATATGCTCCAAGCATATCGAAGCACACCACATCCTGGAACTAAAACCACACCATACAAGTTGCTAATGAACCGACGAGTCAGAACGACGATTGATCATTTTCCCGTGGAAACATCACCCAAAGATCACGTTGTGAGACGTAACGATAAGAACGACAAAGAAAAAGCAAAGAGAAACGACGACAAGCGACATCAACTCCTTCGATCGATGTCGTTTGTCGTGGTTTCATCGTTAAACGAGAAAGGAAGAAGAAATAGTCTAGGACCTGTAAAGGAGTTTGTATGCATTTCATTTAGGACAGATTATCTCAACTGTTTTAGGGTAAAATGACCATGGCGGTCAACATGGCATATGTGCCAAAACCCGAATCCGGGGCGAAAGTCCTGAAAATGCCCACACCCAGAAACGGCACTGTCGACATAGCTCTAAATCCTGAACCGCAAAGCTACTGAATTGCTTATAGTGTTTAGAATGGTTGCTTTTAGGGGTGGTCACTGGAGGGTGAAATTTGTCTAGGTATCATATTTTACTGACAAGAAAATGACTATGCACCATCCCAGGTCAACTGCTAATTATGCATCAAATTACTCATTCACCTGGCAAAGTCTATGTTTTCTTATTTCCTAAACATTTTTGTCATAGGATGAAAAAATATGCTTATTTTAATATAATTATTATAATTATATAAGGAATGATATTGTTTTGTTGAGATATAACACGTTTCATTTCACTTACCCCCCGCCAGAACACGATTTCAGCCATATTTTGCCGATTTGTTTGCTTTTTATCGCCGAGCCTCGCACGTATCATCCAAATGTTGTACTTTAACACAATGCTAGTCGACTAAAGAATAATTCAACCAAGTTTCGTCGGGTTTTGGAGTAGTGCCATGTATTTTATCTTCGGTTTTGTGTCCTTCGACATTTCCTCAATTATGTCGCCATTGCAATGTCTCGCCGCTTCTCTGCCCGATAAATGCCACTTCTTCGTCCACATCTGTATTTATTTATTTATTTATTTACTTTTGTCGTTTTAACACAACTATTAATGTTATATACAAACATGAAAACGACAAGGAACACTAACACAGCGTCAGCCAATTACGTTAGTGACCTTTTACAAAACACATATAAACTTCATGTATAATATAATATTAGACAAGATTGCAGCATAGTCCATCTTATTATTCTTATATCGAAAGGAGAGCGCATACCTGACATTACGTGTCCATACTATATAGACCAAAAACTATATAATATTAAATTCGATGGATTGTCGGGAGGTACTAAACTATGTCTATACTGATTTTCAACTAAAGCTGCGCTCTATGATTCTCTATTGTCGAATAAAATAAACTATACTGCAATTAACAACTTTTAATTATGCGCAAGTTCAAGCCGAGAGAAGACTTCCATTTTGCAAACTTTTTTCAAAAATAATTTTGCACTCATTTTATAAGTAAGTCTCGCGATCGATGGGAAAGACGCAAATGAAATTCAGAGACGCCTGATTGAAGCTATGTGTACGAGCAGCGACCTTGATGGTGTGAATAGCCACTAACACCGAGGTTTCCATTGATGAAAACCCAACAACAAACTACCAGGATGCGAGCGAGCGTTCAGAAATAACAGCAGAGTTGGAAGGTGTGAAATTGGTCTTGTTGAATTCGAATTTAGCCATAAAATTCAAGCCATCGAAGATAAAATCTCACGCATGAATGTGTATCAAACGAGCGAGTCGAAAAATTATGGGAATTTTACAGCAACTTCAAAGTAAATTATCGACATCAGCGACGGTGAAATCGAGACAAAAGAGCTAATGCAAATGATCTAGAAATAAACGATAAGCCGTTGTGAAATCGCAATTGGTTAAAGAAAACCTGCCGGTATCTGCCGTAGAATCAATCCTAGAATCAACGCAAGAAACCTCACCAGCTGATACAAATAATAGTGATAACCACCAGCAATTACCCCACTCAACTATGAATGAGGCTGATGGTTTTATAGGTGTCGAGAGGAAACGGAAGATAAATAAAACAATCTTATCTGGTATGGCAAAAAGTGTTAAAAAGGACTACATATATTCATACCTTGTTGGAAGGAACGTAGTCCCCAGTAACATTTCCATCTTTCAAAGTCGACGCAAGGGAACAATGTCTCCAAAAATACATATCCCTTCAACATCTACTAAAACCGTTCTAGAAGAACATTTCTAGCCTAAATACGTTTACTGTAAAGCATGGCAGCAAATAAAAATGTCAAGACTGAAGGACAATCTACTAAAACCGTTCTAGAAGAACATTTCTAGCCTAAATACGTTTACTGTAAAGCATGGCAGCAAATAAAAATGTCAAGACTCAAGGACAAAAGGGATTTTATTCAACTTTTGTATGCTGGCTAAGTATATCTTCTAGAAAAACCTCTGTCAGGAGAACTAAGCCTCGCTACGTCAGTCACAGAAACGTAAACGAGGTTAATATTATTGGGCGTGAAGCTAGTAAACCTAGGCAAATCCCCAAATGTCTGGTATTAAACGCTAGATCACTGGCGAAGCCAGACGCCTATTTTACACTCTATGCTGAACTAATTAAACACCAACAATATTGACCTTTGTTTCATATCTGAAATATGGCTTCATTCATCCATACCAAGCTCACTAATTTGCCCCCCCCCCCTGGGTTCTGCATTGCCAGGAAAGATCGGAGATAGGAATGACTGGAGAATGAATAACATATCGGACATGGATAAAAATATGTTTGAATGCCTTTGGGTAAAAATAATAACAAAAAACGCAAATTACAGTATTGCCGTAATTATATCATCCCCCTGACCAAAACTATGATCTTAATGACCTGGTAGAGTACCTGATTGATTCTTGTGAGCGATTATTGTTACGAGATCCAAATACGAAAATCATTATTGCAGGAGATATTAATAAATTGAATATTCGAGATTTACTTAGGCAGCAATCTCTTGCCCAAATGGTTAAATCACCTGCGAGATACAATAATATTTTAGATGTCTTTATAACCAATGCTCCACATCTCTGGAAGAAAGTACAAGTGAGAAAAAGCTTATTAAGAACTGACCATGATATAATAATCACATTTCCGAAAGAAGTCACAAAAGCAGAAAGAACAGACTCTTTTTAGAGATGCACGAGAACATAGAAAACAAAATATGTCTGGAGATCTACATACTGTTGACTGGAGTCACTGGACTAAAATGTTAAACAATGATCTTTCCCCTGATGAGATTGCCACACGATTTTATGGAACTTTATGGCCCAAATTTGAGGCTTGTTTTCCCTAATAAAAGTCCGATCTTCATCCCGCGATCCCCTATTCATGTCTCCCCTGGTTAAACACTTGCTAAAAAAGAGAAAGATAGCCACGAGAAAGAACGAAGAAGAGACAATTATTCGGTTACAAAATCAAATCAATGGTCTTACTCTAATCAAGTTAATGCTGTTACAAACGAGAAGAAAGGATCTAGGAAATGGTGGAACAATGTCAATAACATTACTGGAAGAAAGGAACAACCTTACCGGTTAGCTCCAAAATAGAGCCAAGTGTGATAAATACCTACTTTCAGAGCATATTAATGAATGATCTAAATTTGCTGATGATATTACAGTAGTTGCACCGGTCTACGATTATGAAGATTCGTCTCAGGCAGAAGTGGAAAATATTGAATTATGGTCAAACGAAAACAGAATGTCTTTGAATAAAAAAAACACCTATGAAATGGTTATTCGTGGGAAAATGTATGTACCTCTACCAAATGGCATCCCATCTATATCACGGAAGGCTTGGCTTAAAATACTAGGCGTAACGGTTGAAGAAATACCTGGAAAATGGGATATTCACTTCGAGGAAATGTTGAAAAAAGCAAGTGGACGAATGTATATCGTAAGAGTTTGTAAATACTATGGGCTCTCAACGCAACAACTGGATCTTCTGTTCCAAAGTTTAATAATGTCTCTTTTTACCTTCGCAGTTGAAATTTGGGGAGGGGCATCCTACAATAAATACATAAGTCAGATTGATAAGTTTATCAACCGTGCCCATAGAAACGGATATACAAGTAATCGATCGGATTTCAGAGCAATAATAACTGATAGGGATAAGAAATTATGGACAAAAATTACAAAGGATGAGAAAAACGCTTTGTACAATCTTCTACCAAATAAGTTAAACCGAATCTTAAGACAGAGAGGACATGATTTTGAACTACCAATTGTGAAAACTGAAAGATTTAAAAATGCTTTTGTAAATAGATGTCTTTTTAAGCTTATATAATTAGATTATAGTCTTAACCTTAGTATAGTGTAATATTTTAAATATAAAAAAATTGATGTAAATAATTTTATTATGTCCATCGAACTTCAAAACTTGTAAACTCAGACGTTTGTTTTGAGTACTTAATAAAGACTAATTAAAGCTCAGCCTAGTTCCTAGGCCTCTTAGTACGCGTTCGTTTTTATATACAGGCTGTTGCAAGCTGCTAGTTTCATTCGGTGACGTCACGGAAGTATAGAACGCGCGTATAGAGGACTAGGGACTAGTCTGATGAAACCTCTGGTAGCATTAAAGTTTGGCTGTACTTCAGTTAACGTATTGAAAAGTCAAATACATTTTAGTTTGAGAAGGTTTTCAGAAGGATTGCACAGTTTTTATGCCAGTTTATATGTATATGAAGCTTTATCCAGTTCAACGACAATTGATGAAATCCCAATTAATACACGAAAATTATGATATCCTGGCTCAGGGGCCCTCTAGGAACGGGTTCCCGGCAAAGTAGTTACGCCATTGACTTTTCACTTACTGTCGTTCCAATTGAAGTGTTCCTCAAATATTGATTCGATACATTACATAAGTTGACATCAATACATTTGCTCAAAAATTGCTCAACTTCCTGTTTACTAGCATACTTGTTCCCAATTGGTCAATCAGTCACTGAAATGAGACGCCATTGGTCGATTCACACACACACAGGAAGTTGATCAATTTTTCAACGAATGAATTGATAAACTCTAGGTAATGAATTGATGCAATATTTTAGGAACACTTCAATTGGAACGACAGTAATAACTTGAAAATATATAACCACACCATGACAACATGACAGCAACAATTTTAAAACATAAGAAGTAAAGTAACATTGCAAAGTAGGTTGATTTGGATGACGCATTCAAGCCAACAGGACGGACGTGTGACTAAACGTAATGCAAAAAACTACTTATACTTTATTAACTTTGACTGATGACAAATCAGAAAAGTACTAGCGAAAATTTAAGCGATTGTTGGAAAATGCAATCAACTACTTACCTACAGGAATATGCCGTTACCTAATGATTACAGCTATGAAACTCTGTTTTGATAAACTAGTCAAAAACTATACCCGCTACTTCAGGATTGTATTTCGCTTCACTAGCGACTGCAACTACTTCGTTATAATCCACTCTTGATCACAAGATAAAATGTTATAATAGACTTTCCATCACGCCATAATCATATTAATACGGTGAATTACATGCTCTTAGATTACTTAGATAGCATGTCCATGGTCTATTAGCTATAAAGAACTCTTGATATTATTGAATAACTATAATTTAAAAAAAATTACTAGATACATTTTTAAACAAACGTAAGTTGCAAATCCCAAACATTCCTCAAATTTACTTGTATACTTGCAGATTAACTTCATCATCATCATCTTTATTAAGTCAGTAAAGTCTATTCGCCATCACACTAACTCGTCATTGGTTAGTTTTCAATAAAATATTAGGACTAATTATTATTTAGCAAAACATTATGACTTATACTTTATACTAGTAAGTGTTATGTACAGCCATGATTGACCGAAACGTGCACGCAGTTCCTCATCTGGTTTTCTGTTCAATAATTCTAACTCATATGAATCGCCTGCAAAATGATAAAAATAATTGTTTTTATGGTTATATGATAATCGTAATCCCCGAGCCAGCGCGAAGCGCCGTGCGAGGGTACTAATTCCGCTCGGATATTTACAGCCGGGTATGTGAAAACATTGTGGAATGCAAAGTCGTCCGCCATTTTTTTTGTCATGGACTGGACGGTTTTTTAAGCTATGCGCATGCGCGAGTTAAAGCCGAGAAAACACTGGTAACTAGCAACATCACGATTGGCTAAGACAACGATTTGTTTTTTTGCGAGCGTTTTACACGGGTAAGTGTTTATTTTGTATACTTGCTTTTGCATTTTTGCCGTCAATTGGCATGCACTATAGTTTGTGTTTTGAAAATGCGTAGTTCATCCTGTGTGGTCAATTCAACATTGACTAATCTTAAAAATTGTTTTAGTATTAATTCAAATGCGTTATATAGAAAAGAAACGACATATTTTATCTAAAAAACTTCATAGTATAAAAATACTGTTCAAAAAACAGTTGAAGTTTTATGACAATTTATTTATGCATGTATCAGCAGCTTCCCCCTGGGGTCGACCCCCGGGGACCCAATAGGCCGTAGGATGAGCATCCAAAAGATGCTTAGAAAACGGATTCCGTTGCACCCCTCGTGGAACTACATAATTTTCAATAGATAAAAACTTACTTTATCAGAATCCTTAAGAAAGGCTTAAGAAATTTCTTGAGTGTAGGTCTAAATGGGCCAAACTTAAATGTCAAAAGCTGAAATAGCTAAGAAATCGTACGAGAACATCGTACCATCATATGAAATGCTTGAAGAGATTTTGTGATGAAGAGATCCGTAGCTCTAAAACTGTAACTTCTACCGAAGAACCACATTAGTCTAGGACCTGTATATGAGTTTGTATGCATTTCATTTAGGACAGATAATCTCAACTGTTTTAGGGCAAGTTGACCATGACTGTCAACATGGTAACGCTGCCCGAACCCCAATCCGGGACGAAACGTCCGAAACGGACCACACCCAAAAACGACATTTCTGTCCTCAGTTTTGTAAAAGTATAAACAGGAAAAAGTTCAACACTACTAACCAATAATATAAATGTTTGATAATATATACCTGTAGTTATTTTCATTAATATAATATTATTCTAAAAATAACAAGTCAGAGTTGCAGTTTATACTTGACGTTAAATATGAACTTTATATAATATATTTGGACAAAAAATGTAGAAAAAATATGTTATTAGTTTAAAAAAGTAGTATTCAGTAAATAACAGTATAGTTTAGGGTATTTTAGAGTTAGCTTTCACTAATAGTTCAGTTTTTAGTCTATATAACAGGCAGGTGCTGGAGATTTCGGGAAAAGCTAACAAAATGCTAGGTTTTGTGAAGCGAACGGCATTCGACATTCGTAACCAAAGAATTCGCAAGGTACTCTATTTGACCATGGTTCGAAGTCAGCTGGCTTACGGTAGTCAAGTATGGGCACCACAGTCGGTCAAAAACATCTTGATCATCGAACGTATACAACGACGTGCTACAAAATTTATATTATCATTGCCGCACCAAACAGATATATCGTACAAAGTTAGATTGCAGACCATCAGTATTATTCCTATATGTTACTGGCACGAGTACTTAGATATGGTGTATCTTTTTAAGTGCATCATAAATAACTCCGACAGTAACATATCCATCAAGGTCCCGGTACGAGAAACAAGAAATGTTAATGCGACCAATGGTACCACACTAAATGTAGCGAAGTGCCGAACTGTTAGTTTCAAAAACAGCTATTATATCAGAGCTGCCAACGTATGGAACACGCTTCCTTGCACCATTAGAGACACCACCAAATCTCTTATTTCATTCAAAGAGTCTCTAATGAAACTCTACATTGAATATACTAATGTGATCTACAATCCTGAAGATCCGAGGACATTTAAGTCTGTATGTGTGAAATGTCACACAACTCGTTCGTTAACTAGCTTGTCAACGAAACCATGTTGCTAACTTTACGATAGTGCATGATCAATTAGCGGGTTGTCTCGTTCGTTAACGTTTTTTGTCCAGTGTTATTCTTTGTCTGTTTGTTTACTTGTTTGTTAACTCCCCGCTAATTTCCATTGTTTCATTTGTCGTCTGTTTGTTTGTCAGTTTGTTGACTAGTTTGTCCTAATGTTTGTCTCACTTCTCAATGTTTATTGTACAATTATTTCAACTGTTTTGGAACCCCGTTATTGGAGAACTTCTTCTCTGTGTGGTAATTCCAGCCATCCTGTTTAAGTGCATTTTTTAAAAGTTCTATAATTATGTATATCTTTATTTCTCAATGGCAAAACTTGTAAAATAAAAAAAAATATTCAACTAAAGTTAATTAAGTCAGCTTGGGTTCCCTGTTGTCACAAGCAGCCTTCTTCTATCTTCGTGAAAAACATGCACCCCCCTGTCACGTCCTGTCACTTTGCCCACGTGAGATTTGTACGGAATGTTTTGAAAGACTCGTAAGCAACATTTTACAGGGAGGTAAAATGCTGCATTTCGTATCTTTTATTCATATTTTTATCTTCATACCCATAATAAAGGTTAAATTTGTTACTAGTGTAATCGAAATGGCTTGGATGGAAGAATAACGAGGCCGAATTGTTGACAACCGACACGGGATGACACAATGGCGCCGAATTTGGACAAAGTTGAGGTTTTACCTTGTCGATGGTTAAACAGCTAGGATCTACTTGAAACCTAGTTAAAACTTGTTTAAAATGTGCTTGATACCATTATGTCTGAACTGACTTACATATTTGGAAGGATTTCAACGAGTATCGGTGATAAACAGCAGAGTAAAGTGGCGAATTTGGCCAAATACGTCCATTTGCAGGAGGTAGGTACATTTCAAATTATTATTTCGGTCACAAAATATTTACTATTTTACACCAAAACAGTGGTAATATACTTAAATAAGTACCAATTATGTTTCTATAAAAAATATTTAGGAAAAAAGGTAATGTAGGTCCACTGCTGTTTACCTGAAGTTGTAAGCCACAAATGGACGTTTGACCATGAGTATTGTATAGTCATTTTCTTGTGAAATATCAGTGCTAGGCATTTCACACTTACCAATGACCCCCCTAAAAGCACTATCTCTGAACCATATAAGCACCTCAGAATAGCCAAAGCTTTTATGGTTTGGTAGATAGCACCATGGCGAAAGCGTCGTTTTTGGGTGTGGTCCGTTTCAGACGTTTCGTCCCGGATTGGGGTTCGGGCAGCGTTACCATGTTGACCGTCATGGTCAACTTGCCCTAAAACAGTTGAGATTATCTGTCCTAAATGAAATGCATACAAACTCATATACAGGTCCTGGACTACATGTAGAAGTGGAGCCAATAGAACCAAGGCGAAAAATTACACGTCAATCAGTCGCAGAAGCTGATAAGACCCTGCCTAAAAGAAACGAGCATGTACTCCCAGAGATATGTATTATTTGTGGAAGAGACGCCTCTTGGTTCTCACTAGACAAGGTATGGTCATTTTGATAGGTATAATACTAGCGCAATGTGCACAACATTCTCGGGTTTGGTTTTAAAATATCTTGAATTGTGATCAATTAAGTTTATTTAGGGTAAAGTAGTTTCTAATGCTACAAACATCCAACCTTGTTATTAGCAGATATTTAGTTTAATAATTTTGTTTCACACCAGGTAACTAAGAAGAGAAGAAGAACCCCACTCATGTTGGCAGAAATAATTGATCCGGGAGAAAGACTGGGTAGCACTGGAAGTTTGCTATCACAAAGTTTGCTACTGCAATTATACAAAATTTCTCACCAGAGAGACGAAGAAGCAATCGGAGACTGAAAGATCTACATCAGTGTACAAGAAGTCTTATGTCTTCTGTAAGAAAGTAATCGAGATGGAGGTCATCGGAAATAAGCAAATAAAGTATATGAAAGATTTGCTGGAGAAATTTGTTATCATTCCTAAGGACACCGAGAATGTGGATGCATCTAAATATAGAGCTTTTAAACTCAAGCAACGACTGATGAAAAGTTATCCCCAACTTGTGTTCTTTGTAGCGAAAATGAGAAATGTTAGTGAGATTGTATATGTGGAAAATTTGGATTCTTCTGAATTGGTTGAGGAACATATGTCAAATAAGTCTGAAAACAACGATGAAGACTTTGACGAAGAGAGCTGTACCATTGATGATGTCATAATATAATATATGTAATAGTTCAAATACGAGAAGTAGAACTTTACCAGACAAAAGCCAGGACAGCTTATTGTAGAATACATGCAATCTCGTTTTGAGCGTAGACCCTTGGCCAGGATCCAATAAATGGGATTTTATTTCACTGATGAAAATCCGGGCGGTTGGAACAGATGGTTGGAAAAGATGGTTCGAACGAATGGAAAAGTTGGTCCAAATCCAAGATTGGTATCCATAGAATATGATGGAACGCACAATTTGAAAGCGCCAAACATATCTTGCATAGTTATTCAATAATACATTAAAGATTCAATCAGAGGTTTTCCTAGGAGTTTATATAAATATCCCTTAAAGCCCAGGACAAACTGGGAAACATTGTTGCGCAAAGATATTTGTCATATTATTTGTCTTACCAATGTTTCGGTATGTCATATTGTCCTACCAGCGTCGCAATAAAAGGCAATGTTTCCAGATGTGGGAGACAGGGAAACATTTGAGCAAACATTGAAAATCACGAATATTTCCGCGACAATGTTTCTTACGTTTCGAAATATTTAATTTGTTCCTTGATCGTGTGAATTGTATGTATATTTATATATTCTCCGTCCTGTTTGATACAGGTGGGTTTTTTACCTCACACAAAACGGTATTTTGAAACAATAGCCAATGAATTGAAGTGATTTAGCATATGAGCAAGCAAAATGTACAATGTGTTTTAAACAATATTTAATGTGTGTGTATTTATTCGATAATATTACAAGGTTTGATCTCTATTGCGTGATTCTATTTTGTTGTTTTTACTGGGGAAATCGGGGAAAACCCACAGGGAAAATCCATTTTTCCTGTCTGCGCGTGCGCAGTGCGAGTTTGGCTGACATGCGCATGCGTATTTGCTACCGAAACAATGGCGGTTTGAATATTTCGAAGCGCGAAAATAGCAAACTTTGGAGGGATATTTTTCCCAATTGTGCACCTATTTCGCTTGGGGAGCAACGGATTCTGATAAAGTAAGTTTTTATCTATTGATTCATGTGAAAATTACGTAGTTCCACGAGGGGTGCAACGGAATTGCATCTTTTGGATGCTCATCCTACGGCCTACAAGGGGATTGGTCTTCTTACCCAGTCAAACCTTAGCAAATTCCTCTGGGTACGAGGTACAGGTATTAAATACAATCCCCACCCCCCAGGGCAGTGTCTTTTTTCAATCCTATATCAAGTTACACAGCCAGATGCAAGCGGTATAAACTCTCTGACTTATCAACAAATTCCTCTGGGTACGAGGTACAGGTATTAAATACAATCCCCACCCCCCAGGGCAGTGTCTTTTTTCAATCCTATATCAAGTTACACAGCCAGATGCAAGCGGTATAAACTCTCTGACTTATCAACACTAAAAACATCAACAATGACTTGTAGCAAAAGATAGAAAATGCATAATATGAATGGCCCTCTCTCCTTTAATTTTGATTGAGAAGCGCTAGAGCGTAATTGAACATCGAGTATGATAACGTCCGGGTGTCCGATTTTCAGCGGTTTCCTCATTATATTACCATTTATACTTAGCGCGTTTTATTTATTACCATCTAGCGCATTCTTTTATTTATTATCCAATATTAGCGTTTTTCATCCAAGCCTCTGCGAAGGAGAGAGTGAATGGCCCTAGACCAATCCTATAAATTCATAATAAATTCATTGCGTCGAAGTCACATTCGGGAGTTTAAAAATCAAAATCCCCTGGGTACTTTCCCGTGGGTTATCGGTTTGAGAACCAAATTTGACTTTTCCCTCACCCCCATGGGACGCAAACACTTGGCAAATGCCTCTGGGTTCCCGTGGGGTCCCCGGGGGTCGACCCCAGGGGGAAGCCGCTGATACATGCATTAAATACAGTGTTCGCTTGCGTGTTACCATGGCTACAGTAATCGATTTAGTACTTCATGTTACAATAACTTTTGGGGTTTCGGGAGAATAATTGTTTGGTTCTAATGGCGAGGGGTTACTGCATGAATGCATTTCTAGTTTTTGAAATGGGGAGAGGGGGGTTCACAACCTCGTTCCCAGGCTCTTCCCTAGCGCACCCGGTTTGTTTCAACCGATTATATATCATCCAGCATCTCGCCACTTCCGGTTTGTAGCGTCCAACACCCTTTGTATTTATAGAATGGACAAACTGACTTTTAAAGACACGGAGGCCAAACTACACGAGGCAGACAGTGTGTGTATGCGGCTGCCTACTCGTCCATTCTTCGATCAGCTTTCCTACGATATAATGCTATAAAGATTAACAATGTTGATATTACACTATTTTCACAACATCATCAAGTTACCAACATAATCATAAATACGACATGTTAGTAGTATTAATTTAGGGACATTCATTTAGTATTCGGTGTATTAGTAATTAATGATTTTTCAATCGCGCTACTATTATTACACATTGGATAACATGTCAAAATGGGTAACATTAATGATGGCGCGACATTTTCATATTGTGTAGCATTGATGATCGCGCTACTTTGTCACTATCTTCTCTTTGCAGCTTAAGTTCATCCAAACGGATCATCCGTCTCTAGTATGAATTGGGCGAGCGCAAATGCCAGACGAGATTCTCGGGAGGTGGAGTCAGAGTCTTTGAGCAGCAACAAAAGGAGGAGAGGACGGTCGAGCGATCATGAAGGGAGTGATGTTGAGGCCCTGATTGACGACACCTCTCCAGAGGAAAACCAAAACCAGGCTGATCAAGAGACCGAGTCAGCCAAAACCAAAGATGGCGACGAGGAAGATGTATTCCTCACAACGTTAGCCCTGGAGTACTCGGCTGACGATAAGACCAGCCGTCCGGTTTCATCTCAATTGGCTGATATAGTCATTAAGAGATGGTCGTCAAAACTATCGGACGACAAATTCAAAGAAAAAGTAGGAAATATGACGGGCCGGAGAACTGCGACCGACTACTGGCTCCCAAGGTGAACCCCGAAATTTGGTCTCGAAAACTCGTTGCTATCCAAAAAAACCTTGGTGGCTGTTGGCACAGCTCTCACAAAGTCTGCTCAATTACTTATGGATGCGAGCCCAACTGGCGGCATTCGGTGCCACGAGGGCGGTGATAACAACAACATAACAGCTCAAATTAACGAAGCTCTCGCACTTCAAGTCGACGCCATTGCCCTCTTGGGGCATACAAATTATGAGCTGTCACTTCGTCGTCGTGAAATGACGAAACCTAGCTTGAATAAAGATTATACTTAATTATGTCCTTCCCAAACATCGGTAACCTCGTTGTTGTTTGGCGATGAACTACAAAGTCTACCAAATGCAATCAGGGCTTCGAATCGAATTACAGTCTGGGGCTGGAATCCCTGGCAGTCACAACAAATCGACCTTTAACAGGCGTTCAAGAAATGATCGTGAAAAGCCTTTTTTATCCAAAGGCCCCAACCCGCGGTGGTCGAACAACAGATTCACACACGATTCACCAGCCATCAGAAAAAACGGGAAGGGCCCAACAAACGAGACAAGTTGATGTTTGACGTAGATTCTACGAGGTATTGGTTATTGAGCTAAGGAGTCAGCCTTCCCTCCCAGTGTTGGGAAATAAGCCACACATTATACTATACAATTTCCCTCCCAGGTTGTGATGTCATGACCTTTCAGCTTTAAAGTGTGATCTTGCTTGCTTCGCGCGCATATCTCACGTGATCTCCTTAGCTCAATAACCAATACCAATGTCAACTTACAGGTAAGTCTCGTTTAACTTTCAATTATCGATGTCACCTGAAGGGGAATCGGTGACCACAAGCATTTCAATCTGTGTCTCTGAGGCAAATAAATTGTTGTATACAAAGTACAATGAACCACTGAGTCAACTTACCAAGTAAACGGCTTAATTCTTCCTTTGGAACTGAGTATGGAGGACCTATTAAGGAACAAATAATATCGTTTATTGGGAGACTACGCCATTGCCATGGATACTATCGATTTAAAATTATTTTATTTGCACTTACATACCTTGTTTAACAGTTGAATATTGAAATTAAATTTTATTAGAAGAAATATAGACTTTGCAACCCGTAAGTTTAAATACGTCCATTATTTACAATAAGAGTAAAATTACAGTTCACAAATAATAAAATAGTTTACAATTTGAGATATAGATAATTTACAAATAATAAAAGAAGTATAAAATAATTTACAAAGGTGCATTCTAAGCTAAATTTTAATACAATATATCAATATCTATCAAGGCATATAGTGCATGCCTTGCCAATGTTCGTTATAGTTCGTTACGCATGATGGTATAAAAGAATTTCCAAAACGTTCAGTCCTACATTTAATTGTTGCGAGTTAATTAGAAGCCCGTAAATTATAAGTGGGAGAGTTTTCAATTTGGATTAGATTAGAGAACGGCGAAGATTGGTAAAGAACGTTTTTGTTGAAAAAGTTTTAACATAAGGATTCACGTCTTGCAGTCAAAGTTGGAAGGTGAAACACTGCTAAGGCGTCGCTGTATGGATTCTTTCGATATCTTTCGTTAAATATCCAGGAATGCTATAGTGCCATAATTGAGCACAGCAATCTAAAATTGGTCTCACACATGTGACGTATACGGTTAATAATGTTCTAGCGTCAGCACCAGCTCGTTTCAAGAGTCTTAACATATAAATTTGTTTTGAGGACTTTTTCACAATATAAGTCACGTGATCTTTCCACTTCAGGTCGTCACTAAATATCACACCAAGTAATATCGCTGATTTTACCAAGTCTATAGGTTGCCCATCCACAGTCAACGGTGGAAAATTTGGCTTAATTCTCCAAAAACAGACTAAGATCTCCTTGCACTTGCGGGAGTTTAGTGACATATTATTTCGTATACACCAATGATTGATGTCGTTCAAAGTAGTCTGCAAAAACGATTCATGGTTTCTGGTAATGGTTTCAGTAAGTGAAGAATCATCCACATACTTCCATCTGTCTTCCCACTCCTCCAGAAGATCGTTGATCATTATTAAGAATAAGATCGGGCCAAGGACCGTGCCCTGGGGAACGCCCCCGTTTACTGCCTCAAACTGCCGTTCACCCGTTGTTTCCTTCCGGAAAGAAAGCTTTTAACCCACTCAATCAATACGTTATCAATATCCATTTGATTCATTTTGTTCAAAATAATTTATAATCCATGCTATCAAAAGCCTTACTGGAATCTAATAGGAGGATTCGTGCACACTGGTTTGGTTGATCGGTGACGTTGTATACATAGGCGTACGGGAGGGTGGGGCTGGGGGGGCAACGACGGTCTGGTGATTAGACGAATATATTGATCCATAAAGCGGAACAGAAGTATTATTTCAACAAGTTCAACTTTTACAGGTTCAATCATGCACTGTAAATCTGTAATGGCAACGTTTATGTATATTTATTAATACCATAGATCGCATAGCTGGATTCAAGCATGTTGCGTCAGGTTAACCTTTATTAAAGGTCAAGTGCTCTAACTTAATCGGATTTGGTTTTGATTTTTACGCACATACCACAGACGTAAATCCCTACAGAAACGGCTAGAACGAAGGAACAATTGCTATGGCTACTAATAAAATGTCACTACTATATTCATGCCTATATTCAGCAGTTTACCTAGCATAATGTAGGCTATACAACTATTAAACTATATAAGTATTAAAGTATATAGTTACACATATTGCGAAGGTGTGGTATCATAAGTGTGCGTAAATCGTAATGAATATATTTAGCTTATAATTGAAATGGCTAGGGACGACATATTTATTTTTATATCACGTTTGTCAATCTTCAAAGGAAAGCCATTCATTTGTAGTCTTCTCAGATTATATATTTTATGATGACGTCACGAAATCTATGACGTCATGTCAATCGGGCAAATTCAGCCCAGCCCCCCCCAAAAAAAATGTGCCCGTACGCCTATGGTTGTATAGATGGTGAGCAAAATACAAAAGTGCGTGGGTAGTAGATAAACCAGAGAGTGATCCAAATTGCTGATACGATGTCTAATTTGTAACATAATCCATTCAGCGACAAAACGTTCTATAGTTTTGGAAAGAATCGGCGTAAGAGATATTGATCGTAGGTCATTTTCAATTTCCTTAACGACATCTGATTTTGAGATTGGAATAACGTTTGCTTCTTTGCATGGATCTGGGACAAAGGTTTCTTGGATTGACGCATTAAAAATATCAGCAACTGGAGTAGACAGCTCCATCGCAAAATCTTTTAAAATCCAACTTGGGATGTTGTCGGGACCTGAGGCTTTACCACGTTTTAAGTTACTAAGCTTCGAATAAACCTCTTCCGGGGATATTTCTCTTCTCGCTGCAGAATCAGTTTCTACATTTTCGAGGCCATGCAGTTGGCCTACTAGATATGGACACAAAACGATCTTAAGTTTGCAAGTTTATGAAAGTGGTTTACAAGATTGCTAGGCCAAAACCTCATGTTCAAACCAATTCAGATTTCAAGTTTTTGTTCTTTTAGTCTCGACCTCCCACAAACACTTGAAATAGAGTGCTGCGGACCGGCTAGTTTTAGTTTTTAGCTATGTCTGGCCATAGTTTATGGAGGGGCAACATGGTTGATTTCGCACTTTTTATGTCACGTGACCAAAGACCGTGCACACACTGCTTTTGTTGGCAATATGATATGCACAGGTCGTATTGAAGTACATGTATTTTGAATTGATTCGTGCTTTATATTCTCGCATGAAAAATGTGTTTGTCACTGTGAGGCTATAATTCAAATTCAATTGTATTTCATATAAATAATAAACACAGAGAAAGTCTAAAATTATACAAGTCATTAGTTAATAGAGGGGGATAAGCCTGCAATATTACAGTATAAAACTTGATGTTATATTATAACTGTGTGGATACTTCAGACGTTTTTCGTTCCAGAAGATAGTAACATACCCTGGTTCCAGAGGCTCTTAAAGAACGGCGAGGCAAAATAACGGCGAGGCGAAAAAAATACGAGGCGAAAGAGCCTCTGGTCAAATCGATTGCGAATCTCACTTCCATGCTGGATTAGGTTCAGAATCTGAACCTCGCATGTGATTGGCTGTTTGTAAAAACATGTCAAACCGGTTTGGAAAATAAACAAACATTGAACTAATTATAGATTATAGCCTGCTAAATGTAGCAATGACTTTAATACTATATATAAAATCAATCAAGCATGAATACTCCGGTTTGACATGTTTTTACAAACAGCCAATCACATGCGAGGTTCAGATTCTGAACCTAATCCAGCATGGAAGTGAGATTCGCAATCGATTTGACCAGAGGCTCTTTCGCCTCGTATTTATTTCGCCTCGCCGTTATTTTGCCTCGCCGTTCTTTAAGAGCCTCTGGAACCAGGGAAATAGTAACACTAACAGTAACGAAATGCTTTTATTTGTACAAGAAACTAACATAGACTTTACAGCTAGTTATGTTTATATTTATATTGTATTGCATTATATTACATTTTGGTACATCATATATTTTAATGTATATGTTATGTACAGTAAACATGTCTTAAAATAAGAAGAGCCAAAGTATAAAGAAAAAGTTGTTGCTTAAACTTGCCATTGTTTATATTCTAATATATTAAATTATACAAAAAATGATGCATTGCCTAGTCTTTACTCATTAATATCCTCTTCTGGCTCAGCTTCAGCAGCTCTTTGGATTTGTTTCCTTAAAGCCTTTTGTTTACACTTACTTTTTGCAGCTGTCTTTGGCAAGGGAAAATGCTCGTACTTTAATGTACAGATAAACAATTAAATGTAAAATGTCCTTGGCAACTTGTTTTTCTGGTTTCAGTTCAGAATTAGCAATTAAAAAATCAAATGCTGATAAAATGTCTGGGTGTGATAATGACCTGAACAAAATTGTATCAACCTCTACCTTATTTTCATTAATACAGGCAGTTAAATCTCTAAATAGGTTTTCAGTTTTAAATATAATCACCTGCGCATATGAATTTATAGCCCACAATCCACCACGGTTTAAACATGAAACTAATTTTTGGTCATCAATATCATTGTCTGTAACACGTGCAGCTTCAAGAATCGAAATTGCTTGCTGACATTCTGGTGATTTCTACTTTGGGATGTTTTTCAATTTCTTGTGTAGGTTGTGAAAAACATAACCACCACGGTATTGCCCCCAGATATCTCCCTTTCAGACAGGATAGTATTTGTAGTGCTAGTTATATTTCTGGACCTTGCAGATGGGTCAACATCAACCGATTTCTTCGCAATAAACAACATATGATCAGTAACTTTAGTGGCAAGGAATGTTGCTGTCTTTTCAGAAAGTCCTGGAGAATATCTTGTGGCCTTGAGTGGTATCTCGCTAAAATACTGTGTATAAATTGTAATCTCTGTAAATCTTTTGCATCATTTTCATTTCACAAGTCTCTTTCCCAAGAACCATACAGTATGACGCAAGTTCATCTCGTGCTGCCTTGGGATAACAGGCATTTTTGCTCAGTTTTAGTGCAGTCTCTTTCACAATCTGGGAAAGAAGGTGAGTTGTTAAGCCACCTTGACAAATATTGTTGCTGCTTTTGGTTTCATGATTATGCTTTGCATTGGTGTGTCTTTTTAAACCTGACTTGCTTTTGCATTTTTTGCCACATATCTCGCAAATAAATTGTCCAGTTTCAATCTAATAAAGAGACAACAGTCAGGTTTGTAATATTTACCTGTTCGAGCGATAGTTCATCATAAAAATGGCGGCTGTCAGCGATTCTTGTGAAATGCACGGCGTTTATGTCATCGAAACTAATAATAACGCCTTAGAGAAGTTGTTAAAGTATAAAGAATATTTCCAAGTTCAACCTGACAAGAAAATTAAGTGCCTAGGAAATTTTGAAGAACTGAAATGTTTGATATTTGATCTGTTTGGTGTTGATGGGAAATGGAGTTCGCCGAGAGGCAGTGCAAAAGCATTTCGAAACGACAAAATAACTATCACATGGTACGCCAACAAGAAATCGTTGTTATTTCAAGGTCAAGAAGGTAACCGCTTGAAAGAGTTAATGTTAAATCAATCAAGTAAGAATTCTGACTTGTTTTCGGATAGTATAGTTAATCATGAATTTGTGCCTTGTGCTTCAACCAACGATAACCTGTTATATGTGGGTCAAACCGTGGCCAAAGCAGCTAAAATATCTATGGATAGAGACAGTACTAGATCTATAAGCGAGGTAGCAGCAACAATATCAGATCGTTCAACCCTTGAAGAGCTACAAGATTTTATTGACTGTTCATATCAAAATATATTGCCGCAAAATGGCGATGTCAATTTATCTTTCACCCGAACTATTGATAGCTCTACCCCGCTTCGCTCGAGTGTTGGAGACAACTCGGCTGCTATAGAGGAACTGTTTGGCACGTTTAAAGTGAAGATTGAATCTAAGGTTGAAGCCTTGATATTCGAACTTTCGGAGCAGAGGGAAACTGTTGACAGAAGTTTCATATGCAAATTGCCCAGATAAAATTTGAATTTAAAGTCACGCCTGGCGGAATTAGAAGAGAAAGTGTTTCATAAGAATAAATCTAATGATGTTATTAAAAATGCTACTAAAATTAAAACTAATGTTATTAGCAGCACTTCATCAAATAACCTGTCTTTAACTGTCTCAAATGAAGACTCTAGTGCAATTAATGGTACTACTAGCAGTTTCCCAGTAAATAACCACCAAGTACCTGTCTCTAACGAGGGCTCTAGTGAAACTACTGTATTTAGCAGTCCCTCAGCAAACAACCAGTCGGTGGTCGTCTGCGACGAAGATAACAGTCTAAAAGGTAGGCCCCCATCAGCTAAAGAAGGCATCCCTTCTAAAGTTAATGGAAATATTGAGTCATTGAACCCCCGATTGGTTGGGTCTAGTAAAGCTATTCCTTCTACCCAAAACGAATCCCAACCTATACCAACTAGGATCACGCATCGCATGCCATCAAACGCTAGAAGGAAAACCATCCGAGGAAATAGTAAATACTGGAAGAATCAGCAGATACATAATGTCAACCACACCGACAAATATAATAGAAGACCCGCTTTTATGCATACAGCGAGGAACCATGCAAATGAGAAATATATTTATCAGCGCCCTTTTCAGCAAGCGCCTCGTCCTCATTACCCATGGACACGACCTGGGAAATATATGAAGGAGTGGCAAGCATATCTAAAACTTGTTCGTATAACAACGTCAAATCCAGCCAAGTTACCCCGCCACCCTTCATCTCCTTTACAACGAATAGAAACATTGGTTTAGCTCACGCCTGTGCAAAAACCAACAACCACGAGAACGATCATACAATACAACAACCGATACCAATTATTGTGCAACCGAGAAAAAAGAAATCCTGTAGTACGTGTTCCCAAATTCAAAGCATTAATCCCACTAAAACAAGCGCCAAAAGGCTATCTTTTTCCTGAAATATTTTTTAGTAACACAAGGTCCATGATAAACAAGGTTGATGAGATTTCTACTCTAATCTCACTTAACTCGTATGACATCATAGTAATTACCGAATCATTGTTGAATTCAAATGTAACAGACAATTTTATATCTCAACCTGGATACGTAACATACCGGAGAGACAGGAATAATGACCAGCATGGGGGTTGAATTTGTACCTTTATCCGTGCAAAACTTAATAATATTGAAGTATGCGACATCGGTGATCCCGAAGTTGAAAGCCAATGGTTCCTGATAAAAATGGATCGGTTACCTAGAGGAATTAATTCCATAATACTAGGAATTATTTATCATCCCCCACGCAATGACGACCGGCATCTTAGGTCCCACATTTTTAAACGTTTGGACCAAGGCGGATTTTCTGGGGGGGGGTGCGGGGGGTTGCACCCCACCTAGAGAAATTTGCACCCCACCTAGAGAAATTTGCACCCCCCCAAAAAAATTTAAATGCTCATTGGGATAAATGACAGCAGTGTGATTGAAATAAAGATTTTGAACTAAGTAAGACTAAAAACAAGGATTTTGAACTAAATAAGACCAAAAACTTCAAAATTTTCTGGGGGCTTCGCCCCCTTACCCCCATTGCCAACTATGCCCCCAGACCCCTGCTGCAGCTTGCTCGACGGCACTACGCACCCTGTCGCTCACCTCCCCCCTAAATTTTTGGCACCCCCCCTAAATTTTCGGCACCCCCCCAGAGAAAAATCTGAAAATCCGCCTATGGTTCTAGGAGACTTCAATCAGTTCCATGTTACAAGGCCAACTAGAGGAAAAAATATCCTCGACCAAGCCTACACCAATTTGATGTCCTATTACAAATCTATCATCTTACCTCCTATTGGCTCATCTGATCATCTTAGTATTTTATTACAACCATCGCGTAAAGAAACCCCCAGCGCACCAACTACAAGAGTCCAGCAACGTGAGTGCAAAGCTCCAAACGTGTTTTAATCTCAACACTGGAACATATAAACTGGACGCCAGTTTTTAGACTCAATTCATGCGAAGAACAACTTGATGTGTTTCAGCGCACGATTTCAAACGCCATCAATTTTTGCCTTCCAATGCGTTCCGTTAAGACCTACACCCGTGAAAAACCATGGATTACCCAAGATATCAAAGGCTGCATTAAAAACCGTCAACTCGCCTGGGTAAGAAATGACATCGAACAATATAAAATTTACCGAAACAAGATTGTAAAACTTTGTAAAACTGCTCGTAAACGTTTTTACCAAGATAAAATTCGACACACGCACGATATCAATCCTTAAAAGTGGCGGGCTTATCAAATCAGCAACCCCAATGAGCATGCTTGTAAATGGTTCCGTACTCAATGATGAACAACTTGCCGAGGCCATTAGTGAATCCTTTTATCGAGTGTCTAGTGATATTCCTCCCTTACAGTTTCAACCGATTCCAGTTGCCAGTGTCCCAGATTTGTACACGATTTCTCCCGAAGCTGTGGAGGCTCGTCTATCCCGCATTAAAGAGCGCAAGGCAACCGGCCCGGACGAAATTCCGAATTGGCCGCTGAAAAGTTGCGCAGTTAATTTAAGTAAGCCAGTTTGTTCCATTTTTAACGCGTCGATTAGGAATGGCGATGTCCCTAAATTATGGAAATCCGCAGATGTTTTACCTCTAGGAAAGATCACACAACCAAAATCTATTGAATCTGATCTTAGACCGATCTCAGTTGGCTTGCCCCTATTGTAATGCCACAAATCGATCCGTATCAGTTTGGAAGCGTCAAAAGATCGTCTACTACACATGCTCTTGCATGTACACTTAGTCCACTATTGGCTTTCTGCCTTGGAAACACCGAACACGATGATAAGAACCTGTTTAATCGATTTTTCAAAAGCCTTTGACCGAATCGATCACAACATTCTCATGTATAAGCTATTGATCGAAGCTATTGGTGCTTTTAAACTGGTGCTCGAGCTTCCTCCAAGACAGACAACAACGTGTTAAAGTGAGAACCCATAAGTCAAAAGTTGGAGACGAATTGTAGCTGGGGTGCCTCAGGGGATCAAATTAGGTCCTCTGTTTTTTCTTATTATGGTGAATGATCTGAGATGTGATGCACCATTGTACAAATATGTCGACGACTGTGCGGTTACTGAAATCATTAAAACGTTCGACTTGGAGTCATCCAGTTTACAGTGTGAGATTGACTACGTGAATCAATGGTCGATTAATAATAACATGAAATTGAACGTCACAAAAACTAAAGAATTCAACATATCACTGTCTAACGTTCCACACTCGTTCCCTGCCTTATCCATAGACAATCAACATCTTGAAGTTGTCTACACTGTTAAACTTCTGGGAGTGTACTTGACTGCTGATCTAAAGTGGACGACTCATATTAACCATATATGCTCTAAAGCCAGTAAACGTCTATTTGCAATTCGAATATTGAAACGAAATGGCGTAGAACTGAGGGATCTTAGAAATGTATACTGCAGTTTCATACGACCTGTTCTAGAGTACGCATGCTCCGTATGGCATTTTTCATTGCCTGTATTTTTGTGCGATCAAATTGAACAAATTCAACGCCGGGCTCTGAAAATTATCTATCCTGATTTATCGTATAAGGATGGTTTAAACGAACTCAATTTGCCTACACTTGTTGATCGGAGGGATTCCTTGTGTAAACGGTTTTACGAGAACAATTTTGGTACTTCAAGTAAAACTTCTGATCTGTTACCTAGAATTAAATTCCACGGACGGTCATTCAAGTAAAACTTCTGATCTGTTACCTAGAATGAAATTGCGCGGACGGTCATGGCGGACGGTCATGAAAATTCGGGCTCCTCTATAATTTTAAATAATAGCCAAAACTTGGCTGCCTCGTTAATAAATTTGGTAGAAAACGACACTACAAATATCACTGATGATGTGCGTGCTATTGCAAGATATGAGCCCGACTTGATATATAAACAGAGACATAAACAAACGTTAATAGACAAGCCAAGTTTGATCAGAAAAGGGCCGAGTCGGAGGGAGGCATCACTAAGAAGAGAAGGAGAAAGTGTGGTAGCTGCGAACCATGCTTGAGGAAAGTAAATTACGAAGAGTGTACCAACTGTGCGAACAGAAAAACAAGTCATCAAATATGTAAGCTACGTAAATGCACCGAACTCAAAAAGAAATCAATTTACGTGCAAAATGAGACGAAGACAGTCGACGTCCAGTTTCCTGCAGGGCAAGCAATCGATGGGTTAAATAAAGAGGACGGTCAAGAGGAATTAAATCTGGAAACAGCAATGAGTAAACAACAATCAAATTTATGCAACAGCAATACAGCAGAAATTTGCATGCAAAGACAAAATCAAGATCATGCTTTAAACAATGCTGCAGGGTAGAGCGGGAAAGAGTTTTATTGGAGAACTAACCTTCTGGTTGAAGCAGTTTAACTCCAACTCAGATCTGAACTCAATTGCATTGAAAGCTTTCATGGTGCTCCCCTCATTGATTCTTCAAAAGCCCTCGGCTACTTCTAAGAGCAAAGAACACAGCATCGCTATAGAACGTCGATTAGCTCTATGGAGGCAAGGAGATATAAATCTGTTAATGAAAGAAGTGAGATTTATACAAGAACGATTCATAACCTCAAAGAAAGCGAGATCATTTGACGATATCTCCAAAGTCTTCGCTAGATTGGTTATGCAAGGGAAATTATCCGCGGCGATCAAATTCCTGGATAAAGAAAGCTCTTCAGGCCTACTCGATCTTTCGCCAGAAGTCTTGGAAGGACAGAAAGAAAAGCACCCGCCAGCCAGTGAAATAGAGGATGAATGCCTCATGAACGGTCCGGTGTACCAAATCCCGCCCAGTATTTTCGATCTCATCAACGAACAAATGATCTATGATGCAGCAATGAAAACAAAGGGCTCAGCAGGACCGTCGGGAATGGATGCTGAACTTTACCGGAGAATTTTGTGCTCGAAAAACTTCAGTAGTGAGGGAAAGATCCTGAGAGAAGAAATAGCCGTGATGACAAGAAACCTGCTGAAGTCATGTTATCATCCATCCCTGCTTGAGAGCTATACGTCCTGCAGACTCATCCCATTAGACAAGAATCCTAGAATTCGATCAATAGGAGTGGGGGAAGTGCTGCGTCGAATTGTCGGCAAGACTATAACTGCTTTTTTGAGGGGGGAGATTAAGCAAGCAGCGGGGCCATTACAAGTCTGCGCAGGATACAGTGCAGGAGCCGAGGCCGCCATACATGCCATGAGCCACGTTTTTGAAGAAGATGGGAAGAATGGAGTACTGTTGATCGATGCGACCAATGCTTTTAATCAAATGAACAGAGCGGTAGCCATACACAACATCCAGATAACCTGCAATGAAATGTCCATGTACATAATCAAAACCTATAGAAGCCCTTCCAGGCTATTTATTTGTGGGGGAGGAGAGATCTTGTCGCAGGAAGGTACCACACAAGGCGACCCTCTAGCAATGCCCTGGTACTCAGTTAACACATCTATCATGATACAAAGCTTGAGACTGAATATACCAGAAGTCAAACAAGTATGGCTGGCGGATGACTCAGCAGGAGGAGGAAGACTGGTACAGTTATATAATTGGTACAAGCACTTCGAAGAGGAAGGAAAGAAATTTGGTTATCTAGTAAATGGATCAAAGTGTTGGCTCATCGTGAAATCACGAGAACTGGCAGACGAAGCCGAGCGGCTTTTTGGAAAAGACGTTAATATAACAACAGAAGGAAAACGTCACGTGGGAGCCGTTATAGGATCCAAGGACTACAAAGACGAGTATTGTAAAGATAAAGTCCAAGGATGGAGGAAAGACATCGTAAATCTCGCAGAAATTGCAAAAAGCCAACCACATGCTGCCTACATTGCCCTCACAAAGGGATACAAATCGAAATTCACATATTTCATGCGAACAATCGAGGCATTTGAAGAGTATCGTAGACTTTAATTCAGCGTCGGCCACGGACATATAAGAACAAATTGAGGGTTGTTTCGCGTGTGCCTAAAAGATATAAACAAAATCTCGACGTTTCGAGCTAAAGCCCTTCGTCAGGAGAAATTAGTAGACAGATAAACACATTACATCAGCTTTTATAGCAACGCTATAAAAGCTGTCACGTGAACAAAATATTAACCAATGATAATAAAGTAGTCATAACAATCATAACAAAATAGAATTAATATGTAAAGATATAGACTGCGTGCAGGCTTCGGCCCGATTATAGGGTCGAAGGCCTGCGCACAGGCGTTACACTTATCAAAGCGCTATAAATGTCGTACAAGGGAAGGGAAGAGGGGATATAGAGGAAAGTATATAAGAAGTATTTAAGAGAAAATAATGAGCTAGATGAAGGAGAGGCGCTCATTGATACCATCAGGCTGAATGGTGCCAAGTTTAAAGTGCACCTCACCCCAAAATTTTTTTTTGGCTTTCTCAAATCTTGGCATCATTTCTGGTATATCCGTGAAATTTTTTTTTTTGATTTGGCCAAATCGTTAGATTTTTATGGCGTTTTGAACTTAGCTTTCGATGGACCTTGGCCGTCGTATCTTCTAACCAAAAAGAGCCTGGGTCTAGCCCATTTTCTGACGTCACACAAGGTAGTCGGCATTTAGCTTTGATCGGCTTGTATTCAGTTCGCCATTTCGGCTTTGCTTGCCTTGAATCAATCGAAGTTTACACTGTTTTTTTCTGGCTATCATGTCTAACCATGAACAGACTAGCACACAGGATATATATAATTGCTATATATGGATAGAATCAGCTTTAGAAGAGCTATAAAAAAATCGCCTTTTTCTGGGCTATCTTTTGGTATGAAGCATGAGAATATATCTTGATTATTGACTTCAGGCGTATCAAAAAAGTTTACCCCTACTACAGCACAATTAGTACACACGATATATTTTCGTCATTTGACCCGCGAAACATACATCGATTTTCGTGCACATTTCCTTGAGAACTACATACGTTCCATACATCTAAGATGCGTAGATCGAAAGCTCTGTTCAAGAGAAACATTTTACGTACAGTTTCGTGCTTGTAGGTCTGATATTGGCTGAGTTATGTCACTTATGAAGCGATATCCAAATGGAATATTACTCACACGTCTTTCGCAGCGCCAATGTGACCGCGGCGCGAAATGAACTTAGTAAAATATATTTAAAGCTATTTTGTTGATAAACACATGTTTTATGCATGGGGGTAGAAAGCTGTAGGCATGACGAACACGCTCATAGTTGTTTCAAGGTTGTAGATTCAATATTTACAAAGTTATACGGGCAAATACATCGGTTGTATATCTCTTTAAACCGGTATCCGTTCTTTAAAGTCCTGCGCTTGAAAGCTGAAAACATATACAAAATTTGTAGTAATGTTTGAATGGAAATACACAAGCTATATAGACATATCATACATGAAAATAAAGCTCTCTTCGTGACGGGATAGCTATTGGTTATTTCAAGTTCGTAGTTCATTATTTATGAGGTATTCGCCCACAGGCAAAGTGTACTAAAATTCAACGGCACTAAACTTCTAAAAGTACATAATCCCGGGGAAACATACATCGATTTTCGTGCACATTTTCTTGAGAACTACACACGTTCTATGCATGTAAGATGCATAGATCGAAACCTCTGATCAAGAGAAACATTTTACGTACAGTTTCGTGCTTGTAAGTCTGATATATCATATGTAGATGGCCGACAGTATACAGGGAATTTGCAATGTGGGCCGAAAGTTTATTTTGATGAGTCCCTTGCGTGACGTCACGAAATTTACTCGTTCCAGACTCCTCGTAACGACGGACAAGGTCCACCAAAAAGTGCCTTTTTGCCAACTTTAAACTGCCATAAAAATCGAACGATTTGACCAAATAAATTAAAATTTTCACGGATACTCTAGAAATGATGCCAAGATTTGATATAGCCAAAAAAATTTTTTGGGGTGAGGTGCACTTTAAAAATGAGACGCTTTTCTTGCTTCCGACGGGTATCATTACCACCAATAATGGGATGAATGGCGCATATTTTCATATCAGAAAAGGAGTGGTTGGCACTGTTGAAGTGCCTAGCAACAGGTTTGTTGTGCACATTGTTCTTAACATCACGCAAGTGCTCAGCAAACCTATCGCCTAAACGTCTTCCAGTCTCTCCGATGTAGAGCAAGCCACATTTGCTGCAAGAGATGCAGTAAACGAGGTTGGAGGAGATGCACGTGAAACTGTGCTTGATGACAAACTGAGATTTTGGAGCTGAAATACAGTAATGCTCACCATCAAACGAGAAATTGTTCAAGGTGAGCACTAACTCTGCCAAGCGTACCAAGGTGGTGGTAGTGCTCACCTTGAACAATTTCTCGTTTGATGGTGAGCATTACCAACAAATAAGTGGTGTGGCCATGGGTACCAAAATGGGACCCAACTATGCCAATTTGTTTGTTGGTTATGTGGAAAAACAAATCTTCGAACAATACACTGGTCCCTCACCTGACTTCTATCGCCGGTTCATTGATGATTGCTTAGGCACTGCATCATGCTCGCGTGCTGATCTGAATTGCTTCATTAACTTTGTTAATGATTTCCATCCAGCACTTCAGTTCACATGGGAGATCAGTGAGACCAGTGTATCATTCCTAGACATGTCACCAGCTGGCACTGTTTCCTGTGGTCGTGCTAAGTGCTACACTTGTAAGCATTTAAACCCTGCCACCTGTATTTCGGCTCCAAAATCTCAGTTTGTCATCAAGCACAGTTTCACGTGCATCTCCTCCAACCTCGTTTACTGCATCTCTTGCAGCAAATGTGGCTTGCTCTACATCGGAGAGACTGGAAGACGTTTAGGCGATAGGTTTGCTGAGCACTTGCGTGATGTTAAGAACAATGTGCACAACAAACCGGTTGCTAGGCACTTCAACAGTGCCAACCACTCCTTTTCTGATATGAAAATATGCGCCATTCAACCCGTTATTGGTGGCAATGATACCCGTCGGAAGCAAGAAAAGCGTCTCATTTTTAAACTTGGCACCATTCAGCCTGATGGTATCAATGAGCGCCTCTCCTTCATCTAGCTCATTCTTTTCTCTTAAATACTTCTTATATACTTTCCTCTATATCCCCTCTTCCCTTCCTTGTACGACATTTATAGCGCTTTGATAAGTGTAACGCCTGTGCGCAGGCCTTCGACCCTATAATCGGGCCGAAGCCTGCACGCAGTCTATATCTTTACATATTAATTCTATTTTGTTATGATTGTTATGACTACTTTATTTTCATTGGTTAATATTTTGTTCACGTGACAGCTTTTATAGCGTTGCTATAAAAGCTGATGTAATGTGTTTATCTGTCTACTAATTTCTCCTGACGAAGGGCTTTAGCTCGAAACGTCGAGATTTTGTTTATATCTTTTAGGCACACGCGAAACAACCCTCAATTTGTTCTTATTTGAAGAGTATGTAGACCCGGTACATGAAGCCATCAATGAAATACTCCTCCCGGCACTTTTTGGTCAGGAAGAACCCCTCCCGGATGAACTAAGTAAACTCATGACTCTAACACCAGCACAAGGCGGGTTGGGAGTACCTGATCTGAAAGCTGAAGCCCCGCAGCAATACGCAGCCTCAAAACTAATCACCAAACGACACGCAGAGACAATCAAAGGGCAAAGCGCTTTTGTGGAACCGAGTGAGCAGTCTATAGATGATCGGAAGAGAATGCAGCAGACAATCAAGATGGCGACTGCTAAGTCAAGAATGAATAGCATTGATGCATCTCTGTAATGCAATCTCGGTAATGCAATCAAGAGACAAGGGTGCGAGCTCTTGGCTAAATGCCTTACCACTCAAAGACCAGGGCTTGGCCCTTAATAAGCAAAAATTTAGAGACTCGCTGCGAATGAGATACAATCTGCCTCTCATGATCTACCAAGCCATTGTGCTTGCGGAAATCGCTTCAACATCAACCATGCCCTCTCATGCAAAAAAGGGGGATTCGTGGCGCAAAGACATGACGGAGTTCGCGATCTACTTACCTCGTTACTCGGTAAAGTTTGCAAGAATGTGGAAATAGAGCCACATCTCCAACCTATCGACAACGAAAGGTTCAATCTAAGATCTGCGATTACAAGCCCTGAGGCGAGATTGGATATGAAGGCGGGAGGTTTCTGGTTGCGTGGAGCTACTGCATTTTTCGACGTAAGAGTGACGCATGTAAACTCAAAGTGTAACCAAGGCCGGCCAACGGAGACGATTTTCAAGGAGCACGAGAACGAGAAGAAACGGAAATACCAACAGAGGGTTTTAGATGTTGAAATGGGCTCTTTTACACCTCTTGTTTTTTGGGACAAATGGCGGAATGGGGAGTGAATGCCAAATGTTTCTCAAACAACTGGCCCAGAAACTGTCAGAGAAGGATAATGAACGATATGCAGTTGTCATAGCGTGGTTGAGAACCAGAATTTCTTTTGAAATTTTGAGATCAGTGCATGTAAGTGTCAGGGGGTCAAGATCACCCTTTTTTAGAAAGGAATTTGAAGTTTTAGACGATTTTGGACTAAACTTCAAGGCTGCTGGAGTCTTTTAGAATTTTTATCATATTTTAATAATATAGTTTTAAATAGTTTATAATAGTATGTATTCTGTATTCAAACATTATTACTGGTGAGAAAGGAACATTATTAGAGATGAGAAAGGGACATTTTGCGTAAATGCACACTAACATAGTTAATATTAAGTTGTATAATTGTAATTTCATCTACTATTTTTAATAAAATTTATAATTTTAGAAATGCTAGAAACATTCCACTTTTTAAGACACGTACAAATAGATTTTATGATAGTTTTTTACCAACCTGTGTGCGGAAATGGGATTTGTTGAACCTTTAGAATTTAATAACTTAACACAATAATGCATTAACTTTTCTATATTTGTTATTAATATTGTTCATTTTCTTCTAAAATGTTGAATATTTCATCAAAATATTTGCCAGAAACGATATAATTGTCATCCGCCATCTTGTTTTGGTGTGCACGGTGACATTCACGTGACCGAATTTTCAACATCGGTTGTCAAGCATACGAAACGTCTTTGAAGTTTGCCGCGTTTCCTAACCATGTTACCCCTCCATAAACTATGGTCTGGCACTGGAATTTGAAATACTACAAAATAGGCCATACCTGCAAACTCATCTTGATTATAAAGTAATGCTTGCAGTAAAATGCGACCATGTGGCAGATCAAGAAGTTCCAGCGAAGTTTGTAGATATCTAAAATATCAAAGTAAACCTAGTACCAAGTTTGTACCACTTGAAGAAAGGTCGTAAATGAATATGGCATCTAAATCCCCACCATGCGGTGAAAATATGTACCAGGAACGGATCGATATTGAAGATAAAAAGGAAGAAGATAAACAAGCAAAAAGGAAGAAGATAAACAAGCAAAAAGGCTCGCTAAACAAAAGGAAGAAAGTCAAAGACGAAACTTATTGCAGTCGGTTTGTGTACAGTGTACTGTAGGTTTGTAATATAATATAATATGATATACATAGTAAATATATAGCACTTTGGTTTACTGCTAAAGAAATATAGTGGCACTGCTGGGAAGCGTTATAAGGATTATAAAATAAGGTACTTCTGATAAAAATGAATTGCTTTTTTTGCATAACATGATGCAAAATAAAGTTAATTGCAATATAGAATACGGGACAGGTTACTGCATGCATGTATTTCTAGTAAAAGTATAATTATCCAGTTAATGTTACCCATTCTGTAACTTACTGTGTCCAATAATCAGGGGAAACTGCTCCCAATGCATGACAATCCCAGATACCATCAACCTTTCCACCTGCAAGTGAACTACGGGGAAATAGACTTGTTTATACATAATGCTGTACCGGTTTCACTTCAGAAGGTTTTTCATGTTCATGTACATGTCCTAAGTTCAACTCCCGTCCAGGGCGTCATTCTTTTCTGCTAGGGGAAAGTTCGTCTCATCGTCTGAAAATTGCAAAGTCCATCTTCAAGTTGTCCACTGATTGGCTATTATATTGAAATGTTGCACCCATCATGTGCATAGTTACGTAGCCAGGCTCATAATAACTTCGGAAGGAATTTTGCAACATTCAAACGAACTTTCCCAAAGTACACACCAAATCGATAATAAAAATGAAGATAAATGATTACCTGTTGAACTTGAAGTAATCGCAATCAAATATCTTTAACTTCTCATCAAAAGCCTAACATGCAGACAACTGAAGTCAAGTTTAATTATAACACCACCAAAACCATTTGCAATTAACATTCCGGCGCTTCTAAGACCTCAGATAAAGTTTCCCAGTTGGATTAATTCCCAGAAAGGTAAATGACATGTAACAGCCGGCAAATGATAGCCGAAATTAAGGGTATTATTACTGTCTAGCATTGCATATACATTATACTCAAGGAAATAAACAGAGAAACAAGAAGTATGCATCACAAAACCGCAGTAATTTTCAGTTTTCTCAGAATTCAGGAAATCTTAACCTGTACCAATTATGGGTAGATTTTTAACATTTCACACTCAGTCTAATGCTTTAAATCATGTGCATTATAAAGTCTATACTCATAGCATGCAGAATACTGTACAATGCCTATAAATATATAAGCATAACTGCAATGTATATAAATTTACCATGTAACAATGGCCATATTCATCAACGGTCTTTTTCTCGTACGAAATATTGTTTTCTTTAAAAAAATCTTCAATTGCTTTTTGTACAACTTCAATTCCTATCACTGTATGTCCTTGTTTCACCAACCTGTGAAGCAAGATTTATTGGGGCAGATTAACAAGAATATCATCAATTATAAATATACTACTTAATCTATCGACTAGTTTGAATGCAAAAACGAAAAAGTACACCATCGTTAACATAATTTTAACTCAAAATAATGATAACTCATAGTATAGTCCTGAGGTGGATTTCAATTTAGTACACTACACTACTGAATCAAGTCATTCAAGTTGTCTGGCGTCAAGCGCAATAACATGCTAGGTACGCCCTTGCTTGTTGAGTTGAAAAGATCCATATTGAAACTCATTCGGTAATTTCGCATTGTGCATTTATTACGCATAGGAAATTAATACCTTGTTACCGTTATCATGCTTTTAAAAACAGATAATTTTATAATTCTTGTCGAGAACAAACAGAAATATCGGAAATTCCTGTGACAAGCAGAGATCCAAAAATCACTCAAGACCAAACTAAGATTAGCGCAGGATGAATAAATAGCAAACACCCTTGATTGTGACTTGAAAGAGAAGCCAAAGAAATTCTGGTCTTACATTAAACCTAAAAGACAAGTTGGTGTTCACATTAAAAATTAATGGTAGTGTGAAGACTGACAGTGCAAATAAGGCAGAAAGCAAGTAACCATTTCCAACAGGTATTTACTCAAGAGGATCACTCGCCGTACCAAGCTGCAAAGGCTGTAGTAACATTCCACCAATGGACTCAATATGTTCGACAAAGAGGGTGTAGAAAATCTCCTCAAGAACTTATCCAAGCAATTATAGACTAGTGTCACCAACTGTTGTATTATGTAAACTTATGGAACATGCTACTTACGAGAGTATAATGTATGCACAACATTGAGAGCAACAATATCTTATTGCAAACCAACATGGATTTCGAAAGAATCATTCATGCGGGATAATAATCATGACGGAAACTTAGATAATGGAGATCAAATGGACATGCTTGTATTAGACTCAACGCCTCATAAGCAAAATTGCAGTTCTATGGCATTCAGGGAAGTACACTTGCATGGATTGAATCATGACTCACTAACAGATGACAGAGTGCTTTAGTGGATGGTGGATGCTCAAACTCAGTAGCAGTGACACCAAGAGTGCCGAAAGGAACGGTGCTCGGTCCGCTTATGCTTTTTTCCCATTAATGACATTCCTTGATGTGCAAACGTTCGAAAGTAATAAAGTGGAAATAGAACAACCTTTGTCGAAATTAGTTTGTTAGGGGAAGCTTTTAAATGTCAAAAGTCAAAATAATTTTTCTGCAGGAGAATTTGGAATGTACGGTAAGTATGTTCGCTAACGACGCCTCAGTTGTACCATACAGTCATGCATGGTGATGACACACTAGCCTCACAGGTACAAACTAGGCTTATGGGCTAAAAGTGGCAGATGCTGTTTAATATCCGTCCAAGTGCTATAAAAGCACAGCATGTCTGCAGGAATATAGATCCCCAGTAGTGATTTATGCAACCAAATCCTGACAGATGATGAACAGCATCCTTACCTGGGTGTTTTGTTGTCCAGTGATTTGCGGTGGAATTCACATGTGGACAAGATTGTCAAAAAAGGTTAATCAACTCTTGCATTTGTGAAAAGGAACTTGTGTGTCTGTTTGGAGGAAATCAAACGCGCAGCATATGTGACACTTGTCAGGCCACATTTGGAACATGCGACAGCTGTATGGGACTACTACTATAGACATAATCAAGTGAAAAAACTCGAAGCGGTCCAAAGTCGTGCGGTGAGATTTATTAAGCATAACTACGACTACACGTCAAGTGTACAAAATTGAACATAACTATCTGTATCTTTAGAATTATAAAGAGAGAAAAAAAAGTCATCCCCTACAAGTTTTTTACAAAGCGGTGTACAATAACATTGCATCATCTCTATATCATCTTACTTATATAGAAACTCTGCATGTAAGGGTGACAATTAGAAGCCTCTCCACAAACGCCAACTGCACGCCATGACTATGCACGCCATGACTATGCTAATAGTTTTTCCCAAGAATTTTTAGATAATGTTAACAGTATATCTCCAGAGTACTCAGCTTTTTATGGAGCTAAGTTGTTTCGAGTACTGTATTTATCTATATATTTATTTATCTACTTTAATTGTCATTTATCTATAGTTATATAATAATTAGGCTTTGTAGACTTGTATTATTATTGTTTTATCGATCATTCCTTGCATGATGTGCAAACGTAGGAAAGTAATAAAGTAGTAGAAGAACAACCTTCTTCTACTTTAAACCTGCCGTAAAGATTCGGTTCATTTGTATAAAGTAGCATATTGTACCGCCTGATATTACAGCTTTTGCCCGTTACTTTTCCAAAAGGACAGTCAATGATAAATAAGCCATGTTTACAGATGTTGGACATCTATACAGTATTATTTTAGGGAACCATTTTTTAAAATCCTGTTCACTGTTGTTTATTTAATCTATATTAAAATTTATTCGAAATATTTTGATGCATTATGACAAACTAATCTAAACGTCCTGAATTTTAATTTTTTGTTGAAAGCTTGAATATTTGGCAATTTTCATTGTGTGTCATATAACTCATATTACATAAACATTTCGTCACGTTGAAGAACAGGTATATAGTATATTCATGAACGTGTGGTGCCAGTGTAGGTAGTGTCTATACAATAAGCTTATTATCGTGACAGTGTTCCTTATTCGCTGAGAAACACTGAGAACAAACTAGCTGTACCTAAGCCCCGCACAAACTATCTCAAGAATAGCTTTAGCTATAGTGGTGCGGTGCTGTGGAACAGTCTTCCGATTGGGCTACGGCAAGCAAATAACTTGATAAATTTCCGATCGGGCTGTGCCAAATTATTTTAACTTTCTTTGTATATATTGTTATATTAGTTTAGTACACGGCCCTCATGAAAAGCAGGTATTATATTTTCTATTTAGCGTGGTTCTACTTTGTAATTTATTTAATTTAGTTTGTTGCATGTTAAATCCTGATGAGAATACCGTGTGTAAATAAAGTTTTAATAATAAAATAATAATAATAAAAGCTCCGGGTCTCCGGGTCTTATTACCAACTTCGACGTTTCGCGCGAAGGCCCTTCGTCTGGAAGTTAGTAGAAAAGTCGAAGTTCTTGTTGAATTTTTCAGGTAGTTTGATCCTAAAGACCCGAAGCATATTATATAGTATATTCAATGAATGATATAGACTAGAGTGGTTAGCGTGTTATATGACACAATTTATATACAAGAGGAAAGCGATTAAGTTAGAAAAGTGTTAAAGGATATTATCAAAATCTAGCATTTTGGACCATTCTAGACAAGTCGGTCATCCTACAGATCCCATCCAATTTCAGAATCCTTACTTCAGGTAATTCTAACCTCGATATTCGTAATAAAGAAAGCTTATACTTATTGCTCAAACTAAACCTTCCTTAATAATAATGTTCGATCATATCCTTTAACACTTTCCTACCTTAATCGTTTTCCTCTTGTATATAATGATATAGACTAGATATTTACTGTAAGCTATTAAATGGCTTACCATATCAAGTCCAATGTTTTCCCACAGAACGGAACTAATATCCTGCGGTTTTGTTTACAATCAGTCAAAAAGTCTATGTTCTCAGTTAGATTTCTAAAAAAAAGATAAAAGGATTAGAATATTGCTGCGAGTCAAATTACAATTCATTCTTCGCTTTTGGGTGCCATGAAAGAAGAAGAGAAAACAAGAGCTGAAAGCCCAAAGTTATATAGATTTTGAATTATTATAAACTCATGACTTAATATGTATTTTTAATACTCCAATACAATAATTAATAAACAGCCAGTGGGGCTTGGAGACAATTTTGAAAAGGTAGGTCATTATCTACGGCCTCTATGCATGCATAAAATAAAAATCATGTGAATAATGTGAGCCCATGAGTACACGACCTTGGCAAGATATCAACAAGATCTTTCCAAGATTATTGGATCTTAAAGGACATAAATTCACTTCTTTTAAGCAACAGGCAAGCTCTGGTCCTCTTGTGTTTGTTTGGAGAAACGAGCGTGGACTAAGACGATGACTAAAATCGCCCAAAATGACCACCATTCCACGATAAAACAGTTGGCTAATTACATCTTCCTTGTGGACGGAAAGTATTGCACATACGTGAGATATCCTCTCCTGATTCTACATATTTAATTGTAACACAATTATGCGATCATTTTCCATATTCTCTAACTTCTTAATACTGGCGTCCATGCTTTATTTTCCCCCACATAAATGCTACTCCACCATGATCAAACCCTAACCACAAACTCTTTATTCACAGTTGATGAGTAGCTTAAAGATTCCTGATAAAGCCCGTGTTCTTGGAGAGCCACGATATCACTTCTATCCAGACAATTCTCTAAGTAGTAAGTCATTATATCCCACCCGCCGATACTTATGGTACATATTTGAAGATTGGTGTTACATTTGACTTGCCCTAACTATGACTTGCGTACTGATCGGCTATAGTTATTTTTATTTCGTTTGATTTCCCTAACACTAGGGATATCTTTAGCCAGGGCATACAGATTACAAACGCGGGCCAGAAAACTTTGATCGTTTAGAACAATTTTACCCGCATCAGCTTGACGTTTATTCAATTACAGCAGATTTTGTGCCTCGCCTCTTGCTTTGAAACAATTAAACAAAGTCAATTTCGTTGGATGGACACCTCTTCTTGACAGATAATCTTCAATCTGTGATTCTGTCTTTAATCGTTTACGTTAAATCGACTCTAATGAAACTTTCAGCTTCTTAATTCTTGTCCCGGTTGCTACCTTAATGATGATTTCACAAGAGGATTTACGTGCCTTATCTTAATTTTTGTCGTAGACCACACAATCTGACAGGCTTCTAGGCGTGTCTCCTTGACAATTGACATCGCTGCGAAGAACTTGAATACTTATTCATTTTATCAGGATTCTTGGTTTGTTATTTAATGAGTTAATGGAATGTCAGTCACAGATTCGGTTTTTTGCAAGATCTTGCCAAGGTTTTGTAAGATTTTGGCAAAGATCTTGCCTAATCTTATCAAGATCTTGTCTAAATCCTGCAAGATAATGGGAAGATCTTGCTAAGATCCTGCAAAATCACAGCATGATCCTGCAAGATCACAGCACGATTCTGCAAGATCATTGGAACATTATAGCAAGATCATGGCAAGATCACGGCATAATCCTGCAAGATCACAGCATGATCCTACAAAATCATTGGAAGATTATGGCAAGATCGTGGCAAGGACATGGCAAGACCTTCCAGGATTTTTTCATGATCTTGCAGCATCTTGGAAAGATCTTTGGTAAGATCTTGTCAAGATCCTGTCAAAATTGTCAACCTGCGGTTTCCTTACCCTCAGTTCGCATGCCATATCATGCACTTTTGGGAAGAGGATCAGAAAAACAACATATACTTTAATAAATTTGTGATTCCTTCCTACTTTCTCTTTTTGCTACAATGAATTTAATGAAATTTATAGTATTTTCTTGTGTAGTATTTTTTCCATGGCTATACAGACAGCTAAAGTCACACTTTAGTATACAGTCATAATTAAATACAAATAAAATTTCATTTTATTTTGCATTTAAGGAATACAGAATGTTGGAAAATGGTAAAATTAATGGTGTAATCCAGTATTATCCTTTAGTTGTTTCCCAAAATAAGACTCTAAAATGGGAAATGTCCCCAGACCCCCCAGTTGGGTGGTGCCTTAGAGCACCACATAGATTAACCTTTTGTTTTGGTCAGCCCCCCCCCAAAAGAAACAAATTAGCTTCCTGCCCCTGATGGAGTCTTAAAAGCGACCAACATTTACCAGCATTACCATCAATTGTGGGGGTCAAAATATATTTAATATATTTATCAAACACGGGGGGAATAACATACAAAACTTTCATTTCTAATTTGGACCACTCCCCAGTAATTTACTGTTATTGGTCCCTAATCACCATCTGCCTGTGTGAGCAAGTGATGAAGCATTAATGCACCAAAAATTTGTTTCCACCACCCCTGGAGGGCAACCCATGGGGATTTGACCCAAACTTTTGACCCGAGGGTAGTGATGTTGACAGGAACTTCTTTTCCCGGAAGGGATAAATTGACAAACCTTGCGAAAACGCTTGAAGTCTGGAAAAAAGGTCTTCAAGTGTTTTTGCGCGATGGAGAAACGTTCAGATTGTGAAGATGTGGGAGCATTTATTCGTGAAAATGGTTTATATAAAACCTCTCTCTCAAGTATAAAGTTTGTGATGTGGGAATTGAAACAGCTTTATTTCTATTTTTTAAATATTCATGAACTCATCTAGTTTTCAATGCAAACATGATGGCCATCATATATCAACATCAAATTGTAGTTCCACAATAATTTAAAACATTTTTTGTAGTAGAGCATTTGTTTGACTTGTGATGGCATATTAGTACAGAGGGATTCAAACGTAATGTAACACATGGATTGCCAGCATAATTTTGTTAAAGGTGCTCAGTTCAGTCAGTTGTACACAGTGTAAAGACATATAACACAAGGATCAATTATGGTCGTAATAGAGTGAACTCTGTCAAGTATCTTATTGTTGAACTCTGTCAAGTATCTATCTTGAACTCTGTCAAGTATCTATATGTGGGTTTGCCCAGCCTCCCAGGGGTGGTGGAAACAAATGATAGGTGCATAATGCATTAAAAGGCAATGTTTCCAATGTGCCCTATTTATGATAATTTTACCACAATGTGAGACAACTTGCACAATATACTTGGAATGCTATTGCACCTTAACAACCCCACCAATGTTAATAAAGTGGGGGGGGGGGGTATGTGGGTCTGGAAAACTAATGATGGTATGTGGGTCTGGATTCTGACCATACTCCAACAAACAATACTTAAAGAAATCCTAGGATGACATAGGCGATTTGTAGTATTCATCAGTGCCATATCCAGAAAATACTTGGATACATCAATCAATAGCAATATTTAAGCTCCTTGGGCATCTCCTCAACCACCAATAAAATTTGTGATTTTTTACATTCTGAGATGTGATGAAACTCTGAAGTATAAAATAGAAGGTATGATAGAACAGACTTGATCACATGGTGGCCACCCAAACCGGCAAACTACAAAAAAACAGTAACTGACCCTAACCCTAAAACTTACCCTAACCCCTAACCCCTAACCCAAAACCTAACCTTAACCCTAACCAACCAAATTGATGAAGAAAAATCAAGAAACCCGAATATGAAAATCTTTGAAAATCGGGAAAATTACGTAACGTCAGTTTGATAGATGGAACAAGTGAAAACCGCATATTACTGATTGGGCTTTAACCCATCAATGTGCAAGAGAAAACGATGTATTGTACATACGTGTTAACATGATCTAAATGCCATCCTGTCATATCATTTTCCCATGCATGTTCCCACTCTTCGATCGGTAAAAATGGGCGGTCTCCCATTTATTAAATTGTAGCGATTATTTTCTCCTCCACTGCTGTGTTCCTGTACATGTTGTTTATTACAGTTCGTAATACGCACTCGGATCGGACATCCAGCAAAAGTAGGCGCCTTCGGGAACTGCTTCCGAAGATAGTGTTCCGACTGCCGAAGTTTATCTTGCGTGTTTGCGTGTGTTTTGCGTGGAAAGCACTGCATACATACAATGTTTAATGTTTGGTTTTAATATTATCTATTTCTTTTAATTTTAATGTTTCTTATTGTTGAAACTACAATTATTTAGCGAAGAAGTTTCTGGTCCAACTTAAAGTGAGTAAACTGTACATTTGGAAGTTGGTAATACAGTCGAACCTGTATTAAGCGGTCAACCTCGGGGATTTCGCAAATGACCGCTTAACACAGGTTGACCGCTTAATACAGGTCTTGTAGAAAATCACCACACGGCTTAAATATAACATTTAATATAACTAAATTTGAACTAAACAGTAATACATTTCAATACACATACCAAGTAACCAATTAAAAAGTATATAAAACTGTAAATTGTTTCTGAGTTTAGCCTCTAGAAATTAGAGACAACATGTACTGTACAATAAAAATGTCAGAGCTTAAGTCGCTGAAAAATAGTCATGAATTTTTGTTTGTTGTTGCGGACTGCTCAGTTTAATTTGACTCAACAAGTCATTCACCCTTGACATAGCAAGCGAAAGCTCTTGGTGTCCGTTAAATTCAGCAAATTTTCGCAATTCATCACCGGATTCCATCGCTTCTCGCACTGTTTTAATTGACGACTGCGCACTTTCCATATCATACTCTGCATCCTGTTCTCCAGCTAGTAGTTCTTTGTCTTCTAAGATTGACAATTCGTCCTCTATGTCGTCATGAAGCAGTTTCTCACGCAGATCATTCCTCCAGTTTGGATTGGAGCTGTCAACTCATAAACCCGAACAAACTTCAATGTCAGCTGAAGCTGCGATAAATTCATTAGCTGTTAGTTGTACGTCAAATCTGTCGATAAGATTTTGCAGATCATGCAGCTCTTCTCCCTCAAATGGATCGTACTCTACAAGTGGGTCTTGTGGATACATTCCTGTGCTCTGATGGTGCTGTTGGATACCTCGTCCCATGCTTGTCTCCCCCATTCAATAGACATGAGAACATTAATCGACTTAACTATTTCTGATGCGTTAATCGATCAATCTGCTCTGGAGCATACATATCGGAGGAGTCGCTTTTTGTACTTTATCTTCCAGTTAGCGATGATCCCAGCGTCCAGAGGTTGGGTCTTGGTCTCTTGGATGTTGTATTTTTCGGCAAAAATACAACTTTGATGTTGGGAAACTTCCCTTCAAGACATGGAGGATGACATGGCGCGTTATCCATGAACAAAATAATGTTTCTCTTCTCCCTGATCAAGCGTTTGTTCAACTTCGATAGAACAGAGTTCATTATTTCAGAGTTCATCCAAGATTTCTTGTTTGAGAAATAGTGGCACTTATATGGACGTTTTACATGACAATTTTTCAGCGGCTTAAGCTCTGACATTTTTATTGTACAGGACATGTAGTCTCTAATTCTAGACTAAACTCAGAAACAATTTACAGCTAAGTTTTATATACTTTTTAATTGGTTACATGTGTATTGAAATGTATTACTGTTTAGTTCAAACTAGTAGTATTAAATGTTATATTTAAGCCGTGTGGTCACTTGCGAAATCTCCGAGGGTGACCGGTTCGACTGTATTACCAACTTCCAAATGTACAGTTTACTCACTTTAAGTTGGACCATACACTTCTTCGCTAAATAATTGTAGTTTCAACAATAAACGACATTAAAATTAATAGAAATAGATAATATTTAAACCGAACAAAACATTGTACGTATGTTCCATTCCACCATCAGTGCTTTCCACGCAAAACACACGCAAACACGCAAGATAAACTTCGGCAGTCGGAACAGCCCAATCAGTAATATGCGGTTTTCACTTGTTCCATCTATCAAACTGACGTTACGCAATTTTCCCGATTTTCAAAGATTTTCATATTCGGTTTTCTTGATTTTTCTTCATCAATTTGGTTAGGGTTAGGTTTTGGGTTAGGGGTTAGGGTAAGTTTTAGGGTTAGGGTCAGTTACTGTTTTGTTGTAGTTTGCCGGTTTGGACCGATTAGTAAAACATGGACTGGACTCAGAACAATAGAATTAGTAAATCCTGGACTGGACCTTTTAGTAAAACCTGGACAGGACTTATTAGTAAAACATGGACTGGACTTATTAGTAAAACGTGGACTGGACTCATTAAGTCCCGATTAGTAAAACATGGTCATGGGCTGGAGTCCATGTTTTACTATTCGGTCGCCAAACGCAAACACGAGATTACGAAGAACGACCGACGATCTTAATTTATAAATGCAAATTTATTGCTATCGTATCTTCAACATTATGCGCGCGATGTCTGCATGTGGTGACGGTGAGTAGGCTCACTATAATTCTATAAATGGCAAACGTTTCAACTTTTAATTTGTAAATATTTGTCATTTCTTTCAATTTGCAATCGATCTTTTTATAGCCCATTGAAACAATGAAACGGACAACTTTGTTTTTTTTTACTTTTTCAAGTAAACACCTCGATCGGCCAGACGGCCATAGGCCATGATCATGATATGATATGATTGCTGCGGAGCGAGCGAGCCTGAAGCGAGCGAGCGTAGCAGCAGCCTAATATGTGCAGAGAGGGAGTTTTGAAGTAAATTTTATTTAGCGCATGGAATTGTGGTCGTGCGCGCTTGCTATGCGCAGAACACAAATTTTAAACTCGCTCAGTTCCTGTGCTTTTCGATTTTGACGGACGGAGTCTTCGAATTTTTATCGAATTTCTAAAGCTTTTTCAAGTCTATTTTGACCATTCAAGGTAGGATATTTTGTCTTTTGTTTATATGTTACGTTTACATTTGTTTACTCCTTTTGGAAAGTTGGCAATCTCAATTTATATAGGCTATCTATGAAACGCTGAAGCCTGAAAGTACACAATCGATCGCAGCTAGATTCAGTGTCTGTTTATATATAAACTATATATTCTGCTAATGTGCTATCGACTTTGCTTGAGCTGTTAGTGCCGTAAAGCGAGCTGTAAAGCATGGAAGTCTTACATAGAGATGTCTTTAAAAGGTTTTTCTATCCATTCGCGTTTGCTTTCTCTTGCTGATTTCCATATTTTGCATCAAGTGATGTTTCGTGTATGCCGCTTGACGATTGTGACTCCGTGTGAACTTGACACAAAGTCACAGATATGCAATTGATCGTCTAAATTGCCTGACTGAATCATTCTGATTTGTGCAAGGTTTGACCTATTAAATAGGCTACTGTAGGCATATAAGTATGTTTTTATTCCTATTTTACAATGGACTTAATATTTTTGTCTAGTCGCGTTCACATATTATTGTCAGAACAGACAGGGTCTCAGTTCTGCGCGCACTAAGATAAATATTCGAATGGGCAATGAGTTGAAATGAGTTGTGCTTTACATGTAGGTGACTCGCATATCCAGCAAAGTAAGAACAGAATGATGGAACAACGCTTTCGTTTATAGCTTCCCAAATGCAAAATTATTTTGTGCACATGTATATCAATATACACTACAAAAATATGCAAATTTCCTTGCGTGCAGGCAGTGTCAAATTACTCGTCGCAGTAAACATGGGTTTCATGTGGGAATTCCATGTGGAAGAACAATACATGGAAAATATTGATATTTTGAAATAGATGTTACAAAATTTGATATCTTTCATGTTTCGTGATATATTTAGCTTGTCTCATCCTGCAAACTATGCTAGGGTATGTATGCATCTACTGACAGCGCGCAAGCCACTGGGTCAATGCCAATAACTACCGTCTACTGAATATAATTTGTGTTGCATATTTGTTTGCATGTTTGTTTCAAGAAGCTAAAGAATAATAACAGTCCCGCAGCATTCCCTACCTTGCAGGTACCCTAGTATGATATGATATTTTATTATCTTTCCCCAAAGTTGAGGCTTTTCAAAGATAAATCATGAGCCAACCACTACAATAAAATTATGTTGTTTGGGCTTATTGACAAGTTATTAATATTAATTAACAGTGAAAGGCAGCAAAGGCCAAAGCCTCTCATTTTTAATATATCTACTATTAATACATATAGTCTATATATATCGTACTGTCACCAAAATGCCATGATCAGTTATACATTCGATGAGGTGTTATTGAAACTGTATTTAACATCATGTGCATGCTTCAGATATAACGTTGAATCAAATGGTGTTATTCGACTAACTGTACTTACCGGCCTGCCCAGCCACCCGAGATAATACTGATTGTGACATTCTTGGTGTATTTTATATTATTTTGGCATTAACTTTTAGTTACAGTTTACACTAATAAATATTTAGTAAACCTAATAAATACTCTTGTAGCTAGGGGGCATTAATTAGATAAGGGGCATTTAATTGAGAGTGCATCTTTTACAAAATCAGTTCTGATGTGACATGGGTGACCCATATAAGATATCTGCAGGGGCATTGCAAAATTGTTTAAGCAGGGGGATAAAAAAGCTTCGTTTACAACCTACAGACCACACACTCTTCCATATCACACCTTTAATTGACGGGAATTTCTTTCCTTGCTGACAATATGCATCATTCTATGACATTTACAATAAATATATAAAATTTCCCCTTTATTGGCTTTAACTATTAAATTGTTCATTTGACGACATATGTTTTGCTTTTTGAAAAATCTTTCATTTGCAGACAACTACACTGAAACCACTTATTACAACATATTCAACTACACTGAAACCACTTATTACAACATATTCAACTACACTTAAACCACTTATTATACTTCAAAAGAAAGCTATGCGTGTTATAACCTTTTCTCGCTTTGATGAACACTCAAGTCCTCTTTTTAAGCGTTTCCAAATCTTAAAGTTTACTCATCTCGTTACATTACAAATGACCATGTTTATGCACAAATATCACCGACGACTTTTGCCTTCGAGTTTAAATGATCTCTTTGAGTAAAAACATGGAATGCGCTGGATGAAGCTGATAAACAAATGACATTTTTACAACTTAAAAGAAAACTTAAAGCTGATTTCATTGATCAGTATTAATTTTTTTTCCCTTTGAAAATGGCTGTCTTTTCTTTTTTCTTTATTCGTAAAAACAACGTAATTATTGTAAGATCAATCTTACAATAATTAATAAATTGTGCTACTTGACCCCTAGTCGTTTAGCCATTTGGTTATTTCGGGGTGCCAGCTCCTACATTAAAAATATAAGTCATATCAATGATAAAAAATGTAATTGTGTGGTTGTTAGGGAGCAATAAATTGTCATTGTACTAGTCCAGGCGGTGACACACCCTGACCAATTTCTCCCACCCCTTGCAACAGCCCTGGATATTGGGCATTTGTGAGATGGTAGGCATTAATTATTAGATCATGATAAGCATTCTTAGGCAAGTTTTCAATTGCTGATTGGCCGAATTTAAAAATGTAAGGCAAGTTTGAAGTGCAAACATGGCTTTAGTGCATTTTGCATTGTACATTGGTATTTGAATGAAAGAACTTACATTTTCTATTAATTATCATGTTTGCATTTTTTTCAATTTTGCCAGCCTCTATTGATACCAAAATAATATAAAATACACTTTGCCAATAATGCCACAATCAGTATTATCTCGGCTGGGTAGGCCGGCAAGTACAGTACATGTTATAACACTTCATGTGATTCAACACCATCTGGGGCATTTTGGTATAAAGTAGAAACTGTTGATAAATTAATTGGTAAATGTTTCTCATTCCAGTATGTTAATTATTTATGACCAATACCCTCCCCCCCAGTGAAGGTCCCTTTTGTCAAAATTATAGCAAAAGAGAAGAATAACATAGTTCAATAGAGTGTGTTTACTTAGCACTTCCACTAACCCAATCGTGCTTAGGTTATAATGTAATTCTACTAATATTTAACTGTATGGCACTCTCAGTAGCAAAACTACTGAAATGGTGAAATGGCTTAATTTTATGACTGCACGAGTATATACATTGAACATATTGAAAGTTACACTGAAAGTTCAGTCTCTCTAGACTGGATATATTAAAAAAATGTATGTGTCTGAAAATGCAGGAAATCAAGCCCCAGAGGTCCGTTTTCTTAATTGCCATTTGCCCCTCTTCCCCAACAATGAATTCTTAAATAGACCCTGGAACAAAATTGTTTGCCATTAGGTAGACAAAAATAAAAAGGCATGGTGGGGATGCAAACTGTAGGCAGCCTGATCTGCAGTATTTAACGCCCCCAGGTCCTGACCAGCCCCCTCCATCCGTAGATTGTTATCATCAACCAGTGTTTGTATTTTTGTTTTATATTTATATATACAGGCATTTCATCAGTGACGTTCATCATCCGTTTAAAACATTTCTCAGTTTCTTCGCAGACTGTTATAACACTTTGGGTTGGTTTAAATAAACTGCCTCTATCTTTAAGTTTTAAGAAACCTGACTCTGGCTTGTGATTCGCGGAACCAAGTGCTTTACAACATGGCATACAGAGTGTTGTCCTTTCTGCCATTTTTCCAACATATCCGCAAGGGCCATATACACTGAGGGCCACAGGTTTGTCAGTGTACTGTTAAGTGTCACCCTCGGTAAATAAAGTTGATTATTATTATAATATATGATATAGATGCCTTTTTAAACTCAGAAAGGTTGAAAACATCAGGAATTGCGTAATCATGGTCTTGAACTGAATGTCTTTCTGTCAGGTCATACTTCCTTAGGAGTGCTGCATTTGTGATGCTAACATCTTCTGTGTTGACATTGCAGGTGTCGTCGATGATATGAAGAATTGATATTGGATCTAATTTTTGACAATTGCCTTTGCCTCCTTCAATGGTACTTCTCATCAAGAGCCGTAAATTATATGCTGCTGTAAATTGTTGAGCTGTGGGGTTATTGTTAAAGCCTGCTGCTGATCTAATGGCACCAAAGAACAGTTTTAAATGATCTTGGCTAAATTTATAGGTTAACAAGTAATTCATTGGTGCATCATTTTTCTCAACCAATTCTTGGAACAACAATTTCACACTCTCTATTGCAAGAATTAATCCAACAAAACCAGTTTTGCGTTTCGTCTTGTACATCACATTTCCCATTACATCTTTCAGGCCTTTGATGTAGTTTGAAGCTTCATTAACAAATGGCAGCCATGATCCTTTATTGGTAACACGAAGTGCTTGCTTATAACCTTTTGCACACGGGTTTCGGGCGTTGAGGATGTCAAACAAGTGATCAATAAAGCGGATAAACTTTACTGTAGCGTCTGACCCTTGGAATTGTGGCAGCATGAGAACATTTGTGCAATATTCAATGGCATCGGCGACGCTTGCGCCATTATATTATAATTACTGTTACATGATCATTAGATGAAGTACTTCCCGGACTTGGACTCAGCGGACTAAGGCTCATATAGGACTTAGTCTCCCTGTGCTCGGTCTCTTCTGGATCGGCCATTTTGTGTAAATGTTATTATTTTAGTTTAACTTAAATATATCTCTTTTATTTAACTTGTTTGGCATTGGACTGTTCCCAAATTACCTACTGGCGTGGTGGCAGCGGTGGGATACCAGATGCAATTCAACATCCTGAAAACCCTTCGCCTTCTTCGAGAGTACATCGATCGCTCCCTTCAAAAGGACACAACCATTCCAGCTCAGTTAGCCTTGATCTTGCAAATGTATTGCCTGCTGATGTCTCTGACAAGTTTCGCACTGTCCTCAAACAGTTTGACAATGTGTTTAATCCAAAAATCGAAGGCTACAATGGTGCTTCTGGCCCTTTTGAAGCGAAAGTTAACATGGGACCTGTGGAGCCCCCTCAAAGAAAGGGTCGACTACCACAATACTCGCGAAACAGACTTGTAGAACTGCAACAAAAATTTGATGAACTCGAACAGTTGGGAGTCTTCAAACGACCGGAAGATATTGGCATTTCGATTGAATATCTTAATCCCTCCTTCTTGGTAAAGAAATCGAACGGAGGTTCTCGTCTCGTTACTGCCTTTGGCGAAGTTGGTCAATACAGTAAGCCACAGCCTTCCCTCATGCCCGACGTAGATTCCACCTTACGGATGATAGGTCAATGGAAATATATCATCACCAGTGACCTAACCAGTGCATTTTACCAAATTCCACTCGCTCGAGAGTCAATGAGGTACTGCGGTGTCGCTACGCCTTATCGGGGCACGCGTGTTTACGCTCGCTCAGCAATGGGAATGCCCGGTTCAGAGACAGCGTTGGAAGAACTCATGTGCCGCGTTCTAGGTGACCTCCTCCAAGAAGGCGTGGTTGCTAAACTGGCAGATGATTTGTATTGTGGTGGCAGCACTCCAGACAAGCTGCTAGAGAATTGGATCAAAGTCTTAACTGCACTTAGCAAGAACAATTTGCGCCTTTCAGCTTCGAAAACAATTATCAATCCAAAGTGTACTACAATCCTTGGTTGGACATGGTCACAAGGTACCCTCACAGCAAACCCACACCGAATCTCGGTGTTATCTTCATGTTCGCCACCAGAGAAAGTCGGCACAATGAAATCGTTCATTGGGGCATATAAAGTTCTAGCACGTGTGGTTCCAGGCTGTTCATCCCTCCTCTCCCCACTGAATGACTCCATCTCTGGACGTCCATCCACCGAGGTCATCACCTGGACTGACGAACTACATACCGCCTTCAACACCGCTAAAAAGGCACTTTCCAATTCCCGTTCTATAACCCTTCCAAAGTCCGATGATCAAGTGTTGATTGTCACTGATGGAGCTGTAAAGAAACCCGGTATCGCAGCGACCTACTACGTGACTCGTAACGGCAACCTTCATCTCGCAGGATTTTTCAGCGCGAAATTACGATGCCACCAAGCATCTTGGCTACCGTGTGAAATCGAAGCTCTGGCTATTGCCACATCAGTGAAACATTTCAGCCCCTATATCATTCAATCCTCTACAAACGCCTGCGTTGTGACCGACAGTAAGCCCTGTGTGCAGGCATATCAGAAATTGTGCCGAGGAGAGTTTTCAGCCAGTCCTCGAGTGTCCACGTTTCTTTCCACCGTGAGTCGGTACCAAGTTCAGGTCCAACATGTTGCTGGGGCATCCATCCTACCATCTGATTTTGCAAGCCGTAACGCAGCAGACTGTAACGACATGGCCTGTCAAGTGTGTAACTTTGTGAACGTTACTCAGCAATCCGTCATCCGCCGCACTACCACCGCCGAAATCTTATCCGGCAAGACACACCTTCCGTTCACAAGCAGAGCCGCTTGGCGTTCCTTACAATCAGATTGCCCTGATCTACGTAGGACCCATGCTCATTTACGACAAGGAACACGCCCCTCGAAAAAGACTACAAACATTAAAGACGTGAAACGTTACCTTAATGTCGCGACCATTGCCAAGGATGGTCTTCTTATTGTGAAGCGCAATGAGGCATTGTCACCAACTCGAGAATGCATCATCGTTCCACGACAGGTGTTAGACGGTCTCGTAACGGCGTTACATATACAACTTAATCACCCATCTGCACATCAACTAAAGATGGTCACATGCCGTTACTTCTTCGCTTTGGATGTTGACAAATCTATAGAGTGTGTTACCAAAGGATGTCATCAATGCGCATCCCTCCTCAAGTGTCCTCACACCACAATTGAACAATCCACTACCGCTCCCCCAGACGCAGTTGGAGTGTCGTTTGCCGCCGATGTGATTAAGCGCAATCGTCAGCTTATTCTGGTGGTCCGTGAATGCGTCACTTCTTTTACTACAACGACATTAATCGAGGATGAACGCCATCAGACCCTACGAGACGCTTTGATACAATTATGTATCGAGTTACGGCCATTGGACGGTCCCCCTGCTGTTATTAGAACTGATCCAGCTCCTGGATTTAAGGCGTTAGCTAATGACGAAGTCCTACGGGAACATCGCCTTTCGATCGAGATAGGCAGAATTAAGAATAAGAACAAGAATCCTGTAGCGGAGAGAGCTGTGCAAGAGCTGCAAGACGAGCTTCTTCGACAAGACCCTTTGGATGGGTACGTTTCCCAGGTCGCCCTTTCAACTGCCACTGCCAACTTAAACGCCCGAATTCGCAGTCGTGGCTTGTCTTCCCTGGAGATGTGGTACCAGCGAGACCAGTTCTCCAACTCACAACTTCCTGTTAACGATCGTCAACTGATAACAAGACAGAACGAGATTCGTTCCAACAACCACCCACACAGTGAACGGTCCAAAGCTTATATATCTGTATGTCGACCGAAACAAGTCAAGTGCAAGAGATCGTTATCTTGTTGTATCTGTCGAGGGAGCATGGTGTAACATCAAGAAATTCTGCGGTTCCCAGTTGCGTAACACGTCTTATCGAGTGAAACGTAGTGAATGCTACAAAGTACCAACTGTTGTCAGTGCGAGTTCCAAAAACTACCCTATTAACATGAAAACTCAACAATCTGACCAGTCCTGTCTATAAACTTAATTCTCTTGAAAATGGCCTGAGAAGATTCTTGAATGACTGCTAGGCATCCAATAATCTCGACGCATATATTTTAACCATTTCACCTTTTTTTCTGTATTGGTTGAAAATCTTTGCAAAGGAAATGAAGGGACAGATAATCAAATGTTTGCACACTAATAACTAGAATTGAAAATATTTTTCTTAAATATCTCGTTACATGTTTTATATTTTTTGCTGGTTTATTAAATTTTGAAAATTATTCGTGTGATTGAAAGATGTGCTTGGCGGTACGTCGTTGCTGATTTCATGTGTAATTTTTCTTATTTTTGGCATGCAAAAATATATGCGCAAAATATTCAGAAAAATTATAGGACATTTATTGTTGAAATGCATACTACAAAATTCGGTACACTTACACATGAAATGACCGAGGAAGCTTTCGTTTTAATCCGGATTCGTCGTCTGCACTTCCATCACTATTACTTCGAGAAAGGTCTCCCTTCGCCTTCACATTTTTTTTCCGTTTGCTGCAACCGAAGGCGCAGCATTGCGTACCTAATTTTCCAATTTCGCTGTGAAAATGTTTTGATATCCTCGAATAGTTCACCGTAAATACTGATCAATTTAATAGTTCTGATTGATTTTCGCGAGCTTTTCAGAATCGACAACTAATTAAGTTTCATTTCTGGCATTTTTCGGGGAAAAAACAAGTATTTTTGTCCAGCGAAGGATGTTATTCATACTTGTATCGAAATACGACAATATATTTAATAGGTCCAACAAAATAGATCTTTGTTTTAAATACTTTGCTGGGGCACAATATATTTACTATTTACAAGAAACAACTTAATTACTAATAATGAGCATTTTTCATTATATTCACTAAATTATGATGTAAGTTTAATAATTAATAGGTTACAGGGTAGCATAATTTATTTTTAAGTTGTTTAGATTTGTGCTATTCATTTTGTGCTTGAAGGTGGAGGATAGTTCCATGTAGATCCATTGTTGCCAATTAACTTTTGCAGGGTTGCAGTTAATGGATTGTCAGAATGTTCCACTACAAGGGTTGCACCGCCAATAGTTGGATTGCAATAAAATGTCACAACAGCATACGTAGGGCAGATTGGGCGACAAGTAAAAATATATTGTTCACACTGTCACCAACCAACAAACGTTCACATCAAGTCACCAACCAACAAAGTGTGCCACAAATTTGTCTACTATGTCGCAGGAGATTGATTACAGACCATCTATAAACTTCATGCTGTGGCATTTTAGTTTCCTTGTGAATTAAATAAACAATTTATTTACAACATGTATTTTAAGCTTGAATCTGTGCAGGAAGCAGGGGTGGTGCTAGTGGGGAAATACACCAATAAATCGGGGATTGTCAAATTATTTCTGTGCATGTTTGAGCTACAAACCATATAATATACTTTATTACTTGGTTAAAAAAGTAATAGACTCCCTTTAAAAGGAAAAAATCTTTAAAGAAGGTATGGTCATGGTCTAATTTATGTAGACCCCGTTTTGAGATTTAAGTTCCTGTGCCATGGAACTGATGGCACTATCGCTGACAAGAAGACGAGGAACCTAATTGTATAAATCTAGTTTAATCCGTTAGATGGCAATGTGCCCAGATGTGCCCTACTTTAGTATTTTACTCTGTCTAACGCCAGACGATTTTACTCTTCACTGGTAGAGTACTAACTGGCAGTACCCTACAACTGATGAGTGAAATCGCCTGGCGTTATACAGAGTAAAATATTAAAGCAGGGTGCATCTGGGTGCACTGCAAGCTAATGGGTTAAAGACATTAAAAAGAAATTGGAATTAATAAAGAACAGTTTACTTCTTTAAGTCTTAGAAGTCAACATTTGTAGCATTGGCTAGTTATCATAGCATACTGATTTATTGCATACAGCTTATTGTAAAATCCTAAATAGGACACAGAAAATGTTTTAGACAAAATCTTTCACAGAAATTGAAGTATTTTACAGGAAATATACAGTATATTATAAAATGATATACATTACAGGAAATATACAGTATAAATATGACTTCACTACAATCATAATAGCCTACTACATTTGAAGCAACTGAACATTAATTATAAACTATATCTCTATTTCTTTAATCCGCCCGTAATCAAACCAAATCGGTGATTTTTAACAATACACCAACTCCTTTACATATTTCCAATTAAACTTCAATAATTCCATCGCCCAACACAGCGCAAATTGAAAATATTTCCTCGTACTGCACTCCTTGTACGACGGCCATTGGTGGTCCCTCCAATATGGCCGGCAAATCCAAAATTGGCTTCAATTTTCATAGGTATGGAAGCTCGATCCAGGTACTATATTTTCAGATCAGTGATAAACGAGTGAAAATGAATAAAAATGAATTTAACTATTGATGGATTTTATGTGTTATTATTGAATTACCCGTACCATCCTATTTTATGGAATTTATATTATGTATCGCAAGGTTTATACACGCTAAAACCTAATATATACAAAAGACAAGAAAGAAAGGAAATTGAAACGGTGTATTGTGAACTTATTGATGATGATGATTACGAGAGAATTTTTTATGGAAAACAAATCGGATTGATAAAGAAAAACAAGGTGTTGTATATATATATATCGAACAAAATCGTTTATATATATATATATCCTAAAGATTGGGCGTCGTGTATATACGCTACAGGAAAATATTGTATAAAAGAAAAACATGTCAAACCTGTCAAATTTTATTTAGGCCTACATCATGAAGATATACATTCAAGACATAATTCTTATTATGAAGGAACTATGGCGAAATATATACGACAATCTATAGTGTTTCCGTTATATATAAAAATAAATCCCTACATATACGAGATCGGTGTTGACACATCGACGGTGATCGACACATTGACGCTATATATCAACATAATTATTTTTTACCTATATTATCTTCGTGGAAATATATACAACCATTTTTTATAAACACGCAAAATATAGATCGTGTATTAGGCCCTAGCTACTTTTACATTAGAAGCTATATTTTATCATTGTTTAGATCATATAGCGTTATGTATAAATTGTGATAAATATTTACATTTTTTATATACCGTTATTTTATCGAAGACGATGAAATAGTATTTACAAAAAATTCAAAACGAATCGTATGTATGCATAATAACGATCATTTTATGAAAAAATGTTCTTTGATAAGTGTCTTTATAAAAACAATTTTGATAAAATCGTTTATGAAAAGTGCGATATAGATTATAATATAGGTTATATGGAAATATACTATAAAGAAAGTTATATAAAGGGAAGAAATTTTATGTATGAAGTTATTTTTTAAAAAATATAAAAAATGTCTGGCAAAACATTTTATTTTGTTGACGGTGATATTGATGATTGTTATAATTTTTTTATAATCGTAAATGGTTAGAATGGCAGCTAAAAGAAACGGTTGGAAACGAAAATAAAATTAAATTCAATTACGTACAAAAAATTTATGACGGATTGTTGAAGGAATGATACAATTCGAGAAAAGAGTAACAATTAATAAAGCAAGATATTATTCCTTAATTAAAAAAATGATAAATATTTTTCCACAAGGTGTAAAAACAAATATAGGATTTATTCTTGCCAGTATGTGGACTAATAAACGAAATTACAACGTGACATACGTTTGCGAATACGGTTATTTATCATTAGGTGGTGGTTATAGAGATTATAAAATAATTTTAAACAATGTTTTTTCTTTACTTGAAAATATAAAAACAGGCGTTGAAACAGAATATCAACATAGCGATAAAATATCTCTTAAAATTTTACAATCGTTAAGACAAATATCGTTAATAAAAAAGTATATGATTATTTTAACGAAATTATTTTAACATTATTACAACTATTTGTTATCAACGTATTAAATAAAATAAAAAGTATAAAACACAATAAGATGGTGAGGTATTTTTCACAAACACACAAAGATGTCGCGTCAAATGAATGATTTTAAAGGATATCATGAAAACATATGTACGATAAACGGATGTATAAAGCGTTAAATAATAAAATTATTAATGAAGAAAACGAACTATTTTTTCTATCTACATTTTCGTTTGTGCATGATGTGATTCGATTACGAAATATTGAAAAAAAAAAAAAAAATTACGTTAACGATAATAAACGACGATCTAAAACGTTGTGTAAGATATTGCGTCATTGTGATTTTACGTACAATTATTATAATTTTAATGTTAGTACCGTATTTGAGCAAAAATTAAAACCGTTTATAGAAGTTACAGAGGTGCGTTGTGAAAACAGGGGTTAACAGAAAACAAAAAGAAAAAAATAATAGATTATTTAACTTTAACAGTAAAAGAAAATTTAATTAATATAGTTGATTATGATGTACCATATCTGTTTAATACGTATAAAGATAAAAAAATATATTTTGTTTTAAAACATTATGAACAAACAAATATTAAAGGAAATTTTTCATACATTATGCTAGAAAAATATATCTTAATAATAAAGATTTCAGTTATAAATTACACGATGTATAAAAACAAAAGACGGTGTGTTAACAAATACTACAATATTAACAGATATAAATTGGCCGCAAGATCGACTTTATTACCTACGTTATTCATTTCATCCCGTGTATAATACAACACATCCATATATAGCATACCTGCTAAATTAGAAGACGCTGTCATGCAAAAAATTTTGCTGACAAATGTATATTAGGTGATGTATTTGATATAAAACAAGATTTAATGTTACATCGTCATTTTTAGTGCAAAGTTTTTAACTTTGCAGTATTGTGATGAGGGGCGAAAATTCACACGAGCTATCATACATACATAGATAGATAGATACATACATCATAGTGTAAACTTTCCGGGGGGTGTTTGCGAAGATTCCCTATTAATACCGTATCTGTTAAACTTTGGGGTTGAAACTTTTTTAAGCACTTTCAAGTTATCTTATAGCTCAATTCGGTTGTATTCATGCAGTGTTTAATTAGGGATTAGACTTACGAACAACATTTGGGTTGTGGTATTAAACGTCTAGATCATAACAATCGTTTTATATATATAATATTGGGTAGCTATGAACACGTGCGTTCAAGTCCACTGATCTAATAATATCACGGAACGAAAATACGAAATTTCGAACAATGGTGGCGGCAGCTGGGAGTGGGAATGTGATGGAAATACGATCAAATTTATTTATAAACGTTTTCATTTTGGCCTGTTGGATTAGTAGTGCGTTTTGTCATTTATATATTCAATAGACAATACTGAATGGCTCGAATATTAATTATTGCAACATTTTTATAAATTCCGAAGTGCAAGTTTCGCCTCAAACATGTCACATATTTTGGACTTGAGTGTAGTTGATGCTGGTTATATATAAAAAAATCCAAATACAAGATTCAAGACCCGATGAGATCCCTTTGGCCTTACCGTAAATATCGAATATGTTAGTTATAGTATACAGCATTGGATTTTACCAGCGATCTAAGGTAAGTCGACTTGCGTACAATTTATACACACTATTCATACGGCTACTGTATTGTTTCTGGCGAATTTTATAGATAGTATAGAAGTTGCTATACTCTGTCCGTAGACTCGTAGAGTGTAATTTGTAGAGTCACTAGGGTAGTAGAGTGTAGTATGAACTGCATAATTTTGAAATTTGACATTTGTTATGCAATATTAATAGAACACATCTCTGTTGACGGGGCAGTTGTTTACAAATGCGAATGGCATTTTGGTGAGGATGCGTCTGTATACATAACTATGATGTATGATGCATTCTATATACTTTCTAGTTTTGCTTAGCCTTTATTTTTGTAGTATGTGTACAACCGTACTCTCGAAATTTTATATACACGATGAAATAATAAATAAATAAAATTTGAAATAATCGAAGTTGAGTTGACATATTTGTAATTAGTTGAATAAAACTAATCAAATATTGCAACCGTAAACAAAAGACAATTTTATCTGCTTACTATAATATATTGGCAAAACATAAATCACTCATCGCGAATTTAGAATTACGAATGATGAAATATTACAAGCTTTTCATTGACAAGTGTACTTGTTGAAAAACTGGCATGCTAGCTTTTCAAAAGCTTGTCACATTTCATCAATTTTCAAGGGCAAATAAAAATAGTAAAGGTAAAAATAATTGCCAAATAAAAATTGCTCGTAAATACGTAATATGCAAATATCAACACAACACAACATGGATGCACAACAATTACGTACGCACTATAAACCATGCATAGCATTTGTCTTTTAAAACTTTGCACTATCATTGGATCACTAGTTTTTATATTTAAATAAAGATATAAATCATAATAGAAATAACGATCGTGCAGCGTATATACCGTCATACCTTCTTAATTCGTTAGAAGAAATAAAAAATAATTTTCAATTTTTTATAAATTGCGAAGATAGCCTGCCATTAGGTAAATTTACAGACGAAAAAGTTACATTATATATAAATTTATATGAAGAGGATGATATATAAAGAAAATGGAGGTAGAAACATACGAGCGTTTATTGATCGGTGAATTAAAAGGCATTCCTTTTTGTAATAACGCTTTTCGTATAAAAGACGTAAAAAGTAAAAAGATTTAACACCTCCTCCAACTATAGCTTCTAATAAAAGACAAAAAGCATTAGATAAAATTTTTAAATAATGGTAAATAGAAAAATATATCGTCATCGTCGTATATATATCAATATGGCGCTGGAGCTTTTAAAGGTTCAAGACGTCAAAGAGGAAAACGGGGAAAAGGAGGTTTTGCAGCCGGATTGGCTGCGAGAATGGCTTTACCTTTACTAACTGGAACATTAGGACAAATAATGAGAGTTAATTTATAGAAAATTGTTTTAGGATAAACAAACGTGTAAAAAATTAATAAAAAGTATATATACATCAATTAAAGTTTTATTTTTTATTGTTATCGTAAACATGAGTAAACGTAAAAACGGTAGCGTTTTAGCAGGCGCGCATCAAGAGGAAATAACTGAACAAAAACATGACGGTATATTTATAGAACCGTTAGCTATGTTTCAAGATTCTCCAATACAGCAAGTATTTGAAGGGTATTTTATCGAAACGATTTATGCAACACCTAATGATCCGCTTACGCACTTATGAATTTCATCATGCATCACAACCTACAGGAATAATTAAGTTAGACGACGCAATACTACAGGCTACATTTCAAGTACTACAAGCTGACGGTGCAGCTTTACCAGATAATGGTCAAGATATTGTTATTTGCGCACCGTGTCCTTTAAGAACTATGTGGAAAACAAAAGAGGTGTTTGTTAATCAAAAATTATTATCGTATTTAAAATTACTTATGACAGAAACACGCGATAATTACGAAGAGGGTCCTGAAATTAATTTATCATACTATGACGATTCAGGTCATGTTAATCATAATGCAGCAGCAGCTAATGATAACGCTCGTAACATCGCCTAGAATACGACTATGATGAAGCAATATTACAATTATTATCTATTATTAATAAAAAAAATAATAAAGAAAAAATGTAAAAAAATACTTTTTTTTAGTTAAAAATTTTCTTAAATCGTCATTGGAAAAAACCCAAATATTACATGATAAATATAGTAAAAAAATAGAAGAACGGTTAGTATATATATCTAGAAATATTTTATCAAAAAATATACCGTTAAATATTAGTGCTACAGAAACATATTTACTTAGGAAATTAGTAAAAAATAGATATAAGAAAACAGATATGAAAGTAATGAATAGAAAATGTTCATTTGAATTCTGCATTCGAACGTGCTATAACGTTATTAGAAAAAATAGAAAATGAATAATAAACTGCAGTTGGTAGATAGTGGTAAATTAAACAAGCTTTTACAAATGATGGAAAATAATTATACAAAATCTAATTTAGTTGAAAGTATTGTAAATCCTGAATTAGAACAATTATCAAAAAGTGCTGATAAAAGGCATAGTCGCGAAAATATTAATGAAAGAGAAGTAAATGCTGTAAACTATATTAAAAAACGAGCAAAATATAAAAACGCGCAAAATGACGTGGATAATGATGATGGCGGCGATGTTGGTAACGGCGGTGTTATAAAAGAAAACGCAAGGGAAAAAACTGAAAAAAAACTAAAATATTTATAAGATCAAATAATATAGTTTTTGATAATAATATACGACAGGAGGATCTTATAACTCATAATTCCGCACATGTTTTTTTTACTGAAAAAAATGCTAGACATGCAGCATTAAAAAAATAAGAAAATATAATTTGCCAGCCAGTTATATATATAATAGACAAGCAATAAATTATTACATAAGATTACAACAATCTCCTCTTCGCCCTGCCTCATCGTCAAGAACGCTAATATCAAGACTTCCGGTACGAGATTTACCATACCAGCCTTCTACCAGCGCGATACCGCCTACACCACCTATAACACCGCGTACAACTCCACGTACAACTCCACCTACAAGCGGTATTTCTTACGACAGTGTAAGAGAGAGGAGAAAAAGATGAAAAATAAATTAATTTGTTTTTTAAATCGGTTTTTAGACACAGACGAATTAAACATATTAGCAAGTAAAAACTATGTTTTAAATAAATTTTATATCGGTACATATCATGCAGACATTATACCAGAACATGAAAATAAAAAAATATGTTGTTGGATATGGAATATATATAGATAAGTCTGATTAGTCAGGAACACATTGGAAAAAAGGAAACAATATGGGTTTTTTTATAGTTACGGTTATGACATTAAAAAATATAAACGTAAAATATGGATAAATTTTGCTAAAAATAGCAACTTATCTATAACGTATTTTAATACAGGGTTTTTACAAAATAAACAAACTAAAACATGCGGTGTATGGACTTTATTATTTTTGTATCAAAAATGTCATAACGTTTCAACAATAAATAAATAAAATTTCTTTAACGGTTTTAAAAAATGTAATAATTCTATTAAAAAATATAATAATAAAATTATACAAAACGATGTTAGTTTATTTACGCTAGCAAAACCTATTTTCAAACATCATATCATAAATATATATATAGCTAAATGTAAAAACAAAAAACATACACAAATGTTATTTCTTATAATAAAATTTAATTATATACAGTTGTTTTATCTTTCGGGAATATTTTTGTACGTATACGAGCGTTTTCATAACTGTTCGATTTTCCATCAACAACAATGTATTTATCATCGCATTGTTTAATATCATCACATATTGCGTCAATACTAGACGAAGGTATATATTTTTTTAGCTAATATTTTATGTATATTTTTATGATTGTTAAAATGATAAAATGCACCATGATATTGCGAATATACGGTGTTTAATACACCTAGTTTATATGAAGAATCTTGACATACAAAAATTAACGACATACGGCAATGATGACTGTCGCGACATGCTAAATTATTTAAATTCCGTGTATTTTCAGCACCTGACGATTTTAATGTGGCTGTTCCTGCATGCACCATTAAATCATCTAATATTAATAACGTGTTTTCTCCTAATTTCTGCTCGAGTTTTTCAATTGACGGAATACCTTTGTTACAATTTACAAACTCTACGTCTTTTAATACACTTATTTCTTTGTTTTTTCCAACAATTGTTTTTATATGGTCATATAAAGGTTGTTCGGTCGAATAAATTATTTTTATTTTATCCGGTGTTGGTTCAACCATCACGTCGATATTTTCGATTATTTTTTTCACAAAACACGTTTTGCCTCACTGTGTAGGTCCGGTTACGGTCATGGTAAAAGGATGCGCGAACGGTATTACGACATCGTTCATATCATTTTTCTAAAAAAACAAAAGGAATGGTTGTAAAATCGTTTTTAACAATCCGAAAACATTTTTTATTCTTCTTTTAAAAAGATTTGTTGATATTTACGTCTGAAACATTTTCGCTCATAATTAACGGTGATCTTTTGTTCGCGATTTTTATACACGACGATAACGATTGAAAATTTTTTTTTCATCGTTTTCAGCATTTTTTGCAAAGTCTTTGACAAGCGTTTTCGCCATTGTTTTCTTTTCTATTTTACTCGTTTCCGGATTCGTAAACTCATACTCGTTTGTTATATACGAATAACATTTTGGACCCGTTGAACAAAAATGTTTTATATAAATCTCGCTACAATTCTCCCCTTCTAATTCGTTGGTTAATTCGCCTAAAAAATTACCCGTTTTAATAACCGGCGTGTGTTTATGAATACATGAATCTGTATCGTAATATAAAACATTTTCCGCACCTATTTTATTTAACAATTCTAATAATTTTAATCGAGAATACGCCGTCACATGTGCGGCTATAACCACGTTTCGATTAGGCATGTGTGTTTTTTTTGTAAGTTACGCGCGCTATTTTACCGCTAATAAAATCCGTAGTGGTCACATCAATTCTGTTATCATTTAACAAACATAATAGTTGCGTATACGAATCTATAAAATCAACAACAACGTTGTTATCGTTTTGCTCTAATTTACCCCATGACGAATTAAGTATTTTTTTGCAATCGTACGCAAGGCCGAATTCTTTTTCATGTTTGTTTTATCTAATTTTATTCCTTCAATACGTTCAAAAGCCGCTATAAACGTGTCTAAATCTTCATCGGTCTTACATGATTTTGGCGTACTCGAACTTTCTTGTTTGATTTTAAAAATGTATTTACATACGCTTCAAAACTTTTAGCTCTTTTTGCATAATCATATATTTCTATAATCTCAACAATTTTATATAGCGCATGCGCGACATAAAGGAAACATTAATTTACCCTCTAAATGTAAAGGTAATGCTGGAAAATGTAAATTTTGTGGCGGCAATATAACACATTTTATCAAACCTATTGATTTTTTCAAATTAACTTTAACACAATCGTTATTTCCCACATATATTGTCGGATGTTCTATGGGGTATAACATTTTTTTTGCCGGTCAGGATTTAATGAAGTGAAATCATGATAGTCGATTTTTCATTACTTTCTCCAACATCGTAAAATAAAACGGCAGGTGATGTACGTCCGCCATATAATGCGTCTTTTGGGTTAAGCGGTAAATGTGTAAACAATTCGTGTTTTTTATGTTCAACTCTTTGTTCGAAACATTTTCACCCTCTAAAAAATCACATCCCCAAATCTCAACCACATTATAACCGTTCATTTTTAATTCGTTAGTAAATCTTTGTGTTTGCGTATGTAAATTGTGAAATGTTTCGTTTAATACCATATTGTATTCGCTCAAATCAAGACATTTTTCACACCCATGCCAAAAACATCCGTGAAATTGATACACGGGAAATTGATACACGGTATTTGTTGTCTCGCAATAACCGTCAACAAAACGTCCTAATATTTTTCTTTCCCCATTTTGCGATAACTTATAGTCGATAGGTGTTGTTATATTAGTTAACATGCACCGAAGCACGTAAACGAACGTATATTCAGTTATGTAAATTTGCATACGTAATAATCTGAATTCTGATTGGCTACACATATAATATGTGCAAATGAGACCATATATGCATATTGCTTGTCATTAAAATGGTGAATTAATTGACTATATCAACTTGCCAATGTCTTTATGCATGCTATCACTAATCACAATTTCGATTTGCAGTTATATCGATATGTGCAGAGACGACTTGACAATATCGCATCGTGCAAAACATGTTTGCTGATAGAGAGAATTTTATTTGCATGACATGTCACATGTATTAAATCATTTGCACATAAAACGTCTGCATTTTAATATAAGACCAGACTTCTCCTGACACAAGAGTCACAAGGGAATTGATTCTCTTTCAATCATTCAGGTCCCATATACAGTACCGAATAAAAAATAGTTTGTGCTCTGTTGATATAAAACTATGAATATCATTATATGAAAGAATAACCAATATATTTCCCCGATTTATATTAAAATCGTTTTACTCTATGGCTGCCCGTGTTAAGCTGCAAATGCTGAAATAATGTAGATATATCCTAACTATTAATCTCGTAATATAAATTGATTCGCAAGCAGATTTTAATATATTTCACTATACCTTTGGGAATTTAAATATTTTCTTTATATTAATACAAATGCATAAAACCCTTCCTCCGCACCGCACAGCCTTGGAAAAGTCTTAAGAGAGTATAAGCTAGATACGCGTATAAAAACACTAAATTAGTGAATTATGCCACCACGACGTGCACGAAGAGTAGTCCGTGAAGTTGAGAGAAATTTACTGCACGATATGTACAGAAGGAATGGCGCTCTTTGGGACGTTGTAGTAAACGACGTCAGAAGAGATGCCCGCTTTCAGCAGCTACCGGAAAACGTGCAGGATTTATACCAAAATGTTGGACAACGAGTTAATAAACGCAGTTCGAAGAAGAGTTCGGGAATTTATAGGCAGAGAACAACGAGAGTAAGTTTAGCAATAATTAGTTATTAGCTGTCGATTTTTGCATTGGAATTATTAAAAGACATAAAATTGAAATTCTAATTGAAATTCTATTTTAAATTTGTATAGAGGTTTGTTGGATAGAGCGAATGAAATGCGTTATGCCAACCACGCTAATCCGTTAGAGAGAGAAGCTGCTCGGGGAGCTGTTCAACAGCGAATTGTTACTGGAGCTATGCCAGGCCGTAACCAACCTAACGTGGCGAACATGGTACAACTGCAGGATGGTGAAAATGACCGCGAGGATGGCAACGAAAATGCGCCGCCTCCGGTAAATAATCAGAACAATTTTGTTCCCCCACAAGACCCGCCTCAGCAGTTTCACAACGAAATGGATCCGCATAATGGGTATGATGAAAATGATGCGCATTTGGATGGTCTTGATCCTGCAGAAGCAGACGAACAGCGGCAAATTCCAGTGCCAAATGAACGAGTTGGGAGGAGACCATATCACGCACTTGCACGGGACAACGCTGAAGCGTTGAATGTCTTCTTAACAAGAGAACTTCCCGTGATAACAAACCAGCTCCAACAGACAATGGAGCTCATGAACCAACTGATTCGGCGTCAGTTAGACAATTAAACTATGGTAGAAAATTAATATTGTTGTAATGTTGAGTTTTACAACACCGCAACTTTAATTAATATACTGTATAGTACCTATGACAAACCGAGGGACCGGTTTATACAAAGGCAGGATCACGCGCTGCATATACTGCATGCCGATTGTTTTGATATTCGTAAAAACGGCGTAAAACGTTAAAACTATGGAGCAGGACCAAAAACACATTTCAATAGTTTTAATCTGAAATTTTTGCCAATGTCATGAATGTAGAAAAAAATCGCTATCAGCAGTGAATGGTGCTATCCGGCCTTCGTACTGAACAGGTCATTTGCATGAAACAGAAAACCATTGCAAATGATCAACCATAACTTATATTACAGAATAAAACAAGATTACAAAAAAATGTAATATTATCAATGCATGATGTACAAATGTACAATATATGTCAATAGTAAAGTTTCTCACGCAACTTTGATTTACTATGATATGTAAAATGCACTATAAATTATGCTCTTAAGCCAAGGTCGAGATCGAATCACCCGACGCGATACGCTAACGATAATTATATGTTAACCAGATTATATTCACGTGTTTTAGCACTTGGAATTGATTATCAAGTTGCATTGACTTTATACTTCATTATATATAGGCATAGTTTTTGTAAATGGTATGTAGTTTGTGAAGACAGAAAAAAACACATCGCGTTGCTGTATCGCGCCTGGTGAATTTGAATCTTTACTGCGTGCATCTATAACTTTTATCATTATAAAGACATATACTGTAATATAATTTGTAAGGAATTACTGTTATTAATAAATATATAGCGAAACGTGTTTCGTGTCCAGTGCTGCGGTTGCACATTTTTGGGGTGCTAAAGCACACGAGAGAGATTAATGTGTCTTTGTGCTAGGAATGCGCAAAGCTCATTTACCATAGGGAACATCCACCGTTCATGCCTCCAGAGCTGGTTAACAGCTCCATATTCTTTCACTCTTCTTATGCAATGTTCCACCCTTACTCTCACTCTCCGCAGTTCGAGATTGAACAGTTGTCTTCGTTGGTCTCCAGCCACATCTCCTACTCTCCAGGGTGTAAGTAAGGGGTACTCGCACGGATATCCTTTGTCAGCTAAAATATATAAGCCTGCTGGCAAGTGCAATTTCTCGCCGGTTCCAATTCTTGGAATCATTTGCAGCTGAGCACTGTCATTGTTATGACCCAAGAAACCCGACTGGATATAAACAATATTTCCTCGGTTATCCATGATTATTTGGGTGGAGAAATTATGGTAACGGCAGTGCCCGCTGTAGAATTGTTGTTGTGGTTCTGTCTTCGGTCTTTGTATTTCGTGCCGTGTTCCATCTATCACCGCTACAGCTCCAGGAAACATCTCCCAATCATGAGCCATATCCAGCCATTGCTCAACGTTAGGCCACCGAACCAGCTCTCGAAAGTATGTCCACAACATCGGTAGAAGGTAACGGATTTCTCTCTGTACGGTCGTTGGACTAACCATGAACATAGCACTTAACATAGTGACTTCTGGATACATTCGAAGCCAAATAAGTACCAGAAGTACCCGATTACAAGCATCCAGTCTGAAAGGGCAGTTTCGAACTCTAGGCTGTCTTGCTCTGGTGTACAATGCCATGACAGGTGCAACGCCTTGAATTATGCGTCTAAAAGACTCGACACTTTCCCCGGTTAAACTCCAAAAAAGATGTTCACATCTTTCCAGATCGCCGAAAACATCTCTTCCGGGAAACTCTAAGGCAACAGCGTCAGGAAACAAGACGTTTTCGATACGAGCTCTAGGAAGCGAAGCGTCTGTGCATGTTGCAGCGAGAGCAATTAATTTATGGTATGCTCGGAAAATATTACACACCGTTGAAACAAGCATGTTTAATTCGCGTTCAACGGAGGTTTGATCCATTGATTCTTCAATTGCCGCATTGATGATAGGTATATAAATAAAAAAAAGACGTTGACAATATTTGAAAGATTTTTAAATACAAAGTTTAAAACCTCGTCATTCTCCATTGCTATATTGTCTTGTATTGAGTAGCGCAATGTCTAGACACTTTTGCAGTGCGTGCTTTTAAAATTTATTGAGGCAAGAATGAGCGACACATGTCGAGTTATAACATATTTATGCAAATTTGACGACTACGTTCACCGTACGTAAGAAATCACAACTAAATCACGAGTACACGACCAACTTTCGTGCGAATAAATTATGCTAAACGTTTAACCTATAAAAGCTCGCTATTCTACGATTGAGAACGAATTGAGTAGCGACAGCCAATAGGGAACTGTAGCTTTAACGACTTGTTTCGTTCAGTAATAAGGATATTCGTTCGTTTACGTGCTTCGGTGCATGTTAACTATTAACACCTTTTAAATAAACTAAAGCCAATAAACTTTGATTGACATTTCTTCTATAACCGGTTGCAGTTTTAAATGATTTATTCGGTATACTTTTAACGCAACACCTGCTATCATTATACAATCACGATCATAAAAAGGAATTACGTTGCTTATCTGTTCTAAATTGTGAGCAAACAATATAGCGCCTTTTCTTAAAATATCTACATCCGTTTTACAATAATAGTATATTTCATTGCTAAAAATATACGGTTTTAAACTTTTTCTTTATACCACGTGTTAAATTTCTCGAGTTCTTTCTCGGACATTTTAGTAAAATCAAAATATTTTTTATCAACTATTTCGCCACGATAAGATAGATCGTAAAAAAAATAAGGATAACGCCTCCTGAAACTTAGCTAAACGCATATCCAAAAATAAATAACTGTTAATAAATTTAATACCGTGTTGCGGGATTTTTAGCGACATAATCTTATTACCGATCATAACTAAATCAGGAACAATTTCTTTTTTTACTAATAATTCACGGAAAAAAAATATCATGTCCAAACGAAAACCGTTATGAGCAATCCATACGGTATCCGGATGTTCGAGTACAAAATCAACAAAATCCTTGCTCACATTATATCGCTTTTAAAATAACATATTGACGATAACCGCAACATGTTGTTTTCTCTATAGAATTGTCCGAAAACGTTTCCTCACCTTCTTCAAAAATATCGTTTTTTTTAAAAACGGTATTTGATCGCATTTATAACAGCACTTTTGTATAACGCAATAAAAAGGCGTTAATTCCAAATCCTTTCCTTCTTTTGTTTCAAAATCGTAAAAAAATTGCGTAGTCATCCTACGCAACATTGAGACGGTACGCTAAGCGGTTTCATACAACACTTATGTTTTTTTTCATATTTCCGGCACGGTCAACACATTTCTTTTTCGCAGTCATGATAAACGTAACGATCGGCTTTTAAATAAAAAAACCGCGGAACAGTTTTACGACATGTTTTACAATAAAACAATTGTTGGCAAGGTGTTTCTTTTTGTCATTTGTAAAAACGTTTTGTGTTAAATGATTTTGAAAACAAGTTCTGTTAGTAAATATTATGTAAATTAGTACATTCGTAACACACGTCTTCATTTTCGCATTTTTTAATGGTAGAATAACATATTTTACATGTCGAATTTAATCGACACACGTGATTAAATTCATATTCCCATTGTCCATATCTTCTCATACATCTGATTTTGTAAATAAATTCATGTTAGTAATAACATCGTAATGTTTTTTATTTAACCACAAAATAATTATATCGTTTGTAAACGTGTTAACACACCGTCTTTATCAAGCCGTGAATCAAACACGATATTGTTTTGATATTGATCTGAAAATATTAACAAATATATTTTTTCATAATCATAACCATATACTTTATCTCCTTCCATCACGCCACATTCTCGATACATTTTTTGAATTTCGTCAATTGTAAAAACGTTCTAATTTTTTACCTCTAATTTTTCTATCATTTTTATAAAAACATATCGCTACAAGCAAAGCGATAAAAAAACAACACGATTTTATAATTTTCGCAAAATATTCTCAACTTGTATGAAAAACACCAGATTTAACATCCCTATTTTTTTTAGGAAAATTTATATCGTTAATACCGCCGCCATCACTTTTACCACGATTTATAAATTTATAAATGTTTCGTGCTTTTTTTCGGCTCGCCGCATTTTTTGGAAATTTTTTTTTACTATCGAGTAGTAACATAGGGGCCGAGCACGGTAGAGCAGGGTGGAGCAGGGTGGAGCAGGGTAGAGCAGGGTGGAGCAGGGTGGAGCAAGGTGGAGCAGGGTGGAGCAGGGTGGAGCAGGTAGAGCAGGGTGGAGCAGGGTAGAGCAGGGTGGAGCACATAATTAAAAATTCAAACATTATTAGCATATGGTACATTAACATAATGTAGGGGGTGGCACGTGGTCTGGTGGTACGGAGTGGCACGGGGTCATTAGCATATGAGGGTGCCATGTTACGTAATTAACATAAAAAAGGGGGGCCGCAACTCAACTTTAACATAAACATTAATTATGTATTGCGTCGTAATGATATGCAAGGCGCGTTTGGACAAAGCAGTCATTATGTTGAGTTCAGCATATTTTGTGCGCAAAATACACGTCGTGTTCCAAACACAGTCCGTTTTCGACAACGAGTAAATATATTCTCGTATCTAATATCACCTTATACGAAACAACTTAGACAACTAATATAGCGAAGCTTAACCTAGCAAAATATTATTGCCTTATGCGAAGTAACAACAAGAAGAAATATAGCTTTCTAAAACGACAATATCTTAAAGTTTGTCGGCATAGTAAGCGTTGTTTAGGTCTTATAGAACAATACAAATATATGTTTGCCAAGCGATTGTATAAACAGAGTTCTTACAGGGATTTAAACCTTACAAAGTTTCAAGCGTTTTAGATGTAGCAGAGGGGGGAAAGTAGTGATTTTTAAGCGAGATTTACAAGCATATACAAACATTGTATATAAACATTTAGCGCTTGTTATGTAATTACGGACAATTAAGATTTTCTAGCTTAAAAATTTGAATAAATTGAGAATATATTATTGTAGGACGGGGAAATATTGTACAATGTACATATACACAAACACACACAGAATTAATTTTTAAAACACATTTATTGATTATAATTTCTTTTACAGCGTTAGTAAGGTCTGCTCCCAAGAGCATATCGTTTAGATGTCTTTTGTATCTTTAAAGAGTTCTCATATTTTTTGTCTGTCTTCGGAGGATAATCTTGCAATTGCTAAATCTTAAGGTCTCCAATCTGAAATCTACCCAATATTAAATATATTTTTAACAAAGTAAATAAGGTCTGCTCTGGGTCTGCTTCTAAGAACGTATTATTCTTAAACTCCATCACTCGCTTGGGTGTATATATATATATTGTCCGAATCAACCTCGTAGCTTTTTCACCTTTTAACCATAACTTTACATTTCTTTAACCCATACCGAGCTCTAAGATGTAAGGATAGGCCCGAGCCAAGCTCTAAGATGTAAGGATAGGCCCGAGCCGAGCTCTAAGATGTAAGGATAGGCCCGAGCCAAGCTTAGTATATATCTCCGAGCCTAGTATATATACCTCCCAGCCGACTTATCTTCCTTATCTTTATCTTCCTTATCTTTATCTTCCTTATCTTTATGTTCCTTATCTTTATCTTCCTTATCTTTATCTTCCTTATCTTTATCTTCCTTATCTTTATCTTCCTTATCTTTATCTTCCTTATTTTCCTTATCTTTATCTTCCTTATCCTCCTTTTCTTCCTTACCTTTATCTTCCTTATCTTCCTTATCTTCCTTATCTTTATCTTCCTTATCTTCCTTATCTTCATCTTCCTTATCTTCCTAGTCTATGACTATAGTCTATAGACTATAGTCATAGACTATAGACTATAGTCATAGACTATAGTCATAGACTATAGTCATAGACTATAGTCATAGACTATAGTCATAGTCATAGACTATAGTCATAGACTATAGTCATAGACTATAGTCATAGACTATAGTCATAGACTATAGTCATAGACTATAGTCATAGACTATAGTCATAGACTATAGTCATAGACTATAGTCATAGACTATAGTCATAGACTATAGTCATAGACTATAGTCATAGACTATAGTCATAGACTATATTCATAGTCATAGTCATAGACTATAGTCATAGTCATGGATTATAGTCATAGACTATAGTCATAGTCATAGACTATAGTCATAATCATAGACTATGGTCATAGACTATAGTCATAGTCATGGATTATAGTCATAGACTATAGTCAACTCTATAGTCATAGTCATAGACTATAGTCTATGACTATAGTGATAGACTATGACTATAGTCTATGACTATAGTCTATGACTATAGTCTATGACTATGACTATAGTCTATGACTATAATCCGTGACTATGACTATAGTCTATGACTATAGTTTATGACTATAGTCATAGACTATAGTCATAGACTATAGTCATAGACTATATTCATAGTTATAGACTATAGTCATAGTCATGGATTATAGTCATAGACTATAGTCATAGTCATAGACTATAGTCATAGACTATAGTCATAGTCATAGACCATAGTGATAGACTATAGTCATAGTCATAGTCATGGATTATAGTCATAGACTATAGTGATAGACTATAGTCATAGACATAGACTATGTCTATTACTATGACCATGACTATAGTCTATGACTATAATCCATGACTATGACTATAGTCTATGACTATAGTCTATGACTATGACTATAGTCTATGACTATAGTCTATGACTATAGTCTATGACTATAGTCTATGACTATGACTATAGTCTATGACTATAATCCGTGACTATGACTATAGTCTATGACTATAGTTTATGACTATAGTCTATGACTATAGTCTATGACTATAGTCTATGACTATGACTATAGTCTATGACTATAATCCATGACTATGACTATAGTCTATGACTATAGTCTATAACTATGACTATAGTCTATAGACTATAGTCATAGACTAGGAAGATAAATATAAGGAAGATAAGGAATATGAAGATAAGGAAGATAAGGAAGATAAAGATAAGGAAGTAAAGATAAGGAAGACAAGGAAGATAAGATGAGGAAGATAAGGAAGATAAGGAAGATAAAGATAAGGAAGAAAAGGAGGATAAGGAAGATAAATATAAGGAAGATAAGGAAGATAAAGATAAGGAAGTAAAGATAAGGAAGACAAGGAAGATAAAGATAAGGAAGATAAGGAAGATAAAGGTAAGGAAGATAAGTCGGCTCGGAGGTATATATACTAGGCTCGGAGATATATACTAAGCTTGGCTCGGGCCTATCCTTACATCTTAGAGCTTGGCTCGGGCCTATCCTTACATCTTAGAGCTCGGCTCGGGCCTATCTTTACATCTTAGAGCTCGGCTCGAAGCTAAGCTCGCTCGATATGGAGGTTGGCTCGCTCGATATGAAGCTAACATCGCTCGATATTCAATTATTCAATTTTAGGATTCAATGATTGACTCTTTAGGATTCAATGATTCAATCTTAGGATTCGATGATTCACTCTTAGGATTCAATGATTCACTCTTAGGCATAGTCATAGGCATAGTCATAGTCATAGTCATAGAAATTAGTTAACAAGTGTATCCGAGATATGCTTGCTCGGTATGGGTTAAAGAAATGCAAAGTTATGGTTAAAAGGTGAAAAAGCTACGACGTTGATTCGGACAATATATATATACACCCAAGCGAGTGATGGAGTTTAAGAATAACACGCTCTTAGAAGCAGACCCAGAGCAGACCTTATTTACTTTGTTAAAATATATATTTAATATTGGGTAGATTTCAGATTGGAGACCTTAAGATTTAGCAATGGCAAGATTATCTCCCGAAGACAGACAAAAAATATGAGAACTCTTTAAAGATACAAAAGACACCTAAACGATATGCTCTTAGGAGCAGACCTTACTAACGCTGTAAAAGAAACTATAATCAATAAATGTGTTTTAAAAATTAATTATGTGTGTGTTGTATGTACATTGTACAATATTTCCCCGTCCTATAATAATATATTCTCAATTTATTCAAATTTTTAAGCTAGAAAATCTTAATTGCCCGTAATTACATAACAAGCGCTAAATGTTTATATACAATGTTTGTATATGCTTGTAAATCTCGCTTAAAAATCGCTGCTTTTCCCACTCTGCTACATCTAAAACGCTTGAAACTTTGTAAGGTTTAAATCCCTGTAAGAACTATGTTTATACAATCGCTTGGGAAACATATATTTGTATTGCTCTATAAGACCTAAACAACGCTTACTATGCCGACAAACTTTAAGATCTTGTCGTTTTAGAAAGCTATATTTCTTGTTTAGAAAGCTATAGTCTCTTGGGGAACCCCTCTATTGATTTTCACATAGTCCGTCATAGTTCCATCTACCTTTACCCTCTGATGACGATCCTTCAGAAAACTGATAATCCAGTTGATGACATATTGATTAAGAGGAATATTTTTCAATTTTTTACATAAAATATCGTGCGGAACGCTGTCAAAAGCTTTACTGAAATCAAATGAGAAAACTCTCACGTATTTAGCCACGAATGTCGGCATTTAATCAAGGCCATTATCGAATTATGAACCCCCCCCCCCCCTATAAGCAAATTGATCTGAGTCAATAGAGTCTTGAACAATGTGCGCAATTTCAGTTTTGTCTATACACTTTTCGAATAATCTCATGATAATGTCAGTCACCGATATAGGTCTTAACTGATTATAAGAACTGAATGTGGATTATTTGGGTATGGACACAAGATTGGCTTGCTTCCACATCGCGGGGACTTCAGCAACTCTCAGTGATGTATTGAATATTTGCGTAATGGTTGGAGACAATTTGCATTATAGACTAAATTTTGTTCTAGGCAAGGAGAAGGGAATGAATCACAACAGCTACAAAGAACATAATAAGATTAGTAAATTTGCAAAGTTTGGTTGCGAAATGTTGTAAAATGCGGAAAATATAGCCTTGCAAAGTTTGCAAATTTTGTATACTTTTGTATTACGTGCGGAAATTCCTACCACATTTCGGCCAAATATGGTAGGAATTTCCACACGTAATACAAATTTTGTAATAGTTACAAAATTTGCGAACTTTGCAAGGCTATATTTTCCGCATTTTACAACATTTCGCAACCAAACTTTGCAATTTTACTAATTTTAGATGTTCTTTCCGGCAATGTACTTTTTTTGCCTGGATAAAAAATTAGTCTATAATGCAAATTGTCTATTCAAATGCAAACTCCCTCCAGAACCAGTGCGGACGGTCATCTGGGCCTGATGATGTACATTTTTGTTTTTGAAGATGACTGAGTACTATTTCCACTGCAAGGAGGGGACTCTAGTACCCTCTGGGAGTTTAAGTAGCTCTGGAGTGGTATAATGAGGATCAGTGCTAACATTTTGAAAAAAACTATTTATTTAAGTAGGATCGATAGTTGTTGTAACCGGAATATTGTTGTCTTTCCTTCCTGTAATTCTATTAACGTTAGACCACCAATCTTTTGTCCCTGACTTATGTTTTTGATTTTCATTCCTTACGGCATTAAGCTGATTTTTCCAGATAAGATCATTTATCTGTTCTTGTAAACGAGTATTAGCTTCGCTATTACTGGCCTCGATAGCCGGCTTTCTTTGTTTTAGTAAATGTTTAACCAAAGGAGAAATGAATGGAGGGTCTCTTGTTGACGTACGAACTTTGATCATTGGGAAGCTTTTCTCGAATTTTGGCCAGATACTTTGATAAAATTTTCCTACCATTTGATCAACACCTTGCCCTTCTGTAGTTATTTTATTCCAATCAGTTGTTTCTAGTTCATTCAACATGTCTAGTTTTCTATGTTGTCTCACGTCTCTAAAATACGAATTTGATCTTTTTGCTTTAATAACATCCCGTGGGTATGCTATAACCATACTATGATCTGATCTTACCAAACTTTTCGCGACTTTTACTTTTTTTCCAATAATGTGGAATGTTCGTAATAAAGACGTCTAATATATTATCTCCTCTTGTGGGTGCTTTGACCATTTGAGAAAAGGATAGTTGATTTAATAGGGTACGAACATTTAGTTTATTTAAATGTAATGAACATTTAGTACGAACATTTAGTTTATTTAATGTACCATATGCTAATGATGTTTGAATTTTTAATGATGTGCTCCACCCTGCTCTACCCTGCTCCACCTGGTTCCACCCTGCTCTACCCTGCTCCACCCAAAAAATAAGGGTTGATCGGCCCCTATATTACTACTCTATCGTAAGAACACTTTTTATCATTCTCTACAATCTGAATTGTAACAATAGCACTCCATCCTTGAGCCACAAACTCTGTACCGCTTTGCATCATGATTTCAAATGTGTCCATAAAATGTTTTACCGTGTAAAGTTTTAATTGCATTAAGGACGTGCTAAAAAATGTGCTCGGCGTGTTTGAAAAACAAAAACGAACAAAATCATCATCGCTTTTTGCATTCATTTTTGCAAGATCTATTAATTGTTGAAAAAATGCTACCAACACTTCCATAAAACGTACAAAATCCTTATAAATATTTACATTAATTTGATAATGATGTTCTGAAGATAAAATTTCAGGAACTTCTCTTCCATTTATTTTTTTTATTTCAATATCTTGAACTTTTTTCTTCTAATTACCGCCTTATCGTTATTTTTATATAGCAAGTTTATACATGCCCATAGGCATTATAAAGTTAAGTTAATGAAACAAGCGTTCGGATAAAAAGTAAAGTTGTGCAAAGTCTGGTTATCTTCAATTGCATCAGGTCAGGTACAAAGGTCAGCCTCTGAAACGCGTGATCAGACAGGCGTAAAAGCGCCAGGAAAGTAACAATGAACCATTGTCAAACACTTCCTCTCTTGTCGGCATGGGAAAATAGACCAATCAGGTCTCACCGTTTTGTCTGTATATGCTTCCTGCTTGGGTCACAAGACTCATTGCGTCACTTGCAAGCCAAAGTGAAGGACCCTTTGCGGCGAAAAGTTGATTTTAATTATAATAAACCGCAATCTTTGGATATAGAAATTATAATATATCGCAACTCCTGGACATACTTCAGCGGAGCTATGCCTCCTGTTCGACGACAACGCGCGGAGAATGCAATTCAACGAGCTTCGACAACAATGCTTTTATAGACAAAGGACTGTCTGACCACGGCCGTTGAAACACATTGATCGCGAGACTGCAACAACATGCTTCAACGTCTTCATCGAACAATACCGCCACAGAAGCCGAGACGATTGTCGATATCGCGAGCAAATAGCACACGAGCAAATAGCACTCGAGACAACAGTCGGGTGAGTTTTCCGAACTGTCTAAACTTTTGCTAAAGAAATTTATTTAGTAGAGTAGACGAACAGCCTGTTATGTTAGCGTTCGAAAACTCTATCATTAAAGTTAAGCCGTCCACTCAGTGCACAACGAATATTACGGACATCGATAAGTATATCTGTAATCGCTGCGACGGGGAGCATGCCGGACTTTACTGTCCAGATGATGGAAGACCCCGAGCACATAGAACAAAAGAAAAAGTTCATTCATCCGGCAGCCAGCGCCATCCCAACCAAGATAAACGATAGTAATGTAGTTAGACCACTAACACCTATTTTTGTAGCTAAAGTAGAAGATTTTCTAGCAGGACATCCCGAACCAACGCTTGTTTCACAATTATGTTTTAATTTAAGGGATGGGGCCGAATAGGTTTTGAAGGGCAGAGGGCACCTAGATTTTCAAAAAAATAAAAATTGCCTACTGCCCTTACCCATCCAAATATTGTAGGAACGTTATATACAAACTCCGCAATACCTGTCACAGCTTTTTGCGGCTTGGAGAGTTAAATTCAACTCAAAATTCAATTCTGATTCCCACCTAATGCCAGAAGATGTTGTTTTTTCCAACGAACTACAACCAACTACTGCCATGTTCATACGGATAAAAGAATCCAAAACTGACCCCTTGTAATAAGTATATACATGTAATAAGTATTGGAGGAACAAACACATCCCTTTGTCCAGTGTTGGCCATGAAACAATATTTAGCCATAAGGCAGCCAAAATCAGGGCCTCTGTTTGTAAATGTTGCGGGTAAACCACTCACAAAACAGGCCCTAACACTCGAAACAAGGAAATTGCTCAGTCAAGCCGGGTTCAACGCCTCAAACTTTGCGGGTCATAGCTACAGAATTGGTGCTGCAACTACAGCAGCCGCAGCAAAATTACCTTCCTGGCTCTTTAAAACTTTGAGATGCTGGTCTTCGGATTGTTATGAACGATATATACAAACTCCTTCATCAACACTATTGAATGTTGCAGCCACACTGGCCAAGATTTGAAATTCCATCTCAATAAAATTTCTGGTCCAACTTTCAGGGGGAGGGTGTTTCGTCTATGGGGAATGCGCATGCTGCACATTTGTGGAGATGGAGTGCTCCCAAAGGTCACCCTCAACCCCATAGACTCACAAATCGATGTACTATACAGTTAAAATATTAGATTAAAGTAGATCATGTCTTGCACTAGTCCAACATGGGGACCAATACCCCCTGAGGACATCAATTACACTAGAGTCCAACATGGGGACCAATACCCCCTGAGGACATTAATTGCACCAGTCCAACATGGGGACCAATACCCCCTGAGGACGTCACCAGTCCAACATGGGGACCAATACCCCCTGAGGACGTCACCAGTCCAACATGGGGACCAATACCCCCTGAGGACGTCACCAGTCCAACATGGGGACCAATACCCCCTGAGGACATCAATTACACTAGAGTCCAACATGGGGACCAATACCCCCTGAGGACGTCACCAGTCCAACATGGGGACCAATACCCCCTGAGGACATCAATTACACTAGAGTCCAACATGGGGACCAATACCCCCTGAGGACATTAATTGCACCAGTCCAACATGGGGACCAATACCCCCTGAGGACGTCACCAGTCCAACATGGGGACCAATACCCCCTCAGGACGTCAATTACACTAGAGTCCAACATGGGGACCAATACCCCCTGAGGACATTAATTAGTTTAAACAATGAGTCTGTGGGGTGACACTTTGGCCTCAGTTTAAAGTATAATCGGAGCATTTCTCCCCAACAACCCTTCTCCCACAACATTGTGTGTACTTTATTGTCTCTGAATTGTTTTAAATATTAACTAAACGAATTGGAGCATTAAAAGAAAAGTTGATTTTCCACCCATCCCACCCTTCAATGATTTTGCACCACTTTATCAGTTTATATAGATATATATATAAAAAAAATAAAAATAAAATGTATATAGCGTTTTGTTTATACTGTATCATGGGCTATTATCAAGAATCTCATGGACTGCAATGGGTGCAGTGTTAACTGAATTATGGAGAATTCCTAGTTAATTATGTTACTTATGTCCATCTTCTGTAATGCATACTATAAAGAACTGACTTTGGAAGTTTGTGTTTTGTAAAAATAAAAATTTTGGTTTTTGGGGATGGAGTGCTCCCAAAGGTCACCCTCAACCCCATAGACTCACAAATCGATGTACTATACAGTTAAAATATTAGATTAAAGTAGATCATGTCAAACATGGGGACCACTACCCCCTGAGGACATTAATTGCACCAGTCCAACATGGGGACCAATACACCCTGAGGACATCAATTACACTAGAGTCCAACATGGGGACCAATACCCCCTGAGAACATTAATTGCACCAGTCCAACATGGGGACCAATACCCCCTGAGGACGTCACCAGTCCAACATGGGGACCAATACCCCCTGAGGACATCAATTACACTAGAGTCCAACATGGGGACCAATACCCCCTGAGGACATTAATTGCACCAGTCCAACATGGGGACCAATACCCCCTGAGGACGTCACCAGTCCAACATGGGGACCAATACCCCCTCAGGACGTCAATTACACTAGAGTCCAACATGGGGACCAATACCCCCTGAGGACATTAATTAGTTTAAACAATGAGTCTGTGGGGTGACACTTTGGCCTCAGTTTAAAGTATAATCGGAGCATTTCTCCCCAACAACCCTTCTCCCACAACATTGTGTGTACTTTATTGTCTCTGAATTGTTTTAAATATTAACTAAACGAATTGGAGCATTAAAAGAAAAGTTGATTTTCCACCCATCCCACCCTTCAATGATTTTGCACCACTTTATCAGTTTATATAGATATATATATAAAAAAAATAAAAATAAAATGTATATAGCGTTTTGTTTATACTGTATCATGGGCTATTATCAAGAATCTCATGGACTGCAATGGGTGAAGTGTTAACTGAATTATGGAGAATTCCTAGTTAATTATGTTACTTATGTCCATGTTCTGTAATGCATACTATAAAGAACTGACTTTGGAAGTTTGTGTTTTGTAAAAATAAAAATTTTGGTTTTTGGGGATGGAGTGCTCCCAAAGGTCACCCTCAACCCCATAGACTCACAAATCGATGTACTATACAGTTAAAATATTAGATTAAAGTAGATCATGTCAAACATGGGGACCACTACCCCCTGAGGACATTAATTGCACCAGTCCAACATGGGGACCAATACACCCTGAGGACATCAATTACACTAGAGTCCAACATGGGGACCAATACCCCCTGAGAACATTAATTGCACCAGTCCAACATGGGGACAAATACCCCCTGAGGACGTCACCAGTCCAACATAATTATTATATAAACTTACTAATCTATCTATATCGTCATTTTCACTCATTTCTTCTTCTTTTTCGTAACCAATCACAACAAGTTTTTTTTCTTCTTTTTCCTCTACCGATATGTTATCATCACCGTCAGGACGATCTATTTCAATATTAGTAGATCAATTTAAATATTTCAATATTTCAGATCAATTTAAATTTACTAACGGATTTTCAGTTGATTTTAAACACGCGCTAGCGTTTCCCATTTTTTAAAATCTCACCTTTTTTCGATATTTATAATCCTGATATTTATAACGCTTAATTTTACGTAAGGTAAATCTTTAACGCGATGTTAATGTATAAAGATACAACCATGTGTTAATATGTATTAATCATACAACCGTGTATAAATATGTCTGCCGGTTGGAAAATTTCGCCTTTAAATTCAGCGTCAGAAGTTGGAGTATTAAGTAACAATACAGCAACACGCAGTTTAAATAGAAAAAAACACGAAAAAAATGTAACGATTCTGTAAGAAATGTTGTTCCAATTCAATGTAGAAGTAAAACGTTAAAAAAAGAAAGATGTAAGAAACGAACGGCGAAAACTACAAAGTGTTGGATACATTTAGGAAAAGAAAATAATTTAAGAATAAAAAAATCTACAATTAATAATGGTGGTGAAGGTTTATTTACATGCAAAAAACCTATCGGTAGAAATCGATACGTAGTAAAATACACAGGTAAAAAAACAAACCAAACGTGCTATAGATCGAAAATATGGTAATCGAACAGCACCTTACGCTATATATGCGATCGATATGATAATAGAGATCGTCAAAAAATAAATGCAAAATTCACAAACGATTTTAAATTATTAACGAAAAAAATAATAAATCCTATTAATGGTAACGAGTATTGGCGAAAAAGATGACAAAAAAACAAAGAAAACGTCGTGAAATAGTTAAACGTGGAATGGTTAAAGCAATAAACATAAAAAATAAAATTCATGATATTTATAAAACGTGTAAACCCGTATATATCACGACTAGGAGGTGTAGCTAAAAACAAAACTAAGTTTTAATCCCCTTAAAAAGAAACAACCTCTCACCATATAATTATGCTAAATATGGTAGATATGCTAATGTAAGATATGAATATAAATTTTTTTATATAAACACGCACACACACACATACACAAACGATTGTTAAATATGGCGTCCAACGAAATGAACAAGTATTACACAGAACGTCTTGCTGAATCACAATGCAGTTTATATACGAAGATATGAAAAAACAATTTACAGATACATACCTCGAATCGGTTGGTTGTAAAGAAGAAAAAATAATTAAACAAAGAACAAAGATTGGAAATAGTAGTGCAAACATGTCAGCGTTGCGAAACTTTTGCTGATTCTTTAGTAAAAGACAAACCATACGAATTGAACTATGATGCTACGAGTACGTATTTAAAAACAATTTATAATCACAAACTTTTAAAACAACAATTCTATTCTTAAAAAATTGTACATTTCATTTTAACAAGTATGATACAAACATATATTTGTACGATCTAAATTACAATTTGTTCTATAACATCTTCGACAAGTTATATAATTATTATTTTTGTATGACTCTAACATAACTTCGTTTATTTTTGAATATAACAATAATATAATTTCTATATAATAAATCAATGAAAAAATATTCTCAACGTTTGTTATATATTGAATATGATATAGATATTCGTTTATAGATTCTTTTAAACAGTACACTTCATGTATAGGTTTAAGACGATCATTATCATATGGAAAAAATTCTTTATATTCCTTATTTATTTTGTCTGCTATAATGTTAACTACAGCAACAACAAATGATGACATCTTTCAAATGAGATTTCAACATACGCCACAGTCTAAAATTACACACACATATATTAAAAAAATCACTCTTTCGCAATATTCCCATCGCTATAAATTAGCACTCTTTCACCAAGTAAACCTTTCGCTTTCTCATGAACGCTAGTAGTATAGTAGGGGCCGTATCCGGATTTTTGGGGGGTGCGTTCATTAAATATTCAGGGTGAGGTAATTAATATTCAGGATGAGCGAAGGGTGCGCACACATGACGTCACTCAAGGCGAGCCTGGGGATGAAAGTCGTTTAAGCATTTTTATCACAAAAGTAATCGCTTTTTAATTAGCGTCCCATGTTATACAAAATTTTCCAAACATTTGATCTAAGCATAGTCTTTTATCGACAGTGTTTGAAGTAGCTTCCCTTGCTTCGGTTATGTGAGACAGTCAATGGATAACATAGATATAATTTTTGACGAGTTGAAACGAAATGAAATTGATGTCGATAAGCAAACTTTATCGTTTCATATAAATACAATGCTCAACCAACATCGAGATCTTTACCGTGAAATTGATGTAGATCTTGAACAAGTCTACAGAGAAATCAATGTTCCAAACACAGTCCGTTTCGACAACGAGCAAATATATTCTCGTATCTAATAGTTAACCTGCACCGTAGCACGAGAACGAACGAATATGCAGGTATGCAAATGTGTTTTGGTCAAAATCTGAAATCTGATTGGATTGCATAATTAATCACGCACGTATCGGACGAGAGTAAAGACGAGAGCGAACGAATATGTAATTAAAGTAAATAAACAAGAGTTAATTTGCATGATCATGAGTCATGACATTGTTTACAAATTGAAAGGCTCAAAGGCAATAAAAATATAAAGTTAAGACGTACATGAAGTTATTTATACTACCAAATTGACACGATTGCAATAATACGTATATATAGCATTGTTAAGATAAAAAAAAACTGAAGCATGCCTCCGAGACGAGATAGACGCATTGGAGAGGTAGAAAGGGTCTTAATACATGAACAATACAGGGTGTCTCAAAAAAACCGCTACCCTTCGAAATTAGAGGCTTTAGAAATTTCGCTTTGTCTGGCATATTTGCATGCAATTAGAAGCAAATAAGCAATTTTAAATTCCCAAGTGTACAAAATCGAGGCTTTTTCTAAAGCCTCTAATCTCTAAGGAAGGTTAGCGGTTGAGACACCCTGTATAGACGAAATGGTCCAGTTTGGGACATTGTTATAAATGACATCGCTCGAGATGAACGTTTTATGAATATTCCCGACAACGTGCAGGAGCTGTATGCTAATGCCGGTCAACGACCTGCGGTTCGACGACGAATTCGCGAATATTCAAGGGAGCAAAGGAAGTGAGTATAAACTCAGTTATATAGTTATTCTTCTTCGTGTGGCATAATCTATGTTTTCCATTGTACAAAAATGCAGCCTAAGGCTAAATTAGTTGTAAATTATTAATTTAGTGGACTATTAGAAAGAGTGAATGAGATGCAGTATGCCGATCGCCAAAATGCGTTTCAACGAGAAGCTGCTAATTTGGCAATTCGTCAAAGAATTGAAGGAGCTCAAGATGAAAATATAGCGAGCAATAACGGTCAAATCGGTGAAGTCCCTATCCCTCCAGCGCGATGGGAACCTGATGTTTCTGCTGGAACAGCAACCTGTACCCGACGACGACGGTAATCAGGATGACCAAGTTCCTATATATTTGCCATAACCGAATATTTGCCATGCATGCATGTATACGGTATTAATTGCTTAGTGTTGTTGCCGATGCAGGGGAAAGCGAAGTCTAACTGAATATTTTACAGAATATGGAATAGTATTTTGAATCGGCGGAAATTAATATATCTGCCGCCGAATAGTTTGAAAAGCTGAACTTATACAAGTTATAGGCATGTTTCAAACGTTGCGCTTCTTTGCCTTTCGCCAGTTTCGGCACATGGGAAACGCCACGATTGCACTAGGCCTGATTTGCATTAAGTTAATCTGGAATTTTAACAGGCTGTCGCATAGACGTATGCTGACACGCACAAGTGGATCTCTTGCTAACTTGTTTACAGCTTGTGTTCCGCGAGCCGGGTAGACTGTATATACTGCTGTTTCTACCGCTGTAAACAGCAATGACCAATGTATGTGTTTTATTGCTGTATTGATTGCATTACTCCCTTAAAACACCGCTTCTGTCACGGTCAGTATGGCTTGATATATTTAATATAAACAACAAACGAAAGCTTACAAGTATAGTTATAATCAGCTTATCTCATAGCCAATAGAAAACGTCTATCATACGAATGAGTACGACTCTGTCGTTCAGTTAATGAGGCTATTCGTTCGTTCTCGTGCTACGGTGCAGGTTAACTAATTAGACACTTTGCGCATGGAAGCCCGTTTACCAGACGACAAAACCGATAAATGCAAATCTCTAATCTCTGGCTTTCTGCGTCGCAAAAAAGTTACTTTGCGTGAAATACAATCGTTGACCGGTTTACTTAATTTTGCTTGCTCGGTAGTTGTCCCTGGCCGGGCTTTCTTGCGCCGTCTTATCGATTTGACAAAAGGCATCAAGTTCCCACACCACTTCATTCGTCTCACTAAATCGGTTAAGGCCGATCTTGCCATTTGGCAGTCCTTTTTGGACGATTTTAATGGCCGATCGTTTTTTCTCAGTGATGTTTGGAACGATTCGTTCAGTTTAAATCTATATACCGATGCTGCTGGTAGTTTGGGCTACGGTGCTATATTTGGCGATGAGTGGTTTTTCGGTGCGTGGCCTCCCAATTGGAGGCAATTAAATATCACGATTTTAGAATTTTACCCAATTGTACTCAGCGTACTTTTATGGGGAGATAAGATGCGAAACCAGCGTATCACCTTTTTTACGGATAATGCGGCATTGGTTGATATTATAAATAAAGCCACTTCACGTGATGTGACTGTTATGATATTTGTCCGCCGACTGGTGCTGGCATGTTTGAAATTTAACATTTTATTCCGCGCTCGCCATGTTCCGGGTGTCAAAAATGTTTTAGCTGACGCTTTATCTCGATTGCAGGTTTCGAAGTTCAAACAGCTAGCTCCGGTAGGTGTACAATCGTCACCAACGGTCATACCAGCTCAACTACTCCCGTACAACTGGCCGCTATAACAACTAAATTAGTTCAATCTAGTTTGCAGCCATCGTCGATCCCTACATATCGCCGGGCCTGGAAACTATATAGCCAATTTTCAAGTGCAGTTTTTCACTCAGCTTTAGTCCCACTGCCTATATCGCCTGCCAACTTAAGCCTATTTATTTCGTACATGTTCCAACGCAATTATGCGGCCTCGACGGCCAACACGTACGTTTCTGCACTGGGATATTGTCATCGTCTTGCGGGGGTGAACGACCCAACTAAAGTATTTTGGATTGTTGAAATGTTGAAAGGATACGGTAAGCTTGGGTCACGCATTGATACACGCATGCCCATAACTCTTCCTATCCTTCGCACCGTCTTACAACAAACTCCAACAATATGTTCGAGCGAGTATCGTGGGTACTTGTTCAAAGCTATGTGCACGACCGCATTTTTTGCCTTTTTACGAGTTGGGGAAATCACTTGTTGTCCCCGGTCACCGGACGTACTGCAATTGAATCAGGTCGTTCAACTCGTTGATAATGCGGGCAATATCAGCGGTTTAAAAATAATATTTTTTAATTATAAGCATTCTTACAACCAATCTAATGTCTCGCTCACACTTCAACGACGTTCAGACGTATGCCCAGTGCAGAGCTTGCTAGACTATTTTGCACATCGTGGTTTGGCTGATGGCCCCCTTTTTCAAACTCGTGACGGGCATGCAATTTCACGCAAAATGTTCACAGACCATTTAGCTATTATATTTCGCACGTGCGGTCTCGATGCAAACAAGTACAAAGGCCATAGTTTTCGCATCGGCGCGGCTACTTTTGCTGCCGAATGCGGTTTTTCCGATGCCCAAATACGACTAATGGGTCGTTGGAAATCCGACGCTTTCCGCAAGTATATTCGCGCTCCTAGCCTGTGACTTACATCAGACACTGCGCCTATACAGGCTGGGCTTTTTGGGGGGATTGATTATGGCTGCCCGTTGATAAACATTCCGGACTTAGTACAACTTGTCAGGTCGACGCAAGGGCAAGACCTGATATTATATAGGAATGTGCGTGTTAAGATACTAGGAATGTACGTATCACTTAATTACTAATTTACGTTCTCTGTGAGGCTAACGCATGGGCAAGGCTCACACAAATGTTCGCATTTAGCAGGTTGGCGGTCCCCTGACAGTTTAACGCATGGGCACGAACTGTCAGGTCGCTCACCATGTTTTTTTGCCTTTATAATGACAGTAATAATCCACGCACTGATTTGCTTTGTAGTTGTTTTTCTTTACAGGTATTAACTTCACTACATCTGCTGATCCCTTGTAACGATTGGATGGGGTTTGCCTCCTTTACCCAAGGAGACTTGTGGCGTATTTATTGACCCACCTTTTCTGTGCGAACTTTTAATAATTAACTTCGGTTAATAATTTGTTATGTTAATAATTATCTCATTGTTTTGAAAAATTAATAAATCGGCATGTGCGTTGCGCAAGACGCACATTGCCATAATTATTCCAGTTGCTGTCTGACTTGGTCAATTGCGCAACGTTCGCGCACAGAAAACAGAGCTAATCGTTACAAGATATCTTGCAGACCTAGTGTTAAGGAAAGGAAGCGATAAAGGAATTATTGGCATACCAATAAAGATTTTATTGCATCCTGCATCTAGTTTTGTAGATAAGGAGCTATTGTAATGGGACACATGGGTATTTTCCCCGTAATTAGTAGTCACATGAATGTAATGCGCAGGAAGCGGATAGGAGTGGCGATATAATCTACAGCAGTATGTGCATTAGTTCATTCTGCTCTTCAACCTGGTAGCGCAAGGTCAACTCTCTGGCTGAAGTCAATTTATAACCCGCCCTCCTCCCCGTTTTCTTGACGCAATATTATTGCATATGTACATTAGTTTAGTTATTAATTTCTAAGTGGTGGGCGTATTTATTGACCCACCTTTTCTGTGCGAACTTTTAATAATTAACTTCGGTTAATAATTTGTTATGTTAATAATTATCTCATTGTTTTGAAAAATTAATAAATCGGCATGTGCGTTGCGCAAGACGCACATTGCCATAATTATTCCAGTTGCTGTCTGACTTGGTCAATTGCGCAACGTTCGCGCACAGAAAACAGAGCTAATCGTTACAAGATATCTTGCAGACCTAGTGTTAAGGAAAGGAAGCGATAAAGCGATTGTTGCTTCTCGCAATTTCATAAACCTTATACTCCCCGGCGGGGAATCGAACCCCGGTCTCCCGCGTGACAGGCGGGGATACTCACCACTATACTACCGAGGACAGACGTTTTACAAAAGTGGAAATATTTCAAAAAATCTAGCATAAATCTCCTCAAGATATAAGTATATTTTTAATATTACAAAAACTACCAACGAAATCTGCTCTTACCATGCACATTCGCACGTAGTTTACGCGATTTACATTACGTCTTCCACTGTAGCATTTCGTTGTTTAATATTTCTGACAAGCTAATGAAATAAACAAGGCTAAGGCACATATGGTTTTAAAGGAATAATTTATAACCAATGGAAGCTTCATAGCAAAACTATAAAATAACAAATATTGGGGATAAAAACAGAAAGCGATTGTTGCTTCTCGCAATTTCATAAACCTTATACTCCCCGGCGGGGAATCGAACCCCGGTCTCCCGCGCGACAGGTGGGTATACTCACCACTATACTACCGAGAACAGACGTTTTAGACGAGTGGAAATATTTCAAAATAGCTAGGCAAGCGTAAATCTCCGCAAGATATAAGTATATTTTTAATATTACCAAATCTACCAATGAAATTTGCTATTACCATTCACATTCGCATGCTCTTTCATAGATTTACATTACGTCTTCCACTGTTATTATTCATTATTTCTGGCATGACAAAAAGAGAAGGTTTTGGTACATATGGTTGAAATGAACAATTTGTACCCAGGAGGAACTTAAATGCGAAACCATCAAGAAAACGAATATTAAGGATAAGAAATGAAGGCGATTGCTGCTTGTCGCAATTTCATAAACTTATACTCCCGGGGGGAATCGAACCCCGATCTCCCGCATGACAGGCGGGGATACTCACCACTATACTACCGAGGACAGACGTCAGGCACATATGGTTTTAAAGGAATAATTTGTAACCAATGATAGATAGATAGATAGATAGATAGATTTAATTAAGATAACACATAGCAGCCTATAAGGCTGAATTGCGTGCTATAATTTACACAGATTAATAAAATAGTTAATTAATTTATACTCTATTTACACATGAATTTTTAAAATACATAATTGTAGGGTAAAAATACGCTAATATAGTAGTTCAAGAGAATCAAGATCTAAAAGTTAGATTTTGTCATTAAAATGTCTAACGCATGAGGGTATAAAAGTGTTTTTAAATCTGTTTGTTTTGGTTTTTGGGAGGACAAAAGTTCTTGAATGTCTCAGATTGTAACTTGAAAGGCATCTTGGTGGTATGATATCGTGCATGTTAGCCACTGGTGTTGTGCTGATTTCAGTAAAAAGTTTCTCGCATGCATCGACACGCCTGTCACTCAGAGTTTTGATGCCACATTTAGATAAGCGATCCGCATAACTCATCTGTGGATAGATTATGGATTGAACACGCTTTTGGATCCGTTCCAGGGAGTTTGACAAATAAGAGGGTAGAGCAAAGTGGAATACTTGGCAGCTAAATTCCATAACTGGTCTAATGCAGGTAATGTAGAAGTTTAAAACATCAGTTTCAGGGACGTGGGCTCGTTTCAATTGAATGATAAAGTAGATGCGTTTGTTGGCTTTCTTAATAATGTTGTTGATATGTTGGTTCCACTTTAGATCACTGGTTATTGTCAGTCCTAAGATTCTGGCATGCTTGACTACTTCGATATGACCTGAGTTAATCTTTAGGCGAGGAAATTGTTTCTCAACTTTAGTGAAACTGATTACGATTTCCTTGCACTTCGAGGTATTTAGTTGCATCTTATTTTCTACCGACCAGTTTTGAACGCAATCGACTGCATCTTGAATATTACTGGATGAGTCTTTATGAATAATTTCTGATGCAGTAGTATCGTCAATGTATTTCCATCGCTCATGATGAGGAGGGCGGAGGTCATTTATCATAAGAATAAACATCCAGGGTCCCAGTTTAGTTCCCTGAGGGACACCGGAAGGAATATCAATCCATTCGGACATACAATCTCTTGCTAATTTCACTCGTTGTTGTCTGTTCATGAGGAAGTCGACCACCCATCGCTTGATGAAAGTTGGCATGGGTAAATTGATGACTTTTTTTGCTAAAATTTTGTGGTCAATCATGTCAAAAGCCTTTTTGTAATCAAATAATACCACTCTTACAGCATTTCCAGTTCCATCAGTGGCTTGAGACCAAGTATGAATCATTGAAATTAAAGCTTTGGTAGCAGAAGATCGAGGGATGCCACCAAATTGAAAGGGATCTATTACCGTAAGCACAGCTGGGGCGAAGTATTTTTCCACGACAAATTCCTCCGCAAGCTTAGATAGGACAGGAGTTAACAGACTTTACAGACTTTATATGGTATATATTTGATAAAAACGAGGAGCTCGAAATTTCATGTCAGTTCGTCATGAACGCATAACAATATCTGGAAGCTTCATAGCAAAATACCAACGGAAGCTTCATAGCAAAACGATCAAATTTCAAATATTAGGGATAAAAACGGAAAGCGATTGTTGCTTCTCGCACTTTCATATACCTTATACTCCCCGGCGGGGAATCGAACCCCGGTCTCCCGCGTGACAGGCGGGGATACTCACCACTATACTACCGAGGACAGACGTTTTACAAAAGTGGAAATATTTCAAAAAATCTAGCATAAATCTCCTCAAGATATAAGTATATTTTTAATATTACAAAAACTACCAACGAAATCTACTCTTACCATGCACATTCGCACGTTGTTTACGCGATTTACATTACGTCTTCCACTGTAGCATTTCGTTGTTTAATATTTCTGAAAAGTTAATGAAATAAACAAGGCTAAGGCACATATGGTTTTAAAGGAATGATTTGTAACCAGGGGAAGCTTCATAGCAAAACGATCAAATAACAAATATTAGGAATAAGAACAGAAAGCGATTGTTGCTACTCCCCGGCGGGGAATCGAACCCCGGTCTCCCGCGTGACAGGCGGGGATACTCACCACTATACTACCGAGGACAGACGTTTTACACGAGTGGAAATATTTCAAAATAGCTGGCGTAAATCTCCGCAAGATATAAGTATATTTTTAATATTACCAAATCTACCAACGAAATTTGCTATTACCATTCACATTCGCATGCACTTTCGGAGATTTACATTACGTCTTGCACTGTCCTTATTCGTTATTTCTGGCACGATAAAAATCGAAGGCCTTGGTACATATGGTTTTAAATGAATAATTTGTTCCCAGCAGGAACTTAAGAGCAAAACCATAAAGAAAACAAATATTAAGGATAAGAAATGAAGGCGATTGTTGCTTCTCGCAATTTCATAAACTTATACTACCCGGCGGGGAATCGAACTTCGGTCTCCCGCGTGACAGGTGGGGATACTCACAACTATACTACCGAGGACAGACGTTTTACAAACGTGGAAATATTTCAAAAAAGCTAGCATAAATCTCCGCAAGATATAAGTATATTTTTAAAGCTACAAAAACTACCAACGAAATCTGCTCTTACCATGCACATTCGCACGTAGTTTACGCGATTTACATTACGTCTTCCACTGTAGCATTTCGTTGTTTAATATTTCTGACAAGCTAATGAAATAAACAAGGCTAAGGCACATATGGTTTTAAACGAATAATTTGTAACCAGGGGAAGCTTCATAGCAAAACGATCAAATAACAAATATTAGGGGTAAGAACAGAAAGCGATTGTTGCTTCTCGCAATTTCATAAACCTTATACTCCCGGGGGGGAATCGAACCCCGGTCTCCCGCGTGACAGGCGGGGATACTCACCACTATACTACCGAGGACAGACGTTTTACAAAACTGGAAATATTTCAAAAAAGCTAGCTTAAATCTTCCCAAGATATAAGTATATTTTTAATAATACTAAAACTACCAACGAAATCTGTTCTTACCATGCACATTCGCACGTAGTTTCCGAGATTTACATTACATCTTCCACTGTAGCATTTCGTTGTTTAATATTTCTGACAAGCTAATGAAATAAACAAGGCTAAGGCACATATGGTTTTAAAGGAATAATTTGTAGCCAATGGAAGCTTCATAGCAAAACCATAAAGAAAACAAATATTAAGGATAAGAAATGAAGGCGATTGTTGCTTCTCGCAATTTCATAAACTTACACTACCCGGCGGGGAATCGAACCTCGGTCTCCCGCGTGACAGGCGGGGATACTCACCACTATACCACCAAGGACAGACGTTTTACAAAAGTGGAAATATTTCAAAAAATCTAGCATAAATCTCCTCAAGATATAAGTATATTTTTAATACTACAAAAACTACGAACGAAATCTGCTCTTACCATGCACATTCGCACGTAGTTTATGCGATTTACATTACGTCTTCCACTGTAGCATTTCGTTGTTTAATATTTCTGACAAGCTAATGAAATAAACAAGGCTAAGGCACATATTGTTTTAAAGGAATAATTTATAACCAATGGAAGCTTCATAGCAAAAATATAAAGTAACAAATATTGGGGATAAAAACAGAAAGCGATTGTTGCTTCTCGCAATTTCATAAACCTTATACTCCCCGGCGGGGAATCGAACCCCGGTCTCCCGCGCGACAGGTGGGTATACTCACCACTATACTACCGAGAACAGACGTTTTACACGAGTGGAAATATTTCAAAATAGCTAGGCAAGCGTAAATCTCCGCAAGATATAAGTATATTTTTAATATTACCAAATCTACCAATGAAATTTGCTATTACCATTCACATTCGCATGCTCTTTCATAGATTTACATTACGTCTTCCACTGTTATTATTCGTTATTTCTGGCACGACAAAAAGAGAAGGTTTTGGTACATATGGTTGAAATGAATAATTTGTACCCAGGAGGAACTTAAATGCGAAACTATCAAGAAAACGAATATTAAGGATAAGAAATGAAGGCGATTGCTGCTTGTCGCAATTTCATAAACCTTATACTCCCGGGGGGGAATCGAACCCCGATCTCCCGCATGACAGGCGGGGATACTCACCACTATACTACCGAGGACAGACGTCAGGCACATATGGTTTTAAAGGAATAATTTGTAACCAATGGAAGCTTCATAGCAAAACGATCAAATTTCAAATATTAGGGATAAAAACGGAAAGCGATTGTTGCTTCTCGCAATTTCATATACCTTATAACTCCCCGGCGGGGAATCGAACCCCGGTCTCCCGCGTGACAGGCGGGGATACTCACCACTATACTACCGAGGACAGACGTTTTACAAAAGTGGAAATATTTCAAAAAATCTAGCATAAATCTCCTCAAGATATAAGTATATTTTTAATATTACAAAAACTACCAACGAAATCTACTCTTACCATGCACATTCGCACGTAGTTTACGCGATTTACATTACGTCTTCCACTGTAGCATTTCGTTGTTTAATATTTCTGAAAAGCTAATGAAATAAACAAGGCTAAGGCACATATGGTTTTAAAGGAATGATTTGTAACCAGGGGAAGCTTCATAGCAAAACGATCAAATAACAAATATTAGGAATAAGAACAGAAAGCGATTGTTGCTACTCCCCGGCGGGGAATCGAACCCCGGTCTCCCGCGTGACAAGCGGGGATACTCACCACTATACTACCGAGGACAGACGTTTTACAAAAGTGGAAATGTTTCAAAAAATCTAGCATAAATCTCCTCAAGATATAAGTATATTTTTAATATTACAAAAACTACCAACGAAATCTACTCTTACCATGCACATTCGCACGTAGTTTACGCGATTTACATTACGTCTTCCACTGTAGCATTTCGTTGTTTAATATTTCTGAAAAGCTAATGAAATAAACAAGGCTAAGGCACATATGGTTTTAAAGGAATGATTTGTAACCAGGGGAAGCTTCATAGCAAAACGATCAAATAACAAATATTAGGAATAAGAACAGAAAGCGATTGTTGCTACTCCCCGGCGGGGAATCGAACCCCGGTCTCCCGCGTGACAAGCGGGGATACTCACCACTATACTACCGAGGACAGACGTTTTACACGAGTGGAAATATTTCAAAATAGCTGGCGTAAATCTCCGCAAGATATAAGTATATTTTTAATATTACCAAATCTACCAACGAAATTTGCTATTACCATTCACATTCGCATGCACTTTCGGAGATTTACATTACGTCTTGCACTGTCCTTATTCGTTATTTGTGGCACGACAAAAATCGAAGGCCTTGGTACATATGGTTTTAAATGAACAATTTGTTCCCAGCAGGAACTTAAGAGCAAAACCATAAAGAAAACAAATATTAAGGATAAGAAATGAAGGCGATTGTTGCTTCTCGCAATTTCATAAACTTATACTACCCGGCGGGGAATCGAACTTCGGTCTCCCGCGTGACAGGCGGGGATACTCACAACTATACTACCGAGGACAGACGTTTTACAAAAGTGGAAATATTTCAAAAAATCTAGCATCTCCTCAAGATATAAGTATATTTTTAATATTACAAAAACTACCAACGAAATCGCTCTTACCATGCACATTCGCACGTAGTTTACGCGATTTACATTACGTCTTCCACTGTAGCATTTCGTTGTTTAATATTTCTGACAAGCTAATGAAATAAACAAGGCTAAGGCACATATGGTTTTAAAGGAATAATTTATAACCAATCGAAGCTTCATAGCAAAACTATAAAATAACAAATATTGTGGATAAAAACAGAAAGCGATTGTTGCTTCTCGCAATTTCATAAACCTTATACTCCCCGGCGGGGAATCGAACCCCGGTCTCCCGCGCGACAGGCGGGTATACTCACCACTATACTACCGAGAACAGACGTTTTACACGAGTGGAAATATTTCAAAATAGCTAGGCAAGCGAAAATCTCCGCAAGATATAAGTATATTTTTAATATTACCAAATCTGCCAATGAAATTTGCTATTACCATTCACATGCATTCGCATGCTCTTTCATAGATTTATATTACGTCTTCCACTGTTATTATTCGTTATTTCTGGCACGACAAAAAGAGAAGGTTTTGGTACATATGGTTGAAATGAACAATTTGTACCCAGGAGGAACTTAAATGCGAAACCATCAAGAAAACGAATATTAAGGATAAGAAATGAAGGCGATTGCTGCTTGTCGCAATTTCATAAACCTTATACTCCCGGGGGGGAATCGAACCCCGATCTCCCGCATGACAGGCGGGGATACTCACCACTATACTACCGAGGACAGACGTCAGGCACATATGGTTTTAAAGGAATAATTTGTAACCAATGGAAGCTTCAGAGCAAAACCATCAAATTTCAAATATTAGGGATAAAAACGGAAAGCGATTGTTGCTTCTCGCAATTTCATATACCTTATACTCGGGGGAATCGAACGCCGGTCTCCCGCGTGACAAGCGGGGATACTCACCACTATACTACCGAGGACAGACGTTTTACAAAAGTGGAAATGTTTCAAAAAATCTGGCATAAATCTCCTCAAGATATAAGTATATTTTTAATATTACAAAAACTACCAACGAAATCTACTCTTACCATGCACATTCGCACGTAGTTTACGCGATTTACATTACGTCTTCCACTGTAGCATTTCGTTGTTTAATATTTCTGAAAAGCTAATGAAATAAACAAGGCTAAGGCACATATGGTTTTAAAGGAATGATTTGTAACCAGGGGAAGCTTCATAGCAAAACGATCAAATAACAAATATTAGGGATAAGAACAGAAAGCGATTGTTGCTACTCCCCGGCGGGGAATCGAACCCCGGTGTCCCGCGTGACAGGCGGGGATACTCACCACTATACTACCGAGGACAGACGTTTTACAAAAGTGGAAATATTTCAAAAAATCTAGCATAAATCTCCGCAAGATATAAGTATATTTTTAATATTACCAAATCTACCAACGAAATTTGCTATTACCATTCACATTCGCATGCACTTTCGGAGATTTACATTACGTCTTGCACTGTCCTTATTCGTTATTTCTGGCACGACAAAAATCGAAGGCCTTGGTACATATGGTTTTAAATGAACAATTTGTTCCCAGCAGGAACTTAAGAGCAAAACCATAAAGAAAACAAATATTAAGGATAAGAAATGAAGGCGATTGTTGCTTCTCGCAATTTCATAAACTTATACTACCCGGCGGGGAATCGAACCTCGGTCTCCCGCGTGACAGGCGGGGGTACTCACCACTATACTACCGAGGACAGACGTTTTACACAAGTGGAAATATTTCAAAAAATCTAGCATAAATCTCCTCAAGATATAAGTATATTTTTAATACTACAAAAACTACGAACGAAATCTGCTCTTACCATGCACATTCGCACGTAGTTTACGCGATTTACATTACGTCTTCCACTGTAGCATTTCGTTGTTTAATATTTCTGACAAGCTAACGAAATAAACAAGGCTAAGGCACATATGGTTTTAAAGGAATAATTTGTAACCAATGGAGCTTCATAGCAAAACGATCAAATTTCAAATATTAGGGATAAAAACGGAAAGCGATTGTTGCTTCTCGCAATTTCATATACCTTATACTCCCCGGCGGGGAATCGAACCCCGGTCTCCCGCGTGACAGGTGGGGATACTCACCACTATACTACCGAGGACAGACGTTTTACAAAAGTGGAAATATTTCAAAAAATCTAGCATAAATCTCCTCTAGATATAAGTATATTTTTATTATTACAAAAACTACCAACGACATCTGCTCTTACCATGCACATTCGCACGTAGTTTACGCGATTTACATTACGTCTTCCACTGTAGCATTTCGTTGTTTAATATTTCTGACAAGCTAATGAAATAAACAAGGCTAAGGCACATATGGTTTTAAAGGAATAATTTATAACCAATCGAAGCTTCATAGCAAAACTATAAAATAACAAATATTGGGGATAAAAACAGAAAGCGATTGTTGCTTCTCGCAATTTCATAAACCTTATACTCCCCGGCGGGGAATCGAACCCGGTCTCCGCGCGACAGGCGGGTATACTCACCACTATACTACCGAGAACAGACGTTTTACACGAGTGGAAATATTTCAAAATAGCTAGGCAAGCGTAAATCTCCGCAAGATATAAGTATATTTTTAATATTACCAAATCTGCCAATGAAATTTGCTATTACCATTCACATTCGCATGCTCTTTCATAGATTTATATTACGTCTTCCACTGTTATTATTCGTTATTTCTGGCACGACAAAAAGAGAAGGTTTTGGTACATATGGTTGAAATGAACAATTTGTACCCAGGAGGAACTTAAATGCGAAACCATCAAGAAAACGAATATTAAGGATAAGAAATGAAGGCGATTGCTGCTTGTCGCAATTTCATAAACCTTATACTCCCGGGGGGGAATCGAACCCCGATCTCCCGCATGACAGGCGGGGATACTCACCACTATACTACCGAGGACAGACGTCAGGCACATATGGTTTTAAAGGAATAATTTGTAACCAATGGAAGCTTCATAGCAAAACCATCAAATTTCAAATATTAGGGATAAAAACGGAAAGCGATTGTTGCTTCTCGCAATTTCATATACCTTATACTCCCCGGCGGGGAATCGAACCCCGGTCTCCCGCGTGACAGGCGGGGATACTCACCACTATACTACCGAGGACAGACGTTTTACAAAAGTGGAAATATTTCAAAAAATCTGGCGTAAATCTCCTCAAGATATAAGTATATTTTTAATATTACAAAAAGTACCAACGAAATCTGCTCTTACCATGCACATTCGCACGTAGTTTACGAGATTTACATTACGTCTTCCACTGCAGCATTTCGTTGTTTAATATTTCTGAAAAGCTAATGAAATAAACAAGGCTAAGGCGCATATGGTTTTAAAGGAATAATTTGTAACCAGGGGAAGCTTCATAGCAAAACGATCAAATAACAAATATTAGGGATAAGAACAGAAAGCGATTGTTGCTACTCCCGGCGGGGAATCGAACCCAGGTCTCCCGCGTGACAGGCTACTCACCACTATACTAACGAGGACAGACGTTTTACAAAAGTGGAAATATTTCAAAAAATCTAGCATAAATCTCCTCAAGATATAAGTATATTTTTAATATTAAAAAAACTACCAACGAAATCTGCTCTTACCATGCACATTCGCACGTAGTTTACGCGATTTACATTACGTCTTCCACTGTAGCATTTCGTTGTTTAATATTTCTGACAAGCTAATGAAATAAACAAGGCTAAGGCACATATTGTTTTAAAGGAATAATTTGTAACCAATGGAAGCTTCATAGCAATACGATCAAATAACAAATATTAGGGATAAAAACAGAAAGCGATTGTTGCTTCTCGCAATTTCATAAACCTTACACTCCCATGATGCGGGGAATCGATCCCCGGTCTCCCGCGTAACAGGCGGGGATACTCACCAGTATACTACCGAGGACAGACGTTTTACAAAAGTGGAAATATTTCAAAAAAGCTAGCATAAATCTTCGCAAGATATAAGTATATTTTTAATGCTACAAAAACTACCAACGAAATCTGCTCTTACCATGCACATTCGCACGTAGTTTCCGAGATTTACATTACGTCTTCCACTGTAGCATTTCGTTGTTTAATATTTGTGACAAGCTAATGAAATAAACAAGGCTAAGGCACATATGGTTTTAAAGGAATAATTTGTAACCAGGGGAAGCTTCATAGCAAAACGATCAAATAACAAATATTAGGATAAGAACAGAAAGCGATTGTTGCTACTCCCCGGCGGGGAATCGAACCCCGGTCTCCCGCGTGACAGGCGGGGATACTCACCACTATACTACCGAGGACAGACGTTTTACACGAGTGGAAATATTTCAAAATAGCTAGCATAAATCTCCGCCAGATATAAGTGTATTTTTATATTACCAAATCTACCAACGAAATTTGCTATTACCATTCACATTCGCATGCACTTTCGGAGATTTACATTACGTCTTCCACTGTCCTTATTCGTTATTTCTTGCACAACAAAAATGGAAGGCCTTGGTACATATGGTTTGAAATGAACAATTTGTACCCAGCAGGAACTTAAGAGCAAAACCATAAAGAAAACAAATATTAAGGATAAGAAATGAAGGCGATTGTTGCTTCTAGCAATTTCATAAAACGTATACTACCCGGCGGGGAATCGAATCCCGGTCTCCCGCGTGACAGGCGGGGATACTCACCACTATATGACCGAGGACAGACGTTTTACAAACGTGGAAATATTTCAAAAAAACTAGCATAAATCCCGAAAGATATAAGTATATTTTTAATGCTACAAAAACTACCAACGAAATCTGCTCTTACCATGCACATTCGCACGTAGTTTACGCGATTTACATTACGTCTTCCACTGTAGCATTTCGTTGTTTAATATTTCTGAAAAGCTAATGAAATAAACAAGGCTAAGGCACATATGGTTTTAAAGGAATGATTTGTAACCAGGGGAAGCTTCATAGCAAAACGATCAAATAACAAATATTAGGGATGAGAACAGAAAGCGATTGTTGCTACTCCCCGGCGGGGAATCGAACCCCGGTCTCCCGCGTGACAGGCGGGGATACTCACCACTATACTACCGAGGACAGACGTTTTACAAAAGTGGAAATATTTCAAAAAATCTAGCATAAATCTCCGCAAGATATAAGTATATTTTTAATATTACCAAATCTACCAACGAAATTTGCTATTACCATTCACATTCGCATGCACTTTCGGAGATTTACATTACGTCTTGCACTGTCCTTATTCGTTATTTCTGGCACGACAAAAATCGAAGGCCTTGGTACATATGGTTTTAAATGAACAATTTGTTCCCAGCAGGAACTTAAGAGCAAAACCATAAAGAAAACAAATATTAAGGATAAGAAATGAAGGCGATTGTTGCTTCTCGCAATTTCATAAACTTATACTACCCGGCGGGGAATCGAACCTCGGTCTCCCACGTGACAGGCGGGGGTACTCACCACTATACTACCGAGGACAGACGTTTTACACAAGTGGAAATATTTCAAAAAATCTAGCATAAATCTCCTCAAGATATAAGTATATTTTTAATACTACAAAAACTACGAACGAAATCTGCTCTTACCATGCACATTCGCACGTAGTTTACGCGATTTACATTACGTCTTCCACTGTAGCATTTCGTTGTTTAATATTTCTGACAAGCTAACGAAATAAACAAGGCTAAGGCACATATGGTTTTAAAGGAATAATTTGTAACCAATGGAGCTTCATAACAAAACGATCAAATTTCAAATATTAGGGATAAAAACGGAAAGCGATTGTTGCTTCTCGCAATTTCATATACCTTATACTCCCCGGGAATCGAACCCCGGTCTCCCGCGTGACAGGTGGGGATACTCACCACTATACTACCGAGGACAGACGTTTTACAAAAGTGGAAATATTTCAAAAAATCTAGCATAAATCTCCTCTAGATATAAGTATATTTTTATTATTACAAAAACTACCAACGACATCTGCTCTTACCATGCACATTCGCACGTAGTTTACGCGATTTACATTACGTCTTCCACTGTAGCATTTCGTTGTTTAATATTTCTGACAAGCTAATGAAATAAACAAGGCTAAGGCACATATGGTTTTAAAGGAATAATTTATAACCAATCGAAGCTTCATAGCAAAACTATAAAATAACAAATATTGGGGATAAAAACAGAAAGCGATTGTTGCTTCTCGCAATTTCATAAACCTTATACTCCCCGGCGAATCGAACCCCGGTCTCCCGCGCGACAGGCGGGTATACTCACCACTATACTACCGAGAACAGACGTTTTACACGAGTGGAAATTTTTCAAAATAGCTAGGCAAGCGTAAATCTCCGCAAGATATAAGTATATTTTTAATATTACCAAATCTGCCAATGAAATTTGCTATTACCATTCACATTCGCATGCTCTTTCATAGATTTATATTACGTCTTCCACTGTTATTATTCGTTATTTCTGGCACGACAAAAAGAGAAGGTTTTGGTACATATGGTTGAAATGAACAATTTGTACCCAGGAGGAACTTAAATGCGAAACCATCAAGAAAACGAATATTAAGGATAAGAAATGAAGGCGATTGCTGCTTGTCGCAATTTCATAAACCTTATACTCCCGGGAATCGAACCCCGATCTCCCGCATGACAGGCGGGGATACTCACCACTATACTACCGAGGACAGACGTCAGGCACATATGGTTTTAAAGGAATAATTTGTAACCAATGGAAGCTTCATAGCAAAACCATCAAATTTCAAATATTAGGGATAAAAACGGAAAGCGATTGTTGCTTCTCGCAATTTCATATACCTTATACTCCCCGGCGAATCGAACCCGGTCTCCCGCGTGACAGGCGGGGATACTCACCACTATACTACCGAGGACAGACGTTTGACAAAAGTGGAAATATTTCAAAAAATCTGGCGTAAATCTCCTCAAGATATAAGTATATTTTTAATATTACAAAAAGTACCAACGAAATCTGCTCTTACCATGCACATTCGCACGTAGTTTACGCGATTTACATTACGTCTTCCACTGCAGCATTTCGTTGTTTAATATTTCTGAAAAGCTAATGAAATAAACAAGGCTAAGGCACATATGGTTTTAAAGGAATAATTTGTAACCAGGGGAAGCTTCATAGCAAAACGATCAAATAACAAATATTAGGGATAAGAACAGAAAGCGATTGTTGCTACTCCCCGGCGGGGAATCGAACCCCGGTCTCCCGCGTGACAGGCTGGGATACTCACCACTATACTACCGAGGACAGACGTTTTACAAAAGTGGAAATATTTCAAAAAATCTAGCATAAATCTCCTCAAGATATAAGTATATTTTTAATATTAAAAAAACTACCAACGAAATCTGCTCTTACCATGCACATTCGCACGTAGTTTACGCGATTTACATTACGTCTTCCACTGTAGCATTTCGTTGTTTAATATTTCTGACAAGCTAATGAAATAAACAAGGCTAAGGCACATATTGTTTTAAAGGAATAATTTGTAACCAATGGAAGCTTCATAGCAATACGATCAAATAACAAATATTAGGGATAAAAAGAGAAAGCGATTGTTGCTTCTCGCCGGCGGGGAATCGAACCCCGGTCTCCCGCGTGACAGGCGGGGATACTCACCACTATACTACCGAGGACAGACGTTTTACACGAGTGGAAATATTTCAAAATAGCTAGCATAAATCTCCGCCAGATATAAGTGTATTTTTATGTTACCAAATCTACCAACGAAATTTGCTATTACCATTCACATTCGCATGCACTTTCGGAGATTTACATTACGTCTTCCACTGTCCTTATTCGTTATTTCTTGCACAACAAAAATAGAAGGCCTTGGTACATATGGTTTGAAATGAACAATTTGTACCCAGCAGGAACTTAAGAGCAAAACCATAAAGAAAACAAATATTAAGGATAGCAAATGTCTTCCACTGTAGCATTTCGTTGTTTAATATTTCTGACAAGTTAATGAAATAAACAAGGCTAAGGCACATATTGTTTTAAAGGAATAATTTGTAACCAGTGGAAGCTTCATAGCAATACGATCAAATAACAAATATTAGGGATAAAACAGAAAGCGATTGTTGCTTCTCTCAATTTGATAAACCTTACACTCCCATGAGGCGGGGAATCGAACCGGTCTCCTCGTGACAGGCGGGGAAACTCACCACTATACTACCGAGGACAGACGTTTTACAAAAGTGGAAATATTTCAAAAAAGCTAGCATAAATCTCCGCAAGATATAAGTATATTTTTAATACTACAAAAACTACCAACGAAATCTGCTCTTACCATGCACATTCGCACGTAGTTTCCGAGATTTACATTACGTCTTCCACTGTAGCATTTCGTTGTTTAATATTTCTGACAAGCTAATGAAATAAACAAGGCTAAGGCACATATGGTTTTAAAGGAATAATTTGTAACCAATGGAAGCTTCATAGCAAAACGATCAAATTTCAAATATTAGGGATAAAAACGTAAAGCGATTGTTGCTTCTCGCAATTTCATATACCTTATACTCCCCGGCGGGGAATCGAACCCCGGTCTCCCGCGTGACAAGCGGGGATACTCACCACTATACTACCGAGGACAGACGTTTTACAAAAGTGGAAATATTTCAAAAAATCTAGCATAAATCTCCTCAAGATATAAGTATATTTTTAATATTAAAAAAACTACCAACGAAATCTGCTCTTACCATGCACATTCGCACGTAGTTTACGCGATTTACATTACGTCTTCCACTGTAGCATTTCGTTGTTTAATATTTCTGACAAGCTAATGAAATAAACAAGGCTAAGGCACATATTGTTTTAAAGGAATAATTTGTAACCAATGGAAGCTTCATAGCAATACGATCAAATAACAAATATTAGGGATAAGAACAGAAAGCGATTGTTGCTACTCCCCGGCGGGGAATCGAACCCCGGTCTCCCGCGTGACAGGCGGGGATACTCACCACTATACTACCGAGGACAGACGTTTTACAAACGTGGAAATATTTCAAAAAAGCTAGCATAAATCTCCGCAAGATATAAGTATATTTTTAATGCTACAAAAACTACCAACGAAATCTGTTCTTACCATGGACATTCGCACATAGTTTCCGAGATTTACATTACGTCTTCCACTGTAGCATTTCGTTGTTTAATATTTCTGACAAGCTAATGAAATAAACAAGGCTAAGGCACATATGGTTTTAAAGGAATAATTTGTAACCAGGGGAAGCTTCATAGCAAAACCGACGATCAAATAACAAATATTAGTAGGGATAAGAACAGAAAGCGATTGTTGCTACTCCCCGGCGGGGAATCGAACCACGGTCTCCCGCGTGACAGGCGGGGATACTCACCACTATACTACCTAGGACAGACGTTTTACACGAGTGGAAATATTTCAAAATAGCTGGCGTAAATCTCCGCAAGATATAAGTATATTTTTAATATTAGCAAATCTACCAACGAAATTTGCTATTACCATTCACATTCGCATGCACTTTCGGAGATTTACATTACGTCTTGCACTGTCCTTATTCGTTATTTCTGGCACGATAAAAATCGAAGGCCTTGGTACATATGGTTTTAAATGAACAATTTGTTCCCAGCAGAAACTTAAGAGCAAAACCATAAAGAAAACAAATATTAAGGATAAGAAATGAAGGCGATTGTTGCTTCTCGCAATTTCATAAACTTATACTCCCCGGCGGGGAATCGAACCCCGGTCTCCCGCTTGACAGGCGGGGATAGTCACCACTATACTACAGAGGACAGACGTTTTACCAACGTGGAAATATTTCAAAAAATCTAGCATAAATCTCCTCAAGATATAACTATATTTTTAATACTACAAAAACTACGAACGAAATCTGCTTTTACCATGCACATTCGCACGTAGTATACGCGATTAACATTACGTCTTCCACTGTAGCATTTCGTTGTTTAATATTTCTGACAAGCTAACGAAATAAACAAGGCTAAGGCACATATGGTTTTAAAGGAATAATTTGTAACCAGGGGAAGCTACATAGCAAAACGATCAAATAACAAATATTAGGGATAAGAACAGAAAGCGATTGTTGCTACTCCCCGGCGGGGAATCGAACCCCGGTCTCCCGCGTGACAGGCGGGGATACTCACCACTATACTACCGAGGACAGACGTTTTACACGACTGGAAATATTTCAAAATAGCTAGCATAAATCTCCGCCAGATATAAGTGTATTTTTATATTACCAAATCTACCAACGAAATTTGCTATTACCATTCACATTCGCATGCACTTTCGGAGATTTACATTACGTCTTCCACTGTCCTTATTCGTTATTTCTTGCACAACAAAAATAGAAGGCCTTGGTACATATGGTTTGAAATGAACAATTTGTACCCAGCAGGAACTTAAGAGCAAAACCATAAAGAAAACAAATATTAAGGATAAGAAATGAAGGCGATTGTTGCTTCTAGCAATTTCATAAAACGTATACTACCCGGCGGGGAATCGGACCCCGGTCTCCCGCGTGACAGGCGGGGATACTCACCACTATATGACCGTGGACAGACGTTTTACAAACGTGGAAATATTTCAAAAAAGCTAGCATAAATCTCCGCAAGATATAAGTATATTTTTAATGCTACAAAACTACCAACGAAATCTGCTCTTACCATGCACATTCGCACGTAGTTTCCGAGATTTACATTACGTCTTCCACTGTAGCATTTCGTTGTTTAATATTTCTGACAAGCTAATGAAATAAACAAGGCTAAGGCACATATTGTTTTAAAGGAATAATTTGTAACCAATGGAAGCTTCATAGCAATACGATCAAATAACAAATATTAGGGATAAAAACAGAAAGCGATTGTTGCTTCTCGCAATTTCATAAACCTTACACTCCCATGAGGCGGGGAATCGAACCCCGGTGACCCGCGTGACAGGCGGGGATACTCACCACTATACTACCGAGGACAGACGTTTTCCAAAGTGGAAATATTTCAAAAAAGCTAGCATAAATCTCCGCAAGATATAAGTATATTTTTAATACTACAAAAACTACCAACGAAATCTGCTCTTACCATGCACATTCGCACGTAGTTTCCGAGATTTACATTACGTCTTCCACTGTAGCATCTCGTTGTTTAATATTTGTGACAAGCTAATGAAATAAACAAGGCTAAGGCACATACGGTTTTAAAGGAATAATTTGTAACCAGGGGAAGCTTCATAGCAAAACGATCAAATAACAAATATTAGGGATAAGAACAGAAAGCGATTGTTGCTACTCCCCGGCGGGGAATCGAACCCCGGTCTCCCGCGTGACAGGCGGGGATACTCACCACTATATGACCGAGGACAGACGTTTTACAAACGTGGAAATATTTCAAAAAAGCTAGCATAAATCTCCGCAAGATATAAGTATATTTTTAATGCTACAAAAACTACCAACGAAATCTGCTCTTACCATGCACATTCGCACGTAGTTTACGCGATTTACATTACGTCTTCCACTGTAGCATTTCGTTGTTTAATATTTCTGACAAGCTAATGAAATAAACAAGGCTAAGGCACATATGGTTTTAAAGGAATAATTTGTAACCAGGGGAAGCTTCATAGCAAAACGATCAAATAACAAATATTAGGGATAAGAACAGAAAGCGATTGTTGCTACTCCCCGGCGGGGAATCGAACCCCGGTCTCCCGCGTGACAGGCGGGGATACTCACCACTATACTACCGAGGACAGACGTTTTACAAAAGTGGAAATATTTCAAAAAAGCTAGCATAAATCTCCGCAAGATATAAGTATATTTTTAATACTACAAAAACTACCAACGAAATCTGCTCTTACCATGCACATTCGCACGTAGTTTCCGAGATTTACATAACGTCTTCCACTGTAGCATTTCGTTGTTTAATATTTCTGACAAGCTAATGAAATAAACAAGGCTAAGGCACATATGGTTTTAAAGGAATAATTTGTAACCAGGGGAAGCTTCATAGCAAAACCGGCGATCAAATAACAAATATTAGTAGGGATAAGAACAGAAAGCGAGTGTTGCTACTCCCCGGCGGGGAATCGAACCACGGTCTCCCGCGTGACAGGCGGGGATACTCACCACTATACTACCTAGGACAGACGTTTTACACGAGTGGAAATATTTCAAAATAGCTGGCGTAAATCTCCGCAAGATATAAGTATATTTTTAATATTAGCAAATCTACCAACGAAATTTGCTATTACCATTCACATTCGCATGCACTTTCGGAGATTTACATTACGTCTTGCACTGTCCTTATTCGTTATTTCTGGCACGACAAAAATCGAAGGCCTTGGTACATATGGTTTTAAATGAACAATTTGTTCCCAGCAGAAACTTAAGAGCAAAACCATAAAGAAAACAACTCTTTATCGTTTTTCGCCTTGCGCCGTAATTACGATCGGTTGTTTCAAAATGTAAATATCGCCAGACGTGTTTATTCTCTGGCAACAGGACACGCGTCATTCGATAGCTTATGACTTCCTCTTTAAAATTATATTTAGTTTGTCCCGGTTCATATTACATATCCAAATTAATTTGCAACATGTTCATAAATTATCTAAAAATTTTACAATTATTGTTAAAATAACCCTGAATTGCCAGAACAGGGTTCAGAATTTTCGAGCAAATGTTAGCAAATTTTGGACCAAAATTGTAGCTCATATAAAAAGGAATATTATTGGAAAGTTTCATTGCATTTGAAGAAGTAGAAGTATTTTATTTTATTTTTTGAATGTCGCATGCAAAATGCCGAGATCGTTGAAATTTGATTCCCGCACGCGGAAATTAATTACGAAATGCCATATAAGGTCAGTGTTGATTGCTATAAACCAATGAAAATCCGCCATCTAGGCAATTACATCACGCGGAATCGATTGCCGGTACTTTCAATACGCTAGGATGCAAAGCCGCGGAGATTTAGCTTCCGAAGTTGCCCGAGCGTGCGCCGACAAAACCGGGATTTCGCAATTAGACGGGATTTTCACGAGAAAAGTCGAGAATTGTCATAAAATGGCTAGTTTATTTAGTATGGATATTTAAATACATCCTTTCGAACAGGATTTTCAAGAGCTATCCAATGGTCACACTTAGGAGTTTGTAGCGTGTAAACCAAAGGTAGGAAAGCGAAATGAATATATAATTAGTTTGTATTATTGTTAATTTGTAAACAATACAAAGTTCAGAGGTGTTTGCAAGGGGCTAAATTGGCCGCGTAGCATTGTAAACAAACACAATTTACTTCGCTAAAGACATCGTAAAACGCTGAATCGAACGGTGGTATTTTCATCTACATAGCATGCACTGAACCGAAGATATGAACCTGCAAAATATAGGGCGATATCGCCCTAAAAACATTAGCACCAAACAAAAAGGAGTAAAAGGATAAGAAATGAAGGCGATTGTTGCTTCTCGCAATTTCATAAACTTATACTCCCCGGCGGGGAATCGAACCCCGGTCTCCCGCGTGACAGGCGGGGATAGTCACCACTATACTACAGAGGACAGACGTTTTACCAAAGTGGAAATATTTCAAAAAATCTAGCATAAATCTCCTCAAGATATAACTATATTTTTAATACTACAAAAACTACGAAGGAAATCTGCTCTTACCATGCACATTCGCACGTAGTTTACGCGATTTACATTACGTCTTCCACTGTAGCATTTCGTTGTTTAATATTTCTGACAAGCTAATGAAATAAACAAGGCTAAGGCACATATTGTTTTATAGGAATAATTTGTAACCAATGGAAGCTTCATAGCAATACGATCAAATAACAAATATTAGGGATAAAAACAGAAATCGATTGTTGCTTCTCGCAATTTCATAAACCTTACACTCCCATGAGGCGGGGAATCGAACCCCGGTGACCCGCGTGACAGGCGGGGATACTCACCACTATACTACCGTGGACAGACGTTTTCCAAAGTGGAAATATTTCAAAAAAGCTAGCATAAATCTCCGCAAGATATAAGTATATTTTTAATACTACAAAAACTACCAACGAAATCTGCTCTTACCATGCACATTCGCACGTAGTTTCCGAGATTTACATTACGTCTTCCACTGTAGCATTTCGTTGTTTAATATTTGTGACAAGCTAATGAAATAAACAAGGCTAAGGCACATATGGTTTTAAAGGAATAATTTGTAGCCAATGGAAGCTTCATAGCAAAACCATAAAGAAAACAAATATTAAGGATAAGAAATGAAGGCGATTGTTGCTTCTCGCAATTTCATAAACTTACACTACCCGGCGGGGAATCGAACCTCGGTCTCCCGCGTGACAGGCGGGGATACTCACCACTATACCACCAAGGACAGACGTTTTACAAAAGTGGAAATATTTCAAAAAATCTAGCATAAATCTCCTCAAGATATAAGTATATTTTTAATACTACAAAAACTACGAACGAAATCTGCTCTTACCATGCACATTCGCACGTAGTTTATGCGATTTACATTACGTCTTCCACTGTAGCATTTCGTTGTTTAATATTTCTGACAAGCTAATGAAATAAACAAGGCTAAGGCACATATTGTTTTAAAGGAATAATTTATAACCAATGGAAGCTTCATAGCAAAAATATAAAGTAACAAATATTGGGGATAAAAACAGAAAGCGATTGTTGCTTCTCGCAATTTCATAAACCTTATACTCCCCGGCGGGAATCGAACCCCGGTCTCCCGCGCGACAGGTGGGTATACTCACCACTATACTACCGAGAACAGACGTTTTACACGAGTGGAAATATTTCAAAATAGCTAGGCAAGCGTAAATCTCCGCAAGATATAAGTATATTTTTAATATTACCAAATCTACCAATGAAATTTGCTATTACCATTCACATTCGCATGCTCTTTCATAGATTTACATTACGTCTTCCACTGTTATTATTCGTTATTTCTGGCACGACAAAAAGAGAAGGTTTTGGTACATATGGTTGAAATGAATAATTTGTACCCAGGAGGAACTTAAATGCGAAACTATCAAGAAAACGAATATTAAGGATAAGAAATGAAGGCGATTGCTGCTTGTCGCAATTTCATAAACCTTATACTCCCGGGGGGGAATCGAACCCCGATCTCCCGCATGACAGGCGGGGATACTCACCACTATACTACCGAGGACAGACGTCAGGCACATATGGTTTTAAAGGAATAATTTGTAACCAATGGAAGCTTCATAGCAAAACGATCAAATTTCAAATATTAGGGATAAAAACGGAAAGCGATTGTTGCTTCTCGCAATTTCATATACCTTATAACTCCCCGGCGGGGAATCGAACCCCGGTCTCCCGCGTGACAGGCGGGGATACTCACCACTATACTACCGAGGACAGACGTTTTACAAAAGTGGAAATATTTCAAAAAATCTAGCATAAATCTCCTCAAGATATAAGTATATTTTTAATATTACAAAAACTACCAACGAAATCTACTCTTACCATGCACATTCGCACGTAGTTTACGCGATTTACATTACGTCTTCCACTGTAGCATTTCGTTGTTTAATATTTCTGAAAAGCTAATGAAATAAACAAGGCTAAGGCACATATGGTTTTAAAGGAATGATTTGTAACCAGGGGAAGCTTCATAGCAAAACGATCAAATAACAAATATTAGGAATAAGAACAGAAAGCGATTGTTGCTACTCCCCGGCGGGGAATCGAACCCCGGTCTCCCGCGTGACAAACGGGGATACTCACCACTATACTACCGAGGACAGACGTTTTACAAAAGTGGAAATGTTTCAAAAAATCTAGCATAAATCTCCTCAAGATATAAGTATATTTTTAATATTACAAAAACTACCAACGAAATCTACTCTTACCATGCACATTCGCACGTAGTTTACGCGATTTACATTACGTCTTCCACTGTAGCATTTCGTTGTTTAATATTTCTGAAAAGCTAATGAAATAAACAAGGCTAAGGCACATATGGTTTTAAAGGAATGATTTGTAACCAGGGGAAGCTTCATAGCAAAACGATCAAATAACAAATATTAGGAATAAGAACAGAAAGCGATTGTTGCTACTCCCCGGCGGGGAATCGAACCCCGGTCTCCCGCGTGACAAGCGGGGATACTCACCACTATACTACCGAGGACAGACGTTTTACACGAGTGGAAATATTTCAAAATAGCTGGCGTAAATCTCCGCAAGATATAAGTATATTTTTAATATTACCAAATCTACCAACGAAATTTGCTATTACCATTCACATTCGCATGCACTTTCGGAGATTTACATTACGTCTTGCACTGTCCTTATTCGTTATTTGTGGCGACAAAAATCGAAGGCCTTGGTACATATGGTTTTAAATGAACAATTTGTTCCCAGCAGGAACTTAAGAGCAAAACCATAAAGAAAACAAATATTAAGGATAAGAAATGAAGGCGATTGTTGCTTCTCGCAATTTCATAAACTTATACTACCCGGCGGGGAATCGAACTTCGGTCTCCCGCGTGACAGGCGGGGATACTCACAACTATACTACCGAGGACAGACGTTTTACAAAAGTGGAAATATTTCAAAAAATCTAGCATCTCCTCAAGATATAAGTATATTTTTAATATTACAAAAACTACCAACGAAATCGCTCTTACCATGCACATTCGCACGTAGTTTACGCGATTTACATTACGTCTTCCACTGTAGCATTTCGTTGTTTAATATTTCTGACAAGCTAATGAAATAAACAAGGCTAAGGCACATATGGTTTTAAAGGAATAATTTATAACCAATCGAAGCTTCATAGCAAAACTATAAAATAACAAATATTGTGGATAAAAACAGAAAGCGATTGTTGCTTCTCGCAATTTCATAAACCTTATACTCCCCGGCGGGGAATCGAACCCCGGTCTCCCGCGCGACAGGCGGGTATACTCACCACTATACTACCGAGAACAGACGTTTTACACGAGTGGAAATATTTCAAAATAGCTAGGCAAGCGAAAATCTCCGCAAGATATAAGTATATTTTTAATATTACCAAATCTGCCAATGAAATTTGCTATTACCATTCACATTCGCATGCTCTTTCATAGATTTATATTACGTCTTCCACTGTTATTATTCGTTATTTCTGGCACGACAAAAAGAGAAGGTTTTGGTACATATGGTTGAAATGAACAATTTGTACCCAGGAGGAACTTAAATGCGAAACCATCAAGAAAACGAATATTAAGGATAAGAAATGAAGGCGATTGCTGCTTGTCGCAATTTCATAAACCTTATACTCCCGGGGGGGAATCGAACCCCGATCTCCCGCATGACAGGCGGGGATACTCACCACTATACTACCGAGGACAGACGTCAGGCACATATGGTTTTAAAGGAATAATTTGTAACCAATGGAAGCTTCATAGCAAAACCATCAAATTTCAAATATTAGGGATAAAAACGGAAAGCGATTGTTGCTTCTCGCAATTTCATATACCTTATACTCGGGGGAATCGAACGCCGGTCTCCCGCGTGACAAGCGGGGATACTCACCACTATACTACCGAGGACAGACGTTTTACAAAAGTGGAAATGTTTCAAAAAATCTGGCATAAATCTCCTCAAGATATAAGTATATTTTTAATATTACAAAAACTACCAACGAAATCTACTCTTCCCATGCACATTCGCACGTAGTTTACGCGATTTACATTACGTCTTCCACTGTAGCATTTCGTTGTTTAATATTTCTGAAAAGCTAATGAAATAAACAAGGCTAAGGCACATATGGTTTTAAAGGAATGATTTGTAACCAGGGGAAGCTTCATAGCAAAACGATCAAATAACAAATATTAGGGATAAGAACAGAAAGCGATTGTTGCTACTCCCCGGCGGGGAATCGAACCCCGGTGTCCCGCGTGACAGGCGGGGATACTCACCACTATACTACCGAGGACAGACGTTTTACAAAAGTGGAAATATTTCAAAAAATCTAGCATAAATCTCCGCAAGATATAAGTATATTTTTAATATTACCAAATCTACCAACGAAATTTGCTATTACCATTCACATTCGCATGCACTTTCGGAGATTTACATTACGTCTTGCACTGTCCTTATTCGTTATTTCTGGCACGACAAAAATCGAAGGCCTTGGTACATATGGTTTTAAATGAACAATTTGTTCCCAGCAGGAACTTAAGAGCAAAACCATAAAGAAAACAAATATTAAGGATAAGAAATGAAGGCGATTGTTGCTTCTCGCAATTTCATAAACTTATACTACCCGGCGGGGAATCGAACCTCGGTCTCCCGCGTGACAGGCGGGGGTACTCACCACTATACTACCGAGGACAGACGTTTTACACAAGTGGAAATATTTCAAAAAATCTAGCATAAATCTCCTCAAGATATAAGTATATTTTTAATACTACAAAAACTACGAACGAAATCTGCTCTTACCATGCACATTCGCACGTAGTTTACGCGATTTACATTACGTCTTCCACTGTAGCATTTCGTTGTTTAATATTTCTGACAAGCTAACGAAATAAACAAGGCTAAGGCACATATGGTTTTAAAGGAATAATTTGTAACCAATGGAGCTTCATAGCAAAACGATCAAATTTCAAATATTAGGGATAAAAACGGAAAGCGATTGTTGCTTCTCGCAATTTCATATACCTTATACTCGAACCCGGCGGTCTCCCGCGTGACAGGTGGGGATACTCACCACTATACTACCGAGGACAGACGTTTTACAAAAGTGGAAATATTTCAAAAAATCTAGCATAAATCTCCTCTAGATATAAGTATATTTTTATTATTACAAAAACTACCAACGACATCTGCTCTTACCATGCACATTCGCACGTAGTTTACGCGATTTACATTACGTCTTCCACTGTAGCATTTCGTTGTTTAATATTTCTGACAAGCTAATGAAATAAACAAGGCTAAGGCACATATGGTTTTAAAGGAATAATTTATAACCAATCGAAGCTTCATAGCAAAACTATAAAATAACAAATATTGGGGATAAAAACAGAAAGCGATTGTTGCTTCTCGCAATTTCATAAACCTTATACTCCCCGGCGGGGAATCGAACCCCGGTCTCCCGCGCGACAGGCGGGTATACTCACCACTATACTACCGAGAACAGACGTTTTACACGAGTGGAAATATTTCAAAATAGCTAGGCAAGCGTAAATCTCCGCAAGATATAAGTATATTTTTAATATTACCAAATCTGCCAATGAAATTTGCTATTACCATTCACATTCGCATGCTCTTTCATAGATTTATATTACGTCTTCCACTGTTATTATTCGTTATTTCTGGCACGACAAAAAGAGAAGGTTTTGGTACATATGGTTGAAATGAACAATTTGTACCCAGGAGGAACTTAAATGCGAAACCATCAAGAAAACGAATATTAAGGATAAGAAATGAAGGCGATTGCTGCTTGTCGCAATTTCATAAACCTTATACTCCCGGGGGGGAATCGAACCCCGATCTCCCGCATGACAGGCGGGGATACTCACCACTATACTACCGAGGACAGACGTCAGGCACATATGGTTTTAAAGGAATAATTTGTAACCAATGGAAGCTTCATAGCAAAACCATCAAATTTCAAATATTAGGATAAAAACGGAAAGCGATTGTTGCTTCTCGCAATTTCATATACCTTATACTCCCCGGCGAGAATCGAACCCCGGTCTCCCGCGTGACAGGCGGGGATACTCACCACTATACTACCGAGGACAGACGTTTTACAAAAGTGGAAATATTTCAAAAAATCTGGCGTAAATCTCCTCAAGATATAAGTATATTTTTAATATTACAAAAAGTACCAACGAAATCTGCTCTTACCATGCACATTCGCACGTAGTTTACGAGATTTACATTACGTCTTCCACTGCAGCATTTCGTTGTTTAATATTTCTGAAAAGCTAATGAAATAAACAAGGCTAAGGCGCATATGGTTTTAAAGGAATAATTTGTAACCAGGGGAAGCTTCATAGCAAAACGATCAAATAACAAATATTAGGGATAAGAACAGAAAGCGATTGTTGCTACTCCCCGGCGGGGAATCGAACCCCGGTCTCCCGCGTGACAGGCTGGGATACTCACCACTATACTACCGAGGACAGACGTTTTACAAAAGTGGAAATATTTCAAAAAATCTAGCATAAATCTCCTCAAGATATAAGTATATTTTTAATATTAAAAAAACTACCAACGAAATCTGCTCTTACCATGCACATTCGCACGTAGTTTACGCGATTTACATTACGTCTTCCACTGTAGCATTTCGTTGTTTAATATTTCTGACAAGCTAATGAAATAAACAAGGCTAAGGCACATATTGTTTTAAAGGAATAATTTGTAACCAATGGAAGCTTCATAGCAATACGATCAAATAACAAATATTAGGGATAAAAACAGAAAGCGATTGTTGCTTCTCGCAATTTCATAAACCTTACACTCCCATGATGCGGGGAATCGATCCCCGGTCTCCCGCGTAACAGGCGGGGATACTCACCAGTATACTACCGAGGACAGACGTTTTACAAAAGTGGAAATATTTCAAAAAAGCTAGCATAAATCTTCGCAAGATATAAGTATATTTTTAATGCTACAAAAACTACCAACGAAATCTGCTCTTACCATGCACATTCGCACGTAGTTTCCGAGATTTACATTACGTCTTCCACTGTAGCATTTCGTTGTTTAATATTTGTGACAAGCTAATGAAATAAACAAGGCTAAGGCACATATGGTTTTAAAGGAATAATTTGTAACCAGGGGAAGCTTCATAGCAAAACGATCAAATAACAAATATTAGGGATAAGAACAGAAAGCGATTGTTGCTACTCCCCGGCGGGGAATCGAACCCCGGTCTCCCGCGTGACAGGCGGGGATACTCACCACTATACTACCGAGGACAGACGTTTTACACGAGTGGAAATATTTCAAAATAGCTAGCATAAATCTCCGCCAGATATAAGTGTATTTTTATATTACCAAATCTACCAACGAAATTTGCTATTACCATTCACATTCGCATGCACTTTCGGAGATTTACATTACGTCTTCCACTGTCCTTATTCGTTATTTCTTGCACAACAAAAATGGAAGGCCTTGGTACATATGGTTTGAAATGAACAATTTGTACCCAGCAGGAACTTAAGAGCAAAACCATAAAGAAAACAAATATTAAGGATAAGAAATGAAGGCGATTGTTGCTTCTAGCAATTTCATAAAACGTATACTACCCGGCGGGGAATCGAATCCCGGTCTCCCGCGTGACAGGCGGGGATACTCACCACTATATGACCGAGGACAGACGTTTTACAAACGTGGAAATATTTCAAAAAAACTAGCATAAATCCCGAAAGATATAAGTATATTTTTAATGCTACAAAAACTACCAACGAAATCTGCTCTTACCATGCACATTCGCACGTAGTTTACGCGATTTACATTACGTCTTCCACTGTAGCATTTCGTTGTTTAATATTTCTGAAAAGCTAATGAAATAAACAAGGCTAAGGCACATATGGTTTTAAAGGAATGATTTGTAACCAGGGGAAGCTTCATAGCAAAACGATCAAATAACAAATATTAGGGATGAGAACAGAAAGCGATTGTTGCTACTCCCCGGCGGGGAATCGAACCCCGGTCTCCCGCGTGACAGGCGGGGATACTCACCACTATACTACCGAGGACAGACGTTTTACAAAAGTGGAAATATTTCAAAAAATCTAGCATAAATCTCCGCAAGATATAAGTATATTTTTAATATTACCAAATCTACCAACGAAATTTGCTATTACCATTCACATTCGCATGCACTTTCGGAGATTTACATTACGTCTTGCACTGTCCTTATTCGTTATTTCTGGCACGACAAAAATCGAAGGCCTTGGTACATATGGTTTTAAATGAACAATTTGTTCCCAGCAGGAACTTAAGAGCAAAACCATAAAGAAAACAAATATTAAGGATAAGAAATGAAGGCGATTGTTGCTTCTCGCAATTTCATAAACTTATACTACCCGGCGGGGAATCGAACCTCGGTCTCCCACGTGACAGGCGGGGGTACTCACCACTATACTACCGAGGACAGACGTTTTACACAAGTGGAAATATTTCAAAAAATCTAGCATAAATCTCCTCAAGATATAAGTATATTTTTAATACTACAAAAACTACGAACGAAATCTGCTCTTACCATGCACATTCGCACGTAGTTTACGCGATTTACATTACGTCTTCCACTGTAGCATTTCGTTGTTTAATATTTCTGACAAGCTAACGAAATAAACAAGGCTAAGGCACATATGGTTTTAAAGGAATAATTTGTAACCAATGGAGCTTCATAACAAAACGATCAAATTTCAAATATTAGGGATAAAAACGGAAAGCGATTGTTGCTTCTCGCAATTTCATATACCTTATACTCCCCGGCGGGGAATCGAACCCCGGTCTCCCGCGTGACAGGTGGGGATACTCACCACTATACTACCGAGGACAGACGTTTTACAAAAGTGGAAATATTTCAAAAAATCTAGCATAAATCTCCTCTAGATATAAGTATATTTTTATTATTACAAAAACTACCAACGACATCTGCTCTTACCATGCACATTCGCACGTAGTTTACGCGATTTACATTACGTCTTCCACTGTAGCATTTCGTTGTTTAATATTTCTGACAAGCTAATGAAATAAACAAGGCTAAGGCACATATGGTTTTAAAGGAATAATTTATAACCAATCGAAGCTTCATAGCAAAACTATAAAATAACAAATATTGGGGATAAAAACAGAAAGCGATTGTTGCTTCTCGCAATTTCATAAACCTTATACTCCCCGGCGGGGAATCGAACCCCGGTCTCCCGCGCGACAGGCGGGTATACTCACCACTATACTACCGAGAACAGACGTTTTACACGAGTGGAAATTTTTCAAAATAGCTAGGCAAGCGTAAATCTCCGCAAGATATAAGTATATTTTTAATATTACCAAATCTGCCAATGAAATTTGCTATTACCATTCACATTCGCATGCTCTTTCATAGATTTATATTACGTCTTCCACTGTTATTATTCGTTATTTCTGGCACGACAAAAAGAGAAGGTTTTGGTACATATGGTTGAAATGAACAATTTGTACCCAGGAGGAACTTAAATGCGAAACCATCAAGAAAACGAATATTAAGGATAAGAAATGAAGGCGATTGCTGCTTGTCGCAATTTCATAAACCTTATACTCCCGGGGGGGAATCGAACCCCGATCTCCCGCATGACAGGCGGGGATACTCACCACTATACTACCGAGGACAGACGTCAGGCACATATGGTTTTAAAGGAATAATTTGTAACCAATGGAAGCTTCATAGCAAAACCATCAAATTTCAAATATTAGGGATAAAAACGGAAAGCGATTGTTGCTTCTCGCAATTTCATATACCTTATACTCCCCGGCGGGGAATCGAACCCCGGTCTCCCGCGTGACAGGCGGGGATACTCACCACTATACTACCGAGGACAGACGTTTGACAAAAGTGGAAATATTTCAAAAAATCTGGCGTAAATCTCCTCAAGATATAAGTATATTTTTAATATTACAAAAAGTACCAACGAAATCTGCTCTTACCATGCACATTCGCACGTAGTTTACGCGATTTACATTACGTCTTCCACTGCAGCATTTCGTTGTTTAATATTTCTGAAAAGCTAATGAAATAAACAAGGCTAAGGCACATATGGTTTTAAAGGAATAATTTGTAACCAGGGGAAGCTTCATAGCAAAACGATCAAATAACAAATATTAGGGATAAGAACAGAAAGCGATTGTTGCTACTCCCCGGCGGGGAATCGAACCCCGGTCTCCCGCGTGACAGGCTGGGATACTCACCACTATACTACCGAGGACAGACGTTTTACAAAAGTGGAAATATTTCAAAAAATCTAGCATAAATCTCCTCAAGATATAAGTATATTTTTAATATTAAAAAAACTACCAACGAAATCTGCTCTTACCATGCACATTCGCACGTAGTTTACGCGATTTACATTACGTCTTCCACTGTAGCATTTCGTTGTTTAATATTTCTGACAAGCTAATGAAATAAACAAGGCTAAGGCACATATTGTTTTAAAGGAATAATTTGTAACCAATGGAAGCTTCATAGCAATACGATCAAATAACAAATATTAGGGATAAAAAGAGAAAGCGATTGTTGCTTCTCGCCGGCGGGAATCGAACCCCGGTCTCGCGTGACAGGCGGGGATACTCACCACTATACTACCGAGGACAGACGTTTTACACGAGTGGAAATATTTCAAAATAGCTAGCATAAATCTCCGCCAGATATAAGTGTATTTTTATGTTACCAAATCTACCAACGAAATTTGCTATTACCATTCACATTCGCATGCACTTTCGGAGATTTACATTACGTCTTCCACTGTCCTTATTCGTTATTTCTTGCACAACAAAAATAGAAGGCCTTGGTACATATGGTTTGAAATGAACAATTTGTACCCAGCAGGAACTTAAGAGCAAAACCATAAAGAAAACAAATATTAAGGATAGCAAATGTCTTCCACTGTAGCATTTCGTTGTTTAATATTTCTGACAAGTTAATGAAATAAACAAGGCTAAGGCACATATTGTTTTAAAGGAATAATTTGTAACCAGTGGAAGCTTCATAGCAATACGATCAAATAACAAATATTAGGGATAAAACAGAAAGCGATTGTTGCTTCTCTCAATTTGATAAACCTTACACTCCCATGAGGCGGGGAATCGAACCCCGGTCTCCCTCGTGACAGGCGGGGAAACTCACCACTATACTACCGAGGACAGACGTTTTACAAAAGTGGAAATATTTCAAAAAAGCTAGCATAAATCTCCGCAAGATATAAGTATATTTTTAATACTACAAAAACTACCAACGAAATCTGCTCTTACCATGCACATTCGCACGTAGTTTCCGAGATTTACATTACGTCTTCCACTGTAGCATTTCGTTGTTTAATATTTCTGACAAGCTAATGAAATAAACAAGGCTAAGGCACATATGGTTTTAAAGGAATAATTTGTAACCAATGGAAGCTTCATAGCAAAACGATCAAATTTCAAATATTAGGGATAAAAACGTAAAGCGATTGTTGCTTCTCGCAATTTCATATACCTTATACTCCCCGGCGGGGAATCGAACCCCGGTCTCCCGCGTGACAAGCGGGGATACTCACCACTATACTACCGAGGACAGACGTTTTACAAAAGTGGAAATATTTCAAAAAATCTAGCATAAATCTCCTCAAGATATAAGTATATTTTTAATATTAAAAAAACTACCAACGAAATCTGCTCTTACCATGCACATTCGCACGTAGTTTACGCGATTTACATTACGTCTTCCACTGTAGCATTTCGTTGTTTAATATTTCTGACAAGCTAATGAAATAAACAAGGCTAAGGCACATATTGTTTTAAAGGAATAATTTGTAACCAATGGAAGCTTCATAGCAATACGATCAAATAACAAATATTAGGGATAAGAACAGAAAGCGATTGTTGCTACTCCCCGGCGGGGAATCGAACCCCGGTCTCCGCGTGACAGGCGGGGATACTCACCACTATACTACCGAGGACAGACGTTTTACAAACGTGGAAATATTTCAAAAAAGCTAGCATAAATCTCCGCAAGATATAAGTATATTTTTAATGCTACAAAAACTACCAACGAAATCTGTTCTTACCATGGACATTCGCACATAGTTTCCGAGATTTACATTACGTCTTCCACTGTAGCATTTCGTTGTTTAATATTTCTGACAAGCTAATGAAATAAACAAGGCTAAGGCACATATGGTTTTAAAGGAATAATTTGTAACCAGGGGAAGCTTCATAGCAAAACCGACGATCAAATAACAAATATTAGTAGGGATAAGAACAGAAAGCGATTGTTGCTACTCCCCGGCGGGGAATCGAACCACGGTCTCCCGCGTGACAGGCGGGGATACTCACCACTATACTACCTAGGACAGACGTTTTACACGAGTGGAAATATTTCAAAATAGCTGGCGTAAATCTCCGCAAGATATAAGTATATTTTTAATATTAGCAAATCTACCAACGAAATTTGCTATTACCATTCACATTCGCATGCACTTTCGGAGATTTACATTACGTCTTGCACTGTCCTTATTCGTTATTTCTGGCACGATAAAAATCGAAGGCCTTGGTACATATGGTTTTAAATGAACAATTTGTTCCCAGCAGAAACTTAAGAGCAAAACCATAAAGAAAACAAATATTAAGGATAAGAAATGAAGGCGATTGTTGCTTCTCGCAATTTCATAAACTTATACTCCCCGGCGGGGAATCGAACCCCGGTCTCCCGCTTGACAGGCGGGGATAGTCACCACTATACTACAGAGGACAGACGTTTTACCAACGTGGAAATATTTCAAAAAATCTAGCATAAATCTCCTCAAGATATAACTATATTTTTAATACTACAAAAACTACGAACGAAATCTGCTTTTACCATGCACATTCGCACGTAGTATACGCGATTAACATTACGTCTTCCACTGTAGCATTTCGTTGTTTAATATTTCTGACAAGCTAACGAAATAAACAAGGCTAAGGCACATATGGTTTTAAAGGAATAATTTGTAACCAGGGGAAGCTTCATAGCAAAACGATCAAATAACAAATATTAGGGATAAGAACAGAAAGCGATTGTTGCTACTCCCCGGCGGGGAATCGAACCCCGGTCTCCCGCGTGACAGGCGGGGATACTCACCACTATACTACCGAGGACAGACGTTTTACACGACTGGAAATATTTCAAAATAGCTAGCATAAATCTCCGCCAGATATAAGTGTATTTTTATATTACCAAATCTACCAACGAAATTTGCTATTACCATTCACATTCGCATGCACTTTCGGAGATTTACATTACGTCTTCCACTGTCCTTATTCGTTATTTCTTGCACAACAAAAATAGAAGGCCTTGGTACATATGGTTTGAAATGAACAATTTGTACCCAGCAGGAACTTAAGAGCAAAACCATAAAGAAAACAAATATTAAGGATAAGAAATGAAGGCGATTGTTGCTTCTAGCAATTTCATAAAACGTATACTACCCGGCGGGGAATCGGACCCCGGTCTCCCGCGTGACAGGCGGGGATACTCACCACTATATGACCGTGGACAGACGTTTTACAAACGTGGAAATATTTCAAAAAAGCTAGCATAAATCTCCGCAAGATATAAGTATATTTTTAATGCTACAAAAACTACCAACGAAATCTGCTCTTACCATGCACATTCGCACGTAGTTTCCGAGATTTACATTACGTCTTCCACTGTAGCATTTCGTTGTTTAATATTTCTGACAAGCTAATGAAATAAACAAGGCTAAGGCACATATTGTTTTAAAGGAATAATTTGTAACCAATGGAAGCTTCATAGCAATACGATCAAATAACAAATATTAGGGATAAAAACAGAAAGCGATTGTTGCTTCTCGCAATTTCATAAACCTTACACTCCCATGAGGCGGGGAATCGAACCCCGGTGACCCGCGTGACAGGCGGGGATACTCACCACTATACTACCGAGGACAGACGTTTTCCAAAGTGGAAATATTTCAAAAAAGCTAGCATAAATCTCCGCAAGATATAAGTATATTTTTAATACTACAAAAACTACCAACGAAATCTGCTCTTACCATGCACATTCGCACGTAGTTTCCGAGATTTACATTACGTCTTCCACTGTAGCATCTCGTTGTTTAATATTTGTGACAAGCTAATGAAATAAACAAGGCTAAGGCACATATGGTTTTAAAGGAATAATTTGTAACCAGGGGAAGCTTCATAGCAAAACGATCAAATAACAAATATTAGGGATAAGAACAGAAAGCGATTGTTGCTACTCCCCGGCGGGGAATCGAACCCCGGTCTCCCGCGTGACAGGCGGGGATACTCACCACTATATGACCGAGGACAGACGTTTTACAAACGTGGAAATATTTCAAAAAAGCTAGCATAAATCTCCGCAAGATATAAGTATATTTTTAATGCTACAAAAACTACCAACGAAATCTGCTCTTACCATGCACATTCGCACGTAGTTTACGCGATTTACATTACGTCTTCCACTGTAGCATTTCGTTGTTTAATATTTCTGACAAGCTAATGAAATAAACAAGGCTAAGGCACATATGGTTTTAAAGGAATAATTTGTAACCAGGGGAAGCTTCATAGCAAAACGATCAAATAACAAATATTAGGGATAAGAACAGAAAGCGATTGTTGCTACTCCCCGGCGGGGAATCGAACCCCGGTCTCCCGCGTGACAGGCGGGGATACTCACCACTATACTACCGAGGACAGACGTTTTACAAAAGTGGAAATATTTCAAAAAAGCTAGCATAAATCTCCGCAAGATATAAGTATATTTTTAATACTACAAAAACTACCAACGAAATCTGCTCTTACCATGCACATTCGCACGTAGTTTCCGAGATTTACATAACGTCTTCCACTGTAGCATTTCGTTGTTTAATATTTCTGACAAGCTAATGAAATAAACAAGGCTAAGGCACATATGGTTTTAAAGGAATAATTTGTAACCAGGGGAAGCTTCATAGCAAAACCGGCGATCAAATAACAAATATTAGTAGGGATAAGAACAGAAAGCGAGTGTTGCTACTCCCCGGCGGGGAATCGAACCACGGTCTCCCGCGTGACAGGCGGGGATACTCACCACTATACTACCTAGGACAGACGTTTTACACGAGTGGAAATATTTCAAAATAGCTGGCGTAAATCTCCGCAAGATATAAGTATATTTTTAATATTAGCAAATCTACCAACGAAATTTGCTATTACCATTCACATTCGCATGCACTTTCGGAGATTTACATTACGTCTTGCACTGTCCTTATTCGTTATTTCTGGCACGACAAAAATCGAAGGCCTTGGTACATATGGTTTGAAATGAACAATTTGTACCCAGCAGAAACTTAAGAGCAAAACCATAAAGAAAACAACTCTTTATCGTTTTTCGCCTTGCGCCGTAATTACGATCGGTTGTTTCAAAATGTAAATATCGCCAGACGTGTTTATTCTCTGGCAACAGGACACGCGTCATTCGATAGCTTATGACTTCCTCTTTAAAATTATATTTAGTTTGTCCCGGTTCATATTACATATCCAAATTAATTTGCAACATGTTCATAAATTATCTAAAAATTTTACAATTATTGTTAAAATAACCCTGAATTGCCAGAACAGGGTTCAGAATTTTCGAGCAAATGTTAGCAAATTTTGGACCAAAATTGTAGCTCATATAAAAAGGAATATTATTGGAAAGTTTCATTGCATTTGAAGAAGTAGAAGTATTTTATTTTATTTTTTGAATGTCGCATGCAAAATGCCGAGATCGTTGAAATTTGATTCCCGCACGCGGAAATTAATTACGAAATGCCATATAAGGTCAGTGTTGATTGCTATAAACCAATGAAAATCCGCCATCTAGGCAATTACATCACGCGGAATCGATTGCCGGTACTTTCAATACGCTAGGATGCAAAGCCGCGGAGATTTAGCTTCCGAAGTTGCCCGAGCGTGCGCCGACAAAACCGGGATTTCGCAATTAGACGGGATTTTCACGAGAAAAGTCGAGAATTGTCATAAAATGGCTAGTTTATTTAGTATGGATATTTAAATACATCCTTTCGAACAGGATTTTCAAGAGCTATCCAATGGTCACACTTAGGAGTTTGTAGCGTGTAAACCAAAGGTAGGAAAGCGAAATGAATATATAATTAGTTTGTATTATTGTTAATTTGTAAACAATACAAAGTTCAGAGGTGTTTGCAAGGGGCTAAATTGGCCGCGTAGCATTGTAAACAAACACAATTTACTTCGCTAAAGACATCGTAAAACGCTGAATCGAACGGTGGTATTTTCATCTACATAGCATGCACTGAACCGAAGATATGAACCTGCAAAATATAGGGCGATATCGCCCTAAAAACATTAGCACCAAACAAAAAGGAGTAAAAGGATAAGAAATGAAGGCGATTGTTGCTTCTCGCAATTTCATAAACTTATACTCCCCGGCGGGGAATCGAACCCCGGTCTCCCGCGTGACAGGCGGGGATAGTCACCACTATACTACAGAGGACAGACGTTTTACCAAAGTGGAAATATTTCAAAAAATCTAGCATAAATCTCCTCAAGATATAACTATATTTTTAATACTACAAAAACTACGAAGGAAATCTGCTCTTACCATGCACATTCGCACGTAGTTTACGCGATTTACATTACGTCTTCCACTGTAGCATTTCGTTGTTTAATATTTCTGACAAGCTAATGAAATAAACAAGGCTAAGGCACATATTGTTTTATAGGAATAATTTGTAACCAATGGAAGCTTCATAGCAATACGATCAAATAACAAATATTAGGGATAAAAACAGAAATCGATTGTTGCTTCTCGCAATTTCATAAACCTTACACTCCCATGAGGCGGGGAATCGAACCCCGGTGACCCGCGTGACAGGCGGGGATACTCACCACTATACTACCGTGGACAGACGTTTTCCAAAGTGGAAATATTTCAAAAAAGCTAGCATAAATCTCCGCAAGATATAAGTATATTTTTAATACTACAAAAACTACCAACGAAATCTGCTCTTACCATGCACATTCGCACGTAGTTTCCGAGATTTACATTACGTCTTCCACTGTAGCATTTCGTTGTTTAATATTTGTGACAAGCTAATGAAATAAACAAGGCTAAGGCACATATGGTTTTAAAGGAATAATTTGTAACCAGGGGAAGCTTCATAGCAAAACGATCAAATAACAAATATTAGGGATAAGAACAGAAAGCGATTGTTGCTACTCCCCGGCGGGGAATCGAACCCCGGTCTCCCGCGTGACAGGCGGGGATACTCACCACTATACTACCGAGGACAGACGTTTTACACGAGTGGAAATATTTCAAAATAGCTAGCATAAATCTCCGCCAGATATAAGTGTATTTTTATATTACCAAATCTACCAACGAAATTTGCTATTACCATTCACATTCGCATGCACTTTCGGAGATTTACATTACGTCTTCCACTGTCCTTATTCGTTATTTCTTGCACAAAAAAATAGAAGGCCTTGGTACATATGGTTTGAAATGAACAATTTGTACCCAGCAGGAACTTAAGAGCAAAACCATAAAGAAAACAAATATTAAGGATAAGAAATGAAGGCGATTGTTGCTTCTAGCAATTTCATAAAACGTATACTACCCGGCGGGGAATCGAACCCCGGTCTCCCGCGTGACAGGCGGGGATACTCACCACTATATGACCGAGGACAGACGTTTTACAAACGTGGAAATATTTCAAAAAAACTAGCATAAATCTCCGAAAGATATAAGTATATTTTTAATGCTACAAAACTACCAACGAAATCTGCTCTTACCATGCACATTCGCACGTAGTTTACGCGATTTACATTACGTCTTCCACTGTAGCATTTCGTTGTTTAATATTTCTGACAAGCTAATGAAATAAACAAGGCTAAGGCACATATGGTTTTAAACGAATAATTTGTATCCAGGGGAAGCTTCATAGCAAAACGATCAAATAACAAATATTAGGGATAAGAACAGAAAGCGATTGTTGCTACTCCCCGGCGGGGAATCGAACCCCGGTCTCCCGCGTGACAGGCGGGGATACTCACCACTATACTACCGAGGACAGACGTTTTACAAACGTGGAAATATTTCAAAAAAGCTAGCATAAATCTCCGCAAGATATAAGTATATTTTTAATGCTACAAAAACTACCAACGAAATCTGTTCTTACCATGCACATTCGCACGTAGTTTACGCGATTTACATTACGTCTTCCACTGTAGCATTTCGTTGTTTAATATTTCTGACAAGCTAATGAAATAAACAAGGCTAAGGCACATATGGTTTTAAAGGAATAATTTGTAACCAGGGGAAGCTTCATAGCAAAACGATCAAATAACAAATATTAGGGATAAGAACAGAAAGCGATTGTTGCTACTCCCCGGCGGGGAATCGAACCCCGGTCTCCCGCGTGACAGGCGGGGATACTCACCACTATACTACCGAGGACAGACGTTTTACAAACGTGGAAATATTTCAAAAAAGCTAGCATAAATCTCCGCAAGATATAAGTATATTTTTAATGCTACAAAAACTACCAACGAAATCTGTTCTTACCATGGACATTCGCACATAGTTTCCGAGATTTACATTACGTCTTCCACTGTAGCATTTCGTTGTTTAATATTTCTGACAAGCTAATGAAATAAACAAGGCTAAGGCACATATGGTTTTAAAGGAATAATTTGTAACCAGGGGAAGCTTCATAGCAAAACGATCAAATAACAAATATTAGGGATAAGAACAGAAAGCGATTGTTGCTACTCCCCGGCGGGGAATCGAACCCCGGTCTCCCGCGTGACAGGCGGGGATACTCACCACTATACTACCGAGGACAGACGTTTTACACGAGTGGAAATATTTCAAAATAGCTAGCATAAATCTCCGCCAGATATAAGTGTATTTTTATATTACCAAATCTACCAACGAAATTTGCTATTACCATTCACATTCGCATGCACTTTCGGAGATTTACATTACGTCTTCCACTGTCCTTATTCGTTATTTCTTGCACAACAAAAATAGAAGGCCTTGGTGCATATGGTTTGAAATGAACAATTTGTACCCAGCAGGAACTTAAGAGCAAAACCATAAAGAAAACAAATATTAAGGATAAGAAATGAAGGCGATTGTTGCTTCTAGCAATTTCATAAAACGTATACTACCCGGCGGGGAATCGGACACCGGTCTCCCGCGTGACAGGCGGGGATACTCACCACTATATGACCGAGGACAGACGTTTTACAAACGTGGAAATATTTCAAAAAAGCTAGCATAAATCTCCGCAAGATATAAGTATATTTTTAATGCTACAAAAACTACCAACGAAATCTGCTCTTACCATGCACATTCGCACGTAGTTTCCGAGATTTACATTACGTCTTCCACTGTAGCATTTCGTTGTTTAATATTTCTGACAAGCTAATGAAATAAACAAGGCTAAGGCACATATTGTTTTAAAGGAATAATTTGTAACCAATGGAAGCTTCATAGCAATACGATCAAATAACAAATATTAGGGATAAAAACAGAAAGCGATTGTTGCTTCTCGCAATTTCATAAACCTTACACTCCCATGAGGCGGGGAATCGAACCCCGGTGACCCGCGTGACAGGCGGGGATACTCACCACTATACTACCGAGGACAGACGTTTTACAAACGTGGAAATATTTCAAAAAAGCTAGCATAAATCTCCGCAAGATATAAGTATATTTTTAATGCTACAAAAACTACCAACGAAATCTGTTCTTACCATGGACATTCGCACATAGTTTCCGAGATTTACATTACGTCTTCCACTGTAGCATTTCGTTGTTTAATATTTCTGACAAGCTAATGAAATAAACAAGGCTAAGGCACATATGGTTTTAAAGGAATAATTTGTAACCGGGGGAAGCTTCATAGCAAAACGATCAAATAACAAATATTAGGGATAAGAACAGAAAGCGATTGTTGCTACTCCCCGGCGGGGAATCGAACCCCGGTCTCCCGCGTGACAGGCGGGGATACTCACCACTATACTACCGAGGACAGACGTTTTACAAAAGTGGAAATATTTCAAAAAAGCTAGCATAAATCTCCGCAAGATATAAGTATATTTTTAATACTACAAAAACTACCAACGAAATCTGCTCTTACCATGCACGTTCGCACGTAGTTTCCGAGATTTACATAACGTCTTCCACTGTAGCATTTCGTTGTTTAATATTTCTGACAAGCTAATGAAATAAACAAGGCTAAGGCACATATGGTTTTAAAGGAATAATTTGTAACCAGGGGAAGCTTCATAGCAAAACCGGCGATCAAATAACAAATATTAGTAGGGATAAGAACAGAAAGCGAGTGTTGCTACTCCCGGCGGGAATCGAACCACGGTCTCCCGCGTGACAGGCGGGGATACTCACCACTATACTACCTAGGACAGACGTTTTACACGAGTGGAAATATTTCAAAATAGCTGGCGTAAATCTCCGCAAGATATAAGTATATTTTTAATATTAGCAAATCTACCAACGAAATTTGCTATTACCATTCACATTCGCATGCACTTTCGGAGATTTACATTACGTCTTGCACTGTCCTTATTCGTTATTTCTGGCACGACAAAAATCGAAGGCCTTGGTACATATGGTTTTAAATGAACAATTTGTTCCCAGCAGAAACTTAAGAGCAAAACCATAAAGAAAACAAATATTAAGGATAAGAAATGAAGGCGATTGTTGCTTCTCGCAATTTCATAAACTTATACTCCCCGGCGGGGAATCGAACCCCGGTCTCCCGCGTGACAGGCGGGGATAGTCACCACTATACTACAGAGGACAGACGTTTTACCAAAGTGGAAATATTTCAAAAAATCTAGCATAAATCTCCTCAAGATATAACTATATTTTTAATACTACAAAAACTACGAACGAAATCTGCTCTTACCATGCACATTCGCACGTAGTTTACGCGATTTACATTACGTCTTCCACTGTAGCATTTCGTTGTTTAATATTTCTGACAAGCTAACGAAATAAACAAGGCTAAGGCACATATGGTTTTAAAGGAATAATTTGTAACCAGGGGAAGCTTCATAGCAAAACGATCAAATAACAAATATTAGGGATAAGAACAGAAAGCGATTGTTGCTACTCCCCGGCGGGGAATCGAACCCCGGTCTCCCGCGTGACAGGCGGGGATACTCACCACTATACTACCGAGGACAGACGTTTTACACGAGTGGAAATATTTCAAAATAGCTAGCATAAATCTCCGCCAGATATTAGTGTATTTTTATATTACCAAATCTACCAACAAAATTTGCTATTACCATTCACATTCGCATGCACTTTCGGAGATTTACATTACGTCTTCCACTGTCCTTATTCGTTATTTCTTGCACAACAAAAATAGAAGGCCTTGGTACATATGGTTTGAAATGAACAATTTGTACCCAGCAGGAACTTAAGAGCAAAACCATAAAGAAAACAAATATTAAGTATAAGAAATGAAGGCGATTGTTGCTTCTAGCAATTTCATAAAACGTATACTACCCGGCGGGGAATCGAACCCCGGTCTCCCGCGTGACAGGCGGGGATACTCACCACTATATGACCGAGGACAGACGTTTTACAAACGTGGAAATATTTCAAAAAAGCTAGCATAAATCTCCGCAAGATATAAGTATATTTTTAATGCTACAAAAACTACCAACGAAATCTGCTCTTACCAGGGGAAGCTTCATAGCAAAACGATCAAATAACAAATATTAGGGATAAGAACAGAAAGCGATTGTTGCTACTCCCCGGCGGGGAATCGAACCCCGGTCTCCCGCGTGACAGGCGGGGATACTCACCACTATACTACCGAGGACAGACGTTTTACACGAGTGGAAATATTTCAAAATAGCTAGCATAAATCTCCGCCAGATATAAGTGTATTTTTATATTACCAAATCTACCAACGAAATTTGCTATTACCATTCACATTCGCATGCACTTTCGGAGATTTACATTACGTCTTCCACTGTCCTTATTCGTTATTTCTTGCACAACAAAAATAGAAGGCCTTGGTACATATGGTTTGAAATGAACAATTTGTACCCAGGAACTTAAGAGCAAAACCATAAAGAAAACAAATATTAAGGATAAGAAATGAATGCGATTGGTGCTTGTAGCAATTTCATAAAACGTATACTACCCGGCGGGGAATCGGACCCCGGTCTCCCGCGTGACAGGCGGGGATACTCACCACTATATGACCGAGGACAGACGTTTTACAAACGTGGAAATATTTCAAAAAAGCTAGCATAAATCTCCGCAAGATATAAGTATATTTTTAATGCTACAAAACTACCAACGAAATCTGCTCTTACCATGCACATTCGCACGTAGTTTCGAGATTTACATTACGTCTTCCACTGTAGCATTTCGTTGTTTAATATTTCTGACAAGCTAATGAAATAAACAAGGCTAAGGCACATATTGTTTTAAAGGAATAATTTGTAACCAATGGAAGCTTCATAGCAATACGATCAAATAACAAATATTAGGGATAAAAACAGAAAGCGATTGTTGCTTCTCGCAATTTCATAAACCTTACACTCCCATGAGGCATGAGGCGGGAATCGAACCCCGGTGACCCGCGTGACAGGCGGGGATACTCACCACTATACTACCGAGGACAGACGTTTTACAAACGTGGAAATATTTCAAAAAGCTAGCATAAATCTCCGCAAGATATAAGTATATTTTTAATGCTACAAAAACTACCAACGAAATCTGTTCTTACCATGGACATTCGCACATAGTTTCCGAGATTTACATTACGTCTTCCACTGTAGCATTTCGTTGTTTAATATTTCTGACAAGCTAATGAAATAAACAAGGCTAAGGCACATATGGTTTTAAAGGAATAATTTGTAACCGGGGGAAGCTTCATAGCAAAACGATCAAATAACAAATATTAGGGATAAGAACAGAAAGCGATTGTTGCTACTCCCCGGCGGGGAATCGAACCCCGGTCTCCCGCGTGACAGGCGCGGATACTCACCACTATACTACCGAGGACAGACGTTTTACAAAAGTGGAAATATTTCAAAAAAGCTAGCATAAATCTCCGCAAGATATAAGTATATTTTTAATACTACAAAAACTACCAACGAAATCTGCTCTTACCATGCACGTTCGCACGTAGTTTCCGAGATTTACATAACGTCTTCCACTGTAGCATTTCGTTGTTTAATATTTCTGACAAGCTAATGAAATAAACAAGGCTAAGGCACATATGGTTTTAAAGGAATAATTTGTAACCAGGGGAAGCTTCATAGCAAAACCGGCGATCAAATAACAAATATTAGTAGGGATAAGAACAGAAAGCGAGTGTTGCTACTCCCCGGCGGGGAATCGAACCACGGTCTCCCGCGTGACAGGCGGGGATACTTACCACTATACTACCGAGGACAGACGTTTTACACGAGTGGAAATATTTCAAAATAGCTAGCATAAATCTCCGCCAGATATTAGTATATTTTAATATTAGCAAATCTACCAACGAAATTTGCTATTACCATTCACATTCATGCATGCACTTTCGGAGATTTACATTACGTCTTGCACTGTCCTTATTCGTTATTTCTGGCACAACAAAATAGAAGGCCTTGGTACATATGGTTTGAAATGAACAATTTGTTCCCAGCAGAAACTTAAGAGCAAAACCATAAAGAAAACAAATATTAAGGATAAGAAATGAAGGCGATTGTTGCTTCTCGCAATTTCATAAACGTATACTCCCCGGCGGGAATCGAACCCAGGTCTCCCGCGTGACAGGCGGGGATACTCACCACTATACTACAGAGGACAGACGTTTTACAAAGTGGAAATATTTCAAAAAGCTAGCATAAATCTCCGCAAGATATAAGTATATTTTTAATACTACAAAACTACCAACGAAATCTGCTCTTACCATGCACATTCGCACGTAGTTGTTTAATATTTCTGACAAGATAAACGAAATAAACAAGGCTAAGGCACATATGGTTTTAAAGAGAATAATTTGAACCAGGAAGCTTCATAGCAAAACGATCAAATAACAAATATTAGGGATAAGAACAGAAAGCGATTGTTGCTACTCCCCGGCGAATCGAACCCCGGTCTCCCGCGTGACAGGCGGGGATACTCACCACTATACTACCGAGGACAGACGTTTTACACGAGTGGAAATATTTCAAAATAGCTAGCATAAATCTCCGCCAGATATAAGTGTATTTTTATATTACCAAATCTACCAACGAAATTTGCTATTACCATTCACATTCGCATGCACTTTCGGAGATTTACATTACGTCTTCCACTGTCCTTATTCGTTATTTCTTGCACAACAAAAATAGAAGGCCTTGGTACATATGGTTTGAAATGAACAATTTGTACCCAGCAGGAACTTAAGAGCAAAACCATAAAGAAAACAAATATTAAGGATAAGAAATGAAGGCGATTGTTGCTTGTAGCAATTTCATAAAACGTATACTACCCGGCGGGGAATCGGACCCCGGTCTCCCGCGTGACAGGCGGGGATACTCACCACTATATGACCGAGGACAGACGTTTTACAAACGTGGAAATATTTCAAAAAAGCTAGCATAAATCTCCGCAAGATATAAGTATATTTTTAATGCTACAAAAACTACCAACGAAATCTGCTCTTACCATGCACATTCGCACGTAGTTTCCGAGATTTACATTACGTCTTCCACTGTAGCATTTCGTTGTTTAATATTTCTGACAAGCTAATGAAATAAACAAGGCTAAGGCACATATTGTTTTAAAGGAATAATTTGTAACCAATGGAAGCTTCATAGCAATACGATCAAATAACAAATATTAGGGATAAAAACAGAAAGCGATTGTTGCTTCTCGCAATTTCATAAACCTTACACTCCCATGAGGCGGGGAATCGAACCCCGGTGACCCGCGTGACAGGCGGGGATACTCACCACTATACTACCGAGGACAGACGTTTTACAAACGTGGAAATATTTCAACACAGCTAGCAGAAATCGCCGCAAGATATAAGGATATTTTTAATGCGACACAAACTACCAACGAAATCTGTTCTTACCATGGACATTCGCACATAGTTTCCGAGATTTACATTACGTCTTCCACTGTAGCATTTCGTTGTTTAATATTTCTGACAAGCTAATGAAATAAACAAGGCTAAGGCACATATGGTTTTAAAGGAATAATTTGTAACCGGGGGAAGCTTCATAGCAAAACGATCAAATAACAAATATTAGGGATAAGAACAGAAAGCGATTGTTGCTACTCCCCGGCGGGGAATCGAACCCCGGTCTCCCGCGTGACAGGCGGGGATACTCACCACTATACTACCGAGGACAGACGTTTTACAAAAGTGGAAATATTTCAAAAAAGCTAGCATAAATCTCCGCAAGATATAAGTATATTTTTAATACTACAAAAACTACCAACGAAATCTGCTCTTACCATGCACGTTCGCACGTAGTTTCCGAGATTTACATAACGTCTTCCACTGTAGCATTTCGTTGTTTAATATTTCTGACAAGCTAATGAAATAAACAAGGCTAAGGCACATATGGTTTTAAAGGAATAATTTGTAACCAGGGGAAGCTTCATAGCAAAACCGGCGATCAAATAACAAATATTAGTAGGGATAAGAACAGAAAGCGAGTGTTGCTACTCCCCGGCGGGGAATCGAACCACGGTCTCCCGCGTGACAGGCGGGGATACTCACCACTATACTACCTAGGACAGACGTTTTACACGAGTGGAAATATTTCAAAATAGCTGGCGTAAATCTCCTCAAGATATAAGTATATTTTTAATATTAGCAAATCTACCAACGAAATTTGCTATTACCATTCACATTCGCATGCACTTTCGGAGATTTACATTACGTCTTGCACTGTCCTTATTCGTTATTTCTGGCACGACAAAAATCGAAGGCCTTGGTACATATGGTTTTAAATGAACAATTTGTTCCCAGCAGAAACTTAAGAGCAAAACCATAAAGAAAACAAATATTAAGGATAAGAAATGAAGGCGATTGTTGCTTCTCGCAATTTCATAAACTTATACTCCCCGGCGGGGAATCGAACCCCGGTCTCCCGCGTGACAGGCGGGGATAGTCACCACTATACTACAGAGGACAGACGTTTTACCAAAGTGGAAATATTTCAAAAAATCTAGCATAAATCTCCTCAAGATATAACTATATTTTTAATACTACAAAAACTACGAACGAAATCTGCTCTTACCATGCACATTCGCACGTAGTTTACGCGATTTACATTACGTCTTCCACTGTAGCATTTCGTTGTTTAATATTTCTGACAAGTAGCTTATCCTGTCTATATAGCGAGTGATTAGTATTCAAAATGGCGTCGCGTGCGCATGGTAGTAATTAGTATGCAAGCCGCCATCTTGGAAAGTGACGTAACCTCTGAGGTTGCGTAACCTAGAGGTTGGAAGTAAGAATAATAATGAGGTGACGTAACGTAAAGCGTTGCGTAACATAAAGCGTTGCGTAACATAAAACGTTGCGTAACGTTTAAATATTAATAGCGTTGCGTAACATAAAGCGTTGCGTAACGTTTAAATATTAATAGCGTTGCGTAACATAAAGCGTTGCGTAAGATAAAGCGTTGCGTAACATCCATACCGAGAGTATAAACTGAGGATATAGATGCTACTCGGTATATTGTTCACGGCTTTCACAGAGAGAACATTGTTGGATATATTTCTTGTGAAAAGACTGGCTTTGATATATTGTTCACAGAGAAAACTTTACTGGACTGCTTTGAATTTTAAAAGACCTGATTTTAAAGGTAAATACCTATACGGCTGTTAATTTATGTAAACTTTCTTGGTCGTGGTAGACAGTAAATGAACTTAAAACACTTTTTGTTTAGACATGGATACGAAAATAAACGAGTGTCAAACGATTGCGGAACTCGTTGAGCTGGAAAACCAACATGTGTTGAATGAGCTTGAACAACGGCTTGTGTTTGAGAAGAAAATGGAAATTTTTCATCGTATAAGGGAATGGCGAATGGAAAACGAGCGGCTAGGGCTTGTGGCTGACTTTACCGATACCTGGACCCCGGAACAACGAAAGAGATTTCTGTATGATTGGCAGAACGACGAACCCGTGTTACAGAAAGGCCAGAAGAGAGCTTATGATGATATGAACGAAGAGATAAACGATGAGCCTATGGTACAAGTCGGTTGTGGCCAGAAAAGATCTTATGAGGAGATGAACGATGGCGCCGGGACATCTGACGAGGTTAGCGATAACTTTTTTACTGTGACCGATGTTAAACAAGTGAAAGTGAAGAAGTTTAAGACTACCGGTACGGATTATGCTATTCAGTTTACGGACATGTTTGCACATTTGGAACTTTCCAAATTTCATGATCGCTTACATGAAATATTCGAGAACTTGTTGAATACCATCGCCCAAGATATTCCTGAACACGATCAAGTCCGTTTTGTATTACGATCGCCTGTGCTCGATCCCCCCATTTCTCTTCCTTTCATGCCCCGTCAACGTTTGACGACCGAACGCGTGTTAGCTGAAATTGAACGTGTCATCCAATCTAATAAGAAATTTCGACTGAATGATACGGTTAGTGTTAATATGGTTCATGTAGAAATGCCTCATGGTGGCAAGGGTTCGAAGCGAAGTGAGATTAATTTAGAGAAGCATTTGATCAAGAAGAGATCAATTATTAGAATTCAAAACAAGGATGAATTATGTTTAGCAAGAGCCCTTGTTGTTGCCAAAGCCAAAAATGAAAACGATAAACAGTATAAAAGTATAGTTGATCATCGATGGCCACTACAAACCCGTTTAGCGCGTGAATTGCATCAAAAAGCGGACGTTCCCCTTGGACCTTGTGGCATGGATGAAGTTAAACGGTTCCAAACGTATCTTTCCGATTACCAAATCAATATTATATCTAAAGAGCATCAAAGCAGTTTCATCTATACCGGTCCTGAGAAAGAGAAAAAGATTTACCTTTATTTACATGATAACCATTACGATGTCATCACCAAGATGCCCGGCTTTATGGCTCGGAGTTACTATTGTCACGTATGTAAGAAAGCTTACAGTAACCAGAGAGATCATTTATGTCCCAACGCGTGTAAATGTTGCCGTTTTCCAGACTGTCCCATCGTGTCCTGGATGCATTGTGACAAATGTAATCGATGTTTTAAAAGCCAAGAATGTTTCGATAGACATAAACAATCGATGGGAAAATCAAAATCGATTTGTTCTGATTTAGTCAAATGCCCTGATTGCAACACTACTGTCAGACGAACCCAGAAGAATGCGGACAAGCATCATTGTGGCATGACAAAATGTCGTATATGTAAAGAGTATACTCGACCCGGTGACCACTACTGTTATATACAACCTGAAAAGAAACGAGACGACAACGTGTCGGACGATGATACATCCCAAAGCGGATACGATCAATTGCTTTTCTTTGATTTTGAATGTCGTCAAGAAAACGGAAATCACGAACCTAATTTATGCGTGATTCAGAACGAAGCCGGTGACGAATGGTCGTTTCAAGGGGATAATACACGAAACGAATTCTGCGAATGGTTATTTACCGAGGAACATGAAGGATGTGTTGTGATGGCGCACAACTTCCAAGGGTATGATAGTTATTTTATTCTCCAATACCTACGCGAGAACGATGTCAAGTATGATGTGATTATGCGCGGTGCCAAGGTCCTTACCCTTTCTGTACCTATGTTCAAAATCAAATTTAGTTTTATCCCGATGAGATTGGCTGATTTTCCTAAAACCTTTGGTATCGACGAACTTGCGAAAGGCTATTTCCCTCATCTGTTTAACAAGAAAGAGAACGAGAATTATGTCGGACCCATACCTCTCAGTTTATCCTACAATCCTGACGGAATGAGTCCTGCCGAGAAGGAAAAGTTTTTAGAATGGCACACTGAATTGAAAGAGAACGATTATGTGTTCGACTTCCAGCAAGAAATCCTCGCCTACTGTCGCTCTGACGTCGATATTCTCCGCCGCTGTTGTCTTGATTTCCGCGAGTTGTTCCGTGACGTTACTGATATCGATCCCTTTGAGAAATGCCTGACCATCGCCTCGGCTTGTAATTTGGTATACCGAACCAATTACCTCCGAGAAAATACCATTGCCATCATTCCTCCACACGGGTACCATCCGAAAACCAAACAATCCAATATCGCCTTGAAATGGCTTTCCTATACGGCAGAAAAGAATGATATCCATATTCAACATAAACGAAATGGTGGAGAAAAGAGCGTGCATAGATATTTCCTGGATGGATATCACGAAGAGACTAACACGGCTTATGAGTTCCATGGATGTTTTTGGCATGGATGTTTGAATTGCTATGCCCGTGATACAGTCAACCCAGTAAGTGAAAAAACAATGCATGATCTTTACGAAGCCACAGTACAAAAAGCTCTTTACCTTGAAGAACGCGGTTTCAATCTCGTTGAAGTATGGGAATGCGATATAAAGAAAGAGCTGGAACGTGATGAGGACATGAAAACATACTTTGACAACTATGATTTGGTGGATCCTTTGGAGCCTCGAGATGGTTTTTATGGGGGTCGAACCAACGCCGCCAAACTTTACCATGAGTGCGAGGATGGTGAGAAAATAAACTACCTAGATTTCACTAGCCTCTATCCCTGGTCCAACAAAATGACAAAGACAGTCGTTGGTTGTCCTCGTATTATCACCGAGAATTTCGACGACATTTCCACTTATTTTGGTATGATCAAGTGCACGGTATTACCACCTCGAGGTCTTTTCCATCCTGTCCTTCCCTATCGTACCCAGGGTAAGTTGATGTTCCCTCTGTGCAAAACCTGCGCAGATACATGTAACCAGACCCCCTGTACCCATTCCGATAACGAAAGAGCTATCCAAGGAACCTGGTGCCACGTAGAGTTGGAGAAAGCCCTAGAGAAAGGTTATCAAATCCTACAACTCCACGAAGTGTGGCATTTTCCTGAAACCTCTGATGAGCTGTTTAAAGACTACATGAACACCTTCATGAAAATCAAACAGGAGGCGAGCGGGTACCCGAAGGACTGCATCACCGAAGGACAAAAACAGCGATATGTGGACGAGTACTACGAACACGAAGGAATACAGTTGGATCGAAGCAAAATTGAGCATAATCCTGGATTGCGCGCCCTAGCAAAATTGATGCTGAATTCGTTTTGGGGTAAATTCGCGCAACGACCCAACATGGTGAAAACGTTACAGATTCGAGATCCCGAAGTGTATTTTGACTACCTTTCCTCCGACGAAATTAACGTGCTTGATGTTAGTTTGGTGAGCGACGAGATGATAGAGATTCGTTATGAGTATACCGAAAATTTTATCGAACCAAACGCCAAAACCAATGTAATCATCGCCGCTTTCACCACCGCTTATGCCCGTCTCAAACTCTATGATGTGTTGGACCAATTGCAGGAAAGAGTATTGTATTACGATACGGATTCGGTAATTTATGTCAGCAAACCCGGTGATCCAGAGCCCCCGATAGGTCCTTATCTTGGTGATTTAACCGACGAGTTAGGAGGGGATCACATTACCACCTTCATCTCGGGAGGACCCAAAAATTATTGCTACCGGACCAATACGGATAAAGTCGAGACCAAGATACGAGGCATCACCCTGGATTGTACTGCAAGACAAACGGTGAACTTTGACGTTATACGTGAACTGGTGTATCGTCACGCAGTGTGTAACGAGACCCGTCAAGTTACTGTAGACATTCCGTACAAGATTACTCGGAATGTGAAGACCAAAAACATCGAAACAAAACGCATGAAAAAGGACTACCGTATTGTTTATAACAAACGAGTTATTATTGATGAATACAAAACATTACCTTATGGATTTTAAAACTATATTATGACGTTTACGCCATTTTATGGCTATTTATCTAATTAAAAAAGTTGTTCATACAGTTTAAAATAAATCGTTTGAAATGTTCTAAGTGTATCTATTTTCAATATCCAGTTTATGGTAATGATCCAAATTCACCCCCGTCTGTTCTTCCAGCTGTTTGATCTGATTTGCATTCTTTTGATTAAGGTCCCACATCATTATTTCTTTGGCGTTCCTGTGGTAAGTAAAGTTTCTCCCCTGAGGGGCTGGGGGCACCGTTAGACCATCTAATGTTTCTAATATGACTTGCGTTAACAAAATTGACTGTAACGTCTGATTGTCGATGAGCGTTGCTGGTATCATATTCGCTTGTACCAAATGTCGTAGCAAATCCAAGATCACTAGATTTTTTCTGCTCGAAAGCCAGTTGGTTACAATATCCCTCCAAGACATACTTGCACTTGACGTTGTCGAACGATTATGATCAAAATCAGAGCTGCTGTCTTGTTTTTATAGGTTTTTGTCACATTTTTCTCATAGAATAACTTTCATTTTGTCGAGAAACTTTCCCAGGATATCATAATCTTCCGAAATGTATCCGTGACGAACACACGCGTACCAAACCCTTTCCATAAACTCTTTGTTAGTAAATGTTTTATCATCGTCAAAAATAGGAACCCATTTCTCTTCCTCTTCCTCTGTCAGTTCATCTAAGATTTTATTCTCAAAATTAGAGAAACACATATTGACACGAAGCACAAGTTGATTCTCAGCCATGAACAGTATGTCGATAGTCATGTTGTCGAGCGATTGTGATCAAAATCATACATGGTACCGTGTTTTTATAGGGATTTGGTAGATTGTTACATTTGTACACAATGTTCATTTAATGTTTTAGTATAAGAAGTTCTTTTCGATCCTTTTACACCAAGACGTCTTTCCTGCTTTCCGATCACGAACAATCACCACTTTGGATCGTTTGAACACCTTAGAAGGCTTGCGTAAGGATTCCACCTTTCTGCGCAATGTGGTTTTATTCTGACGCGTCACATTTTCCTTTGGCTCTTTCTTTTTCGAACCGTTGGTCTAACTGATCTAGCACGTAACGAGCCAAAAACGTTTCTCTTTGACGATCTCTTACGGGAACAGTGTTTACTCTTCCCAGGCATGTTGCAAACTGAAGACACATTTTAAAAACGTATTACTTTATACAGATGACAACTGGCATCATGGAACATATTTGGGCGAGGGTGACAGCGAAATAATTTTCGCGGAAAATACATAACGGGATTTACGACGACAGCGACTCATACAGTCATCAACACCAATTAAAGATGTTATTTTTCCTGTTCTTGGCACTGACGTTTGCAAATGCATTAAAATTGTAATGTTTAGCGTTTGCTCAATATTTATTAGTTTTATGGGGTAGACCGTGTGAATATTTAGTAATTACCGCCGCTTGACTGTATGCATAAATAATTAACACACGGGTTAACGTTTTAAACAATTTATTTCTTTAAGTATAACAATTTTACACAAAGTTCTTAAACATATTGTCCGATTCTAACAATGTCCTCGAGCTTGGATCGTTTGACTTTGTACACAGTTCCATCTTCCGTTAGCAGGAGTTTGCGTTTTTGCCCATTATGCTCCACGGGCTTGACATCCAGGACTTTCAATGAGTCTCGTTTCTTTCGTGGTTGCAAAAGCGGTACTTTCTCGTAGTGGAGAACGTTAGCCCACTCCCCACGTTGTACCACTTTACAGATGGGAAACTTTTTCTTTGTTGGCGAACTGAATATCAGAATCTTACAACCAACCTTCAACTGTTCCTTTTGCTGTTTTAAGCTCTCCCCTGCCTGGTACGTTTTCCCATCCTTCAGCTTGACAACTAGTTTCTCTTGCCCATAATGCTCGATGCACCCCATTGCCACGGGTGTGTGAGTCGAACCATGCGGAAACTCTGCCAGATTTTTCATATGTTTGTAGGGCAACACGTCTTCTCCTGCTAGAGCAGGTAAAGATGCCGTGGGCTTGATCCAGTCTTCACATGCCGTTCTCATCTTTGCTCTCTCCTTCTGCATCTCCTTCGTGACGTCTTCTCGTAGTTTCTTAGCAGCGTGGAATTTCTCTCGCATCACCACCGCTTCGTAGGATCCCGATGCCTGGGTCTTGCGGTAGAAGGCGTGACAACAGTTATCTAAAAGGTGCAATTTGTTCCTTTTCTCTGTTATGGCATCCTCGAACGGCTTTCGACGTTCTCGGATTTCTCTTGCCGCTTGCTCAGCCACATCTTTCCATTGCTCGTTTTGTTCCTTCTTGGTTGCACGACTTTGCTTTCTCGGTACTTTGACTTCCAAAATATCTGCTCGATGTAACTTTATCTCTTCTTGACGGCTCCCATGACTTTGTAAGTATGCAAAAAGAGGTGTGCAGTGTTTGTGGGGAACGAATCCTGCTTTCTCTAACTGCTGTAAATGTTCTTCTTCTTTGCTTTTTTCGTACCAGTAGCCGTTGGACACCAAAAAATTGGGAAAATCTGTGCTGTCGTCTTTTCGGCTTTTAAAATAACGAGCTCCAGAAATGTCTACGAACGTATCTTTGGTTTTACCACTTCTAGCTTTACTCCGATCACATACCTCGATGATGTCCACGGGCAGATTGGCACTGAGTGTAAGGTTGGCAAGACACCACTTTTCTTTCTCTGACCATTTTTCTACAAACTGTCCGCTTATGTTCTTTGTCATTTCGTTGTACGTGCAGACTAGTAGTCCGACATCGCGTGTTCTGTCGATGACAACCAAACTATGTAACATGGAGTCACAGTAAGCTCTCCAGGTGTCTGCAAATGGAGTAGAGTAGACCAACGAAGGCGTTACGTATCGTGCTATACGCATAAGGGTGTCCTCCATGACGTTGTCATTAGGAACATTATCTTTGCAATAAAATGTCACCTCTGCCCGAGTCAATCCACGATCTTTAGCCAAATCGCGAGCCTTGGCCAAACGTAGCTGACATACCCAATCCTTCCAATGATGACCAACGGTTTCTCGTACGCTTTTGCTCTCTAGCATTTGCACCATTTTGTTGTAAATCTTACAACGGGTTGTCAAACCGTCCACGGTCTCCATGTACGTAAGACAGTTGTTTCCGACGGTTGGCATTATCTAGAATTGTTCTGTCCGCGTCTGTTGTACATGCATACGAAACCCTTCGTATGTCGTCAAATGCTGGATAACTTCGTCTTTGTCAAAGCTGCCAGAGTAATCTATGGTCACATCGATATCTTTTAGGAAGATATTCCTAATCTTGAGTTCGTCGGTCCTAAGGAACTCGAGAACATTGGAGTATTCCTCATCTGCACAGGTGATCATAAATTCCTGCACGTAGTAGACAGTTTCGACAGTCTCTTTCGATGCGAGCCTCCCATACACTTTGTCCAATTCGTCTGCTTTCGGTTGTTCCTTTAACGGTGACAAGGCGATGGCTTTGACTTTGCATTTACCAAATCCAAAACGAGTTAGCATATCTCGAATATGTTTGTTAACATGACCGACTTCCGTGTAGGTTTTCTTAGGCGTCACAAAATAATCCGGCACGTAGACATAGAGCGAAAACCTATCCACTATCTTGTCACTGCATGGCGAGAAACCAACACCGTCCAGCTTTCCATACTTGTTAAAGTCGATAGTACCAGTTCTGTTCAGCGAATTTTCTTTAACAATTTTCTCCAAAACAACAGTACTCTTGTTGGATCGACCAAGAATAGCACGTCGAGAAAAAAGACCCAAAGCTTGCATATTGCCAAGATGACTTGTAGATTTTAAGAGAGATGTTCACAGCACGAAGTTGTAACACAGAATGAGAAAATGTGGAATAGAACGCTTTACTTAACACGCTTTTCTGCAAGCTTTTATCATGACGTCACAATAGAGGAGTCGGTCATTCCCGGGCTTGCCCAGGTTAGGACGTCTAGTCAGTAATCGGGCCATCGGGCCGCATAGTGCCTTATAGGGCCAAATCGGGCGTGAACGGGCAAAATAAAATATCTAGCACACGTAAAAATGAGCCAGTTATTATTAGGAACTCGTTGAGCAAACATGGGTCGTACACGTAGGAACTGTCCTGTTTTGGTTGCGGTAGTACAAATCTTGCTGAACTAGCAAATCATCTCGATCAAGTACATAGCATGGACACAGAAGAACGCAAGAAGTGGTTAAAGTGGAGTAAGATAGGAATATGTGTACCTCGACAGAATGAAGAACCAAAGGAATTCAATATGGAGGAAAGTGTCGAAAAAATTATTAAAGCGACAAGAAGAGATGGAAGGAAAATTTAATGTTTACTTACGATCCGCCAAATTAAAGCATGGACAGTACAGTAAACATTCTAACTCTGAAACAAAGAAAGAACATAAAGAATGGTTAACATATTAATTGGTGTACTGGACTACGAGAAAGTACCACTGTTGCCAGTGCGCAATAAACGCAAAGTGTTTAAAGTCCTGTACGTCAAACCAATGGAGCATAAAGGACAAAAACGTAAACTTGTGCTAGCGGAAGACGGAACATTTACAAAGTCAAACGATCTAAGCTAGAGAATACTGTAAAAAGCTGGACAATATATTTAAATAGTTTGTTACTTAATGTAATATCGTTATACATTAAAAATAAATTGTTAATAGAACGTTAATCCATGTCTGTGTTAATTTATGCATGCATAAAAGCGGTGTCTCTAGCAACAATATTTTCTCTAAAAATCAGTACGATTACGTATTCGTATAGCCCCATTTATCCTAAACCACTTTGCGCACATTTCATGATTATACTTCTAATTACTTAAGAATCGAAACAGGATGGAACAGTTCTTCCAAGTTATATAGTAAAGAGCGGACTAAAGGCACCCCCCTTTACTGAATACTAAGCACCTCAAAATAATTTTCACACATAATTTATTGCGACCAAACAATCACTCTTTAATATTTATAAAAAATTGTTACACCATACAAAAACATATTAATTAGCTCGTTAACAATTTGTCTGGAAGTTCAACTGCTGTTCAAAATGGGTGCGAATGCCCACTAGGGTCTCCATCACATGTCCCATCTGGATTTCTTGTACAATATCCAGTGGAAAGAAACAACTCTTGATCCCCTTCATTCTGGACTTCAACACTTGCTAGGTATTGTTCATCCGGCTTCCTTAACGATGATTTCACAAAGTTCACAGGATGAAAAGATTCATGACTCTGCTCCTCAGGCACCCACTCGAAAAACCGACACGAGTTTTCCTTGTCGTTAGGACAGCAGAAAAACATACGATCCTTGTTGACACCTTCTTTTTTGACTTTTCGGGATGCACACAGGAGTCTGTGATGACAAGTCGGTCTCGTTGCCGGTAACACATCACCCCATACCCAAAATGAACATGGACTCTTTTTGTCAGAACACACGAAAAACGGTCTTCCGTAACTCTCTTTCATTAAATCTTTGACCACACGCATTTTGCAGAAACATGATGTTCATCGCACCGAGGATGAGGCTGCTCCGTACATCTCCAGGCTGTTATGGCTTTTTCAAATAGATAACCATCATCCTCTGAGCAAAAGAAATTACAACTTGGATTTTGACCACAGAACCAAAAGGAACCGTTTTGAGTTGTTGAATGAGCAGCTGGTTCTCCATGTAAACAATTCATTTTGACAAGTTCTCTTCATAAAATTATGCACATAATGATAAATTCCTCATCTCCTCAATTTATACTCTCCACCAAACACCTAAACCAATCACTTAAGCAAGTACAACGTCACTCGCGTGCTCGCCCGTGCGCACACCCGCCATTTGAATACTAATTACTGCCGTAAGCACGTGCGCACGTACGCACGTGCGCACGCGACGCCATTTTGAATATTTAATTACTCGCTATAAATTATTCTCAAAACGGTGGTGATTATTATCTTAGTAGAGTGGAAACGCTGTTATAAATTCTATGCGTACGTACGCAATGCCATGTTACCATAGTAACGAAGCTCTTTTTATATAAATAAACGCTTGTTTTTGACCTTCACCTTAAATTTGGGCAGGTTTGGGCTCCATCTTTGGTAATAACCGCTGAAAAATCTGGTCATACTGCGGACGTGTGCAATGCGGTATGGTCATAATTTAGTAAAATATAAATGTGGACATAGACGAAGGATGGTTTTAAGTTCACTGACTTACGGATCTAAGCTGAAAGATTTTCTTCTGCAAAACGCTAAATTTGCATTCATTGAAACTGGTTTGTTTGCCTATAAACTTCTGCACGAACACTCATATTTATCTTTGCATGTGTATGCGTAGAAATAAAATCTGGATCGAATATTTCGCTCAGATTCTTTTTATTATGTGGTGGCTCTTAAAAAGAGCCAGTTTTGTTTTGAATTATTTACACGAATAGAGACAGATCCAGGTTTGGAGGCTCGTCCATCCAGAACAGATTGGGAATGTCTTGAAACTGTGGAGGAAAAGCTGTCTTGGAGGAGAGGATGAAAAGGTTGTTATCTAGTGTTGACTGTGGAGGAGTAGTGTAAAATTGGTCTATGAGATCATCGGGAGGAGGGTCGTCTTGCAGCGTCGGCTGAAGAAAGATGTTGATACGAGACGTCAGCTGAGAAAGGTTGTCTTGGAGGAGAGGATGAGAAAGGCTGTCTTGGAGCGCTGGCTGAGGAGGGGAGAAAGGTTGTAGGAAAATCAAGCAGGCATGACTTGAGCAGAAGTTGAACGGTTGTCTTGGAAAGTTGGCTGATTTGGGGAGAAAAGTTGTCTGGGAACGTTAACTGTGGAGAGAACGATTGTCTTGCAGTGTAGGCATGACTTGAAGTGAACTTTTTATTTTTTATTTAAGGTTTTTCATTGCTTCAGGGTGTTCTTCAGATATGTATTTGTAAGTGCTTTGTAATCGTCAAATTCATCTTTCCTCTTTCTTCTAAAATCCATGACTTTTTCGCTTGACGCTGTTCTTATCCATGATGAATGAATATCGTTTTAGGAAATGTTGCGCTTGATATTCTTAGGTCACCGGTCTGGAAGATTGTTTTTATTTTGTTTTCATTGAAAGAATACAAAATATCTGCAACAGTTTTAATTATTCAAAGCAGATTTTTTGTAACCTCATTATTATTCAAAGGGTACGTAACTCATTATTATTCAAAGTGGTATGTAACCCCATTATTATTCAAAGGTACGTGAAGTACCTCTCGCTTGGCTATTCAAACGGGTACGTAACCTCATTATTGCGTACGGCTTGAAAGCAGGGATATCCAAACAATGCGTTCTATATTCTTTTTTGTAAATGTGGTGGTTCTTAAAGGAACCGGGTTTTTTTATCTTGATCTCTTCAAAGATTCTCCTGCATCCATAAGGCATATGTCTTCCACTTCGACTTTTGCACAGTGATGGTCGCATACCGACCCAATGAGAGTGGTGCATTGGCATGTTTCCAACCAGATCAGCTGATCAAAAAGTTTTTCGGCTTTGGGAGATAGCCATGGAAGCATTCCAAATTTACAGAAGGGATTTTGAGGTTTGCCAGCAAATGCGATCTCAAAATGACTCTTCTTTGCAGGCAATTGTAGAGTTTGAGTTTACGCCCCTGCACTTCCTGTAAAAACTCTCTACCAATTGCCTTCAAATCCGAAATAAAGGAATGCTTTGGTGCTGCTCAAGTGCACTCAAACGGTAGCTTATGGATACGTCTTTGAAACAAAGCTACAGGTCTTCCTGTCTTTTTTGGGTGAGAGTCGTCCCAACTCATACCTATAAAATCGAAAAAAAGAAGGACCTGGCTTCTGCGTTTTGACCTTCATTAGACCGCAGCTCTCTTACGCAAAAATCTGTTCGCTACGAGTGTATCGGTCATGTCCCGCAGCTGCCCGACATCACCTTTGGTTGACAATACATGTTGAGTGTTCGATACATTATGTATCGTAAATCTCAGGTTATATATTATATACCTATGCATTGTGACGTCACATTTGTAATGTTTGCACGCAACGCTTTATGTTACGCAACGCTTCAGTTACCATGCAACGCTTTACGTTACCTGGCAGCGCTGTTGCACCCAACGCTATTAGTATTTAAACGTTTATGCAACGCTATTAGTATTTAAACGGCAACGCAACAGCTTTTATGTTACATTTTTGATTGGTCGGCAATGTCTAAGCTCTCATGAACGTAGCTAAGAGTATAAATTGGGAAGAACCAACCAAACTTCTCTGTACAATACATACGCAACTGCTTTAGTAAATTGGAATGTTTGCAGATGGAGAGGAAAATCTAGCTTCTTGCGTTCAACCACGAAAATGGTTCCTTCCTGGTTTGTGGGCAAAACCAAGCTGTGGTTTTCATTTGTACGGAAGACGCATGGTCACCTATTTCAAAAGCCCTGGCAGCCTGGAGAGTCATCGATTTTAAAAACAACCTATATGTCCAAAGTTAAACACCACAAGCCCCTGCAAAAGTTTCGCGTGGTCCAAAGATTTGATGAAAGAAAGCTTTGGCAGACACTTACTTTGCACCTGTGCAGAACATTGAAAATCCGTGTTCCCTCTGGATGTGGGCTGACGAGAATCCAAATTGAGAAACCGAACTGTTATCACGGCCAGCCGAGCTCCATGAAAAAAAGTGAAAAGGAAGGTCCTAACAAAGCTGTCGAAAAGTTCTTTTGCTGTTCCAACGAAACTCGGTGTGATTATTTTCAATGGGCACCTGAAGAACCAACAAACGTATCCAGCGTTGAAGAACCCTTTCATCCCCATGTTCTTCAGCTTCTATCCCGGACTCTCAGCAGAATTGTTTGAACATTATAAACAATTAAAACATCTCAGTAGAATTGAAATATTGTACATTGCATAAACAGTTAAACCATTAATCTATATTAAATTACCATGTATTGTTCTTTTGTTTTTAAATACATTATTGAAATGATCAAACGTTGGCAAATGTGTAATATTGATATTTCACAAGAAGATTTAGGATTCAACCCTGGAGTGTTTGCGCGCAACCGCTTTAGTGTTACGCAACGCTTTATGTTATGCGCAACCCCGCTTTTAAATATGTTACGCAACGCTATTAATATTTAAACGTTGCACGCAACGTTTTATGTTACGCAAAGCTTATACATGGCAACGCTTTATGTTACGCAACGCTTTTACGTTGCGTCACCTCATTATTATTCTTACTTCCAATCCTCTAGGTTACGCAACCTCAGAGGTTACGTCCTTTTCCAAGATGGCGGCTTGCATACATTAATTACTACCATGCGCGACGCCATTTTGAATACTAATCCGCTCGCTATATAGACCCAGTGGATGAAGCTACTCTGACAAGCTAACGAAATAAACAAGGCTGAGCACATGGTTTTAAAGAATAATTTGTAACCAGAGCTTCATAACAAAACGATCAAATAACAAATAATTAAGGGATAAGAACGAAAGCGTTATTTATTCTCCCGGCGAAGTCCAGACCCCGGTCTCCGCGTGACGAATGGAATACTCACCACTATACCGAGACAGACGTTTTACACAGTGGAAATATTTCAAAATAGCGCATAAATCCTCCGCCAGATATAGGTGTGTTTTATATTACCAAATCTACCAACAATTTACTATTACCATTCACATTCGCATGCACTTTCGAGATTTACATTACGTCTTCCACTGTCCTTATTCTGTTATTTCTTGCTAACCAAAAATAGAAGAGGCCCAGGTACATATGGTTTGAAATGAACAATTTGTACCTTGAGAACAGAACAACCATAAAGAAAACAAAATATTAGTATAAGAAATGAGAGCGATTGTTGCTTCTAACGGTATAAAACGTATACTACCCGGCGAGAATCAGACGGTCTTTCCCGCGTGACAGGCCAAGGGGATACTCACCACTATGACCGAGGACAGACGTTTTACAAACGTGGAAATATTTCAAAAAGTAGCATAAATCTCCGCAAGATAAGTGTATTTTTAATAACAAAAACTACCAACGAAATCTGCTCTTGCAGAGAGCTTCATAGTAACGGTCAAATAACAAATATTAGGGGATAGAACAGAAAGCGATTGTTGCTACTCCCCGGCGAGAATCGAACGGTCTCTCCCGCGTGACAGGCGGGGATACTCTACTATACTACTGCGAGGGACGGCATTTACACACAGTGGAAATGACTGAAATAGCTAGCATAAATCTCCGCCAGATATAGTGTATTTTATATTGCAAATCTACCAACAGGGGTACTATTACATTCATTCACATGCACTTTCGGAGATTTTACATTACGTCTTCCACTGTCATATTCGTTATTTCTTGCAACAAAAATAGAAGGCCTTAACTGGTACATATGGTTTGAAATGAACAATTTGTACCCAGCAGGAACAGAGCAAAACCATAAAGAAAACA